>LR824618.2:12275000-13475000 GCA_902829305.4 Spodoptera exigua | reverse complement strand
CGACTTTACGCTGCGCTGCGCTGCTATAGTTTCGTTTCATAGGCTCGTGGGCTTGTTAGATGAATATAAATGTAACCGGGAGCGCCATCTAGGAAAAGGTATGTCAAATAATGCCGAACGCATTGTTGAAACAAATGTATTATCCGCCACTAGATGGCATGGCACAGAATTCCGGGAAATTTCGAATTCCGTAATACTCGCATTCGCATGTTTATTTTTGTGCACTTGGTACTTGGCTTGCTAGTTGTGACTTTTCTACTTACAGCAATCGGTGGTTGAGTGCTGTTAGTTTATATCCTTTATTTGTTTTTAAATTCATTGATAATATGTATACAACCCTTTCTACTTACCGAAAGCTGTAACCCCGGAGCGGTCTAAGCCGGTGGCTAATGGCTCTAGTGAAAGGAATCTCCGAACAATACGAATAAGACTTGATTGAGGCTGAGGCTATTGGCAGATACGACTATCAGGCTAGTTTATCGTCATCTCAATGTTATTGTCAAAACTCTACCACAGAAAACAAAAATTATTTTTAAGGCATGGAGCGCCAAACGAGTAGACGGATAACTGGACGGCAAGCAATCGGCACTGCCGTTGAACAGCCGCTCATGGGAGTTAGGTACTTACTGTTAGAGCGCTGCCAGTCTTTTCTCATAAGTTGTTAAGGACTTAGGATGGGGGCTGTGTAGGAGGGGGTAGATTGGGACTCCGGGCCTCACTCATACCAACAACACAATGGAAACGTTGTTCCATCGGTGCTGGTATTTACGTTAGTATGGGTAAATAATACTCATGACCTTATTATCATTGTTTTCAGCGTAGGCTTTTAAATAGGTATGAATATAATCAGATTAGAGTTTATTCGAATAATTATATTTTATAGACTACATCCCTGTCTAAACTAATATTATAAATGCGAAAGTAACTCTGTCTGTCTTTTCTTCACGCCTAAACTACTGAACCGATTTCTGTGAAATTTGGTACAGACATAGTTTCGAACTAAAGAAAAGACATAAGTATAGTAGTTTATATACCAAAAATATGTAGGAAGTCACTTATTCCACGCGAACGGAGTCACGTTCAAAAACTAGTAGGTACCTACATAAACCACTTTGACAAGGAACAATAAAATTGGAAAGTTTCTTCAGTCAAAAATAAATTATTTCAGCTTATAAAACCTTATGACAATTCAATATAAGCATTGAATTTGACTAGTTAGAAACTACTATATTCTGCTGCAGCTGACAATTTAGAACAAGCAAAATTCTCTCTCCGATTTGGGAATCGAACCCGATGCACTTATCATAAAGGCGAATGGAAATCTTGATTTGAAACTTTTTTAACAGTCAACTCAATATTATTAACAGGTAATTTAAATCTATTGGGACCAAATAAAATCTGTTTAGTTGGATCATCATAATCTCATGGATTTAGTGAGGTACCAATAGGCGTATATGGCTGAAAGGTAAATCTCGCTGTATGGTGAAAATAAAACTCAAGGTCCCACTTACATTAAACTTATATTTAAATAAAAGTTAATTATAATTTTACAATATTACATTTAATATACATAGCCACTTTGTAAAAATTCTTATGTATAATTAAATATTATTTTATAAATATGATAGGATGACAGGCGCTAGCTAGACAACCAGAGACAGCTTACAAAAATATATAATGCGTGGGGCACAATAGGTGTATAGAATTCGCGGTTTATTAACGCTGTACTTGCGTCTCACGCTAGTAAGCGAATAAAGCGCTTGTCAGAATTTAGGGACTGCGCTTTGTTTGCAACTCAAGGGAAGCTATAATGCAGCAGCATAAGCGCTGTAGCGCCAAAGGAGAAAACTTGAAATTATAGGCGGGAAAATTTAAGTTAAAGCATAAGACCATAACAAACATATCCAAATGTTGTGACCCCGCGCTGACTCTGAGTGAACGGTGACAATCGGCCATGTGGACGTGAACGTATTAAAAAGTTATTATTTTTTCATATAAAGACAGTAACACGACTTAAAAATTTAAAAATCTAAACTCACTTATCATCAGTCTCAAATTCGTCGACTCGACTGATTGTAGACAGTCACAGATAACCACCACAATCTATTTTTACTCGTTCACGCAGAAAAAGAAATACCCAAATGTCATTTACAAACTAACTTTTTGAACTAGCATGGACAATGTATTGATATCATTAACTACGTGTCCTGTGTATAATATTAATGCGACTGGCTATCTTCGCTTTGTTCGCCATTCGTTTCACCGTTGAGAACAGGAGGCGTGGGCGGCTTTATAGGCGGCGCGGGTATCACCTGGAAGAAAAACAGATATTAGTTTTTAAGAAATACATATTTATAAAAGGAGTTGCGTGCACAGACAGTACAAAAAAATTAGCTACAGATGGAACATAAATAGTTCTGTACACAGATACAAAATAAATTGATATATGGAACTGGTTTCGTTCGTGACCTTGTAGCCTTACGATACAAACAAATATCTCAGAAACATTATTTAAACATTACAGTATAGAGATAAAGCAGCTACGAATAACACGTATTTGGTTAGAAGAATTTAGTTTATCATCTTTAAGGTAGGAGGAATTAAAATATATGGTGTTTCGCCCTCCCGTTATTTCTAACGGTATATACGTCTACATTTCAATCTATTTCTCTATGCAAATTATTCTATTTTTGGCTACGTTCAATGCGTAGTTGTTTGTCGTCATGGAGAGTTTTGTTATCATCGACATACCAACACTGACATAAGTTTATACATTCAAAACACCAATTGGAAAGTAGATTTTAGTTGAAATGTAACAGATGTTTCTGATAATATTTATTATTAAAAAAAATTGATATTCCTTTATGTTTTTATTAATTACATAGTTCTAATTATGCGAAATATATCTTTAGATCAAATCCGAATTGCTAGGGTGTGGTAAGTTACAATGGATGTATTTCATGCGTTTATTCAAAGAACTATTCTATAATTCAAACATTCTGTGATATTTGGAATAATATACTAGTATACTACTGTCGAAAACTAGGTATTTACAATTAGTTTCTAATAAAGACTGAGTGTTTTTTAAACGAAAATGAAGGCGAACTTCAAAATTCAAATTACTAATCTTCTATTCAAAATTCTACGTTTTTCTGTCACTCTGAGCACCAAGATCCACCATAACCGACTGTGTCATCATGGTGGTGACATGTTTGAGTTGCTTGGGTTCCATTGGGGAAAAGGATTGGGAATAGGGCAATATGGTGTGGCACCAACACGGCAATATATTGGCACAATATAAACCACCTTTACCAATAAATACATAAACATATAAATATCCAATACAATGAACACACAAATTTTGAATTTAACAAAAAATATTTTTATTATAAAATCTCCGCATCCGCCATAAGCAAACACACACAGATAACCACCACCTATCAACTGTCACTTCTCCCGCCAAAAAGTGAAAACCAACTGTCAAAACCATGTTGCTGTAAAACTCTAATGCCACATCATCAGTAATAATAGAAATTATCCACGAGTCTAAGATCTAAGGGCAACAAAGGCACTAAACCATGAAAGAAGCATACATTTAAAAATGTAATCTCTATTTTGAGAAGTATATTTAAAAAAAGAAAAGACGGCTGCTAATCTATTTAGCAGTAGCAATGAGCCCGCCCTCAAGACAAACATAATATGTAAGGACTAGGTGGTTTCTACACCTTTATTAGCCTTACCAAAGAAAACAAATCCCAAATCACACGTATCTACTAAAATGAATGAAGAATGGATTGATCAGATTCCTCCAATTTGAAATAGTCGAATTTCCTTTGCTGTACAAAAATGGAGGACATGAAATGTAAGTTTCAATAATAAGATCTGTTTCGTTTTTCTGTATAATTGTTTCACTCTCCTGTGACGTGTTCTTAAAGAAAGGATTATATTTGGATAGGTACGTAATCTAAAAACATCAGTCCCCGCGGATAGCCGCCATGATTACTAATGTATTGTTGACATAAGTTTCCACAACAACACCCATGCTATCTATGTTATGTTAGCCCATGCTTCAAACATTGCGTACTTGTATCTCAGCCGCGTCTTCGTCGTCCTGTTAAATAAATTGCGTTTTTTATTAATTTTGAATAGATTGAGATTGTTTTATAGGAATTTTGTCTGACACTTAGGGTGATTCTTCACATCAATTAAAAAAAAATTAATAATGTCATTATCCTCAACCGAAAATTAACGAGTCTGCTGATTAAAACACAGATAATTATTTTATTAAATTAAATCTCACCACTGCTTACAAACAACCGATTAAAAATATTGTATAAAATAAATTACTAAGATGCTTAAAAACCTGGGAGGATAATGACTTGTTAAACAAAAGTTAAGGTTTTTTGGAGAATCACCCACTACCATTTAGAAGTAGTTCAGAGTGTTTATGAAGAAGAAATATTGATCTATTTAAATCCAAAAAGTGTTGTAACATAATAATAAACCATTATAATGTAGGTCTGATTGTTTTGAAGTTTGTTTTTGCTTGAGGAAAATGTGGCTTGCTTCAGTTTCAGCACACGAACTTTTGTTCATGTACAGATTTAAGTATATTTAGAGCTTATTCTTTCAAGTAAATTGAGATGTTATTGCTTGATTGAATACACATAGTTATTTCCGGGTAACATCGTAAAATTTAGAGTACAAATTATGAGAAAAGTAAATGTTGATATAAGAAATCGGCTTTTGTAGCATAATTTTATTACTTAAAGACATACTTAGTAGCTTCTACAGCATTAACACAATAAATACTAACTACATAGACATCTATGGTCTCGTATTCTTATAAAAAGTAACAAAGTGTTTGTTTGCATATTCAGTTTCTTGTTTTATTACTAGTTGGTATATTTTTAATTAGTCACAAATTTTTCGTAAGTATATTTCCTTAGGTGCGTGATGTTGTCTAATGTAATCTTATTCTAAAGTTTCGTAACAATTCTACCATTGTAAAACAACTCTATTAATGTTAAGAACAATGCCGAATAAGTCAAATGTATGATGATAAAATCATCGATTCGACAATAGAGAGATAAACTTATCTAGTAAAAATTAGCTAAGTATGTGAAAACTGAAAATAGTGATAAATGTTTGGATGTGGTATGGATGGGATGAGACACTCACAGAAGGTTTGGGGCGATGCGTGTCGACGGCGGGCACGGAGAGCTTGATGTGTTCCTCGCGACAGCCGTACGCCACCGGCGTCAGCTTGATCACCGTGTGCAGCGGCACGTGCAGGTACGGGAGCTCCTCTGGTACAAGCAGACATGTTTGCTTTTAAGAACGGATATTTCAAGGCCAAAATCTTCGATAAAGACTTCAGACAGGGGGACAGAGGCAATTGAGAGGTATTAAAAGAAACTTAAAAATCGCCTATAGTTGATTGATTAAAGAATTTATTATATTTAATAATAATTTATTTATTTAGTAGATTTTATTGAATCGAGTGTTGCAATATTATCACACTAATAACATGTTACATTGATTAACATTAAATACTCATTAATTTATAATAGTTAAGATAATTAAATAAAAAGGTATAAGCTGTTTAGGGAAAAAACAAATCTGTTTGTCCATGAAAGTTGCATCCAAATAATTAAATATTTATCAAATGTAGTTAAATTGCTGTAAATTCAAATAGCTTTCATATGAGCTCTAAGTAGCTAACATAAGTTATTATGCGAGTACAAAATAAATCCCAAAACTAATTGTTCTCATCACACGAACATGCTATGCTATCTCAAAAGTTAATTTGCGAAATCATTTCTGAGTCCGCGGTGAAATCATGTTTATTTAAAGTTTCGTATTCTCAAATGGAGTGAAATCTACATTGGCGCCACCATGTGAATAACGAAGTGAAAGGAATTAAAACAAGTGAGTATTTTGACATTTGTGTACAGGCGGGATGAGAAGCGGAGTCGTAATGCCACTTTCGAGACGATTTACTATTTATAGAATGGCACTGCTGGACTTACAAAATTCCTAAAAAGTATCCTCAATACTGACCAGCGGACTTATCGAGGAAGTAGGCGAGCAGACATCGCATGACGGCCTGGTGAGAGACGACGAGCACGTTGCCCTGGCGCTCCAGCTCCATGATGACGGGCTCCAGCCGCGCCACCAGGTCCTCATAGCTCTCGCCGCGGGGGTACCTGTACGCGAACTTGTTCGCGTCGCGAGCGTTGAAGTCCGACGGGTATTTCTGTTGAATCTCCGCGTACGTCATCTCTTCGCATATACCCTGGAAGTTGAAGTTAGATTTTAATTATTTAGCTTTGAAGGCTTTAAGTGATTTTAGAAGTCAATTAGCTTAAATTGACTATAATTAAAGTAGCCTATGTCTATGCCTGTGCCAAATTTCATTCAGATCCGCCCAGCCCTTTTGGCGTGATTGAGTAACAAAAATATCCAAACATCGTATTTTTCGCATTCATATATAGATAATATTAGTAAGAAACAAGATGACAGTTTTCATTTCGTAGAAAAATTTAGTTGTAATTAAGTTAGATAATTAAGTACAAGCCATGTCAAAAGAATACGAGTAAATCATTGGATGGTCCACCTGGATCATCTAGCTTCACTAACGACTGACAGACTACTATTATGTTTATGGTTTAGTTGAAATAAATGATTTTGACTTTTGACATAAACTCAATAAACTCTTAATCAACACTGCCTTCCAATGTTAGATGACTAAACTGATTCATTATTAAATTAACTTCCAAGATTTTATTATAAAAAATAAACCGATATCTCGGCAATCTTACCGCATCAATCTCATTGAGTGCCTTCCACCTCTCTTGTGGAGCCTTGACATCTTTGACGGTCTGTATGGCCCTCTTCATCCACGAGGTCCAGACCCTCAGGCCGGGTATTTGTTGCTGGTCGATGTAATTGGCGAGGGCCTTAGCATATTGCCGGCCGCGTGGGGAGAGATCGCTGTCGCCGCCAATACGACCCACAATGTTATGTGTGCTTTCACCATGCTGCAAATATTAAAAAAAGGTTATTTATAAGTTCAAATTGTTGAAGATGCTTAAAGGAAAAATGTATAATTCCTGTAATGTGCATACCCCAAATGGGCGATGTTTATTTTAAAAAGTTATTTGCACAAGAAACTCTAATTTAAAATAATATTTCATTTAAAATTGTGTTAAAATATCGTATCAATTAATAATAAGAATAAAATAAATATTAACAGTGTGCAATAAACTATTGTTTCAATATAAATACTGTGGAACCAATTTCATAATGCCTAACAGAGAATTTGATTGTAAAACTGATTGAAAAACAAATCAAATCAAATATTTTAGTTTCTTGTTTGTTCTTCCACAGGAATCTACATTTCTGGACAAGCACATAGCTCTACTAACAGGTCTGACCTGAGTGACATTATTAAATTTTTGCCTCAACCATCATAAAGTCGTATAGGTACTATGCGAATTATAAAAAGTATTTTGTACATCAGAATAAAAGTCTGGTTTCACTTTCATCAATTAAATTTACACGCCAATTATACAACACCACTTTAACATATTCAATCTTAATTAAAGTTTGTGCAATGGATGGTTTTACTTATCGCACAAGACCACCTTAATATATAATTGTAATACGGAATCAGATATGAGAGGTCTAAAGTGTTTGAACTATATTTTTATTACATCCTAAAATATTTTTTCTTAATACTGATAACACGATGATGTTTTGATTAGCTTGAACCTTCTTTTAATTAAGAGACCAGATGAAGTAAACATCACACAATCAGAAAGTTGCAAAGAGTAAATAACAAAATCCAACTCACCCTGGTCAAATATATAGTCCGGGGAACAATATGTATGTTCATGAGATAATATACAATCCGGCTCTGTATGTGTCCTTCATGTTTATGTACCACCACCTTCTCTCCAGTGTCATAGATTTTCATGTAGCTGTAATCAGACTCCAGGCTTTCATCCAAAGGCTCATATTTCTCTTTGTAATGCTCTATCCGGAGCAGGAAGTCGTTTAGTACATTGTCTGTGTTTTGAATGTTTGTGTAGTCAGGGCTGCTTACTTTTACCTCCTGTAATTTGGTTAGGAATATATATTAAATAGGTACAATTACCATTATTTGTAATGCAAGAAGATCTGTTGTTTTTTGGGCATGTACCTTTATAATATTTTGACATTTTAAAAGTTTATTTGAACAAATGTTGTTTACTTATATTTATAAACCAATAATTTTGAAATACTACTGGAAGTTTGATTAATATATACTAATATGCTGATTAGTTAGCACCTCAGAAGTGATAATCAAATACATTATGGAAGCTCTGCAGTCTCCAATCACTCTCATACCACTATCCAATCTTGTAGTTGGATAGTTTCCGAGGTCAAAAATAAATTATTTTAACTGTTCAATTTTTTTTTTTTTTTTTTTTTTTTACGTTGGCAACACTGGTAGCCGGTCGTCAAAAACCGACCTCAAGTTTTAATTTAATTTTAAAATTAGTTTTAAGTGATATTTAAGTTCCAAATACGTATATTTGTGTTAGAATACATACGTAATTATTGCAAGCAGTGTGTGCCTAGTGATATTAATAATACTTCTTCCACAAAACCGAAAAGTTGTTGCGGCTGTCAACGGACGAAGATATCGTCTTATTCGAATAATTAAACCAGGGGAGTATATGTGATAAGTAATTACTGTTATTAGTTTAAACAACAAAAACACCAAAATACTAACTAAAATCCTGGATTGGACTGATTAACACAAAACCGGGTAAACTTTAACTACTTAGAAACAAACTTACAAAAATAAAAAAATATACTATATTGCTATTGTGCTGTAGAATTTGTGTAAATTACATCGTTAAGCAGTATAGTTAATGTTAAAAAACATAATTTGTACGCTTTTCTCAGTAGTATATGACTATATCAGGTACCAATTGTATTCCAATATTTTGCTCATACCTACATATATTAAAAAGAAATATTCTTATGATCGAACATCCAAACTTAACTAAATTATTATTTTTCATATTCTTTACCTCTTTTGTACTTTAAATTCAACTCATTCCCTTCTTACTCACCTACCTTTCTTTTTTTTTTGCTGTTTTCTTTTTTTTTCCTTTATTTCAGTGTTCATTTCTACATACCTGCCAATATGATGACCCGGGCAAAGGAAATGGAAATTAAACTGAGGGCAGCACTTAAGGAATTGGAGTCATCCAAACTCCTGTGTGACCAACTGCTGCAGGAGCGGGAAGACAATGAAGTGGAAGTGAAGAACATTATTAATAGGAATAGTAAACTCAAAACTGAATTGGCCGAACTACATGTATGTCACACGGACCTGCTAGACCAACATAATAGATTATTTAACGAAGTCAGTGCTTTTCAGCAGTGCACCGAGACTCATGAACATGCTCTGACACGCATATCACAACTTGAGCATGATCTAAGAAAAGCCCATAATACAATAAATAAACTAGAGGCTAGTAAACAATCAGTACAGTCAGCTGATACTCTTTCTTTATATGATGAGTTAGTTGGGAGTGGGTCTGGTGACATATGTGAGCAGGCCATTACCATAGACTTGACTGGTGATGACACTATCCCCACTCGCCCTGTACTCAATAGTCATAATAAAATAAAAAAGTATATTAGGTTAAATAAAACAATAAGAAAATTAAAGAAAACTATTAGGAGGCAGAATCTTTTAAAGGACAGTGTAAACTTAAGAAAGCAAAAATTATTGTTAACTAATGAACTAAAGTATTGTAAAACTGAGTTTGATAAAAGTAGAAATTTGTATGAAGTAGATATTCAAGCTCTCCGAGAACAACTATTACAAAGAGAAATGTTCATAAATGAGTTGTTCCAAAAATATGAATCTGCTCAACTAGAAATAAATAAAAATATGGTTGAGGCAGGTAAGCTTGTAGATTTGGTGACATACAGTGCTGAAAGATATGAGTCATTAGCAAATAATTTCTCATGCAGCTGTGCCTGTGCCCCGGATTCAGATGTGGGGCCTATGCCTCTGGCACCTAAAATAACACAAGAAATTATAAAATATAACACTTGTGTTTTTACTGACTCAATAGGCATAGGCATTGGGTCACTTATCTCAAATGGCCTAAATCCAAATTCTGGTATAACTAACTATTGTTACCACAACATAAAATTTGGTCAGATAATTAACAAAATAATGCAGGAACCTATCACAAGACATCAGCCTATAGTTATACTAATGGGTGATAGTACAGGTGTTAGAAAGAGGGACATTCTGAATGGTGTCAACACCTTATTAAAGCTAGTTTCAGGAAAGATAGTATTATGTGCTTTCCCATATTCAGACACTCTGTCAGTGTCTGAGAATCAGAGAATACATAGTATAAATGATATGATATTCAGTTTGACATGTCATAGTGACAATTTATTGTTTTTTGACACTAACAAATTTGTTAGTAGTTTTAAATTGACTAGGAAGTCTTTGTTAATTCCTAGAAAATGTAAAGTATTACTTGCTAGCCTTCTAGCAAATATTATTAATCTAGTATTAAGTGACGAAACTATATTATTTAGACATTCTAATAATGTAGTGATTGATTGTACATATAATAGTACGACGGAGACTCAACATTTAGGGACAAATGTGGGTAGCACTCCAGATAATTTTTTAAATTAAATTTTGAGACAACAGAAGATAACCTAATGAATTCTCATACTACAAATTATCAAAAGGTTTCTTCTCGCCGCATATTATATAATAAACACAAACAAGGAAATATTACACTCCTTAGTCAAAATATTCAGGGCATTTCATCCAAATTACTAGAATTGGAATTATTTTTAGAAAAATTTAAATTTGACATAATTTGTATAACAGAGCATTGGATGAAGAAGTATCAAGTAGAATTTATGAGTTTTAAAAACTATTGTGTTGGTAGTTTCTTTAGCCGTCAAGCAATGATTCATGGTGGTAGTTTAATTTTATTAAAAAACTCAATTAAGTATAAAGAAAGACAAGATATAACTTCACTTTCCATTGAACATACAATAGAATTGTCCTGTGTAGAGCTGGATGGGCATGTTGTGATATGCGTCTATAGACCTCCAAACTTACAAAACTTAAACGTTTTTAACTCTGTTATGGAACAAGTGTTGCAGAAAACGTGTTCGAACAGTAAATTTACAATAGTATGTGGCGATTTTAATATTGATCTCTTGGAAAACAATTCTAATTGTATTAATTTAGTAAGTCTTTTTAAATCTTTTGATTTGTCTAATGTATTCCTTGAGCCCACCCGAGTAACATCCACCTCGGCTACATGTATAGATAATATATTTTGTAACTGTGATTATTTGCACAAAAATATTGTTAATAGCTTACCATCAGATCACAGTGGGTTAACAATAAACTTAAACAACATCACAACGGTGCCAAAAAAGGAAAAAATGTTTAGACATATCACGGATAAAAAAGTTGAGTCATTACATAATAATTTAAAGCAAATATTATGCAGCCCATCACAGGATTATGAAGGTCCAAGTGAGATTTATGCCAACTTACTGGCCATTATTAAAACCCAATTTGATAAATTATTCCCCTTAAAACGTAAAATCATTGAATGTAAATTTGTATTCTGTGACTGGGCTACCCCCGGTATTCGTAGAAGTAGGGGAAAGTTATTTGAACTATATGGTATGAAACCATTTAATACAAGCGAAGCCTTTAGCAAGCATGTGTCCAAATATGCAAAAATATTTAAAATGGTCTGTAAGCAAGCAAAATCTCTTTACATTAGCCGTAAGATTAAGAACGCTGAAAATAAAACAAAGGCTACATGGAAAATAATTAACAATGAGACAGGCAGACATAAATTGCATAACACGGAAATTAATTTAAATACCGGAAATGGACATGTTAGTGTAAATCGGGAAGTTGCACAAGAATTTGAATTTTTTTTCAAGAATATCCCCATTGAAACTACAAAGGACTTAGAATCATCTCCGGCACTTTCAATTAGTCTTCTCAAAAGAAATATTAAAGAATGCCGTTCTGATTTCCAATTTCAGTACACAAACCCCCAATCAGTAATAAAGGCGTTTAAAGACATTAAAGTTAAGTCTACAGAGGATCTCTGGGGAATGTCTGTTGCAGTGTGTAGGGCTTTTATAGAAGCTATAGCGCCTCATTTAGCTTTAATTTATAATAGAAGTGTAGATCAGGGAGTTTTTCCAAATTTGATGAAACATAGCAAAGTAGTTCCACTGTTTAAATCTGGCGATGATACCGATCCTAATAATTATAGGCCGGTATCTATTTTACCGGTGCTTAGTAAGGTGTTTGAAAAGCTGATGCTTTCTCAGATGCTGCGTCACTTTAACATGAATTCCATCTTTCATGATCAACAATATGGGTTCACCAAAGGTCGATGCACAACTGACGCCGGTGTAACTTTAATTAAGCGTGTTTTTGCCTCGTGGGAGGAGTCGCACGACGCTATTGGAATTTTTTGTGACCTGTCCAAGGCTTTTGATTGCGTCGAACACGAGACACTGTTGCTAAAGTTGGAACACTATGGTATTCGAGGGGCTTCACTCAATTTATTAAAATCATACCTCCAGGATAGGCAGCTTAAAGTACAGGTAAACAAAGTTAATTCTCAGGGTGCTAGCATATCTATGGGCGTACCACAGGGCTCGATATTAGGTCCTTTCCTATTTTTGGTCTACATAAATGACTTACCTCATTTATTTCAGCGAGAACCGGGAATGGTATTATTTGCTGATGACACATCGTTGATTTTTAAAATAAATAGACGGACAAATAATTATGACGAAGTAAATAATGCTATTACGAAGGTTCATAACTGGTTTACAGTTAACAATTTAGTTCTAAACGACAAAAAGACAAAGTGTATACGATTCAGTTTACCAAATGTAAAAAGTAACGAATGTGACATATTATTAAACGGCAAGAAATTGGAATTTGTAAAACAGACTACTTTTCTGGGTATAACCATAGATGAAAAACTACAATGGGGGCCCCATATCACATCTCTGGCAGGACGGTTGAGTTCTGCAGCATTTGCTGTCTGGAAGATCCGACAGCTAACAGATGTGGACACTGCAAGACTGGTGTACTTCAGCTACTTTCATAGCATTATGTCGTATGGCATCTTGTTGTGGGGACAGGCTGCTGACATTGAGTCTATATTTGTCTTGCAAAAGCGTGCAATCAGAGCAATTTACAACCTAAGGCTTCGCGAATCTCTTAGAGATAAATTTAAAGAGATCAATATTATGACTGTGCCCGGTCAGTTTATTTATGAAAATATAATGTATGTTAGGAAACACTTAATATTATTTGATAAGGTATCAGACAGACATAATTACCAAACTAGACATAGAGATAGATTGTGTCAGCCATTATTTAGATTGGCAAAGGTACACAAGTCGTTCATGGGATTCAGCGTTAAGTGTTATAACAAAATCCCAGGCGAAATACAACAATTAAATGAAAGAAATTTTAAATTATGTATAAAGAAAACTTTGTGTAAAAAAGCATATTACAAACTGAGTGATTATATTGAGGATAAGGATGCTTGGAGACGGGCTGGTCCTGCTCCACAGGATAATATACCTACACGAATATAAATAATGTTCCAGTGGATCTTTGCTTGAACGGAAGTTCTTAGATTTTGTAAATTTGTAACCATGCTATTTTTATTGTTAAACTTGATAAATTTGTAAATGTGAGTGCCCTGTAACCTATTAAAATTAGTTAGACTAGCAGAATGTCGGTCCATATGTCAGCTTGGAGTTGTCATGCTCACTCAAAGGTCACATTGGCGGTGGCACGGTCACTGGATCGCTCGATTCCCTATATTATGGTTGAGTTGGGCGATGCTGGTGTACGTGTCATGCTCGTGAACGGGCGCCGTCAATTGGGACTGGTCAGCTCCGGACTGTCTATTGTCCTTAAGGTTATTTTCTTTTTATGTTTCTCTGTATACACGCGTTACACTGTTCTCACATATTCAAACTAACTAAATAATGTATCAAAGAATGTTTATGTGACACTGATTTTAAAAGAGTAACCATGGAGTTTCTTGCTCGTTCTTCTCCATCGGAATCTACACTTTGGAACGAGCGAATAGCTTCACTAAAAGGACTGACCGACAGACTGACACTTTGTATCTTTAAAGTTGTGTTGACGTTCAAAAGTGCCTGTATGGGTCTAATTGAAATAAATAATTTTGACTTTTGACTTTTTTTGACAATACAATGAATTACTACAATATAATCATACTTTCATTAATTAATTGGAATATATAAGTTAAATTTTGGTTACCATTTTTGACGCTAAACTATTATGAGGTCATATGGTGTGATTTAATAAAAAAGTGTAGTTTTTACAATTTCAATAAAAGTATTGGAACTTGATTAGTTTGTGTATGCAAAATCATAATATGTACCTATTAGAGTGCATTTAACTATCAGTTTCCAATTTTGTATGTGTATACCTCACCATAATATTCTGTTCGATAATCCTAGGGTCGTCACATATGGACTCGACGAAGAAGAGCTTGAAGCCCATCTTGTGCACAACGATGTCGCGGATCATGCGCCGCCGGTCCAGCGTCGAGTTTGTCGCGTCAAATACCTGGGGATAATAGAATTTGTTAATACTAGGATAGAGTTTAATTTCCTTCGACAACTTATTGAAAGAAACATTGCTAAAGGATGGGATTGATGGTGCGATGCCTTAAAGATTTTAAATAGATGTAAAGGAATTTGAACGAAATATTAATAAAGCTAAGGCTCAATGTTTTTTGAACATATCAAAAACGCAGTAAAATAAAAAGCCTTCACACAATGGAAAAACTAATTGTGTCGTCTGTGTGTTCATCCACAGGGTAGGCAAAAGCCCTAATTGTGTCGATGGATGCAGGTCTTTCAACGGGCCTCATTGGAAGTAATTGGGAGAAGCTTGTTTTCAGCGCTGGAAATCTAATATATGCTGAGTTTTTTAATCATCGTATATGTCAGACTCTTATTGACTAAAAACGCCCCCGTTCCTTCATCTGATGATGATAAGGTCTGATAGTCTTTAAAGTGTGTACTTACGGCGACCTCGCCGCCCTTGACGAGCCACTCGCAGACATCGTGCAAGGCATCCAGAGCGCACTGCTGCCGTATCGCCATGGCTTCCTTGTTGTCTGCGCGGAAGAACTCATGGCTCGTGTACGCTGTGGTGGCGTGCCGCCTGTATTCACCAAGGTTGAACACTGGAATTAAAAAGAGTATTCCTTGTTTATTGTGATCTTTGCTGAAAAACTCAAAATTTTCATGCATGCGCCCTAAAGTTGATGCCCAAATAAAGTTACAAGAAAATGAAAAATAGAGGTCATTAATAGTAACCACAACGGCGCTTTATGTATAAAATGAACGTGTATAGGTATATATAGTTCGTTCCATAATTAGAGACAACAATTTGACAACAGCAAATGTCAAACTACAAAATAATGTGGTCAGATTTTTTAACATAGTGATGGGCCCGAGTACGATGTTTTAAATAAAATACCGATACCGTTTTTTTATAAAATACCCTGAGCAATATAAATCGACGTTGCGGTGATGTTTTTTATAGTTTAGTCGAATTAATAATAATAATTTAAAATAAAAATGCGAAATCCAAGACTGGCTAAAAGAAAAACATTATATTTGAGGAACCTGTGCTGCAAGCCAAGATGTTGGAGATTTCCCGGAAAGAAAAGAGTAATTATGAACGATACGTCGTGGACTGATGGCTGCTAAAAGGGGGTCACTATTTTTTGTTGCCTCCTTACCATTATGATTTTAACCCGACTGAGTTAGTATGGGCACAGGAAGGTACTAGGGAAAGTAGCTAAAAATAATAAAGATTTTAAAATGCACGAAGTCCAGAATTTAATTTCGGTCTTTCGGTCAATACCGGTCGTGGGACTTCACTATTTATGAAATGGAAAAAACTTGCAACACTCGAAATGTCAAATCGTTGTCTCTAATTATGGAACGAACTATAGTGCTATTGAACTATTTTACCCTAGATAAAATCGTTTATATAAACTATTAACAAATATATGTACACAAAACATATACCGTCATAAGATTTTGGCAGCACGTTCTATGCAAGACACGTGTAAGATTCTTTAGTAACAGTACAATACACGCCATTTAATATCCATTGAGAGTTTGAAGCGAATAGGAAAATAAGCGCGAGAATTTTAATTACATTAATTAATAAAATTAAAAGCTTGTGAATTACTTTCATAGGGAAGGTCAAACAAATTAAATAATAATAAATAAATAAATAAATAAATTTTATTAAAAACATTGAACACGTTTACAATTACAGATGGCTCAGATTTTATAGTAATAAAAAGTCTTAATAATAACAATCGTAATAGTTAACTTAATCTAGTCTAATACCTACAATACATATGTGAGGAAATAACGTTCTTAGTCTAAATATTAGGGACTACCCGAACTAGGTTTATTTAAACCTGTGTTTCAGGCTATCAATGCAAAAAAAATAATTCAATGGATATAATAATAAATAATTATCGTATTGTCTACTCCATGACTATAATAATTATTATTTTTTATTCCCAAAGGGGATGGAGCAGACAAATTTTTATAGCAATTATTTTAGGTAGGAAATAAACTTTCTGTCTGTTAGTATCACTAATAGAACTTATCAACTTGTCATTGAAATAATTTCTCTTTAATAAATGTTTAATTTCTAAGTACTAAAATACAAAATAAATACAATTATTGGAAATACCGGCTTACGTGAATTAACTGAGAAAAGCTCTACTAGTTTCAAGTTACAACGGGACTCATATTCATGAGCAGCGCGTGTCGTGGCGACGTTGCGCAGCCGATTATCGTGTGTTAACTCACGTGAGTAAGTCGTCATTTTCGATCAATTTAGTATGTATCACGTTAGTAACTATTTAAAAACATCAAAACATGTATTTAGGTGCATTATTAACGACATACAACTGAAGGTAATAATTTTTAGCGACCTTCAACTAAGTATTATAACGCAATATGGTACTGCATTTGACGTCGCATGTCCGCAATGGTGGTAACTGACCTATTCAACTTTAATTTCGATAAATTAGACTGCAGGTACTGTAATTCTTTTGCGAAAAAGAAACTTATTTTTTTTACGCAATCCAAACTATTATATTATAAATGCGAATGTAACTCTGTCTGTTTGTCTTCTTTCTTCACGCCTAAACTACTGAATCGATTTCTGTGAAATCGACAGATCGACTCGACTCGATCGTCGAGAGAAAGGGCATAGAATAGTTTTTATACCAAAAATCTGCAGGAAGTCACTATTCCACGCAAACAGAGTCGATGGTAAATGCAAGTATTTAATATTTTGTAAACAGCAGATAAGGTATCGTTTTATTGATCTGTCACCAGATGACAGTTACAGTTAAAATTTAAGTATTTACAGTTAATGTATTTCTATTGCTGATATAAAGACATATATTGAAAATAATATTTAATACAACAGACATATGGAACCCTACATGCCTTTTGCACATGACAGATTTTTATTATAAATGCATGGTACAAAAATGTATGTCTTTTAGTAATTTACCTCTAGTGTTGATTCCTATCCAGTTGAGGTATCTGGACAGTTTCTTGGAGATGTAGGTCTTGCCGCGAGCCGGCAAGCCGACCATCGCGATCACATGCGGTATGTTCACATAGTTAGCGCGTTCACCTGCGGACAAGACAAAACATATCACAATTAGAAAAGTTTAATAGACAATTAACATTTAGTTTCTTCTAAACAAATCAATGAACTACCTTCATTGGGTTTTTCATGAAATAAAAATAAGAAAAAGTGCGAGTTCGACTAAAACAGGCAATTAATAATGTGAATTATTCCTAGTTAATGTTGTTATTCGTGTGATAGGTCGGCAAACGAGCAGACTTATACCTGATGGTAAGCAATCAATGCCGCCCATGGACACCCGCTTTAACGGAGGAATTACGAGTGCATTGCCGATCTTTTGGAGATTTAGGCATTGGAGGAGGGGAAGGGTTGGGCCTCCGGTAACCTCACTCACACGGCGAAACAAAACGGTGTAGTAGTCACGTCGGTTTTTTGTGAGACCCTGGTATACCTCCGGTCAAGCCGACACCATTTGTGCCAAAGCTATCTTACCTACTATTTAACTGACATATGATGTAGAAAAACATCGTTAAATAATTGTCTTATATTCATTTTTTATCTAAATAGTAATGGGTAAACCAACAGACCTAGTATAAGTACTCAAAATAGCCTATTTTGGGCAATATTTAATATTATTTTCATCATAAAACTCTTCAAGTGAAGTAATGATTCACACAAAATGGGTGTTATCTATAAATACAGCCACTAAGTAAATGTTTACATGTGAACATGTGATACTTCATTACATGAAGAAGGTTATCATCAAATAACTACTTGTTTATGCTTAGTTTTATGACATTCCTGATAATCAATGCTGCGTTAGAATCAATATTAAACTCTCTTTTTAGTCTTAATAAGTTATAGATATGACATTTTCTACATCAAATTAATAATCCTGATTATTTGTTTAATGGCATCATTTTTTAAGTAAATGATTGTTTTTAAGCTATGTTAAAAGGAGTATATTCAAATTTAGGTTATTAATTAAATTTTTTTTTTATTTGTGACATATAAAGCAATGGCTGTCTTAATTTATCAAACCCTAAGCAAACACTATGTCTCGAATTACTATAATTGTAAAGTTAAAAAAACTAATATTTGAAATGTTAATAAAAAAATCCGCCTACAATATTCTTCATTGAATCACTTCACATAATTATTATGAACAGTAAAATCAATAAAATGCAAGGCCAGCCAGTTTTATTGGTCATAGAGTTGACCTTTTTTATTTTATGTATACTCTTTAAAACTTATTAGCAAACAATAATATGGATTTTATAATTTACTAAGGTTTACTAACAGCTTCTGTGTTCATTTTTATCTTGTAATTTTAGAACATAGTCGCTCCACCCTAAAACTTGGTTGCATTTATAAACACATAATTCAAAATCAAATTTTCTAAAATAAAGGTAATAATGAATTGTTTTTATTTTTTTACTACGCTGCCAGTATTTGTATGTCACCACCTAAGAGGCAGAATATATAATTATCTATTTGTTATCTAGGTAGAGAACATAAGATTTATTATACTGTTCATTTATTTACTTTACAATGATAAGACACATAGTTTTGTTTTTAGATATCTGTAGCCTACAAGGTCAAAATATGAACACAGTTTGCAAATTTTAAACATTAAATGAAGTGGAACAATATAGTCACATAAGTATGAAAGTTTAAAAAATATTTTGAACATAGCTATGCAATGTGCATTAGTTGCCTTTTCCCACCTGTGACACATTTAAACAAGACTCTACTCTTCTAATACAATTTCACACCTATCGACAGCATTATCCGACACGTTAATTCCATTATGATGTTTATCTTACTGATAATAAATACCACACTGTGTAACTCAATGGTTAGAAAATACCCCACGTTACCAAACGTTATCAATCCAATAATCTTTGTGAAATATATTTTCTAACGAAATGGATCATATGAGCTCGTCGCCATAAGAATTAAGTACGTCCTTGTGACGACGGCACGGAAACTATCACTAAATTCACGAATGGAATTCGCAAAACAAGAAATTTTACTAACCATCACCAAAGTACTGCTTGTTGAGGTACTTCCAACCTTCAGCGCGGTTATCTTCCGTGTCCATAGTACGAGAGTCAATTCGCTACTGTCGTCAATTGAATAAATACGTTTTTTATTAATATATTAAATTAAATTCATTACACCCAATCAGCCCCAACGACGGCAATCCGTAAACTGTCAATGTCAAACTGAAATCGATTGACACACATGACAGTGGATTTAGCTAGCATAGACAAGGGTCTTTTAAGCCGATTTTAATTTATTGTTTATATTTTATTTTGTTTTCAGCATGTAATTCTGTTTTAATGAAATTCAATTAGATTAAGTTTAATTTTCCTTGTACAATGCTCTTTAATCTTTTAACTTAATAAGATATTTCAAAACTCTTAATTTTCAGTATTTTTAGAGTCCTAAGAAGTGTAGACAAACGAAAGTTATAAATTTTTGATAAAATTCGTATTTTTTTCGTATGTATATTATTAATTTGTAAAAGATTACAGCAGACGTAACCTCTATAATATTGTTAGCAAGAGAAATGCGTCAGAGATCACGCCGTGTGTTGATGAAGTCAGTTGACGACATCCAGACGATAACCTTTACATTATAAATTGCATGATAACAGCTCATAATTTTTCCACGTCGACATAATAACTAATCGTTCCTAAGTCCACAAAATGATGCATTTGTACGATTTCGAACGAAACGAAACAAAAATTGGCATGAAAAAGGCGCGATGTGAGGGTTGCGGTTGGTAGCTCACAGATGTCGTTAATAGTATCTAATAAATTAAGTTTTTACCTATGCTAGGTTGTGTGTTCAGCAGATATCACAGATATTAATCTCACTTGTATGTTATAAAATAAAATAAAAACATATTTTTAAAATGTGTGGGTGAACTTTGATTTCCTATCAATCCATTGACATCGCAGTCCAATAAAAACAAAAAACACCAATCCAATTGGATTGGTGTTTTTTGCGCTGCCTAGACGCTGATTCGTAATCCGTTTAGCATCCACCTCTTTATTAGCCAAAATTGGTTTAGTCGTAAATATCCGAAACCGGTTTAGACTTGCTTATCATAGACTTGCTGTTATAATAAGATTAAAGTGTGATGTAAAAGCTGCGATAGACGGACAAGTATTTAAAGGTAAACAATCGTTTCTGAAGAATTATTTAAATGCTTGTGGTGCTTAAAGTTAGAATGAGTTATTAGTAAAAATTATTTACTATTTTTGGATGGTTTTTTGAGTGAGGTAATATGTAATATCATTGGAGTGAGTGGTTGTGTGTCGGCACTGGCAGCGGCCGGAAGATCAAAACAACTTGTCATAACGTGTCTCAATTAGGTTCCGCCCCTATTCGATACTATCCGAAACTTTAATTTCGGATTCGGTTACGGTTACGGATGATTTTTTATATCGGATATCCGATAGTTTCGGTTACGGTTACGGAGCTCCCTAACAGCCCTGGTTATAGATAGGTCACCACCACCTTAGTGCGCAGTCAAAAGAATTCAGTTGTGGATTTTATGAGAATTTAATTGATAATTACTATTCTTATATTCTTATTATTGATTTAAATGCAAACGATATCCCTGATCAAGTACCTAGCTATCCACTCAGTTTGAAATTATTTTCATAGATGGCTCTGCTAGTTCGTAGTCATGTGGAATGGAAAATCTCATGGCCCCTTGCAAATAATTCTAAGTCAAATTCAAGTTAAATCATATAGGTATTCCAACTAATCCTTAAACAGGTACTTTTGAAACGTCAAAATAGAATCTATTGTCTATCTAATTGACAATATTATTGTAGGTACCTAAAACCTCATATTGTTTGACTTCTCTCAATAAATCGAAAATGTAGATATTATTTATTTTTAAACAAATGTATTATTATTATCCACGTGAGCTGTTTATAAATTCGACTCATTTAGATAAATGGATAATTTTAATTTTATTCTCGATATAGATAATATTATGCAAAATTACTTCTTATTTCCTAGGTCGATATTTAGTTAGTTAAGTTAGCATTTTATATGTAGTTTTTCGCTCAGTGGCATTTATGTCGCATTAGTGAGTAGCTTCCTTTCTATCTATAGATAAATTGTAACAGAAATAGTTTAATATAGGTACGCAGAGTACTAACGTACAAAATTGGCGGGCAATTGTTTACCAATACATTAGTGACGTCATCTGTCACTAGTCTTTGAATGAAAGTGAACGAAGCTCGGTGGGTGGAGTGCGCTAATTTAGTTCGGTGGCTACGTCATTGTATGCCCTTGACATTGTGTCAAATTCGACTCGTCACTCAGAAGACTGTACTAAGTACATGAACTAATAACACATTAGCAATTCGATAAACATTCCGACTAATGCCCGGTTCCTATAATTGAGAAACGATCCGTTTTAGTTACGAATAGTAGTTTTATATACGACTCGTAAGCTAAAACCGTTCCTATAACAAACGTCTCGTCGTGCAAATTACTGACGGTTTGCAACTAACGGATGTCGGTAAGCGAATTGTATGGAGATCTATGGTGTATGTGGTGTTCCTATAAATATTTTAACCGTCAGTAGACGGTCAAGATAACTATTCGTAATGTCATTTGGTCCTAATGCGTATACAACGACGATTCGTTAAATATAGGAACCGGGCATAAGTAATTAGATGTTATCTAGAATTTGTTGAGATTTGTGTACGATCATGGGGCATGGTTTAGTCAGTAAGTGTAATGTGACGAGATGATCTTCTCAGTCAATCAAAATGCCGGGCGACGAAGATCTATTAAGATTTTCTATCCTAAAACCAAAATGACACTGAAAAAGAAGTGCCATTTTTAGCAAAAGTTCTTCTATCTAGCTTCATAATTGCAATCGATTCTAATCTGATGAGTTTTATATTTTTTTCGATATTGTGTGTAGTTCTTTAGTAATATAGAAGTTGTGTATTATACTTGGAAGTACCTACATATGTACAATTGTACTTAAGTGGAGGAATCTAAATTTTTGCATCCCTTGCCAGGAAAAGATACACATCGCACGGTATTAAATTCTTGTACCTCCTATTTGGTCTTCAAGTGTACTTATAAATATGTTATGAATGGCTATTTTTGTACCAAGACTGTTTCATACCTATCTATTCACTATTATATTTACCTCAACAGATTGCCTATCGTGTGGATCTGTACGATAAGAATAAATGATTATATTTGTAGAGTAGATGCTTGGATAACCATGCACCACTTAGATGATTTGAATTTTAGGGGTTTGTTCTGTTGTTATTATTTATACTTATATTTTCCTTTACAAATAAATAAGTTTATGGAATAATATTCGAATTCAATTTTTTATACGAAACTTGAAGTAGGTACATTACCCTGTGTGTTTCTTTTTTATTATTTTTTGAAAGTAGCGACTTACTCTGTCTGTCATCTGTTGTGATTTGAAACAAATACAACTTTTCTTAGTTAATTTTTTCTCATGAATATGTCGTTATTTCAAAAAATATGTTAGGTATGTCCTGTATTTTCTATTCCGTGGGTATGCCTCCCCTATATTATATTGTAGTCTTTGGTATGCCTCACGTTTGATTATTTCACAAACAAAAACGTTTTATGTTTTTATTTTTTATATCATTTGACAGCTGACAGTGACAGCACACCTCAGGGTAAATATTTGTCCATGAACTTGTGTCACGCGATGGCACGTGTCGTTGTCACAATTCCTATTATGGCGATTAACGGAAATACCGTCACTCGATTAATTGATACGGTATTAATTTAATTATTTGTTGATTAAAAAATAACAGCTTCTATTGTCAATATTGGTTTCATAAAACTGAACATCGTAAATTGATTGAAGCTACATGACTTATTATGTAATCGATAGAAAATACGTCTTTTTGAATTTTCGAATTTCGATTTTCTCAAGATATTCATTAAAATCTGGGTACCTACTTTGGTTAAAAATTCGTATATGCGTCATTCGGCATTAATTTGAATACAGTTCATCTTGTAAAATGGTGTCATTGCAATCGATGTTTCCATACGCACGAGCCTACGGTATTCAGGATTTGAACGTGACGTGAATTTTATTTTAGTATGTATAATCTATGATTTGTAGAATATGTTTACATAAGATATGACCGAGTTAGGAAAAGTATTAGTAAAAGATGAAGAGAACGTTTGTAAAGCACTGTTGGATATCGTGCCGTTATTATAGGTAGTAGTTATATTGTGTGCATGTAGTAAGCGATCCAGCAATGAATTGGATCATCAAGGAAATTGCAGCCTACGTACTATAACTACGTCCTGTCTGCTCGGGTCATCTGACTCCGGGAATTACTTTTAACGACGGAGATAGTAAAGTAAATACACAGATTATACCTAGTCAAACACGTTCCATATTTTCGAAAGTTGAGGAAAAATCAATTGACACTATGTGTAGGTACGTAGTAAATTTTGCAACAGATTAAATTCAATATTTTGCTTTCTGTTTTGCTGTGTGGATTTGTATCGAGCATTTGATACTGTTTAACTTGATATTTAAACTTTTACTTTCATGCTCATTCTTTTTTCCAAACTTCTGCCATGTTTATACCTTTTTTTTCATAGAAACAGTTATAAGTAAATAAAGCTAAATAACAATTTGAGAGTCAATGACGAAGTTACTTTTCGAGTTGCGTCGAGGAATGCTCCAGGGCGATATTTTAGGACAATATTTTTTAAAATAAATATATAAGTAAAAATACGCCTACTTCGAAAAGAAGATTGACTTCCTCATTATCTCCCAGAAATTAGCTTAAGGTTGAAAAGAACAATAACGGTCAAACTTTAACATCCCACAATACCTCCAATTAGTTTCCTAATTAAAATAACATTAGTCTAATAGTTCATATTATCATAAATGGATCCAGTTAGTTCCGAATTTACGATTATTTATAATTGCTTTGCCGATAACAGATGGCAAAGGTCATCTTTGTCTTCGAACTTTTGTTTATTTTGTCGGTCTTATTATGTTTTTATGATAAACTAGTTTCTGTTTTGATGAATACATATATGTGTACCTATGCACTTATTATGTTTACGTTGTGTTTGGACAATTCTGTTTGAATCATCATGTGATGAGTTGTGTAGGTATATGTTTAATAGCAAAGTTTTATGAGACTGGGGTCGGTTATTTGGGATCTATCTGATTACTTAAATTTTAATACTTATTATTCTTCGTATGATGGTATTTCAAAGGCATTATTTACGTATATACCAATGTAGTTTCAGTGGCAGACTGTATATGCACAAATTTCATGCCGATGCATGAATTGAAATTGAAAACATAAATTTCAAAATCAAAAAGGGATCGCCTTTTGTGATTTTGAAATTTATGTATACATAGTTGACACTTTGTTTAGTTATTTCTTCGGAAGAGGACAGGTATCGGAATGATCCCTAAATTTTATTATAAACTTGAAACTTTTTAAGCACTGGTGGACGTTTGTTACTCTTTCAAGTAAATATTACGGAACGAATCTGAATTAGGTACAGAGACAGCACACAGACAGATTATAGTCTAGAAACACTACTTTTTACCCTGGTAATGCAGGCGTAGCCGCTCTGGCAGAAACTATAGTATCACATGTTTATGACTTGTACTCACGTCATCTTGTCAATTACCAAGAAGTGTTAACTTAGTTACTAAGAACATAAATATGTCTATACAACAATGTATTTTAGAATTAATTCAATGCAGCCCGTGCAAGATTATGTAACATTAACAATTAGTAACTGGTTTTCTTTAATGAAAAACATGTTTTTAAATTAAAATGTATTGGTTATTCTTATAAATATTAGTTACAATACATTGTATCGTGACATCACGTCCGATATTCCCCGTGGGAATGATAGAGATAGCTACTTGCTTATTCACATTTTGCCAGTTTGTGTTTTGGACCGGTGGCAACGAACGTGCTTATCGTCGGATAGTTAGAGATTAGAGTCGCCCATAGAAAATATTAGAGTATACAGCTGGATTTGAGGGTCAACCGCAATAATGTGCGTGGTTTTTAGTTAGTGAGGGACTGGTACTCCCGCTCCCCATTCCCTGTATGAGAGAGGACATGTAACGATCCACCAGAAAAAAACAAGAGTATTAACATGTGCGTTGCCAGCCATTAAAGAAAAATTACTCTGTGATCCTTAGTACTAACTCCCAAGTTTAATAACAGTATGGTTTTTGTCCAACATTTTTTTAAAACATCACTATAAAACTTGCTCCTTGATTCCCTGATCCCAGGTCTTTTTAGCCTGCTTTTCATGTCAGGATCACAAAATAATTTCCGCACAGGTGTTAGATCCCAAAGCACTTGATATCGATAAGGTTTCATAACGCTGAATCCACCTGATATGACTCGATAACTACCCATTGTTTACACAGAGTGTGTTGACCTAGCCTAGCTAGGCTGTATGTATTGTCGACTTTGATTATGGTACAATAATTAATTCATAAGACTTG
This sequence comes from Spodoptera exigua, assembly GCA_902829305.4. Lineage (NCBI taxonomy): Eukaryota > Metazoa > Arthropoda > Insecta > Lepidoptera > Noctuidae > Spodoptera > Spodoptera exigua. The sequence continues at coordinate 13,448,661 of LR824618.2, read as the reverse complement.
GTAGCCGAGGCTCGCCTCTTTTTAACTACTATCTAAGATTTTAAGAGAGAGAATTGAAAAGCAATAATTACTTTTTTATATGGGAAATCTAAAAAAATGCAGAGTACCTTTAGGTGCCAGTATAATATTGTCGATGACAAACATAATTAGAAAAAAGATAGGAGAAAAAAGAGGAATGACTTAAAAAAATAAAATGGTACTACTGCATTTTTAGGACTTATTGTCAAAGTTCTCAGAGGTGGTAAAAAGGGATGTTATGAATAAGAAATTTCGGATACATAAAGGTATAGGAATGATTATACTGGATATGGATATGAAATTATTTCAGATTATCCGTTAGTTTCGGATAATTTCGGTTAAGCATAATAAAATTTTCAGGAATTTCAAAAGTAAAATAAAATACAAACATAACGTGTCTCACTTAGGCTCCGCCCCTATCCGACATTATCCTTTTTTTGTCAGGAAAAATCGTCTAATGACTTCTCCTGTCGTCTGTCTCGCCTTATCCTGATAAGGCGAGAGAGAGTGTCACTCTTACTGACTAAAAACCCCCCGTTCCTACTCCTGCTCTGGACCGAGGTCGCGGTGCCTCATTGCTCTTATCCCGCAACCCCGGATCCGATATTATCCTGAACTTTTATTTCGGATCCGGTTACGGTTATGGAGCTCCCTAACATCTCTGGTAAAAGTATATTCTTAATTTTTATATCTAAGTTTCCTGTAATACCTATTAATGAAGTAATTTTTTTTATTGAATAACACTAGTTAGTGATTATATTAAATAATAACAAATAATTTAAGTTATTTTACAATAATTGTAGATGCATTACTTTTAATGGACTTTGAACCCAGATATGCGGTTTGCACTTTGAAATGACAAACAATTAAATAATGTGCTTATTTAGTAGTTTTTGAACTCATATTAGCTGTTAATTACGTGTATCAATAAGTCTACACGATAGTACTAGTCTAGGTACCTAAATATGACGTACGTTAGACGACCTGGATTAGTCAAAGTTTGATCAGTAAGTAGGTACAGCTAAATAGATCATCATCAGCCTATAATTGCCCACTGTTGAGCAAAGGCTTCTTCTCATACGAAGAAGGTTAGAGCATTATTCACCACGCTTGCTCAATGCGGCTTTGGCGATTTCAAACTTATAATTAGAAATTATAAGTCCAGGTTTTCTCACGATGTTTACCTTCACCGTATGTCAGTGGTGTCTAAATAATCATAGAAAGTACATATAACTCGAATAGAAAGCTAGATAGATAATTGTTAAAATATATGTATAATTGTAATAATTTCATAATTTCTATTGAGTAATAGATCTATTGAGTAATAGTAAATTGTACACATTAACATATTTCTGCATTTTTTTCTGTGACATATTTCGGCATTTAAGCCAATAGATTCTTTTATTAACAACGAAGAAGTTACGAGTGCGTTGCCGAGCTTTTGGGGATTAGGGTTTCGGTGATTTAGGGATTAGAGAGGGATGGGGGTGGTTTTACATACATTCTACAATGTTTATTCCAGTATAAATAAAATAATATTAACGATAAATGGGCTGTCGAAGTAATGGATAATCAAGTGTCAGCAAAAGCACAATGTTCCTCTTCGTGTGAATACATCAGTGGAACAATTACAGGTTGATCTGATGATGATGAGGTTTGCACAATATTTTCTAGAGTTCTAGTTTCCGACTTTTCTTTTTTCTGTACGGCTTAAATTTTTCTTAGTTACAAACTAAGACAGATTGTACGGTCACTTTGGGAGTCGTTAAAAATATGATTTCATTTTAGAATATGGGTTTTTAGGTACCTAGTTATTTTGCCTTTTCAGCTCCTCTGAGTGTTATAAGTAGGTTAGTTCTGAATATAACAAGATGAGATAGAAAATATCGTTATTTACGTTCGGAACAAGGTAGGTACAGGCGATAGCAGGTCACATAATACTCTAACTTGTCAATATTTTGTACATATTTCAACTTAGTCGTTTAGCCTTAAAGTCAAAATTCTTATGACAAGCGGTTATAGCTTGACCTGCTTTTAATAGAAGCACTTGACCTTCAGAAGTGGTACTCATAAAATTCGAAAGGAAGAAAATTATATTGGTGAAAAACTCTTGTTTCAAATTTGTTCGCAACAATATCTATACAAGAGATCGCTTCAAATGATAAATTCACTTTAAGGAAAAAACTGTTTTATGAAGAGTTTCAATTTAAATTACGTTTTAGACTTTTTAAGAGGCTTACGACGTTGCTAAGTTGATCTTCTTCAGCGTCCATTAGCAGCCAAAGATTTGGTAAAAAGATTAGTTTAATTTTTTTTTCAGGTAAGTTGCAATTTTGCTAATACCTCCCGTACACCTGGTTTCTGAAAAGCTTGTCAACGCTAAAATTAACTAATCTCCTGTTAAAGGGTGATTCTTCACATCAATTAAAAAAAAATTAATAATGTCATTATCCTCAACCGAAAATTAACAAATCTGCTGATTAAAACACAGATAATTATTTTATTAAATTAAATCTCACCACTGCTTACAAGCAACCGATTAAAAATATTGTATAAAATAAATTACTAAGATGCTTAAAAACCTGGGAGGATAATGACTTGTTAAATAAAAGTTAAGGTTTTTTGGAGAATCACCCAAATCTCTTGTCAAGTCATCTGATTGGTTGTTGATAATTCAGTCAACCAATTAGATGACTTGACAAGAGATTAAACTGATTTTAACATTGATCGGCCTTTCGGAAACCTGGTGTTAGTCGTAAAATTGAGCATTTAAATGTACCTACCTAAATGTTAATGTAACTACAGGCTGAAAGGAAATAAAGCCATTTGTGTCTCTTGAGAGAAAAACAAAAGGCACCAATTATCATAATATACATACTTACCGATCTATTAACCAACACATTGTCAATGGTTCACGTTTTTCGTTCATGCTCCGAAGTTATCGCTACAATCACTAAGCGTACACACAATGTATATTATGTACCTACGTACAGACAATTAAACAAACTGTCTAGGTACATAGAATTCCACTCTGTGTCGGGTCATCATCATTAGAGTAGGTACCTTATAGTTAGCTAGACAAGGAATCCATTTTGTAACTAAATAATTAGGTAAGTATACAGAACAAGTGCGTACAAAGTATAAGTGACAACTGCTAAATAATTGCTTCTTCTCACACGGAGATTTGGGGGTTAATCACCACGCTTGCTCAAGGTAGATTGGCGATTTCAAACTCATAATTAGACATTATATATCCCTCAGGATCCCTTGTGACGTTTTTACTTCACCGTAAGTCTGTGGTGCCTAAACGGATTTAGAAAGTAACTACCTACTCAGAAAAAAATAAAAAGAACATTCTTGAGAAGAGGGCTCCTCTTACGTTTAGGTATATGCTTGTAACCTTAACCTTATTAAGCAGATATTTAGGAACTCTGGTCCTTGCTTGATTCGCTAGATAGTTTGATCCTAGTATACATTGTTAGGAGCAAAACAGAAGAGGTGCCATAGGTGAGACTCACTCCATTCTAATATTTACTTTAGGCCGTGAAGTTTATTAGCACTTATACTAGCTTCCGCCCGCGGCTTCGGCCGCGTTGTATGTTGCTAAAAATAGCGTATATCCTATTCCGGAGTATCTACTATGCCTGTGCGAGATTTCATCCAGATCCATCTAGCCGTTTTGGTGTGATTGAGTAACAAACATCCAAACATCGTAACTTTCGCATTTATAATATTATAGTAAGAAGTAAGATTAGTAAGATAAGTGTTGCAGAAAACCAACCATAAATCATAATATACATAAGTAATTAGAGTATAATATTGTTTACATAAACGTGTCTCGTATTTACGAGACCTATGGACTTAGATCTACGTAGGTACTTTATCTGTGTGCAAGTGCAACTAAAGATTACAGATTATATTTGTAATGTTAATTAGAATGTGGAACGTAGGTGCTTTGTTTACTAAGACTCTGTGTCCAAAGATTTAAAATTTAGAATTAGTAATAAGATATAAATATTTTTATAATTGTTGCCTTAGTGGGTAAAATTAAATTAATTAAGTTATTCGGTTTTCCGACGAAACTGTTGTCCTACTTGTTACAAGGCACGCTTGGGGCCCATAGTAATCATTGGTACAAGCCTGATTGGTAGGTATTGTATAATATGTCAGCCAATATTTTTATATTTAGACCATATTAAATAAATTATTACGACGAAATTTTGAACATGATCTGAGCGTTTTAAAGCCACGCTAGAAGTTTATATCGATTTTTTGGATATGTCAATCAATATTTTTTATGTTTAGACCATATTAGATTAATGATAATTACATAAACAATTTTAAACATGTCTCTTAGCGTTAGGTAACAGCTGCTGAGATTCATACGTACACTGAACACATTCGTCATTTGGCACTGACAATGAAACATTCAGCCTCATTGCGTACAACGGCCCGTACAAAAACTCTATTGTAAACAAACATTGAAGCATCGAGTCTTCGGAACTCTGAGCAGAATTTCTACGAACGGAGATTTCAAGAAAATACCTACAAATGTTTCTCAGATTGTTGTTTTATTATTTTAACAGGTAATAAACGTTTGATGATATGTAGGTTCTCGTCAGCTTTCAAAGCTAGATACTATGTGCGACCTAAAACTCAGACCACCAGCGGGAGTTAACTAAAATTATAATAATGTAGAGCTCGTTTTCCTCTTTTACCGTAAAAAAATTGGTGTTCACATAATTATGTCCACTGTGTGCAAAGTTATTTATAAACAAAGGTGTATTTTACTCACATTATAGACGCCATTATAGTGAAACGGTTGCCGTCACCGTAAACGAAACCGGCATGGCATATTTTGGTTTTTCTAATATTTCGTTTAATTTAAAATCATTAGTAAATATTAGTTTGAAAACGTAAGTACAAAAGGTAATTTTAAACAACTGACGCCCACATCTGTCCCAGTCCGTTCAGTGACATACAAATCTGACATGAGTGTCACAAAAAGTGGTTAGATCCAGTGAAGAGCTGTGATTTCGTGATTCACGACGCGACGCGATACTCCGGAGATCGCGAGATGCAACCGGTACCACAGACTTGCTACAAGGACGATTGTGTAAAAAAAAGAAAATAGAATTTATAGCGGCTTCTTTGTGTAGGTACTTAGTTTTTTAAAAATAGACTACTTACGATTTTTTATATCGAAGAAATGTAGGTATATAATAAGCAAATTGCGACGAACAGACGAAGTTATTAATTAGGAGATCTTTTACGGAAAATTGCCATAAAATGTATCAAATATGTAATTGTTATTTAGGGATTATGATGCTGAGAGAAAATATGTCTTTAGCTTATCTATCATCGTAGTTATCCGTAATTCCTTAATAACCAAGTCATTTCTTTTAATCAACATAAACTATTTTCATAAATACCTTCACTGCAAATACAACAGAGAAGCCTAAAACAAAAAACAAAATGGATTCCGCGGTAATTTTCGTGTCACATTTGATTGTCATTAAACGTGTAAAAATACTAAAAAGTAAAGAAAATCCCCACTATGAATATCTGGGGATTATCTTAAAAATAAATGGAGTGTTAAGTACAGAAGATATGGTTATGTATATTAATCTTATCTTGACGTAACCGATATTAAGTGCATCTCGAGTCAAGAGTAAGTAGTATATGAAGATAGTAACTATATACCTATCTTGATCACGTACCTACTTATCATTTACTAAGAAGGTTTTTCGACGAAATCTGCATCATTTTATTACCTACTTTAATAAAGATAAAAGATCTAAAAATGTACATTACGCTGGTATTTTGGTATGAATAGGGCTGGCTCGTATAATTATAATAACAGATACTGTAACCTAGTATTGGTAGTTGGGGTATAACCTTTAAGTAGATACATATAGGTCATATCGATAAATAATCTGTTTTGATAGACTACTGACTATATAAATATAAGTAAATAGTGTTTGCATTTGCGTTGTAGAATTCGTTATGTAAGTAATATGTTCGAATACTTAGTTGTGTTAGTGTATGGATAAATAACAACTATTATTTTTCATAAAAACATTTTACTTGTTCCGATCTTTATATCTTGATCTTTATATATCATATCTGTAGAGCTATAGACGAAGTACCAATTTATCATGTAAGTCCCTGACATAATATTAATATTCTCTAGTGTTGGTATGTCAGAACATTCATGATAACACTGTTCTCATCAGTACCTAACCTATCAGTCGACAACATTATCTTTGTGATTACAAACTTTTATTTGTTTATTATTGTTTAAGATACATTGTTAAACGTTGTAGATTTAGATATTAATGTTTATTTAGTCGTTGACCTTTACAAATGTGATAAGTTTGAAGACAATTTTAAACAAACTAGGGAATCTGATGCAGACGCTAAGGTCAACATACGTTATAGCAAATATCTGTTAAAAAGAAAACAATCATCAATTTTATTGAGGAACAGAAAAACAGTACGATGTGTCACAGGGATAATTATTATTAACCGAAAATAATATAAAAGAATAGATTTATTTATTTGCTTGCTTTATTTTTTATTAATAGATTTGGTTATTTGAAAGAATTAATAAATTGCGTAACGTAAAAAAATATCCGATACCCAACGTATTATATTTAACTAGTGATGTTGCCATAAATAACAGTTTAATTATCTTTTAAAACAGATTGGGTGGAACCGGTGGTATCGGGAACAATGACCGCTCTGTAATAGTTTTTATTGAGGTATGATAAATACATAAGTGGAGTATCGAACAATTAACTAGGTAATTATTGTATAACAAGGCGAGTCAATCAACTTTAACAGTACTTTACCTGTTTGCTGAATAAATATTTACACCAAAACCTATACCACTGGTGTTATAACGTTGCGAATCATTGACTTCTGTGATTTTACTCGAAGTTGAACAAATACTGACGATTCGATTTTAAATATGGCTTTATTTATTTTAAATTAATTGTCCTGTTTGAATTAAGTTTTTCTTTCTACGTTACCACTTGCGTTGCTTTTCTCTGGGATACTCCCAGAGAAAAGCAACGCTTTACATTAGTATTCTGTGTATACCTTTGGAATAATTGGAGACACGTGTCAGGTATATTTATGACTTCAGGTAAAAAAAAAACAATAAGCACGGAATGACAATAAAGACGGTCGTCGGTATATTACGCTCCGTTTGTTATGGCAACGGTTTCCATTACACAATTTGTTGTGCGGTTATCTCGGTCGCACACGCGTTCGACTCGTGATTTTTCACATTATCGGTGAACACAGCTGCCCGGGTAAATTAAATACCTACTTCAGTTTATAAATATAGATTTTATTAGCAATTTCGTGATTCTAGGAGAGGCTAGACTTTTTCTTCGGTTTATAATGTGGTATGCTAAACGTTTACTGGGTCAAGGACGCGACGCGACTTATTACGCAGCGGATATTTTTGTTACACGTAAATATACAACAGTTAAACAATCGAAGAACGCTTCGTTAGAAGATTAAAAGAAGTGAACACAATAAACGCCCTTTACTCTGTAAACACGATTTCTAGGTATGTGGTCAAAAATCATTTTATAATTGCTTATTTGCAAAATAAACAAGAAAAATAATAATGATGAAGTTATTATGAGTCACGCTTGTTGTTTGATTATGTTATTATGATTAGTCATAGCAAATTAATATGAGTACCTTCACAATCTGCGTCTATGTCTATGAGTTTAAAGTTACAAGGACGTACCATGCAATTTTCAGTGTACCTTGTCTCAAAAAACAACAAAAAAAAATCGCTAGTCTTTTCTAATAGAGGTTCTTAATTATTATTTTTATATGTTACATTAAAATCTTATTTTTTGCTGATCTGGAGGTCTACGTTTCTTAACGTTAGGCAAAGTTAAATTATGTGAATAAGAAACTTCATTTATTTACGTTATGTAACTCTCGTGTTAATGTTAGTGAATTAATTTTTCTGCGCAATATTTTTATTGCATTTTTTTATAACATTTCAGTGCAAAAAATAATAACTTTTAAACAGCCGGGGTTGGTATTGATGTTGGCACACTATTTGATGAAATAGCTTGAAAAAAAAACGATGAAAGTGGTTTACTTTTAAGAGGTATTTCTACAACAGAAAAAGGAGGATATTGAAATATCTTTTATTTCCTCGCTATAAGAGAATTTTGTTATTTTCTGACTTATCAAATTAAGTATCTTACTCAGACATAATAAAATCCTCCAAGGACTCTTTAGAATCATGAAATAAAATTAATTAAGTTGAAAAAGGAGATTTCTCAATTATCGTTCTTGTGAGCGGATTTTCAAGATTTATTTGACGGAGTATAATCTTGTTAGTTAATTGACGGCGACGAATCTTTTTCGGTGTAGATATCGTCCACGAGATTACTCGATTACTTTCAAGCTGTGCCAGGAGCCCATAATCATGCTCAATAAGTATAGACATTAAAAATACATTTTTTAGAATGCTTTTAAAATAAATTGTTAGCACACGTGCCGGAATTAAATAGAAAATGTAATATGTCTAAGTTAATACTTGCAGATTGAAGCAACAAAATCATTATATCTAGGTATGTTGTTTACATGTTTGTGCATGCCACTAGGTTTCACGTTTTCACCTCATGCTCACTGCTCCGACTATGAAAAGAATAGGCTATTTATACATTAGATAAATTTAGAAGTCTGGTCACTGCCACCGTCATTGAAGGATTGAACGTTATTGCATTACAGTTGAGAATTTATCATTATCAACTTGACAATAATTTCAGTAGGTAAGCGTATTTTTTCAACCTATTTTTTTAAGGTCAGAGAAGTAGGTCTTATGAAGATGGATATAAAGTATATTTTAGATTAATATTCGTCCTAATGTTAGTAACTTTCCATGTATTAGAATGTTTTCATACGATCATACCATAACTTGGCTCTTGGCTCTATGCCAGTAGAAGGGCCTAGAGATCGTACTTACACTAGACATTTTCTCTGGTACAATAAATTGTTATAAGTACCTATGTATCTTATATTTTTATACACATCCAGTAAAGTATATATTATTTTATTCTAAGAAAATATCGTTTTCCTGTTTATTGTAGTAGCTCATCATATCGTTATTGTTTTTAGCATTTGGACTACCTAGGTATACTTGACGTGCTTACGCCCTTTATGACGTCTATTCATCTAGACAGAAGCAGGTTAATAGAAAGAAACAAACAAAATACCTAATCCTATTTGATATCGATAAATTTTAATTCAAGTATCTGATATTTCGTTACTGTTCCACGAATACGTATTAGGACTATTAGGCATTTTTTATTGAATTGTGCATCACTATCATTCTAATCGAATCGACAAAATAAAATTATTGTACAGTCTAAGGCAGGGATCAGTGACGTATTGAAGAGTTTTATTCGGAACGACTGAGTCAAGGTAATAATATCTATGATATCTATAATATCTATAATATCTATAATATCTAATATCTATAATATCTATATATGATATCTATAATATCTATAATATCTAATATCTATAATATCTATATATGATATCTATAATATCTATGATATTTTTACTGTGACTGAGTAGTTGGGCGTTGTAATATTCGTGTGTACCTACTGAGTAAGGTATTGTGACGTCATTAGTCCGGCACATACAGAAGGATTATGGCAATATCTCTGCTATATCCGAAGTTTTTATAATATCTTAACATGATAGATAATGAAGAAGTTATGAGTCAATATTATGTTATATTAAGTTTCAGTACTCGTATTAAAACTATAATTTATAATGTTATGGTATAAATTAGGATTACTTAGGTACTAAGTCTCTAAAAGGTAAGTAATTAATATCCTTTACTTATAGTCAAATTTCGTCAATTAATTAAGTTGGTATGTACCTAGTATATTTATAAAACCTAAACAGCCCAAAATGTAAGACCTGGTGACACTACACTTGACTACACATAATAAAGTAGGTAGGTACGAATACATAATTAATGAAGTGATCAATTTGGATTGAAATGTAAATAGTTAATAGGAATTTCCGGACTCGTAAGCTCGTTAAAATCACATCGAGTCAGTTAATGAACTTGTTGGTAAAACACAAGCCCACGGCACGAAATTTAAAATAAAAAAAAATTTTACAAAATAAAAAAACCGCCTTCAAAAAAAGTCAAGCAATAAAAGTTCCTACACTAAAAAGTAAAAAATAACAATTTGAATTACTGTAAAAGAACTTAATTTATAGGTAAACTTATTTGACATTAATATTTTGCAAATATTCAAAATTTATTACTTATTTTTGGAGTCGGTGCCAGCATTTTGATGTTGAAACTTAATGTTAGTTAGGTTTTTAATATCCGGTGCCATTTTTTCGTACATAATGCTTAAACATTTTCAATGTACTTAAAATGTTTTTGTAAGTACATATTTTTTATTTAAAAAAATGTGCAAATCGGACATTTTTTGTAGAGAAGTCTAATCTGTATTTATGTCTTAATTAATATACCTATATTTGAGTATGCAAATAGGTATTAAGTAGTTTTATAATTAAGTAAGAGGTAGTTTTTCAAGGGATTGTTGCCCATTTGTATTTCCTTGCATGGGCTGGCACCGACTCCAAAAATAAGTAATAAATTTTGAATATTTGCAAAATATTAATGTCAAATAAGTTTACCTATAAATTAAGTTCTTTTACAGTAATTCAAATTGTTATTTTTTACTTTTTAGTGTAGGAACTTTTATTGCTTGACTTTTTTTGAAGGCGGTTTTTTTATTTTGTAAAATTTTTTTTTATTTGTAGCCGTTTAGTGTTTTTTTTTTATTATAATGTGTTATGGCAAAGAAGTCAATATCGTTCCTACATTTCTTTTGAAAAAGTTACCAATGTCATACTTATACGTAGAAATACATATCATAGTACATTGTTACTGTGTAATCGTTTTGATCTCGAGGAGAGATGATATGATGCATGAGATACTTATGACTTATAGTTAAAATAAAATAATAATCTTATCATAAATTCATATTAGTTCTCGCCAAATAACAAAAAACTAGATATTTTCATCAACAGACAGATAAAGTTCAAAGATACCAAATGCAATCTAATTTAGTATCTATGATTAAATACATTCGTACATAGAAAAAAGACCGATGCAATTATTGTTTTGTATCAATTGTAACCCATTAAATGAAGAATACTATTTTGTTATTACTAAGAACATCATATATAGACAAGTTGGTAAAAATATAAAAGACCATCGCTATTGTAAATATACATTTATGACTCATTCAATGTATGAACCTTTTTTAAGTAAGTATTATCTACATATGTGCACACAAAAGAAACACAATTATTGTTTTGTACGACGCAATTATTGTTTTGTAACCCATTTAAAACGACTGTTTTGTTAAAAATGCCAATTAATTCTCTTAGCCTATTACCAGGAAAACGATAAGAACACAATGACGCATTTCACCACTAATGTGTAAACGCAGTCCACGTGGACTAATGCAAAATAGCCAATACTAGGCCAAACTCCGCCCCCAAAGGTGTGCGGTCCCGCTCTAGAACCTTTCGGCCCCATCGGCCATCTGTTCTACGAGCAATGTGCCGTGCCCACTGTCACTTAAGTTTGGCATTTCTTCGGGCTATGTCGGTGACGCTGGTTCTTCTGCGGATTTCTTCATTTCTGATTCGAACATGCACGGAAACTACGAGCATAGCCCTTTCCATTGCTCTTGACAGCTCTAATAAGCTTACACAATACTAGGCCCCATGCCAACCTTCCAGCTTCATCATCACATCAGTTCAATAGTACCTTACAGCCAAAGTGCATCTTATAACAATTCTAACAAGCCCAAACACGGCTAGGATATATTAATTAGGTACGCAGTTCCAGTGCCTACCTTCCAGCTCCATAATCATCATTAAATCAGTTCGATGATAACATTTCCAACATAATTATTTAAGATCATTGGTTTACAGTGCATTTTCATAGTTGCTGAACTACCTTGATTGTGATATCTATGCGAGTGTCAAGTTTCATCATCCATTTCTGATCTTCTTCACCAGTTCCACCTCATCAAACATTACTTTTTGACTGTAAATGCTTGAGTGCTCTATGAAAATATTAAAATTACTATATAGTTGCCTATAATATTTGAGGAGTTCCCTCGATTTCTCATGGATCCCATCATCAAAACTTGATTTTGAAAAGAATGGGACCAATCTGGAAGCATATCCTTTCAATCATAAAAAAAATTTTGCAAATCCGTCCATAAACGACGGAGTTCTGAGGTAACAAACATAAAAAAAAAATAAAAAAAAAAAAAAAAAAAAATACAATCGAATTGAGAACCTCCTCCTTTTTTTGAAGTCGGTTAATTAGTCACACTACATTTGAATTGTTTTCCAGTTAATAGCTATAATGAATGAATAGATTACCGAATCGTCTGTAGTTAAATAAGACTCGAATAATTTTAAACTTGGAACACGACATAAACTTTTTTTTCGTAACTTAGTCTATGGTTTATTATTTTTTAATTTTTAGTGTAGAAAAATAAGATTAAATAATTTAAGGAAATATTGGATTATTAGGTATAGATAAAACAAAAGATGTTGTTTTCTTTAGTAAACACTAAACAAATAGGGCACATGGTGTGTTTGTTGTACCTATACAATCTCTTGGCAATGTTCGCCGCCAAATGTAGATTATGCTTATCGCATACCGCATTTCCGTACATATACTTACAATGTGTTTAGAAATATCTCAGCTGTTGTAGGTAAGAAAGATCAAAGAGAAACTAGAAGACAGATTTTACCGTGGCAAAGAAATTAAGACAAATTCGTTTGGGAGAACTGCAATTCATCACTATTTAATTCATAGAATAGGGACGTGTAAAATACCAAAATAGAGTAACATGTTCTTCAGCAGCCATTTTGTAGATTTTTATGGATTTAAGGTTTAAGAAATGAAGGGAAGCTTAGGCAAAGGAAGGAAGGGAGGTTTGAGCCTCCGGTAACACAATGAAGCGTTGCTTCACGTCGGCGTTAATAGAGGCCGCATTATTATATCGATCGAGTACATTTGTGCTGAAGCGTGGCACTCCCATATTGATGTTTTTTCCTGGAAAGCTACGATCTAGTTTGTTTAATAATCCCACTAAATACCTACGTCTCCTATTTGAGCAAAGAATTAGGTCATTCATAAAACCTTGAACCGGCCTTCGTGGTACGGAGGTCATATTGTAAGATAGTTGGAGAAATTTAGCCTTTAACTCGAAGGTCTCACTCACTCTGTTATTGATTCCTGAACACATAACAGAGAAAGTCTGAAGGGCCACATCTCATAGCTGTTGCAAGAAGCAAACATATATTGACAAATTTCTGTGATGACATTCACTGATTTGGTTTTAAAAGAGGACAAAAGTATCTATTTCGTTCTCAATTCCTCAGTTCAGAAGGAATATTAACTCAAGCACCAGGAAGGTCAACGGTGACCTATCGTAGTGGAGGATTTGCCTTCAAAAGTTTTCTGTCAGCAGTCAAAGGCGTAAGTAACTTCAAGTAGATATAGGAATACATTTGAACCATGATATAAACAATAATGTAATATACTTTTTCAAGGAAAACTGGTTTCATTGGTATAGAGACTGAAATCGGCTCGCAATTTCGTCAATCAATTAAAACAGATGGTTCTTACAAAGCAATTTTCCAAGAAAATTGCTTTTAGGTACGACAAGACATCTTATAGTTGGATCTAACAGCCAATTTAATAATAAGTGAAATATTTTTTTCATAATTTGGTTACATGGATTGGATATTATGCTTTTAAAAATATTCGCTTCACTTTGTCTTAAAAGAGTTCATTATATTACAATACATGTGTAAATGTTATTATTTTACTTACTTATATTGGAAGCCAAAAGCTTTCGATTTATTCAAGATGGAGCTGTATGGATTGATGAATCCGCTTATGTTTCTTAGGTTTTATATTTAAATGTACTTATGTTGAAAATGATAAAATTTATTGAATTATTGAAATATTGAATTTATCTGTCGATAGTATCAATGCTTGATAAAACTCTTTAGTAAGAATAAAAAAAAACGGCGCTCGAAATTGTCATGAATGAATTTTGATAACGTTGTTACTTACTTGAATTTGAAGTGTATTTTTTTTATGGAGGAGTGAATTAATTAATTGGTAGGTACCTACCGGTACCTATTTGCAAAAAAATCACTGAATAGGTATATTTTTTCTTCGGGAAATTGAAAGTCTTAGTAAAAATAACAAGTAAATGGGCGGTAGTAAATATATTGTTAAATTATAAATACTATACATAACATTGTTTCTTTATACACAAACAATTTCTTGTTATTTTCTTACATTAAGACACTGTAGTATTAAAATATTCATTGATTAAAATGAACAGTGACTCCGTTCTTATCGTTTTCTTATCAAGAAGTTGTAAGAGGCGGATTATTTGCCAATTACACAATATTATCTAGAGAACGATTTGAATTATCGTTAATCATACCTCGTGAGCTCTACCGCTGATTGTAAGTACGCTAAATGGGGCAATAGAAACTTCTACGTTTCTATAGAAATCGATGTTAGCAGTTGAGCACAAGATATTGGAAATAATTATATAAACTGATGTCTCTTGGTTTACCTACTTACAATTTCTGTACCAGACTATCTGTTTCGCATACACGAAAATAACTGAGAAGTCGGGTTTCGTTGTGTTTTGTTTTCAAATACAAAATTAAATAATAATAATATAATTATTTAGTTAATGTCTGTAAATGAGTTTTTAAATACAAAAGAGTACCTACGCAATGATAATCTTATGTTTTTTTTAATCCGAATGTGCCATGAAATTCTTTTCGATTTTTGGTACGTATAAAAATGATAATACAATCCTACTTGAGTTAAATTATACTGAAATAATTTTAATTTTATTTGGGTCCTGACTCATGACATATCCAATTGTGAAAATTTTTATTGATATATTTTGTAGTTATTCCTAGTACCTACATAGTAAATAACTCTAATAATAAAGTAACGTAAAGTTTGATTTAATTTTGGTGAGTAGCTTTTGCATTCATAGGGGCTAATGAATTTTTGGTAAGTTCTTTCGTTCGTTCTAAAGTTCTTTCATGGAAATAGACTGTGCATTTCTAGCACGAAACTACGTAAAATTGCAATTAAAATGAAGGCTCTACAAGGTGGTCTGTAAATAAAGGACCCTCTTTCCTTTTTGTCATATTTAGTCCTTTCATGATAGTTTTAAATATTTTTTCCGTCTCCAACATCCCTCAAATACAATAAGATTAGAGATGAGTGAATCCAACTCTAACAAAAAAAAAAAGGTTTCATACTTTGCAATATTGTATTATGTGGAGTGAATTCCGGAGACACTTGTTATGGAGAAAAAAAATGAAAGAAGAAAAGAAAAGGCCATAGACAACCACGTTCCATTTTTCAAATTGTTGCAAATAGTTTAGGTACTTTTGTTTGAAAAGTTTCGCGCGTTTTTTTATTATAAAATTATTTAGGTAGGTACCTAAGTATGTATTTCTGCAAAGTTGTGGTTGTGTGGTTATAATGTGGAACCGGTTTACAAAGTGCGTTATTATTAATCGAATGAGCGATCATTCAGTCACATGGCTAAAACTGTCGTCTAGATATTGTGGGTCAACGAAACGCAAGGTCGCGTTGGCATAGGGTCGGTCATTATGACCAATATCTCAATTTTAAATTAATTTATATCTTACACATTGGTTTTTAAATAGTGAACTATATTTAAATTTTCAAGTTACCTATTTAATTTTTGTCCTTACGGTTATTTATAAAAATCTTCAAAAGGATTGTTTACGTAGGTATTGAAATTTATAATACATAATTATAATTAAGCTCTATTATTGAATAGTTCGTCTTTTTCTATGCATTAATACTTTACTTAACTCTTTATCGATTGTGTTCTGTAATTAATAAGTAAGTACCTTCTAATACTTAATGGCAAACAATATAAATAATAGATACAGGTTATACCTAATGATGTCAATAATTATCCGTTAAATTATATTCAAGTCCAATTTCAAAAAAATATAATAAATAAACTATATAATAATATCAGGATATACGTGAAAACGTTTTGGACAACGCTATCAGCAACAAACTTGTCCGATAAGGAATCGAGTCTCTTGAGTTATATATATATAAATAATAAACACTGACTACTACCTACTCTATCTACCTACTATACAAAGAAACATGCCTCATAATGTCAGATTAAGTCAGCTTAGAGAATGTTTATATTATACATAAGTACAATAAAATGTAGCATTTGACTCATTTACATGTTACCTATTTAAAATATTTTAACAATAAGTACCTACCTAACGAACGATTCAAATTATCTTTTTTATGTTATTTTATTCACAATTCTAAATTATATTTTTTTTCTATACTTACGTATAAAAACGTTACTAGAACTTGGAATACAGGATGTTGTTAATTTACGAGATGTAAAGCAGAGTCATAGGGCCAACAAAAACATTGTTCTTAATTGAGCCACAAATAAAACGTGATAATTGTATGTAGGTACTAAAATAAACCAGACATCATAATCTAATTATCAGATTTACGACATTTCTGTGTCAAAGTAGGAAATTCCCAAATAATGTTTCGTAGCGTACACGGCACAAGTATCCCGACTGCGATATAATATCTCGCGCGTTATTATATCGCAGTTATAAATATAAAACCGCTACCTAAATGACTGCTAAGCTGTTCATGATCGATACGCTATTACGGCGAGAGGAAATAAAGCATGATAGTCCAGTTCCGAGGCTAGGACACTGCAAATTAGAGGCAGTTGAGCGTCCGGGAGAAGGAACGACGCGAACAGTGAGCGTGCAGCTGTCACAAATTCGCGCGTCCGGCGTATTTTTAGTCGGACAGAACTATTATTCTAGAGAAGCGGTTATAGTTACCTCGGATAGGGAACGGCTTTGTCATGATGGTCTCCGTAGTCGGCGGCAGTAGCCGCTGGGTCTCCGGTGACATCACACTCGGGCACAAATTCAACTCATGTTTCTTACTATCACTACTGTTATTCACGCCACCGCGAAGTCGCAGCGACGGCGACCCGTTAGTCACATCCATCTGTGTTCGCTATCGAAGCATGACTGAGAGACGGAATCGAGTCGGGCCGCGCGCGCCCGCCACAGCTGATTGTACCTACGGAGCGTGTCGGGTGAGACAAGCGATATCGTGTTGTCTCTACGTCTTGCATGTGCTGCGGGGACGACATTCAAGTGCAAGGGCGATCAGGCGAGCAGGGCGCGCGTCTTGTACCGTCACGCGTCTCTCACGGCGAGATGGGCAGATTGCCATTCATCTAACGTAAACACTTCCGACCGATGGCGACGTTTCATGCCGTGTCCCTGATATAAGTGATAGGTGTGATGAAGACATGACTTGCTCTACATTAACGAAATTGAAGAGAATGCGTTGGAATTCTTTCAAGTGATCATTAAACATTTAATGGTGACTTTCTGTCTGTTAATGAGTTCGGGTTGGTCTCTTGAATATAGGAATGATTATTTTCACAAATAACCATGATGGAAAGGAAATTCGTCTTTGAGAACAACCTGTATAAGAAGCTTTAAGTACAGCTGTAGGAACATTACATGAATAATTGCTAATTTAATTTTGTTTTTTTTTTTTTTTTTATTAAGTATTGTAAGTGCAATTTTATAAAAAAATATATGTAATATTTTTCACCAATAGGTAGGTAGTCCTTGCAGATAATATCTAAATTTCAATGTAAATAAGGTAAATTTTAAGACAGTTATAAACATAAAATGACAATTATTTATGTTAATCTAAAACATCACAGCGGGATTCCCAACGATAGCTTAGTCACTAGTTAATAGACAAAAGCATGTGTTATCAATTTATCATACGCGAGTATGTATCTACCTAGTTGTAAGATTATAAAAAGTTGTGAGTACCTATATGCTCTGGTGATATAACTCAACTAAGGTTTTGGTTTGCAGTGGTGTCCTTCTGTGAAGATGTGTTGTTGCAGAAGGAGGCTGCGGAAAGGGAAAGGGAAATCACAAACCCTCTTCCCACCCGCAGCAGACGCACTAGGCGTAGGAGGAGGGCAGAAACTGCTCTCTTCCGACCCCCCTAGGTAGGTACGGGACAGAGGACTTGGGGGAGAGTCCGTCATCCCGTTAAATAGGGCCCGAGACGGTGGCGCGCATTGTGCCTGCGTGATGGTCCGCGCGCGCCTAGAGGCGAGTCACGGGGGAGATACACACCTCGCTTCGAGATAGGCCATCACGAGTGGGGCTGCGGATGAATTTTGATTCCCGCGTCCTCACGCCCACGTGAGAGACGGGACAACAAGGTGGTTTTTAGTCAGTAAAAGTCTGACAGTCCAGGGCTCCCTGGGGATTTTCCACCTTGGGGCAAAAAAAAAAACTAAGGTTTTGGTTATTTCAACCTTTTTTTAATAATTTTCTTGTACACTTTCTTAAGCCATTCTTCTTGTACCCTACGGTAAAAAGTTATCGTAAGTAGTGTAGTAAAACTAAATAAAAATATAATACTAAATAAAATTAAGAAAGCCACTTACAAACTGCAAGTCAAAAATCATGAAATGTACTGGACCGATTTCAATGAAACATCTCAGTGAAACATAGTACTCAAATGCAATATTTAACCTAGGTAGGTA
Organism: Spodoptera exigua; assembly: GCA_902829305.4. Taxonomy (NCBI): domain Eukaryota; kingdom Metazoa; phylum Arthropoda; class Insecta; order Lepidoptera; family Noctuidae; genus Spodoptera; species Spodoptera exigua. The sequence continues at coordinate 13,429,852 of LR824618.2, read as the reverse complement.
TCTGCAGGACACAGTGTATTTTCTATTGTGTCTCATATACCGACAGACAATAGATCTTTCTCATAAACTGAAAGACTATGAGGAGACATTCTAATAATATTTATTTTTCTTTAATTACATCTACCTACTTAGATTGGTACATACTCTTATCTACTTGGACTAGACGCGTTGGATATTACTTAGTGTCAACTTGTTACCGACATTTAATTGTTTTCCTTTATCAAATCGGTCAATAAAAGTAAACATGTCCTTATATTGTTCTTACTAAGTACAATCACTGGATTTCAACATGTCGTATCGAACTGAAGAAATATTTACTTTGTTTTTCACGAACAAGGGATCGATAACTTTTATTATTTAAGCCCTTAAGTAGCTAATATAATACATATGTATATACGTTCGTATGAACAATAAATAATACTGAGTGTTAGGTACCTAACTTCGTTTTTATTGTCAGATTATAAACATGAATCAGGCTTTTAGTTACATACCTACTTATATTTGTATGATTTATTTAAACTCGAACCTTAATATGTTACAAAACTGCGGGCGAGCGGCGACATACGGCGAGACCTCTTGAGACAAGGAGAAACCACTACTTTTAATTGTTTGGTACCTGCGTTAATCCTAGCCTAAATATCCCAAGACCCCATGCTGTTTAAGACAGATGTTTTGTATGGTACATAAAAAAAAGATTATAAAAAAAAGTTGTCAATTTTTGTTCATAGTACTTACTTATAAAAGTTTGCTGTCTTGTCGTCAAACGTTTACGTTGTTGTAAATTAGTCTATACTTTATATACTAAGTATTATAAAGAGGTCAAATTGGTAAGTAAGTTGTATGTTGAGGGCACTTGAGGGTAATCTTTGCAAGTTGGAACGGCTGGTGAGATTTCTAAAATTCTTTGATAGATTGCTGATTGTAGCTATCACTGATAGATAGCTAAATGTTCCTGAGTGATATAGGCTATATATAACATCACGCTACGATTAAATGGAGCCGAGCAGAAGGTGAAACCGCGCGAGAGTGTCTAGCAAGTACATATAACTCGTTTAATAACGGAGAACCTGTATCTACTTACGTTAAAAAAACTAATGATACATACCACAGAAATCAAGAAAATCATTTATACACTAATTTCCTGGTCACAAGATCCATAGGGCACTCGATTACTCGTAGACATTATCCACTGGCTGGCGATCAGTTTACCTTCGCCTTACATAACTGCTCCGGACGCGTAGACAATGGAGTTCAGGTAAGGTGAGACTATCTACATAGTTCCCATAGTTAGTAAATATGAGTATGTTATGACTGTACAGTTTCAAGATGAAGGAGAAATAAGATTTTGTAAATTCAATCATTCAAATTCATTAAGAGGATACAAGTGCCTAAGTCAATATAAAATGATTTCATTCAAATTGGATTATGTAAAACCTATTGAAAGTCAATCAACTTACATATTAAAATAAATAAATAAAAAAAATCCTGCTATACACATTGTACACTTGTACATTGTACACAATGTACACTTATAATTAAGAAAAAACAAAAAAATCATCAACTTACCTAGTTAACAGTTTTTTTTAAGTAAATGAGACAAGTCCGTTATTTCCTCCCAAAACTCCTGTAAGCCAGGATCTACAGTAAATACCGAAAATACAGAAAATACCGAAACACTGAAGTTCAGCGCGCTCCAGGGACATAAATGACTGTCTTGGATCCCGCAACGAAATAAATCAGACCTAAACAGTTTATTAGAAGAAGCTAAGCGTGTAAGCGCCTTTCCTGGGCACAAATGGGCTAGCTCGACTGGAGTAATACAAAAACCCGGCATGAAACTACCATAGCCTTGTGATTGGCCGTGTAAGGTTACCGGAGGACCTATCTTTCGTCAATTGCTTAATCCCCAAAACCTCTTTAATAAATATAATCCCAAAACGAACTTATTCACTAACTGGCGTTGCGGGTGACCATGGGTAATCCGCCACAATATTGCATAAAAAAGAGTATAAAGTATCTAGGTATTGGCTTCAAGCAGAACGTACTTACCTAATACCTACTTGAAAATTATAATAATCCAACTTTTTCATTAAGTCAACAGATGGACACACTTGGTCAAAAAGGCAAAGTGTAAAAAAAATTGTCTAATCTTACTAATATTGTAAATGAGAAAGTTACGATGTTTGGATGTTTGTTACTCAATCACGCTAAAACGGCTGGACAGATCTGGATGAAATTTGGCACAGACACAGAATATACTCCGGAATAGGACATAGGCTACTTTTTATCAACATGCCACGGCGGAACCTAGTACTGAGATATATAAATTTGCGAATCTGTGCATCGTCACGTAGCCATTTCGCCGAATTTTTTCAAACGTGACTTCATGTGCTAAAACTTCCGTTAGTAGCATCAGTCGCATGGCAACTATCACGTAGAACCTATCGACCAAACTTTAGTTTCGCAAGTCTTTCGAACCGGGTCATACCGGTATACGTGAGTTTTGACGCGTTGTTAACTTAACCAAATGTATCGCTATCCCAGATACTTTTGGCGTGAGTAACTTACTTAGTAACTCAGAAAATCATCCGAAATTCATTATTACAGTAATATTCAGCTTCATGCGCCATCACAATGGACATGTTTACAACATTATTGAATTCTATACCTAAAAATCGTTTAGATTACGTGGAAGATTTGGAGATACCTGACTTTACGCTGACTCCGTACGTGTGCCCTGATCCTTATGACTACCTGCCTTCAAGGAGTGACAGTATCCTGGACAGCGTCAGAGCGTTCGACAGACGAACATTGAGTACAGCTTCCAGTATTCCGCTGTCGAGAGCTATGACGGACTCCGAAATTGATTACGGATTTTATAAAAGGGTCGGTAACATTTTTTTGTAATAGAGGAAATGTAAATAGTACAACTTTTGTAAATGTCCTGTTAGTATCAGAATCATTAAACTTTTAAACTTATAATGTTATTGGTCCGTACAATAAAGACATGATGTGTAATGTTATCTTTCACTGATAGGTATATAGCTACAATGTTCCTGAGTACTATAAGCTATAAAACATCACACTATGATCAAATGAAGCTGAGCGGGTGAAACCGCGCGAGAGTAGCTAGTATATTATATATGTTACGTAATACCAATTTTTTGGTTTGTTTTTGTTTCTTATAGTACAGGGACTGCCACTATGCTGACACCTGGGAGCATCTGCGCCGAGCTGTGGACGCCTTTCCACCATATTACCTGAGTTCTCTAAATAGGTATGGAATAATCAAAGGCAGACAACTATCTACTTTGTTAACTCTATATCTTACTTTCGCCTATGAGTTTAAGCCAAACGAGTCTTTATTTACTCTTCGTCACTTGTATCCCTAAATTAGTTATCCGTTTCTTAGTATTATACTTAACAGCACCAGTGCAATTCTGTAAATAGTAGGTAAATCTTATCTCGAAAGTATACACCACTTTGCTTCTCATCTCGCCTGTACACAAACGTCAAAATACTCACTTGTTTTAGTTCCTTCCACTTCGTTATTCACATGGTGGCGCCAATGTAGATTTCACTCCATTTGAGATTATTTTTTTACTAACCTGTGTAAAAAACACAAAAAATGTCCCACTGCTGGGCAAAGGCCCCACCATCTCGCTTCCACACCGATCCTTCGACGATTTGAGATCCTTCCCGATCATTTGAGAATACGACACTTAAAAAAACATGATTTCACCGCGGATTCAGAAGTGATTTCGCAAATTAACTTTTAAGAATAGCAGATAGTTATTATAGGTACTACCTATTACATAAATGAATGTTCGCAGTTTTATCTCTCTGGATACCGACGAGGATTTGCTTCTGAACAACGAGTTGGCTTACGCGGCTGAGCTGGCGGAGGCCCGACGGCTGTACAACGAGGAGTGGCGGCGCCGCATGAGGACACAATTTGACGACTACTACCCATATTTACCCGGTGACCCCGGTCTGTTCGAGCTGCAGGAAGCAATACGTCGCTTAGATATGAAGGTCTTGGACTTGAAAGTTTGTGTTGAATTTTTAAAAAGTAAATTTTGACCACGGCTTCACATCCCACGTGCTTAACGTCGTTGGTCAGCTTTTCGTAGTTTTAGGATTTTTTTCTTAGGCTGGTTCATCACAATTCAGCTTTCAATATCAAGTCGGTACCTAGGTATATACTGTTGGAAGAGCGGTCGTACCATAATTCAGATCTCTACGAAGAGCAGTACATAAGTAAATAGGTACACATTTTCACAGTAGTACGTCGATGTCGTAACTATTAGTAACAAACACTCGGTGTCTATATTTCTTTCAAATGTAGCCTGCTTAGCTGAAGAATAGTAAGTAGATATTTGCAAACCCTCTTACTTTTCATCAATCTTGCCGGCTCGACCGGAGTGATACCACGGGCTCACAAAAAACCAGCGTGAAGCAACACTTACTTTGTGTTTCGCCGTGTGAATGAGATCCTTCCCCCCATCTGGCGGCTTTGATTGCTTACTGACCCTTGAGTTTTGACATAAAAATATTAAAGTTTGTGAATGGAATTTAGTAAAATCTAACTATAGATACTAAATTATACCTAATCTTTGTTTTTGCCAGCAGGCGCTGAAAGCTGACTTGGCGAGGATTAGGCGTCGTCCATGAATAGTAGGTAATGGCACGTGGACGTTCTCGACGACCGTTTCCTTCGTCGAATTGTTAACTAATTTTATTGACAATGCAAAATTTTATAGTAATTTGCACTAAACTGTTTTAAATTAGTGTTAAATACTTACCGTAATTAGCTTGTTGATATGTACCTAATTAGAATTAGACAAGCGTCATTGGTCTAACAGTGACTACAACTTGATAAATCACATTTTTCCCAGTAAAAGAAGCGTAGGTCACCGGGGACCGTGCATCTAAGAATTGTTTATTATAAACTTTGTTATACTTATTGGGCGACTAAATCACTCAGCACAAAGAACTTCGGTTCTAATTTGCGTGTTTAACTAACCACAAATACCTAATTATAACAAAATTCAATACATATAGGCAATATAACGAAATAAATAGAGAACGTGGTTGATTTTAAAATTGTATACTTAATGCACCTATCATTTTTTTTAATATTTTTTAACTTAAAATTGTTTGTAAGTATTCCAAAACAAATAAATAAATAAATAAATTGCTAAGTATCACCATTCACAATAATAGGTTTGTAGAATGAAAAATGTATAGGGTCTAAAATAAAACGATTATATTTGTGTAAAATGTAGTTTTAATGGGAATGACCTCCAACATTAGCTACAACAATGTACTTATCATTATGTTCTACGACGGGCACCACATTTCGCCTTAACTCAACGAACGAACTTACTAAATAATACTTCTCTTAAAACAGGTAAATAGTCGATTTTGTATTACTATTATTATTAATTTTTACATATTTATTAAAATAACGCTAAAATAATTTTTATTACTTTCTTCAATTTTGTGATTTTATTATATTATTTTGTTCAATGTATTTTATACATATCATAACGTGACAACATTTTTACCCTTGAAGGAGGCGATGGAGCTTATTATGTGACCATTTTTTATATATTTTATGATATATATTTTATGACCCATGTATTCAGCGATGGGCCTATTGCCACACACGGCACAATCCTAGAACTCTGCTCCTAGAATACTGTGCAAAATGTTTCTATTTCAATTAAATTTTAGCCAAAGTCAACTATTTACCCGTTAACAATAATAAAATATAATAGAAAACACAATATAATAAAAAAAAATGTATTGCACTAACATTTTTGGATTACAATGACTGGCATTTGTGTAATAATATTATAACTCTATAAAGAAAATACATATAATTTGTTTAAGCAATCACAACTGTTTAAAATAATATTCTTTTTCTTTTTATTTGTTGTACACTAGCAAAGAGCAAAATGGTAGTAATTAGGGTTTTATACTTTTTCTGCCACCAGGCGGCGCTTCGTATGCGTCAGGTTCAAACAGCTGTCAGATAGCACATATTCTTATTGATCGTATCATTTTTAGTAAATTATAAAGTATTTGGAAGTATTATTGATTTCATTATGGATTACAGATCAAAAAAAGTTTGCCGAGCTGAAGACTGAGCTCAAGAAGAGTGCCCAAAACTGTGGTATTTTACATTAACCACAACACATTTACATTAACAAATATTTGACCCAAAACTATAACCTATCATGTTTGTGTTTTGACATGTGGTCAGACCTGACGCCACAGAGCTGCCATCTCACGGGGGACATTTCAAAGAACCCTCGTTTCTCAAATACAATCAGTTTAAAAACTATCTTGTTTTAATCAGAAATTGGTATTATTTCTTGAATTGATATTAACTTTATCATATTGAACTAAATTTGAAAAACTAATTTATCAGTTTTAAATAGGTTGACACACAAAAACATATAAACATTTCAGTACAAAAAATGTAATAATAATAATTATAATACCATTTTTATTGCAAGCAACATTGTAGCTTTAATATGATAATAATATAGACATGATAAATAATACAAGTGTGACTTAAATAAGATGAATATTTGAAATTCCTAATATAATCAGAAATGTGGTTATAAAAGGAATGCGCATAAACAAACAATATTTGGTAACACATTGCCATAATTAATAAATACAAGAAGAATAAAAAAATAAATCGTCTTTGGAAGAAAACAAAAAAAAAACCTTTTTAAATAATAATAAAAAAATATCCCTCTTATTTATAATATTAACAAAAGGTACACTTTTATAGATAAAATAAATTAAATAAAAAAAAAAAATATCCAGTTTTTATTTATTTACTATGACACGATCACTTATGAATTAAATATTTAGCGAAAAACTAAACGATTCGCTGCCCTCACCGTCTGGACGTGCTTAATTTTATAAAAGGCAATCTTAACCTAAGGTAATTATTACTTTAATATAAAGTAAATCGAGATATATACGCCGATAGTCAAGTATATGTTAAGCTAAGGAAAGGAACAGACTGTTACTAGACATAACACGGTGATAATGTTTAATAGCAAAGTTCCTAAATCAGCAAACTGTGAAATTTTCTTTGACAGATATATAAATTTCGAAATAATATTGATTTCGTTTCATCATCACTAGATGGCGCCAATGTAGCTTAAAGTCCCTATCACCAGCATACATTATATAACTATACATTGTATAACTGATACATTTCGGTTCATAATCGGGAAGAGAATATTTAGCTAGCAAGTGTTTACTAGCGGACTTTATACTACACTAGCGCCTCTAGTGTCGAGAAACTACACTTTATACATAAATGGAATTACCACAAGAAAATATGAAACATAATGTTTTGGTCCATCCTCAGCTTAACAACACTGATTATATAAATTCGAAGATTCATATAATTAGTCATACGAATCCGCATAAGCACTATAACACTATGATAACATATATTACGTCTTTTGTACGAGAATTAAATCTACAAGTGCACAGAACTCAACAGACAGAATAACATGAAATCCACATAAAGATTTGACATTTATTTATTTTTTACTACTCATGCATTGTTTTGTTGTGACCAAAGACCATTTACGATCGATTTTATGAAGATGTTAGTAGCCGATCGACAATGGAGGAGCCAAACTAGGATTGTTGATCAAACAAAAATGTGTAGGTAATCAGAGCACAATGCAAAATGGCATGCAACATGCAAGGAAACATCGCAGACCAACTCATGCTTTTGGCAGTGGCTTGTAACTTTTCGATTCATTAATTACAAACAATTTACAGCAGTTTTAATCAACAGACCTAAATAAACCAGCTTTACAAAACCCTATCCGTACAAAACCGCGACTTTTCAAAAATGAAAAATCAGAAGCGCTACATTCAACATACGTATAAGACACCGCACACTATGTTTGACATTTGCATCAACAGACAGAACCCAAGCCGTCGTCACAACCATTTACACACATTATCTTTCATTCTAGGATCACATTTCATCAGCACATTACTTTCAACTTTAGCGTATGTTGATGCAATTGCCATATTCAAGTATCAAGTTACCTTTTCTCGTAGATTGGCAGTCTTCAATCCGTCGTTCGCGCCCTCTACGCTAGCGTTCAACAACTAGTCTAGGACAACACTTAGTCTAACAACCATTATATCTAGACTACGCATTCATTAGGCGATGTCGTTTGTCTAAGCTGGCTTGAGTTGAGTTGATGGTTTAATTATGTTGAAGACAAAACAAACATGATTAAGGCAGTAACAGAGAATGCTTCAAGATCTTTTGAAATATATATTTTTTTTTGTTTTTCTGTGATTATAAAAGTTTCCCATCAACCCAAAAACGACAATTGACAAACACAGCCGGTTTCATTAAAATTTACAAGTAATTGCTACAAGCAAGTTCTATGTAGCAACATGATCAACTTCGTTTGGAAAGTCATTCTCTTGGCGAATACATTGAGTTTTGAAGGAGAAGGAGAAAACACATTTAGATTTTAAAGAGAGCTACGCATTACGAGACGAGGAAGAAGAATTAGTCGCAAGATTTTTGCAGGAGGTAAAGTTAAAATTGCGATTATTCTGTAATGTGCGCCCTCTATACGTGGACGGTTTGTAGGTATTACAATGTTCTAGGATAGCCACAACTAGACGATAAATATTTCTTATACTTTGCGGTTAGTCCTCACGAGTTCACAACACAAGGCTATGTTGTAAATAATTGAATACAGTATTTGTTACAAAAATATCAATCATTTGTTCATAAATATCATTTGAAAGGAAGAGCATGGAGTAGTGCGCGCACTTGGGATATTGTGCTTGTTTTACATCTCAAAAATATTTTCTTAATTGCAAACAATATTCTTATGGAAGTTAAAAAACATTTTTAGTGTTTTTGCTAGTTACACAGTAAGACTAGTATAAAAAGAACGTTGGGACTAAATGGGGCACACTAAATATGAGTGGTTCGACCTCAAATTACCTTAAGTAATCGTCTTTCTCAAGAGTACGGGACTCAAGTTTGGTTTGAAACTAATAAAGTTACTTCGTCGAACGTAGTTATTTGAAAAAATATAACTGCAATACAAGCACAATCCCATGAAAAATGTTAGGCGAAGGCGTGCAGACAAGAACGCAACACGACACAACAGACAGACAGACATTCACATAATTGACATAGATAGCACAATGATACGTATGACGGACACAATCGTCTGTTGGAACTCCACACGCATATTAGAGGCCTCGATAGAATATACTTATACAATACTGGTAATATTTCTAATTATCTTTTAAACATTTGTAACGAATTAGTTGACTTCAAAACATGCTGTTAGCAAAATAATGTTATCAAAACATAAGAAAAAAAATAACTGAACTTTTTATTTTCGCGCTATAACCACAAGATTTTTTTAATAGGCAACACAGCGTGAAACTTTGGCAACACCATACAATGCGTGCAGAGTTCCAACCATTTATAACTAGAACATCTGAAGCAACCACAACGTCGTAGGAATTTCCGTTACACCGTGAACATTAGGATTTGAAAGACAATCTTTTCTACTTCAATTATATTTTAACTAGCGACCCCCGCTCCAGCTTCGCAAGGGTGAAATGCTGATACTAAATTACCCCATAAAACCACCAAATACTCAATCTATTAAAAAAAGTTTTAAAGATTACAGCGTAAATAGGGATTTAGGGATAAAGAAAGCGACTTTCATTTTATACCATGTAAAGTAATAACACTTTCACGAAGACACTGATATAAAGGCTGCGCTACAAATCAATGCTGGGGCTAAAGAAGTGATGAAGACAATTTAAAACATATCCATACATTTTTTTTAAGAAAGTAAGTTTTCGTTGATGATTTAACAATTATATATAAAATGTTTTGTTTTCAAATCCTATGTAACACGTAATTGTTTTAATATAGACTTTTAATATTGGCAAATATATAACTTCTTTTATAGTGAAGTGCAAGAATAGACAAGGAAGGTAGTGAGAGCACAGAAAGGCAATGAGCTAAGAAGAATAGAAAACTTACTTGCACGTCTAGGGAAGAATAATCTATGTATCTTTATTTTAGGAGCTTTCCGAAACAAACATACTTTAATAATTTTGTTATAAAATTCCAAAGATCAGCATCCATGTGATTTAAAAGGTTACAACTAAGCGTGCAAGCAAAAAGATCGGAAGGAAGTTTAAAATTTGTTATTTTAATAAATATCTATTTATATCTCTTTACATGCTAAGGCTTCCTGATATGTATACAGGCCGTATACAAAAATAAACAGCTTTACACTTACACAACAATGTTATAACATCAACTTTTATTTATAGCTGCCGTGACGGACTAATCACGACAATTCTGTGAACCAGCCTTTGTAAGCTTTATTGGGACAAATGTGGCTTTATATCACTATTTTTTAAAACGTCTTTTCGATAAACATATATCTGACAGCTGTCAAACTTGACGGCTGTCAAAGTTGACAGCTGTCAGGTGGTATAGTGTTTGCAACAACACCGATGGTGCTCACAAAGCTGGCCAGTCTTTCGCATCATTGCCTTCAAGTGTCGCAGGACATAACACGGATAATACAACCACTACCATATTGTCATTTTATTAAAACTTTCAACAAAGCAGTGTATCTTAGCTACGCTACACTGGGCGCTTCCACGGGTAGGCTTATGTTACGCCACTACATATATACTAACTATTTATTCAATACCATTGCACCAGTCTCCGTACGATATATATATCAAAATATTTACACTTATACCTTACCTTACATTACAAAAAAACTCAATTATACGGAAAACATAATAATCACAGCGTTCAAAATCACAAATAAATTGAAAATAAACTGACATTTCATTATTAAAATGTTAAGTGTCTTAAATACATGAGATCCTCGTTATAAAAATATCATCTAAAATATAGCAAAATATATATATAATTAAAAATATTCTATCACTATAGCTAGCAACATTAACAATATTGAACGTTAAGCAATATGTTTCCTAAAAAAGTTTTCAAACAGATTTTGGGGTTGCCAGAATGGAGACTATTTTATAGGAATGGTAACATGTAGCTAGTGCCGTACAAAATATTTGCCTGGTCTGTTTGTTGATAATTGTATCTATTGTTTCGGTATTATCGTTTTCTTTTATTGTTTTAATTAACAAAATATTTTATCTTTTATTGTTCGATTTTAAGGGTGCAAACTGGACCAAGCACCTACGTGTTACCGTCGCTATAAGCTACAATTATAAAATAAAGCGTCCGTGTCAGACTTACGGCGAATACGTGTAAATGTATAAAAAGTAAATGCAAGCATCAGTTCTTAGAAACAAATGTGTACAATATCATAGCGAACACTACTTTATTCTTATTTGTATATGGCAACCACCGCTACGATTAAACACGAAACGCTTACAAATCTAGAATTAATGATCTCTCTCAGTGATTAGTTACAAGCATTTTATTTGCTTCACTGGCAACACTGTTACTCAAAAGTGTGACAAGCTTTTTGTACAATACACATTTCACGAATATTTAAAACAACAACCTACTGAAAAATCTTTTCTCGATGACAGATGTCATTGATGACGTTTGACAGACGTCATTCGATTACGTTAATGAGCGTTTTTATATTTATAATTGACATGCAGATTTATGATACATTAGCGCCTACGGACATTATACAGGGGAGATGTTTGTCCTTCACTTTTGAGAAACCTGAGTGCCCTATTTAACCCGGCTACCCTATCGCTCCGATCGGCTAATTAAACGAAACATGCTTTGATATGTCCATCTTTACCCTAGCGTTAGTGAGCCGTTTTCAAATACCGTCAGATGAAAGTAATGTTAAGGCGCTATCAATTTGAGTTTTTTCTTTGCTCAACCAACCAATTTCCATGAACAAATAGCAGTTATTAATGCCATCGACTGATATTTAAAAACGTACTCCTCTTCATCAAAAATTCACGTTTTGGCACAGACTCCGTGATGGAAATAAAAGCGTCTCTAAGCAGCTCAATGAAATTGACGAACGAGCCAAAGCAATTAGATTTCCATGTTCTCAAAGATTAAAGACATATCTTTAAATTTAACCTTTGATAATGGCGTATGCAGCAGCAAATAGTTCAGAACACTGAGCCCATTTCTTGGTTGGTTATAGTCCAAACATTAATTAAAGCTTTTATCCACCACCACGGTTCTGTCGTGTGTCGCCCACGATCATGACAATAGGCCGGAATCGGTGCGATAGAATATCCTAAGGTTAAGTATTGACGAGAATCAAACACGCCTCGGTTTCCCGGGGCCAGGACACTCCGTCGACTTGATGATGGAGGAGGCAAGGGGCTCCCGCGGCCTGATGGGGTCCATCTCCATGAAGCCAGGGTTCAGGATTATGTTAGGCACTAGTTCCATTACGTCTTGATCTTCGACGTAGTCTTTGGGGTGAAGAGAGGAGCAGTAGGGACAGGAGACAGGTCGAGGGTTGGTTAGTAATACATACCGTCACCAAGTGTGTGTGTGTTTTGTTAGTGTGCGGCCCCGCAGTCCAAGCGTGCGTTCCAAGCGAGTGCGATAGAGGGGAAAGAAGAAAAAAATCTCGAATGAATAAAAAATTGGCAGATACTGGCGTTCTTCTTTATTAAGAGATTATGCAAAAGTCATGCGGATAGATCGAAGAATGAAAACTCGCTCTCGGAATTCGTCTGTAATCAGCATAGACTTAAGAGCGATTTTCTAATGTCTACGTTATGACAGCAAAATTGGAGAGACTGTAGTACTCAACATATTTTGCTCCTACAGACGAATTTCATATTTGGAAGTCACTTCAGATAGTACAAATATGGAAATTAATACAAATCTAATAGTTAGTCAACATTACAACATGAGCCAGTTATAAGAAATTAGCTCATATCGTCAGAAAAATATGAAATTCGTCCCTATATAATGCACTTGAGCGCTATGCCAAGCCACTCTTGAAAAACTTACTAAAATTTCAAAATTCTAATTGCTATTGTTAAAAGCAAATCTTAAAGTCGGCATTAGAGCTCTATAGTGTCGATTTAATAAACTTTTGAAATTTATATTATTGTATAGTTAAGGGGCACATTCGTATCATACCAGCATTGAATATATTTTATACAGTTTTTTATGTTTTATCATCGAACTTACTCAGGTACTATTGCTGAATTTGATACAAATGACCAAAATAAATTAAATCTTATAAGTTCGACTGAAAAAGTAGTTTTGTATTAATTAAAGATACGAAATTAAAAAAAAACATTCAATGACCAAATTTTCAAATAATTATAAATCATATCATTGGCCATCTAGGTACCTGCTGTAATCTTTGAGTTACTTGAAGAATGATGGCAACACTAAATAATATAAAAACTTTTTTGCATTAGCATATAAACTTATACGAATATATGTATAATTTGAATATCTGAAAATAAAATATTTTTATGGAGTTCATGTTATTCTGTCACTTAATTAATTTATTGTGCTAAATTTAATAACTATTATTGTGCATTTTATGCGATAATTTTATTATTAATAATTTTATTGCACTATTAATATTTTACGAATAAATTTAAGCCCTACCTAAGCGAGCTATCGCATTTATATTTGTGTATATAATTTATAATTGTACTTATAAGCAATAGATATAAAATAGTGTTTTCATAGAATACTAAAAGTGGTCCTATAGTATAGTTATAGTGGTCCAGAAGTCATCACAAGATATCTAATGCAAGTTCACTATAAGTATTATATTTGTTGCGATCCGATGAATATATTTATTATTATCATAATATTAATTTATTAAAGGCAAGATTATATTATATTATTTTATTTATTTATAATTTTTAACGATGAAAAAGATGTGTGCTATTAAAAAATAACTGTGATAAAAAATAAGAAGAGAATATCCAATTTATACTACAAGATATCACAAGAAAATTATTGGTATTTTTGGAATATAGTTTATCACAAAATCACAAATACACTACGTGGATTAGAAAATAATGTTTTGGCAAGATTTAATTGTCTACTTAGCGATAAAGCTTTATTACACCTAAAACTATTCGCTTTCCATACTAAAATATCATGTACTTACTTTAATTATTACGTTTTCTGACTTATCTACCTAACACAGAACGAAAGAATATAATATTCTTTTTTTAAATTATCCATTTATTGAGAGCGAGAATTTAAATATTATTTTATAATTAAATTATCACGAGGTATATGAGTTTAAAATATCAAATCGAATTATTATATTTATATTATTGCTTTATTATTTAATTGAAATTGTAATATTTTAGCTATATAGTTTTGAATATTATATATATATAATCATTATTAAAAGCAGTAATATTGGTTATTATTGGTAGTGTGTTGTAAACACAGCCATGTATCGACAATAGTTTAAAGAGAGAACAGCTGCATTTCAGTATATAGTTAGAAACTGCTGAAAAATTATATAGCACAGATCTATTGTTATAATTGACGTCCTGTAGTTATTATTGGTCCGTATACTAATGTTCTTTGTGAGTCTGTCGGTACGTTGTATCCATTCAACTGTAGGACATGGAGTATGTCCCACACAACAGCTGTTTTTCCAAGCATAGGTACATTATAAATCGTTATATTTCAAATTAATTTTGTAACCAAAAATTGTGCCCCATATTGTTTTAAGCTATTATTCAGCTAATGAAGTTAAAAAATTGTGAGTAAAATTATGTTTATAAAAAATGTTAATGAAACACCATACCGACAGTAACTTCACTCGGATTACCTAATTTACCTAATCTAGCAAAACCTAAGCAATATACAGCAATAGGTAACTCTATGTAAAGCGAGATTCAATCAATTAATTTTTTTGGTATAACAGTTATTATAATAGTAAAATTTTATTATTTGCATAGCACCAATCGCGTAGCGTCAAAACTCTAATGAACAATTCAAAATTTATTTTTGTACCGTTTGTTTTATTTTATTATTTTATAAAAATCTATTCTACTTTTTAATTTACTTAATAAGTATTTAATTGGAAGAATTTTTTGTTATTATTTATTTTTTATATATTTAAAAACTTGGCACTATATATAAAATGCATACATAATTGTTTATAGTATGAAATAAATGTTGTATAATAAATATTATACATTATTTGAGAATTTAAGCTGTGCGTAGATAATTGTAAACTGTGTTAAAAGTATTGGAGAAATTCAGAATGGAATTATTTTACACCTAACAAATTAAATATTGGTAGAAAATATATAACGATAACAAAAACAGATTTATGTTCAAACAGAATATTCAACCTCGGTCTCGGACCTTAAATATAATAAATAAAAAATCACTGAGCACGCTACTATCTCCCTATTTCTATCCGTTTCCCTACATCCTAAGGATCATTTTACCGGACGATAACAATTAAATAATTTAACATAATTATTGTTCTTCATACTGATACGTTTCAAGCTTAAAACATAAAGTCTAACACTAGTAATTAACTTTTTAAATTATTGCTAAAGGCGTATACCGATCGAATTGATTGCTCTTGTCGTGATCGATTCGAACGATGGCTGCGCAATTAATGCTCGCGAATAATTGGTGTATAAAGGTGTTTCTTCGAAAATCTTTAACATACTTGTGGACAATATCATTATCCTCAAAGAAAGGGTAACAACAATACTGAAGAGAGAAAAGATATTTGAATACTACGTCATTTAATTGGCGATGAAGTGCCTATAGAGCTTTATACCTACTCCTTCAATAATAGTCATCGATTCTAATTGCAGAACACGTGACCGTTGACTGTTCAGCAGTGAGATTAGAGCTTGATAAACTTTGGGCTATATTCTAACAATGTTTGAGGATAATGATGCTGTCCAAAATCAATTTATTTCGAAGTAAACGCCGATCTTATCCTAATAACTTTATCAATGGAATGGGTCGAGTTTGAGCGCTAGTGCCGCTTAATGTCAGCGCCACAAGAAGTATAGGCGCGGGAGATGCGTGCGCTAGGGCGCGGGCTCACCGTGTCGGCGCCACTCGCGGCAGAGCACGGCGCACGTGCCGGCCGCCAGCACCACCAGCGTGCCCATCACCACGCACACCGCCGCCACCCATGTACGCGTGTCGAACTGCTCAGCGCCAGAGAAGAAGTGCTTGTATAGCTCTGTAATGTTGTTCATAACATACGATCAGTATAAGAACATATTGAAATAGAAATGTGGGAGAGCAGAAGCTTCGGCACGAATGGGTCGGCTCGACCGGAGTGATACCATAGCCTCACAGAAAAGCGACGTGAAATAACTGCAGCATCGTGTCTCGCCGTGTGAGTGAAGTTACCGGAGGCCCAAGCCTTCCCCTCCCCCAAGCCCTCTCCAATCCCTAAATTTCTAAATCCCTAGTCCCCAAAACGTATAACGGCAATGCACTCGTAACTCCTCTGTTGTTGCGGATGTCCATTACCATCAGGTAATCCGTCTGCTCGTTTGCCGACCCATACCATAAAAAAGCCTCGTTACTCGACCAAATTCAGTAAGCCAGCATTGTCTAGGTTTAAAACTATGAGTTATTTGCTGAAAGTTGGGGAGTGTACAAGATTGTGAGTGTGTTAAAGGATCCCTTATTACCATATCATTATGAGACCAACGACAATTACCGTTGAGAAAAAATGTTGATAAGTATGAATTATATTTATATGTGACCAAATCGTTATTATGTTATTTTGTTTGTTATGTAATGGCCAGCCCATTACATAACAATACGTTTTGGATATACTAATGAAACCTATATTAATAACGACTGGCAAAACGCAGTGATATTCGAGCTGGTAAAATTTGGTATATTATTTGTACGTCAGTTGCAATTGGGTGTCATCTATTTTATGGGTCAAACCCATGTTGGGCGCCAATATTGCAAATACAAACTTAACACTCACACACGCTAGCATCCGGATTGCCTCACCATTGGAATAATATTAAGCCACAGAATTGGTAATCTTTACAGCAAGTAGGACACATTCGTGGACCAGTGCTAAATGTAGAATGCCACGTGGTCGCCAATACACGTAAAAAAAATTGATCACTCACCAGCCTCCTGGTCGCTGTAGAGCGTGGTGGCTAGCACCTCCACCGGTGGACCGGGCCCCAGAGCATTAGTTGCCCACACTCTGAACCAGTAAGACGCGTTCGTGTCTAAGTGGTACACGTCTACTTGGCGCTGAAATGGTGTTCACAGAAAAAATAGTTAATTGCGCGAATATAGTCAATGTTTAGCCGTTATACCTCGCCTAGCGGTTAGCGATGGTCTAGCTAGATTATCATATGTTTAGGGTGGACATAGTAGCAGAAAATATAAATTCCAAGTTCTCTCAAAGCCAGCCGGGGTTGCGGGGTAAGCGCAATGAGGCACCGCCACCTCGGCCCAGAGCAGGAGAAGGAACAGGGGGGGTTTTTAGTCAGTAAGAGTCTGACACTCCCTCCCGCCCGACTCTGGGCAGGAGAAGTGATTTAATGATTTTCCCCTCACAAAAGAAAAGTTCTCTCAAAGCGAATCATTTATACGTTACCGAGTTTGGACTGATGTGGTTAGGGCTGATAGGCCTCCAAGGCTCTAGAGTGCCGTTAACAGGGGCTGCTGAACGGTACTGGGCGGTGAAGTCTATGATGGGATGGCCTCCATCGCCGGCCACATTCCATAAGATCAGCGCCAGGATGGTGGACGCGTGGACTGTCACGTTCACCAATGGCGGCGGCTCGGCTGTAGATAAAGAGTTATTTTGGTGAGAGAGACAAAAATGGCAAGCTTTTCGTGTCAACTCACTGATTGTGCTTATTTTGTGACTACTTTACATACATGTAGTGAAAGATCACCGCTCCTTTTATTTGATTACTGAATCGTAAATATAACAAACTTAATTCAATGCTAAAACATTTTTCTATATCCAGAAGTTAGTATTTGTAAAAATACTTTAAAAACAGCAACAAATTAATATTGTCCGTTAATTAACAAAACGATGAGACAGCTTAATGAAACCTGGAAGTCTGAAGTGATGCTTCCACGTTGTTACCAGAATTATGTAAGTGGCGCTGTCGACGACGACATGATGAATGTCCACTGTACATACATAAGTATCCATTATAGCATTTGCAGCGCAAGTACCGTCATGTTATTACAACCGCAAGTCGACACGGCACTAAATCGGTAGCCAGTACTTGCGTCACGGTCCACAGCATAATCAAGGACAGTATAACTTTTAATTTGTGGGAAAATACGACGACATGATTTGTTTTTTTTTGTGATAGGTCGGCAAACGAGCAGACGTATAACCTGATGGTGGCAAGCAGTCAGCGCCGCCCATGGACACCCGCAACAACGGAGGAGTTACTGGTGCATTGCCGACCGATTGGGAAGTAATGATATTGTTGACTGTTCTATCATCTATAATGAATCAATCGAAATGTTCAATGTGATTTAAGTTTGTGTCCTCTTGTCCTCCTCCCTTTCTGTTTTTGTTCTTTTATTACAAAATACTTGGGGGTCAACGAACTAAAATATACCTATTCTATTCTGACTATCAAAGGTTTTAAAAACATACGTCTTTACATAATTGAAACATATATTTTTCTTCACTCGTCACATTGTCACATGATTTTAAAGAAAAAATAATATAAATCTTTTCTCTTTGTAAGAAGAAATTGAAGCTGCAAAATATTCATCTAAAACTAGAGCAAAGATGTGACATCAGAGCGCTCAAACTCAAAACTTGTGAACGTTGACAAAATCACACGAGCACCAGTAAGTAATGACATAAAACCACGCCTCAGTGAGCACCGTGTGAATGGGCTGCTAGAGATAAAATCTCCTACATTTTAATTCAAAGCGAAGTCAAGTACACGTGCACAAAATGTCTGTGCGTCGTTGCTTCGTTTATTGGATGCATGCAGTATTGTGGAGCGGGCTCTATTGACGTAGTTAGGATATTGTCTACTTTGAACATGGCAATGCCCATTACTTGCTTTTGTTGACAAAAGAATTGCGAACACCTTTGATGCTAGTCATAAAAGTACTGTGAAACAGAAAAATGCAAATTGCAAAATATTCTCTTCGGACCTTTTACGTCATTAGTTTCCATTCAGTACGCCCCAACAAACTGTTGCCAAGGACACACTTCTCCGGTCTGCAACCGTCCAACTACTATGAAATTATATTTGGCATTTAAACGGAATGCAGCTCACGATTTTCCGTACAAAGGACAAAAGTCTAGTTTGAGAATACGTAACTCTATGGTATGTTTACTGTTCCGCGAACAAGTAAATAAAACGTAAAAAATATTTGTTAATATCAGGTCAAATGGAATTGTATGCAGAAGTACTGTGGTGTTGTGTTCACCAATAAGTTCGAATACCTTTTATCAGTTAAATATCTAAGTTATAGGTAGGCTTCTTTCCCATTTGTAAAATCAACAGTAGTTAAAAAATTTGAAATCGAGATCCCAATTATCTGTGTTGGCTTGCTTTATTGTCATTGAACCAATGAAAGAAAGAATAATTTAAGGTTCGATATTAGCATATTTGCAACCGGACAAGAATAAGGTTTAAAAGTTTTTTAGAGTCTTATCATAAAACGAGGATAGAAAGCAAGGTCGATGGTAGGCTTTAACCAATTAAGTCTTTATTTCCTGTACATGTACAATATATAAAAGTTACTAACAATATATAGTTTACATAAGAAGTATTAAACACTAAGTATACGTTTGTCATTTTGCTATAAGAAATATCCAAACGGTTTAAAGAAGGCTCGGCTTCACCTAGTTTTTTTACATATTATTTTGACGTGTAAAGGTGCTGTTTTATAGTCTAATAACAAAAATAAATTTATTACTTACTTCATTGTATCATTGAAGTTCACAAAACAAAACATCGTATCTTTGATTCTCAAAACTAAGTCCCTCAGATTGAAACCGAAAGGTTAAGTAATTTTTTGACAACGTAAGTAAATACTGTTAATACCTGTGCCTAAGTACTTAGATGTGAAATGTTAATAAAACCTCAAGTAATAACTTAAATTCGCGACCTTTACACCTACGACTGTTATCGTATCACTTTATTTAATACTTAGTACTATCGGTAAAACTACCAAACTAGTATAGGCAACCACTATTTTATCTTTAAGACATTTTTATGTGAACATAATCCGCTCATAGATTTTGTGGTTATAAAAGAGCGCAGCGAACTATAGCCATAATTCAGGGGCTATTAAAATGGACTAAAATAAGGGGGCAGTTATTAAAATAAGCAATCTTAGTTAATTGTTTGTTTTAGAGACATTTAAACAATAGTATGTTGCGTGTAGGTTATCTGTACATGGTCGCCCTCGGGTATATAAAAACAATAGAATCTGGGCTCTCGGCGCCCCGGCCAAGCCGTCTAATATGTGCCAGTCTACATGTCCCACTCACTTTGCGTGTTTAATAACAATAAAATGCTACACGTGATACCTTGTAGCCGGTTGATATTCACGTCACCACAATAGGGTTGCCAACATGCGTAATTAAATATTCAAATTTTCTTCGGCAATCATTTCCGTTCTGTTTTTTTTCAAAGAACTTTTCTAATGTCATTTTTATATTAGGTGTAATGTATAGGGCATTAAAACATTCGTTGTTACAGAAATATGGGTCACATTTAAATGATAACAATGAGTGAGTCTTACCATAATATGATAATAGTTGCGCAAAGCAAAATTTTATATAATTGTAAGCAATATGATCCACAGACGAGTCATCCAGCTACATAGCGATCAATATGAAATGTCTTAAGTGAGGAACAATACTGTTATACAATAATACATATTCATTTGGAATCCTAATGAAGATACAACGCGTGAATAACGAAATATCCGAGGAGATCGATAACCGAAATAATGATACGGGCTTTAAGAGGAGATCGGGTCTCCTAAAGTGGATGGGATCTCTGTCCTTGAAGAGATAAGGACCCAAAATAATGACAGTAATGCGAACCTGTGATGGTCGAGTGAATTCAAATAAATAATGCGAGGTTTTTCTAACCACAATCCGCTGCCACAAGGGGCCTTTACATCGCGAAACCCTAATGAGGTTTTAATCCTATTAGCGTTGGCGGGAAGGTGTTAAAAAGACAAAGTGGCTCATTTGCGGGACGACTAATCAAGTTTGTTGAACAACGATTGTTTGGGAAAACATATTATTTTACCGCTAACAACAGCAAACTACAAATAGTTCAATTATAGTAGCGGCTGCATAGGTATCTTACTTCTTACTAATATTATAAATGCGAAAGTTACGATAGATGGATGTTTGTTATTTAATCTCGCCAAAATGGCTGGTTGGATCTGGATGAAATTTGACATAGGCCGAGACGGACAGCGTCTACTTTTTATCAACGTGCCACGCGGGCGAAGCAGCAGGCGGAAGCTAGTATTACCATAATTTTGAGTTCTTTGCTGTCTCATGAATATATATAGAATGCGTAGACTCCATAACTTTCCATTTTTAAGATCATAAAGGTCGGACAAATGTAATAGTCGTTAAGCAAATCAATATAGTTACGAGTCACCGTAGGCTGTTTGTATTGTAACCAAATTCCAAGTCGCTTCCCCGGCTTACCTGCGGTTACCCTAACTAGATATGAGCGCCGCGCCGGCGCGCCGCCGTCGCCGTGTCTTAGCGTCAGCGCGCCGCCGTCGAACGAAACGCGCGGCGCGCCGTCGCGACATGTACAAACCAGTCTACCGCCACTCGACCGACCGAACCGCGTCTGAGCTGCGCTCGCTCAGTCGAGTTTGTCACCGTGGCGAGCGAACGTGTGTTATAGTTAAGTGACGTAAACAATGGCGGCAGTGTCTTCGACTAGTATTGATGTTTATAAAACGAAAATAAAAGACATTTTTATAACACCACTGAAAAATCTTTCTACAAAACATACACATAGTTTTTGCTGGACAGAATTCGGACAATTAGCAGTAGAATTTAATGGAAAACGGAGAGCTGTTTTAAGTGAACAAGTATTTTGTGGAGTTTGCCTACGAAATGCAAAAAATGAAGACGAGAATTGTTTGTTTTCAAAGTAAGTTAGTTTTACTTTTCCTAGATTGAATTTAGTATTCGAAAAACAAGATTAGTAATCCGAAATTCCAGACTTTCAAGCTAACTATTTATTTTATTTACGTATTATCTTTTAAACTAGTGTCAATATAACTAAATTAGTAGTAAATAAAACATTTATGTACTTACAAATGTTAGGAATTGTTAGATGTTTTTACAGATATTGTTTAGAAATGTCAAACCATCACATTAAGCCTTTTCATTTTCTTTAACATTTTATCACATGGTATAGTTCACATTTATTACTTTTCAGGGCCCAAGTGAAAGCTTACTCTAAAGGAATAGCCACAAGTAATCTTCTCAGACATTTGAAAGATGCACATGGTGTAGAAGATACACAAAGGTCGCAGCCTTCGAGCATAACACAGTTTTTTTCTCCGAGGACTCCGACAACCAGTAGCAGTAGTAAGAGGAGCAGCAATAAGTGGTCTTTGTCTCGAGATTTAGCTCTTTGGTTTGCTAGATCTTTGATTCCATTTGACAGTGTGGAAAATGATGCAATGATTGACTTTTTGAAAAAGTACAACATTATTGTTTCCGCCGACGATTTGCCCTCGAGGCACAACATAGCACGAGAAGGACTGGAAGATGTGTATAACAGTATGCTAGCGTATGTAAATAATTTTATTTCGAATCAAAGTCCTCGTTTTGGTGCATTAACCGCTGATATGTGGACCGACCAATATAGGCGGCGTAATTATATCACTTGTACGTTTCATTTTAATTCTGAAGACATGACTCTCATCAAATTTACTCTGGCTACAATAGAAATTACCAAGAAACACACCGGCGAAACAATCCGTGACACAATTTTGGAAGTATTGCGTTCTTTTAAAATAGACCAAAAAAATATTTATTTGGTCACAGATGCAGGTGGCAATATGAAGAGAGCTGCGAATTTATTAGGCTTTGATAACCATCTTTGCCTTGGTCATGCTCTCCATAATCTAGTCAATGTAGATGGTATCGCAAACACAAGGGAAATATCCAAGTTATTAAAAAAATGCAAGAAGATTGTTAAGCATGTCCGTTACAGGGCACCACGTGTTGAAGCCGCTGCATCTGCAGCACAAAATGATCTGCTTTCTTTTATTGAAGAATTCGCGGAACATGTAGAGGATGAAGATAGCGACTCAACCGATTCTGAATCGGAATCAACTGAGATACCTGAAAGAGCTTTAAGTTCCAGAAAACATTTGCAGCCCCCTCCTACTATTAAAACGAGCACAAGCACAAGATGGCACAGCGTCTTGATGATGCTGAAAAGCATTTCTAACAGTGCAAATCGTCAGCCTATAAATACAGTTCTGAATGAAATAGGTCGAGGTAGTCTCGTAATACAAGATATAGACTATGAAAATATTGAGGCCTTAATAAAATTCTTAGAAAATTTTAAAAAAATTGTAGAAATTCTAAGTTCAGAAACTCAGCCAACTATAAATTTGGCTCTGGTATTTCGCTCGGAAATAAAAAGATTGCTGGAAGAAATGGGTGATGATGAGCCTCTTGTAATAAGAAGGCTAAAAAATAATATGTTAGCGGGTTTAGAATCTCGATTTCCTTTGACTGATGTGGTTGTTGCGGCAACCTTACTCGACTGTCGATTCCATGGAATTAATGAGATAGAGGAATTTATGAAAACAAAAGGAACCACTAAAGTTTCATTTCTGGCATCAATGGTCAGAAGTCGATTGATGACAGAAGACATTCCTCAAAATAAAATTACTGATTCTGCCGGGGAAGTCGGGACGAGTTCTTCCGTTAACGCTGCAAACTTTTTACTGGATTTGGCCCGAAAGCACAGCGCTACTCAACAAGATGCCGAAAGTGCTGTTGAAAACGAATGTTGGACTTATTTCGCGACAGCAAGTCCTGAACATTTACAGCCTTACGGTGGAGATGTTCTGCAATACTGGAGGGACAAAAAAACTTGTATGCCATCATTATATGCTCTCGCACGATCAATCTTAAATATACCTGCTACAAGCACACCGAGCGAGAGAGTCTTCTCCACAGCTGGACTAGTAATAACTGCGAAACGTTCTCGACTAAATCCTATCAGAGTGAATAGGATAGTATTCATCCATGATAATTATGTATTTTGCAAAGAGTCTTTAAATAAGTAGTTTTGGTCAGTAAATTATTTTTTTATTTATAATACTGAAACATTTTTGCTATTCATCAAACGTGATCTTTTATTTTTTTAAATAATTATTGGACTTTGATTTTTTTTTCGGCGTATTTACCTAGTTTTTATGTAAAAATGTGATCTATTTTATTTCTGTAAAAATTATTAAATTAAGAACAAGCAATTTTGATTTGTTAATATCGATCTCATTAAAATTATTGATGCTAGTTTTAATCTTTAGAAATGTGACTTATTTTATTTCTGTGCAAAATGATTAAAATTAAAGGACAAGCAATGTCGTTGAGTTAATGTTGATTGATCTCATTAAAATGACTGATGCAAGTTATTTTTTATCATTAAAAAGGTGATTTATGTGATGTAAATAAGCAATGTTATACGAATTATGTCTTCTGTTTCTTTATTAAAGTATAATATAGTTTTCTTTAGTATCAACAATATGGTTTTCTTTTCTTTATTCTTAATACACCCCCCCCCACACCACCCACCATAAAAATGTACACCACGCCGGCGCGCCGCCGCCGCCGTGTAAATTTTTAGACCGCGCCGCCGCCGTGGAATTGGCCATCGGCGCTCATATCTAACCCTAACTATGTGGGGAAAGTGACAAATGAATTGTATACACTAACCAAATATTAGTCCAAAATGTATCTATTTGATGTCATTCCATCGATCCGAGTGAGACTAGACATCCAATTAAGTATTTGTAAACATAAGCCGAATTATTTTGTGCCTTGGGGAAATTCGTTAGGAACATTTACTTATGTGGAATTTAAAACCTACAAACTCGCGACCCACATAATCCCATTACTAAGACTAATTTAAATGATCATCCACAACAAATTACTAAAACGGTCAGAATAATGACAGTTTACAATTATTTTGAAAAGGGTTTCCCCAACAAATTAATTAACAAATAGCAACAACGTAGCCCTACATCCCATTTAACAAAGTGTCATGAACAGACACAGTCGCACATAATAACCGGCACGTATTTATGAGAAAAATGGCCTGCGACACGTCGTTACGTCACTACGTTTAAACCACCAATGACTGTAGATCTGTTATCGTCCTATCTGATGATAGAATCTGTAGGTGTATGGTGCATGATGAGAGGTCAGCTTATGCTGGCTGATGGGTAATGACAGTCATTACGTGGCCTTCATGTGGTTTGCGCGTCTTCAGTACTGTGGAGTGGCCATGTTTGAAAATTTAGATGGATATTATTTTCAGCGTTCTATTGGTATCTATATTTTAAAGGAATTCTGCTGAACAAATTTAGTTTTTTGACAGTTCATATCGGCTGTGTAAGTAAGTAAGGGGTAGTACAAAAGTAAAGACCTTAATATAACTTAACGATCTATCTACAGCAATACAATGAACCGGATTAATATTACTTTTAAAAACCCATTTTATAAAGACAGGCAAATTTAAAAAGTAATCTTTCATCAGGCTTTCTAATGTAAAATACGAAGATAAAACAAAAATTTTAATTTGCAGAGTAACAAGCTATCGGCCTATGGCTTCGAACTTCGTTTTTCCGCAGTATTGTCATTTCAATAATGGAATGAAACCTGAGTAATCAAGGAAATAATTACGTTCCGCGTTGGAACACCTGTCAGTGCTGCGGCGTGGAGCAAAAAATATTATAGGAAAACAGGTGAAATTATTTAAGATTAATTTTCCTTTACATTCAATGTTTAAGATTCTAATAAGGAGAATATTCTTGAATGAGGATACGAGTATCAGATGTTTTCTTATATTTGTCCTTTCATGTGTGTTAAATTACCGAAATGTATGTAAGAATATTATTTTGAAACGACTGCACGAAATTAGATTATTTTATGCCGTCTCTTTAATCACCAGGACATAAAAATTCACAAGAAAAGTTATTGAGAGCATACGGTGTTAGAAGCAGGTAAAATCTAATGATATAAATAAACTTACGATAAAACACAGATATACTATTCAAGAACTGATAATTTGTAATTTCCTATATCATTATTAAGAGTATAATGTAATATTGAATTATATTTTTCAGTATTTAAGATTCTACTTGGTGCACATCTTGGTAGATTACGTACCTAAGTAAAATTATTTGCGTCCATAGTTCTAGAACTTAGTCTAGTGAAGACAGTATTTATTATAAATTCCGACTCATTCCTAGAGCTATAACAAAAGTTTCTTTAGCTTAACTTAGTGCAATCCAAGTTTGATACAAGAAGTTCTATAATCGCATAGTTTCATAACAATGTAGTCATAAGCTATACTATACAATTTCTAGGCTCCATGACTTAAAAACAAGGAATTGTTTTCTGCATTAGTCAGGATTTAGAGAATCAAAATGATTTAGGTACTGCTTTTAAAAATGAATGAAAATGTAAAAATTATAATTGGTCTTAACATCTTAAATAGGCAAGAAGAATCAGATATACATTTCCATTACATGTTATAGTGGCAGTCACGCAGACGTTTAATCTGATGGCAAGGGATTAGCAATGCCTATTGACGTGAACAACACCAGAAGAATTACAAATGCGTTGTCAATAACTCTCTATAGGTATTAATGTGTTACTAAACTGCCATCAGGGAGTTTTCATGGGAAAGTAATCGCGGCGGATCGTTTCCCATGTCTTTCCGCATAAGTCATAACAACCTGGAAAGAATAATCATGATCGGAAAAGTGGGCAGAAAAATGCTTCGTGGTCGCAGCCTACGACTCAGCCCACGGCTCCATATAAGGTATCCTATACATTTACTTCATAAGACTTCATTATTCTACAATGCTCTTCACACCTTCAGTGACAGAATAAGATAGAGAAAGATTGTGCGAGCAAAAGTGATGCAAAAGGATGGTGAAGACCCTCAGCAATTAGAAATTCAACGCAAGGAGGAAACTTCAATCAATGTACGAATAGTACAACTTCGTTCCAACGAGATATCGTCGTAATAACATTTGTGAATTTACAATTTCCTATATGAAGTAGGTCACGATGGTCGTGTATCTGAATACGTAATGAAATGGTATGACAACTTAGTAAGTCTAGTGCTGATAAGATTATCTGTTTGGTTGCACAAACTAAGCTTTGCAGATCCTAACTAATAAAGAGAACAAAAATAAAATTAAGCACAGTGATACGATTATTATAGCTATACAAATATGGTTTCCATATAAGCAAAATTTGCTGAAAAATATCAACATTCTAATAAAACCGATGACAAATTAGAACACACTAATTCATTTATGGAATATTTAAGTAGGCAAAATTACGTCATAAATTATATACAATGTATAATTTCAGCCAGTGAGCTGGAGATAATTAATTAACATTATCTGAAATGAAACGATACGTCAATATATGTGTAGTGACCATGACAGTTTGGACGTCATGAAATTAATTATTTTAAATGGATTTATCATTTGCAGACACCTTTGAGAACATTTATTGTGTTTATTATTTATACAAAAACTTCTGTCGCTATAAGCCTTCCTCGATAAATGTACTAACAAACACAAAAAGAATTATTTATTTAATTCGAACCAGTAGTTCCGGATATTAGCACGTTCAAACAAACAAACTCTTCAGCTTTATAATATTATATAAGTAGATATAGTATAGATAAAAAAGTAGGTAGTAGGTAGTAATAACTTCACTTTTCGTTACTAGATTGTAAGTATTTATTGGAATGTTGAATGGTTTTTTAATGTACCATGACGTCGAATAAATTCAATTAATCAATTCCTATTATCGTGAGGAATCGTTGTCTCCCTACTAGCCTCATTTTATCAGATTGCTATTTGTGTCGCCTGGATTTGTATTGCTCTCATTGTCTGTAATGGATTTCCTCCGGTACAAAGCATAGTTTGAACTGTTCTCTAGGGGTGCCACCCGATGGCTTACAATGAAACGATCGATCGCTTTGAATTATTTAAATAGCTTAGACCGTTCTGCAATTCCTAGGAGGCTAGTCGATGGAGTCTTGAAGTCTAGTAAGATGGACATGTTCATATATTATGTATTTGACCTTTGATTTCAAATATGTCATGTTTAGAACAGTGACACTAACCGAATTTGCTTAAAAATAAATCAAGTCAATGAAAAATAAAATTAGATTTGTATTTGAAATTCGAATAAACGTGACCCCGACTTTGGCTCGAGTCAGAATTGTTAATGGCAACATTTAAATATCTTTGCCTACGTATCTATATTTTTATTCGCAATTATAATATGGCTTTAACGATGAATGAAATTGTTAGTTGCAGTTGTCAGTGTTCAAATTTTGCTTACCTCAATTGTGATTATTGCATTATCAATTTAATAAAATCATATTGCTTAACATTGAGGCAGGTTAATCTTGCGTTGCACCTTTTCAAACTTATATCTAAATATTAACAAAATCAAACACTGTTCTTCAGAGGTACGAACGAATACTTTATGAAAAAACAAGTTGAGGCCGTCCAAAGAATCTTCATACAGAAGCAATATTCCGTGTTGTTAGATGATAAACGATTTGCTTTAAAGATGAAGAAAAATGGACGTTCGCAGTCAGCGAAGTTACACCCAAGTAATGTAACAACAATGAGGTCGAATCGGTAATTAAATTAACAAGTAAAGCGCCATGGGGGTCACCTTAGCGGAGGATTTGCCTTCAACAGTTTTCTGTCGGCAGTCAAAGGCTTAAGGAAAAAATTGGCATTAGTGGAAATTAATTATTAGTTAATAATGTTCTAGAAAACGAGTCTATCTTGATTTAAGTGTGGGAACGCCATGCTTTGACAAGTATCGAATCCAGTTAATTCTTGCGGACCGGGGTGATACCACGACCTTACAGAGAACCGGCGTTAAGCAATGATTTTCGCCGAGTGAGTGAGGTTTCTTAAGGCCTAACAACCCTCAAAAGGCTGGCAACGCACTTGTAACCTCTGTTGTTGCGGTGTTTCTTCAAACGCCTATGGACACACGGCAAACAACTTCTTGTTTGTCGTCCCATCTATACTTTTACTATTTCTATACTAATATTATAAAGAGGTAAAATTTGTAAGTTTGTATGTAGGGGGTAATCTTTGGAACCGCTGGTCGGATTGCCAAAATTCTTTCACTGACAGATAACTACAATGTTCCTGAGTGCTATAGGCTATAAAACATCATGCTACGATCAAATGGAGTAGCGGGTGAAACCGCGCAAGGGTAGCTAGTTTCATACAAAAGGGTAACGTAGAAAATTGATTAGAAAATCTCAAAGGTTTGATAATTTAATGCTATTGTGGTCATATTGCCATAAGTATTGTGAGTACATACTTGGAAATAAAAATCTCAAAACTTTAAAATGTTAACTTTATTAACCGATAACTAATATTCGGACACCTTACAGTTTAGTCTTAGTTTAGTAGTCTTCGTATTCGAATCACCGTTACATTCAGTCGAGCGAGAATATTTACCTAAAGTTATTCGCATTTGACAACTGACAGCGACATCTTGACAGCTACTGTTGTCACTAACACCGATAAGACTAAAGACGTTCATTTAGTTAACTTTCATCGTCTAATAGAAACGGGTTCGATACATGATATCGAAAAACAAAAGTGCGAAATAGTGACACCATAATATGTATGTGGGAGCGTCAGAAAGAGCCTCGTGGCGGTCATGGTTGTCACTTTCTATCATGCGCGTTGTAACGACCGGAATTCAAAATAAAGGCACGCTTGTATTATTTGGTTTCCTCGCTATTTTATTCACAATCACACAATCAATAAGATGGTATGAGATTTTGAGCCAATAGGTTAGCGAGTACACTTCGGCTGGCAGCTGTCAACCAGATGCCCGCTGCCATTCCTCGTAGTGACACTTACTACTCTATTCGGGGTTACCCGCTCATAATAATGTTACCAATTAACTAAAAAATTAATTATGATCAACAATCAACTGTAAAGAAGAAAGAAGAAAGAAAGAAAGAAAACACATTTATTCGACAAAAGACCACACAATCTTCTTTGTTGTTAAAAATAATCCATAATCAGTCGCTAGCGCCGTCATGTATATGCTGATTTTGGGAGTGTCAATTACAATTACAGGTGTGTTTCTCTCGAGAGATGATCTCCGGCCACCGTAAGCGCGGGTCTGCGGAATGCGAGTAAGGGTAGCTCGCCACCCGACCAGAACCGGACCCGAGCGTACGGTGCGTAGCGTTCTGCGGGCGCCTCAAAGAGCCAATAGACCACCACAGTCGGGGCCCAATAGGGCTGATGTTCAGCCGGGGCTGCGGGGTAAGCGCAATGAGGCACCGCGACTTCGGCCCAGAGCAGGAGAAGGAACGGGGGGGTTTTTAGTCAGTAAGAGTCTGACTCTCTCTCTCGCCTTACCCTGGGCGGGAGAAGTCATTATATGATTTTCACCTGACAAAAAAAGGTGTGTTTCTCTAAAATTCAACAGAAATTTTGTTACTTTTAGCAAGCTCATAAAAAAATCATAAAATTTCGTGATGGCCCGGAGGTTAAGGCGCCCGCTTCTCATGCATGAGGGTGCGGGTTCGAAACCTGGCAAGTACCAATGTGACTTTTTCCGAGTTATATGTACTTTCTATGATTATTTAGACACCACTGACATACGGTGAAGGTAAACATCGTGAGGAAACCTGGACTTATAATTTCTATTTATAAGTTTGAAATCGCCAACCCGCATTGAGCAAGCGTGGTTAATGCTCTAACCTTCTCCGTATGAGAAGAGGCCTTTGCTCAGCAGTGGGCATTTATAGGCTGATGATGATGATGATGATGAAGCTCAAAATTATTGGAGACGCACAAACTAATGATTACTGATCGATTGATCTCGAAATCAGTAATTACAACATTACATTGTAAATTCACTCCAAATTCAGATTCACAATCATGAATCAACTCGAAGTGTAGAATTATCGAGTTTTGTTTATTCGTAATCGGCTATGGAGAAGTCTTATTTGTTGTTGAGTATACCGTCACGCTAAAATTTCTTTGTCAGCATATTCGACATTTTGTTTTTAGTTAACATGGCTCACACCCGTGATTCGTTCATATGTCCTTTTATTACTTGCTGGCCACCTAGTAGTAGAGAAATCTTTCGCGATCAAAACAAACCAAAGGCTTAAAAAAGCAAAAATACGAGACCGGTAATGCCAGTGTAAATAAAACTGAATCGAGGCTTTAAATATGAGGAAATAAATAACAAGCTGCTATAAAAACCGCAACGGTAGTTCAACATCGGCTCCAGTTGAAATAAACAGTATTGCTCGTTGCTCATATTTCCCAGTCTGCATAAAGCGCGTTGAGTGGTACTTCGGCAGCGGCATCATTAATATTCCTAGTATACTTAAAGGTTTAAACATCGCATAATTCAGTAACAGGTGGCTACTTATTGAGCACTGAGTTCCACCCGACGTGGTATTGATACTTGACGCCGATGAGTTCAATGGATGAGGGGGTAGGGACTTTGAACTAGAAGCGATTGAAGTCGCAACTAAGAAAGGAACAATCTCTTTGGTTTTTTTTAGCTTGAATAACGAAATCTTA
Organism: Spodoptera exigua; assembly: GCA_902829305.4. Lineage (NCBI taxonomy): Eukaryota > Metazoa > Arthropoda > Insecta > Lepidoptera > Noctuidae > Spodoptera > Spodoptera exigua. The sequence goes on along the minus strand of LR824618.2, from coordinate 13,397,934 downwards.
TTGATTATTTACCAACATGAATAATTCCAACAGATCATCTTTTTGTCGTTTATCTAGTTCTCGTACTCGTAGTCTTAAGAGTTTTGTTTTTTTGGATTCTTTGTTTAAATATTAGTGTGACACAGTTCCCACACAATAGAACCGATTAAATGATGAAAAATACAAAACAAGTTTGAAACTGATTGAAAAAGAGTAACCATGGAGTTTCTTGTTCGTTCTTCTCCATAGGAATCTGCACTTTGGAACGAGCAATGGCTAGCAGACCGACAGACTGCCCCAAATAAAGATACTTTAATTATTACTTTTTTTCGACGGTCAAAAGTGCCTATGCTTGTCTATTTGAAATAAATTATTTGAATTTAGTATTGAGTGAAATGATTTACCCAGCAGAAATTAATTTGTTACTAATACAGTAATACCTATCCATAGAAGTCTTTGATAAATCTGTAAAGAAACTCTCTTTAAGATATGATTTCAGTCCTGAAACGAAGTCACAGCTTGTGTCATCCGTGCCCGTCTCGCAAAGAAGATAATGTGTGAGATGGGTCAGATTGTTAAATTGAAATCTGTCAACATGACATTTTTATGTCGGACGGAACTAATGCACATCTATTTCTAGATGTGAATAGAAGAAATAAAACTTACAAAATTTAGTTTTTAGACTTTATACAAAAGAGATTTTACACGTATACCTTATAAAAAAAATCTAGAAAAAGCCCAAATGGCAGATTTGATTACCCTGAGAAAGCCGAAACAAACTCAGAGATTACTTAGTTACTCTTCTAAATCCAGACAAGTGTAAAAATAATTTGTGATAACATTTGTTCTATCAAAAACAAACCAATGCAACTCCTAACTCATTAATATGCCACAATAAAGCTTCGTAACCAGAAATAACCTCTAAAGAACTGGCTATAACAAACGGGAATATATCAAAACTACAAAGCCAATGTAACTACACAATAATCCTTTTAACAAAGTGTAAATAACAGGGAACAGTGGCGAAACTGTTCTAGTTTCTGTAGTAAACCGCGGGGCACATGATACTGCGACAATTATACGAAACGGTAACTGAAACTTTGTTAGCGATGCAGCCTGTGCAGGATGGCTACCTACATCATCGCTTGCGTTATTAAAACTTTAGAGGTAGAATAGAAACTTTTAATGCAGATCTTTTACACGATAGTGAAAAGTTACTGCCGAGTGGTGTTTTATTATAAGAAACCAGTCTTCTTCGACATGAAACGCCAAGCGAACGCCGGCGTTTTTTTAACTCTTTCCCTTCACTGGGATTTTCTCCTGTGTCGTGGATGTACAAACGTACGATTTCACATTCATACCAAACCCATATTGTTTTTCTGGTTATTGTAACATGTAGGTCTTCTTTTGTGTCTCAAATAACTACGATTGAAAGGTTAAGTATAAGATCTCGTGTCACTTCGTTCGCAGAACTAACTTATCCCACACCATATATGTACAACAAATATGTAAAAAGAAGAAAGCACGCCGGTCACGTTTCCTCGGATAAACTACATTCACAACCAATCCACTAATGAGGCATGTATCCAAAATTACCACAAGTAAATAGTGTTACAACGCATGACCTTGGAAATAAAGATAATGCGGCCAAAATGGGACTATTACTATTCCCAACATTTTAGGACCATTCATTCTGAACTATGTTTTATTCATCCTCATTACTTAAGTGGGATGAAATAAATAACGGTGGAATTTGTAAAATGGCCCGAAAATATCGGCTTAAGGAAGGTTAAAAGTTATGGCTTTTAATGGCGATATGCGGCAGATGGATGACAAATTTTAGTCTGTTCGAAGTTTAAATTAATATTTAGGAACCCATTATGAACAGTAGATACTTCTGAATGTAAAGTTTCTTAAATAAGGTGTCTTTCGTATATGTATTTGAAGATTTACAGAGACGCCTTGAGTAGGGGCCATTTTTCAGATTACGGTGATGACGACGGTGATGTAGAAATATGAACAATTATATGACTTACTCCGCACTGTGAGGTTGACTCTGTCGACGTAGGCTGTCTCGTTCTCCACCGAGCACTCGTACAATCCCGCGTCGTCTACGCCTATGTTCTTAAGAAGTAAGCTACCGTCGTTCTGTAACAATGGAGAAGACAATTTAATATTGCTTAATGATTAAAGAATATTATTTTACTATCGTTATAGCTTAGGTTAGTAGTAGTTAGTAGTTAGGGTAATAATAAAATGGATGATAATAGGTCAAATTATATCATAGTATCTTGTCTACTAGTTCATAGCCACCCATGTCCATAGCCTTTGTATGCACTTCCATCCATAGTGCATAGAAGGATAAGTGACGGTTGAATTGACATTTTTTAACAGGGGTCTGTGAGTTGGCTTCGGCTCCTAGTATGCCCATCGAAGAGACGAGATTCTGTAGCCCGTTGAAAGAAAAAAAAAACGATGATTAATGGAACTCAAGTTTAAAGAAGAAGAAGCTAAAAAGCGAAAGTCTTCCCCGCTTTAGGATTTTCTCCTGTATTGTGGGTGCGTTTACAAATACACATCACACCCAGACCCGAAACAACAATTTGTGGATCACATTAAGTCCACCACCGCACCAACGGTCCCGTCTAATTTATAAGATAATTTATTTTTGTAAGAAATGGTTTTACACACCATCTATATTCTGAAGGTCTACATAAATACAGAAGAGTTACATTTACAGACATGTTTGAAGATTTGAAGAGCAGTCTTATTACTCTCTCTTTCTAATAATTAATAGCCAACATTTTTGTATTGCAAAAATGTGCATATAAATCAGAGTTGTATTTCGGCTGTTGTGTCATGTATTCACGCTCTATTTCTTCTTGATTTCCACCTGCGTCCTTCGAGACATCGCGTGCCACCACAAATGTGTTGGAAGACATTGGGTGGGTTCTTTAAATAAAATAACAGTGGCGTTTGTTATTGTTTGTTTACGGCTGCAGTTCCTTTCATTTTTTTTTAATTCCAAAAGACATACTATTTTTCATTGCATCTACTTAAAGCTAGATGCAAAATATAAAATTCTGCTAACAAATAAAAAATTCTGTCTGTGACTTGAAAAAATGGTAGGGCAAATAGGCCTTCAAAGGTTGGCCTGTTAGTAAGTAATGCTAGTATCCAATATCTCGCCTTACGATAAAGATCTACGAAGGGAAATTGGTCGGTGTTATGCTGTGGGCGTTGGAAGTTGGTCTAGTGACCTATTTAATGCAATTTTCAAGCCCAGCGCCGTCAGTACTCCATTGCAATGAACGTGTTTTCACTTTACACACGTAATGGTGCACTTTGAAGTAATATATACTAAAGGAATGTGAGTAATTTATGTCAATTAAAATTCGTTCGTCTGTTTTTGAAAAGGTCTCATGATTCAAACAGCCAGCAAAAATAGAGTCACTTAATTGCAGTTTACCATTTATTACGAAATGCGAAACCTTACTCATCAAAAACAGCCCAAAGGTCTAGACAGATAAATGAACTTGAAGATTGTGTCTGGAACATTAAGAAGCTAGGTCCAAATACAGCTAGACCACGAAAAAGGTTGCAAAGTCATTAGGTCACAGACATACTATCATAAATTGATCGATCACATAAAACGACTGGCATTTATAGCCAAACTTAGAGCCCAACATAAAGTTGTAAGACCATGTAGAATTTACGAGAAAAGACATTACGTGATTAACACCCCTAACTTAATTTCGTCAAACATAAATATTGGCTGACGAACAGCTATTTTGACGGTGAAGTTTAGACAAGCCAGGGAATCAGGTTAACTGCATTTACGCAACACCATGGACTGTGGACCTAAGCGATTTGAAACGTTACTAGAGGTTAATGTTTGATCTTGTAGTATAAATCTTGATGGACTTGAGTGATATCAGACAAACTTTCATTACAAAAATTTAGTGCAAACGGCTTCTTAAATCAAAAACATCTTTCTTCTAATATTTGAAGAGTGAAGAGCCTGAAGTGAGAAGTCAACAGGGACACTTGGACACATGAAAATATAGCTACAGCTATAAGTTCAATCAATATTAAATAACATCTCTAAATACTTTTGACAGCTGTCATTGAAAAATGAAGAGTGATCCTCGATGAGCAATTACAGGCAATACATCATCTTTATTGTTATGCAAAGAACCCTAAAACTCCAAGTGAAAAATTTGCGTGAAAAGCAATCAGAATAATGGCGGTAACTCGATTCTGGTGAATGCCAATATTTACTAAGGCAATTTTAGTGGCACCGGCCCGTTTAGGCCCGAGCATCGAATCATGTCGACGGCCTTGGTTCAAGCCTTGAACTGCGATCGATATGGAGTGGCCCACGTCTGACGAGCCTAGGTATCAACAGTTGTATATAAATACCATGTAATAGCATTTACATGTGCACGGAAATAGTTACGTAAGTACCCAGCACAGCAGTCTTTGAAGGACGCCTGCAAGAAATTGTTTGCAAACGAAAAGGTTCAAGTTCCCCGTTCAGCGGGTCCATCTATTTTTAGCTCCTTTTTCCGTTAATAGAATCGAAAAATGAATGAGGTCGTACGTCAACAAATAATAGGCTATAACTTATTTAAAACAGTTTAATTTTAAATAAATCAGTGGTTTAATATAGTAGATAATGTTTTCTGATTTATGACACATTCAATATCAGCAAGCCACACACATAACAAAAGCGTTGCATAATTTATCACTAGTGTATTTAATTTATAATATTGTTTCGTACCAATTTAATGGGCACTATGCACATACATAAAGAATAAACTGCAGTAACATGGAGTGACGACATGGCAATGGGCAAATCAGACCGGTTACCTGATGGTAAGCAATCTCCCCCTTACCATGGAGTTCCCGCTACACCAGAGGTGTACGAGTGTGTCGCCCGCCTTTTGGGGGTAAGGATATAGATAATTGGGGGGTTTTGGAGATCCAGTAACCTCACTTTCGCGGCAAACCGCGGTTTCAGTTTTGTCAGGCCGTAAAATCACTACAATTAAGCTGGCCCACCCATACCGTACCGAAGCATGGCCATTCAACACTTAAACCTCTTTTTACCCTTGAATAGTGTAAACATTGTTACTGATAATAAACATAAGTTATAAACAGTGGTTTGGAATCCTAAAAATTAGTCTAGACGGCCAGACTGTAATTTAAATAATGTTAGTTTATATTCTAGTATCATGCAACCCGTCTGAGCTTAAGGCTTATGGTATTGATATTAAATCGGGACTACCATCTTATTTTTCTAATGGCCTAAAAAAATCTCACTGTTTTCTAAGACAGTAAAGGGGGCATACAATTTTATTTTTTTCTTTTACTTGTAAATTTTTATATACATCGCAGTCACAGACAACGAGCTGAATGACTAACTGTTTGATCAAAGACTGAATTTCTCATTCAAGCAGGTTAGGGGGACTTTCATAAATACAAACTTACTATCTATATACATATATACTACCTATCATAAATAAATATTTATCAAAATTGATACAGAAATCCAGTCATTCCATCAAACAGCTAGCCATTGTTTGAATGACTAATTAGCGCTAATTTATTCTGACATATGTATGTATAGTTTGAATTCTTCTTAACAAAACATCCGTAGCAAGATGGATAACTTAATCCAAAAATAATACTAGGCTTCAAGACAGCAATTTAACATGACAATGATGAATTTTACTTTTTATAACCGTTATTGTTTTTCGACAAGATGTTATTCAAGAAGTGTCAAGGATAAAACGTCTCACGGTCGTCGGAGTAAGGCGGGATATCGACCATTCTACTTTAAGCGCAAAGAATTAAGGCTTTTGTGATGGAGCACTCCAAGTTAAGTTTCAGAAGTGCGGTCGGTGTAAAACCGAGTGAAGTCTCAGGTAGAGAAATTTATTTGATCTTTGGTAGCACATTTTTTTAAACTTGAATCTTCACTCAAGTTGAAAGTCATCGGAATTCGTCTTTAAGAGTTTAACAAACATAACTTCAAAAACAGAGCAGGTACAGGCGCTGAGTATAAGTCCTTGGTGTGTAAACCAATTTTGAAACAGTAAAGAGACAAATGGACTTATCAGTAAAAGCCATCTGTCCATTAACAACCTATAAAAGGAAAATGATTGCCCAAAAAGCCATAAGACCTTAAAAGATTCGATTAGCTCGTACCTAAAGGCAACACCATTATCTGATTGGCGCAAATTGAGCGTTCCATTCGAGGCTCTCGACAATCTCATAAAATAAACATGGACTACGGATAATTTTATAGACGCAGGTATACCTATATATAGCTCTAATGGAACAAACACCTATTTGTCTAGGACAAGCAATTTACCTGACATGCTCACTTTACTGACCAAAATGCTCAGTCAGGGCGTAAACACTTTTTCCAAACTTTAATTCACGAACCTCAAAAATAAGTGGTGGGATTATCAGTAAAGTGCTCAGATTTTGATATAGAATAATTTAAAAGCACTAATTGACAAAGAGGAATAAATTAACCCTGCCCTGAAAGCACCTGTTTCCCAGCACTTTATTTATGTGAGGCTTTCGGGAAATTTATGGTTGACTAGCTTGTAGCGACCCGACGACTTTTCTAGCGTAAAATTAAAGTAAAACGGTTCTCGAAACCTTTCCTAGGGTGCTGTGAAAATTGTGTTAATTCCATACAAAGGGTTCAAAAATGAGTCCCCGATTTTATATTTCAGATTTCATCTTCTCTTTTTGCATGTAAATAGGGCAAAACCTAATTAGTAGAAAAGTCGCTTAGTTCAGATCTCTCGTCTAAAACGCATTAGACGTAGAGAGAGGTAAATTACCAATACAATTGTGGTACAAGGTAGAGGTGATTAATTGAGGATCATTTATAGGGGAACGTTTGGTTTGCGGATTAATTGTATAACGTCAATATTCACTAATGGTTATTCATTTCGTTATTGGTTTACCAAAACTGAACCCATATAAATGGCACTTTGCTAAAAAATCATTTGGTATTTTATTTAGTTTATATATTTATATTCCCATTTTTCTAATGACAAAATATGAATTAAAAATATCTACTATCTATTAGCGCTGCAAATGTGATTGCTGAAGGTATCTCTATTTCATTCATTATTTGGTCGGTCTTGCAATGGAAATCACTAGTAGTAGCTAGTATAAAACAAAGTTTCTTTCTCCGTCTCTATATCCTACGACGGATTTTAATGCGGTTTTTTATATATGTAATCCTCCATTAAATAGTGGAGACATTTTGTATCATTATTGCAACCCTGCGAAGTCGGGGCAGGTCGCTAGTAAAATATAAATCGCAAAAAGACGGTTTTCTATAAGTTACCCGCAAATGTCTACCTCCTTCTAATGCAAGGAATCACCAAAATGTATTATTCGTTTTTACCAGGTGTTAACAGTATAAATATTATTATTGATTATGTAAATTGAAACACAGTAGTCTTACGTAAATGTCCAAGGTCACGGACAGTGCATAAAGGGTATGTATAATAAACATTATTTTTCCGCACGTGGAAACGCGTGGGGTCTCGGCAATACCCAGTTATACTCGGCATTTATCGTGACTTATATGAGGACGTGGTATACTCCACTTAGAAGGTTAAACACAGGATGTAGAGAATATGACCCACCATTTATTTTATGAGGCTTGGCCTCCGTTCAGCCACTTAACGCTGATTTGAAACATTTTAGAATATGGTTTAACAGGTACACTATTAAAAATTCTGAAGCCCGGGTTTTGAGGCTAAGTTTAGATCGGCTGAAGAGCAAACGAGTGGTCGGATTACCTGATGGTAAGCAATCGACGCCGCACATGGACACCTGCAATGCTAAAGAAGTTGCAGGTGCGTTGCCAGCCAGGAATTGGGGAGGGGCAGGGAGAGAAGAAAAAATTGGGCCCCACAACGCCGATACATAAAGCTGTGGGTTTATCACGCCGGTTTTCTGTGAGGCCGTGGTGTCACTCCGGTCGATCCGGACCATTAATGCCGAAGCATATGGCTCTCCCATACTCAAATATTATATTTTTATACTGTTTCGTAAGTGTTTAAACGCCCTTATGTAACACTCGTTGCTATTGACAGCTTTATGAAAAAGCTTTTACGCCCGTTTATAAATAAACTTTGCCTGTAACTTATAAATTTCAGCGTCCATTCCATAAAACAAAATGAAAATAAATAATACTCCTTGGATACTTGAAAAAGAAAGATATAAGTGTAATAAATTCCGCGAAACTCGCGCAAAAGATATTAAGAATTGTCCCAAACGATAACTGTCTCAACTAAACCAACCGAAATTGAACCAGAGATCCTTATACCGTCTAGACGGTCCTTGATTAAATTTCCCTCAGTTATGACAATGTACAGAAATAGAAGAATTGGCGTCACAGCGCACCGGCTCAATTCTACAATACGCGGTCATGCGACATCGTAAGGGTCATTCAGGGGATATTGCTGCCGACCTCGATCGATCAATTGTTATTTATTGCACTCATGAAAATTGTTTCTCTTCCAGAATTGTGTTAGGGAGTTATGAGGTTGCCAGCAATTTGGAAAGCATTACACCGATGGAATTTCTGTCTCATGAGACCAAGTAACGATGTCGGAAAATTGTACGTTAAAATTATTACAAAATTTTATTAAAAATATGTTAAACATTAGTAACTTTTTCATTTCGAAACCTTATTTTAAAATTGGAAATTTAACACTCTTTTTAATTAGAAGGTAAAAGCAGCTTGACTGGCTCTATCAGAAGGAGGCCTTGGAATTAAAACCCTTTTAAATGCAAGCAACTTGGAATCATCTTAGATTACCATTTATAGTAACATTTTAATTTCATTGCGCTAATTTTAAGATTCAAGGCAGTCAATTCAACACTTTCTTCATATAGATATAGAGACTGACTATAGAGATATGTTTTTATTAAAAAACTTATATGACTCAGTTTGTTAACTTTAATAACGTGTACATAATACTTTATTGTGTCAATATTTTATGTTACGTCACAACAGCAAACAAAGCAAAGGCAAATAGCATTTATTATTAGCAAACGTTTACATTCTACCTGAGATTTTATGGCTTATTTATCAAAACTGGTAGCTCGGAACCGGTCCTTATAGCACGAACAAGGACAATGGCTGGATGGCTGATAAGACCACATAAGTACTGGTGTACTGCAGAACAACCATTTAACTTGTATATTATTCAATTACAACTTCAAGCTAAATAAATATAAAGAAATTATCGGCTTTAACTTAAAAACCCTACTAATCATTATACTTTTCCAATAATATGACCCTTGTAAACAAAATTTTGAGGGACGAAACGACTTAAAACTCATTGTGTCTTGTCTTGAGTAAGGGACGGCTAACTGTTCTATTTAAAGTGAGGAGACGAAATTATTAATTTTCTTAAAAATAAAATAGTTTGTAACAATAATTCATGCTAATAACGCATCACTGTATGACCGAGGTCTGTTGTCGACAGACATTATGTGAAGGACACATTACACATAGTATTGAGAGTAACTGATAAGCACGAACAGTCTAGTCGTTTTTACATTTATATAGGTACCTGGTACCTCTCTTTTTACAACAAAGTACGACGTCGCTAAAGGGTTTTCTAAGTGTGGGAGAGCCATGCTTCGGCACGAATGGGTCGGCTCGACCGGAGTGATACCACGGCCTCACAGAAAACCGGCGTGAAATAACCACTGCGTTGTGTTTCGCCGTGTGAGTGAGGTTACCGGAGGCCCAATCCTTCCCCTTCCCCAATCCCTCCTCAATCCCTAAATCTCCAAATCCCTAATCCCTAAAAGGTCGGCAACGCACTCGTAACTCCTCCGTTGCGAGTGTCCATGGGCGGCGCTGATTGCTTACCATCAGGTAATCCATCTGCTCGTTTGCCGAGCTATTACATATAAAAAAAAAAACCGAAAATATGAGTTAAAAAATGCCGTGTCATACCGGCGACATGGGAGTGTCGTCTGCAAGAAATATACACAGATAATTCCTTTAGGGATCATCGTAGGCCGGATTGAGGGCATGTTCAGACAATTTTTCACCACCAGGACCACCTGAATTCTTTGAGATTTTTGCGTCGTTGCGAGAAGTTTCTAAGCAAACCTATTACTAAAGAATACCTGACTATACCTGATGTAGCATAAAAAGTAATTTAGTTAGTCTATAAACAGTTTACATAAGGCTAAGCCAGTAGTAACTAGCAGAGCTTGTTTACTACATTTCGTACGAAAAACAAACACAACCTTTCTATTGTTAGTAGGTGATGACAAAACCTGCAAAATCCTTAGTATACATAATATATGAGTGCGCCATGAACACGCTGCCGTGAATTGCGAATTGGGGATGGGACGGTACAAATACTCTTTCTTGAGTAGGGTAGATGGGTTTTTAGATGTTTGGTCTAGACACTTTTTTATAAATCAATTAGCACGGTGAGCTTGCCGAGGCTTTGTTAAGACCTTTAAGAGCTTCAAGGTCAAAATCTAGAAAAATATATTAAGAATTATGTTTCTAACAACAGATATACATAATGGTACTGTACACATTGTATAAGTAGATAACATTGACACCAACCGTGCAGAAATACTGATTAGTAGAAAAAAATATACTTGTGACCATAGAAGGAGACTTGGAAACCTTTAAACTCGCTACACTTAGAAATTTCTAGAAACAACTTAAAAACGCAAATGTGAGAAAACCTCTTTAAAATGCAATTATTTTTTATCATTTTTTGTATCCGAACATTAGCATACCACGAAACTTCTAAGTACCAAAACATAACGATATTAAAATCCCATCAGTGGACAAAAAACGAATGTGTAGACGTAGTTACGGGAAAATCCTAAGCTTAGAGCACACTGTGGCACAAAGGCTGGGAACACACATCTGTTACATACGTTTGTGAACGATTTGTATCCGATGTTGAGTGATTTAAATATTGCCTATCGAATAAATATTCTTGGAGACGCGGAATTTTTTGGACGTAAACGTAATGAAGGAGATGTGAGGAGTTTACAAAGATTACAAAACGACAATAATGATAAATCTTTATTGCACTATTGACAATACATATATTTACATGATCGTGTAGGTATTCAAGTAGGGTTTGAAAAATTTACAATAGCCATATCAGACACGAACAACACAGTGACTGTAGAGCAAGACAAAACATATTTGTGTTTGCAGGTAATTCTTGGAATTTAGGTAATAACCTACCGATGTCCTTAGGGTCTTACAGATTTCATTTATAATATATTACTCCTGTCTACGAGTCATTTTTAGAATTCCAGCAAATGTTAAAGCACAAATGGAGATGATGGTGGTTACATTTTCAATGACAACCGGACCGCCGAACAGAATGGTACGATCTACTTTCTACAAGTGCGTTGCCGGCCTTTAGTGGGATATAAGAGATTTCAGGATTTGAGGATTTGAGGTTGAGGATCGGGGGAAGGATTGGGCTTCTGGTAGCCTCACTTACACACGAAACACAATTTTGCCTCACGCCGCTATTCTGTGAGGCAGTGGTATCACTCCGGTCGGACCGACCCATACGAGCCAAAGCATGGCCATCCCACAGTTAAGTTGCTTTTAAGTAGAACAGTAAATCATCCGTGGCCAGAAGTGTAGTGCGGTTTGCAGGTGCCACATTTTATTTTCGACCGTAACTACATAAGTTAAGCCGGCTTTAACGGCAACGTCTGGGAGGTTGTTTATACCTAGTCTTAAAACTTAGTTTGCAATAAGGCATAGCTTTTATGTACATATGTATAATACACAGACATATTGTCTGTGAATATAAATATCAATTTTGTGTGGAGTGTAGATTATAGCGTTAAATAGAATTGATTATAAGTGATTAAGTGCAATACCAATAAATGAAAAACATTGATAATATCACGTTTGACTAAAAAACAGAATTACACATATGACGATGACGCTTATTAAAACAAGCGTCATTATTTTAATTTCTAATAATGAAAAAAAATTAAAATCGAACTCGCGTCATTATTTTTTTACTGAGGTTTGTTAAATAAAATAATATGTCCAAATTACAAAAAGGCAAACACTTTTCAAACGTTCCATACACCGAACCAATATAGTCGAAAAAAAATAACACTTCGTAAGTTCCGTAGCAAAAACGCTACGAGATTATCGAAAACGGACTACGGTGCGCGTTGCTACGCTGCCATGCCGCCCGCTACGAAATATCGCCTTACTGTATTCACATTTTCATAGTTGGTGTAACAGCAAGGTTGCGTCTAGCCGCTATTTTGTTGAATTATGTGAAGAGGCGGCGCTGCAATAAGTTAGACGTGCAACCATATTATTCTAGGAAAGCGGGAACTCAACTTTCTAAAGAACTATGTATAAGACTTCCATTACACTAAAGCTTGTATACTGCTACGCCTGAAACTCTTCCATAATGGTTGCATGTTTTGGAACATGAGAAACGTTTTAATTAGTTCAAATTAACTGAAGTATTGGAGTTTGTAGTTTTATATGGCAAGGAAAACCATTTCAAACCAAAGAAAAAAAGGAAAACCATTTATTGAAATATTAATGGTTTCTTTCTAATATTAATCTATTTTCGCTGTTATAACGTTTAATACAAAGCTTTTCTTCAACGCAGCCTAGTAAACTTATTTCCATACATATATTAACATAGCATTTACACGCACTATACTAGACATCAACGACGAACTACTGTTCAGCCAAAAACAACTAGGGTCTCAACGATTTTATATTGTCGATCATCGAAAACGTAAATACTATGTTTTTTTTATTAAAACTCACATAAGACATTTTAAATTAATTATTATGCGGACGCGGAGCCAACTAACGTGCTCTGCGTCGTTTGTTGCACCATGTTGCTCATGAATATAGGGAGTCCCTGACGTGGCTTGAAAGTAGTATACTTATCTCGCCTAATAGTGACGTGACTAACTCATTAGACATAATAATTAATTTCATAGCATCTTACTATACAACTCGAGCTACGAAAACAAATACATTGCATGTTTTACAAACCTTCATTAAATATACCTTCTGTTTCTTCAAAAACTATCAGTTATAAAGAAACCGCAAGGCGACTAATAGTCGGCAGTCGTAAGTCGCCGTAAACGCTTTATTACTCTAGTCGAGTATAAACCAACCTGAGTTTAGAACGCTAAGTTAAAAGCGGAGGCGGACAAACTATGGAACAAAAGAAAAAACTTTCAAACTGTACAAGCACTGAAGGGACCAACTTAGCCTTACTTAGCGAAGTTACGAGCTTCCGAGGGCATTAATTGAGAAAGGTTGCAATGCAATAAATAGCTTTGTTCCTATGCTTACTTATTCATAGTACTCTGAAAGTATTTCTTCATGAAAATGTTTCTGAATGAAAGATAAACTCGTTAGCAGCGTGGTAAATTACTAACAAAATACCAGTTCGCATGAATGAACGTTTACATTTAAATAAATGTTTTGCAAGTATGTTGTGAATGAACATGTTTCAAGGCTATCGTAAATCAGCTGACAAATCTAGGATAATGGATAGGTCTAGACATACTACACAGACAAGTCTCCGCCCCAAATGCACCGAATTAGTCATCTTTAGCAAGTTCCTGCAAAATGAGTCATTTTATTTTCAGTACAACCGCCTCCCCTTTTAACTTCCACTGAGTTTCTGTGAATATGAGTCACCTACAAAGGGCAACGCACCCCCTGCTAATGTGATGCACCCCTGCGAATAGACGTAGTCGTAAAGTCGTGGCTGAATCATAACCACGGATTGCAAGACGTATGGGGCCTGTCTGACTCTGCGAACTGTGCCAACTTTGTCCAGATAGTTTTCAATTAAAAACTTTTCAATACTTTTGTTTGAGACATTGAGCTTGCAATCTTCGACTCAAAAGGGAGCGTACATTATTTTATTCGCAGTATATTAGGCCGCATACATCCATTCCTAACATCATCAAATACCCCGGTTCGGAATTCCTGATTCGATTTCCTGCCTTACGATATTTCTTTTTATAGGCAAGAAGCGGAAAGCTCCAATTATTGCTCTTTTGGTGCTTGAGAGTTTTTCAGTCTGTTCAATTTTCTGAAGGATCTTCATGGTGAAAAACGAAGTTAAGTATAATTATTTTGTCAGCAATAAAATATAGAATGAAAATAGAATCTGTAGTTGGTCAGGCTAAGTGCAATATTTAGTAATTCAGAGCACGTAACTCGGGAAAGCCTTGCATAATGATGATGTGTGCGTACAGAAAATGTTGTGGTAGTGTCAGTTTATTACTTTTCAATGCTCCCACTGGTAGCTACTGTGGCAAAATTGTGGACAACAGTTGTCCAAGCTACGTGACAGCCAATTTTTAGAACTAGTTTTATTTGCTAATATCCCCTCAATACATATCTGCAACAGGTTCCCTCATATTTGTCTAAACATAATATTATCTGTTGAGTTACTAAGTTCTAGCATAGCGATATTATTTCGTTTCCAGAAAGTCCTAAGTGATTTAACACTTAATAAAGGCGTTAATGACATTTTGTGCCAAAGGTTAAGTCAGATGACGATGTTACTTGACCTAAAAGGGGTTCATTGCGTGTAATAGCTGTATAAATCTGCAAACGGCACCAAGTTTATCGGGCCATTCGATTTAATGAGATCTAAGGACTGTATAATTAATCACAATGAAAGTATTTAATAAAAAAATTAATGTAAAAAAACATGTCTTGGTAAATTCACTCATGTGTAAAAAACATACATATTATCATGAAAATGTTATTGCACAAACATACAACCTTATTGTACGACTACAAAAGCGGCCATTACAACGCACGGTTGCTTTTAGCACGCTCATTGTCTATGATTAAACGATGGTACACTGAATGGCTTTGTGCTGCGACGAGCCGAGGGATTCAGTCATTTGTTTGTATCAGCTACTTATACGTCGTGGTTTGAAAAGGGAAACCTCGCATCGGTTTTATTTCCAAACCTTCAAATCCATTTAATCAAAACTTTGTTTGCCTTCCCACGCCTCTGTAATAATCTGTTTGGTCGTTTACAGAAACAAGATTGTGCTGTCTTAAGTGAAGACTAAAGAGGAACAGAGCACAAACTGATTAAGATCATAATTGAATTAAGCCACAAGATGGCTCACACAGCGCGTTGCGAGCGCCGCAATAATCCTATTAAAATTGACGACTATCATAACTTGGACAATTACACGGTATTTAGTTCCGAGTGAATCATAGATTAACAATCGTAAGTAAACGCACAGTTTAGCTGAATAGGCTAAACTAACGATCAATCAACATGTCAATTTAGAAGCAAACTACAGAAGAATAAAAGTCAGCAAATCATACAAAATTGCAAACGCATCGAACCGAATATACTGTTCACTTCGAATTTAATGTTTTAGCATCATATAGCGAAGTCGGTATTTCTGAACAGGTTCGAAATAAACCCTTTTTAATAAATTGATACATGGTCTGAAGTGGCAAACATCGCAGCTCGTATATCTAAGAGATCGTTTTAGATGGCGGAAGCTATATCTGGACACAAAGAAGGCGAGGGATCTCATCCGGGGAGGCAGAAGGGTGGCTGCTAGCCAGATGAGATATTGATAAAAGACACGTCCGGTAGGTATGTGTCGTACTTGGCATATTATACAGAGGACTGGATTTACGGATTTTGTCGCTCCTCTTACAGGGTTATCGCTTTAGGGAATAAAACCTCACACCTAAAACATTTCACAATTCCCAAAGTAGTTTACTGATGTGCAATTTTTTAACCCCTGAAGATATTGATTGTATAGAGTATTTCATTTTGTATTGAATTGAGAAAAGTAAAGTCTGCTAGTCACATGGGACCATTGCCCTGAGTGAAACGCTTGTGGCGACAACAAAGCCGTTGTAGAAAGGCAATATGAAATTGAGTTACAATATTTAATTAATTTTCTTTATTGTTCCTACTTTATACTGGTTGAAAAGTTAATTACCTACTGTTCTTTTTAGGTGGAAGGATGAAATTTGAGGTTCAACATAAGCAATTTAGTTTTTACCGCTCAGAAATTTTCACGAACAAAACCTTCAAAACTTTGGACCTCTATCAAATAGGTATTGGGGCTGCATCTGACGTTGATAAAGTTTTTGCTCCAAAGTTTGTGCCTGACCTCAATACACAGTTGTGGACGGTAAATGACAGGATTTGATTTGATGACGAGGTAGGTCGGGAGTCGGGAGATGAGACCTGTCAACCGCTACGTTTTTAATCATAATCAGGATTTTTCTGTAATTTTTTTGTATTGTGTTTGGCAGACTTACGTTGAAGAAAACCAGACATAGACGACTATTTTTATTATGGAATAGGGCAGAATAGCATACGGATTACCTAATGATAAGCCATGGGCGCCGCCCAAGGACACCCACAACACCAATGTAGTCACGAGTGCGTTGCCGAATTTAGAATTTGTTAGGGTGGGTGAGAGGAAGGATTGGGCCTCCGGTGACCTTACACAAACGGTGGAACACAACGCAGTAATAAAAAAATGTTGAAATTAGACTGTACCAAGTACACAGAAAAATTCAACATGTTCATGAACTTTCTCACGTAACTGTTTGGCTAGATACCTCGACTAGTTTCAAGCCACGTGAGGGCTTATCTTTATGAGTAGCGTGTTAGCGACATACGACGCAGCAAATATCGAAGAGCAACTCATAAAAATATTTAATTAATGTAATGTCTTTCCAACCACAACAATATATTTGAGGTAATTCATTGGATTTCTCACAATAAATCGAAGCAATTGGCTTGCTGTGTAAGCTACACAAATAAACAAAAAACTAACCATTACATAAACACAGAGGCAACATCTTTTGAAAAACCTGTTTCTTATTTAAATGCACAAATTAGCTAAGATCTAGACATTTCGAAACAACAAAACAACAACACGTGGTCTCCGATAGCCGATTAAAGAGGAAATGTAAAAAACGTTGACGAAGGTCATCAAATTGACTCTCCGATATATTTTTACTACGGTTATAAAAACAGTGGTGCGGTCGCTCGTTCAACGCTACATCAGTCGTGATTGCGTGTAAATATTATAGGTCCAAACATGGATATGTGGAATTGGATTGAAGTGGAAAAGCTTGGAGCCAACGTTGTTATAGTACTGAGTGAATTCATTCCAAATATGGACGGATAAAATGATTCAACCACAAGCACTTTTGTTAGCTGAAGACAAATATTGGAAAAACATTAAGCATAATTGAGTTTTTGATTAACATTTGTTTACTTATAATTTGACTAATATTGGCTTTTACCTTAGCAGCTATTTAGGAAGAGCAAACACCAGTGACATTAATGATATCTAAAATAATCTACCGAAGGAAAAAAGTTTTGCAAAGGAAAAACATTCCGCTTGATGAGATATCTAGCTAACTTAAACAGAACATAGAGCAAGTAATTAGGGAATTAGAAATTTGAAAAGCTTTTAAGACGAATTAATAAAGAAAGCCTGAAAACTTTTACTTCGTAATTTCTTGAAGTGATTTCTACGTTAAAAACCATTTCATAAGTGAAATATTTAGGTGGCACATTTCCATTTACTAGTTTTACTGCACGAGGTGTAAAAGCAAGTCAACATTAATTCCAGAGTGATGATTAAAATATTACTGAAAGCAGCGAAACGAGGGCAAACATTGACTGACTCGTAAAAGTAGATTACTATGATCGTACTCGTAAAATTCTCCTATTTAATGTTACATTTATTGCGAACAGTGAAGTTATACGATAGGAAAGGTACGAAATACCGATAGATCGAGACAATGATATTACTGAATACAATATACATTGAAGTGCTAATACGGTTTAATATGCAATCTGTGCTGTACAACCAATTAACATCTGACTAATGTCTTGATTGGTGCAAATTAGTGGAGCATTGTTACGAAATCTGATTACAAGAATTAGACAGAATTTGCGAATTCGCAATTAAAATCGATTTTAAATGAGTCTATAACGCTTTAAAAAATATATTTGCAAATAGCTAAGAACATCTAACATCACTATATCTAGCTACATAATTGAACATAAGTATTAATTAACCAAGTAGATAGTTCCTGATCCCTCACCCTCTTCTATTTAATTGGAATAAGCACGAGCCTGGAGGATACTGCGGTTGAATAACCTCGCGGCTTTGGAGGCTTAAAGGGAAATGATAAAGAGGAAAATTATTTCGTATTCATAATTGTCTAGGAAGAAATTTGTCGAAGAAGAAAATAATCAGGAGAAATTTTGGTAAGGACAATTCTCTACTGAGGCGGTAGATATTTTCCTAAAAATACAAAATTATAAAAGTGATGAAAAATTGCGTCACTTTCTACTTACTGGAACAACTCACATTTATTAGAACTAAGTACAAACATATTTCAACGAGCAAAATAGAAGAACGTTTCAATTTTCTCACAGAGAGTCATTTGTGCGAAGTTAATTAAAAATCTGGATCAAAGCTGAGAACAGACGGAGTTTTCCGTTGTCCCCAAACATAGTGCGGTTCACAGTGAACCAGTAATGAACTTGACAATACAATAAAAGGATGTCATTCATCAGCTCTATCGAGTAACATCTGCTTGTTTGATAGGACCACTATAAATAGATGGAGCACTGTCCGAATTGAGACATCGGCCAATTTACTTTACGGCAGCCATCTTTGCAAGATCTTTGACTCAATTAATGCCACTGGATGTTATTACTCGGAGATTTTTATACTTTTTCATGTTTTAGAGACAGGCTACATTTATTGTTTTCTTTTTACTTCGTAAATATACGTGAATCAATTAAGAGACAATGCCATTTAATAGACTCAAACATGTACATATCTAGCTTACTATGAAGTGCAAAATTTGAAAGAGACTCACGGAACGATTATTCTTCAGCAGTTTGTTAAACTTTACAAGACGTTCAGGCAGACACGTAGGGAATGGAAGACAATGCAACAAAGCGTGCCCACATTAAAGATTTATGTCACCTTCCTACGGGCGAACTATCCATAAATTCCCTGAACAAAACAAGTAAACAAAACCAGTAAAGTATCGCCTGAAACCACTTTTCTAAGTATTTCGGCAACTGATTGCCAGGACTGCCTACAAAACCACAAATCCTTTGGGAATCAATAATAGGTATGTTGGAGTCTGTGGTCCTTGTTGTAACCAATGTGATAGAAAGAGATGGAATGTAGTGGAGCACGTTGATTATCTCCAAATGAATACCAGTTGTATCCAGATTTGTCGAGGCCGACGTGGACAGTGGGGACGATCTGCAGTAGACACATAGGTAGTAATAAAAATACTGATAAACATGATATTTGGATGTTAAGTGTGTCAGATTAATATTGTTGTTTGTAGACTATACGTAAGATGACGTGTTTCGTCATTCTAATTAAAATATTGTCAACACATGTGTTTATTTACTAAATCGGCATATTTTGTTTTTATGTTAGTGTTATGAAATTTTTTTTAGATTTATCTTTTCGTGCGTAACATGTTTATTCGACCATCAGCCGCAGAGCCATAAGGTCACCATAGGTGGGGCGCACTAAGGGCAATTTGCAGCTGGGGTTGCGGGTGTTAGCGCAAAAATGTACCGCGGCCGCAAAACGGACGACGAGTTGAGAAGAGAGAAGACGCGGGGTGCAGTAAGAGTTGGACACTCTCTCAATTTTCCCCCACAAAAAAACCTGTTATATTTTTCCCATCGTTAAATAATCACACTCAACGTTGAATCAAGGCCTCCTCATTTTTATTCTTGAAATAACCTTTACAGAATGCTGAGAACTTCAGTACGTATATACATAAAATATGCAATGAAATAAATCAGCAAAATTTTGCACATAAAATATGGATATTAAAAACATATCTTTGGCAAATATCTGGGAACGCGAAACTTAACTGGTTTTTCATCCCCTAAGCTAAAGCTGAGTTAAGCAAATGGAAAATGCGGCTCTAATCCTGATTAAGTGCATTGAAGGGAGGAATTACACACGAGCAGCGGGAGGATCCCTTAGAACACGTCATTGAAAATGGAAAAGCTATATCGATGTTATTTGCAATAGTAAATTGACAAAATAAAAATATTTTATAGCCCTATTACTTAAAATTTATGGTTTATTATTACATGCGTTACTAAAATACCTTGAAAGGGCGAATGAAAAATACAAACGTGGTTACATAATAATGAAGTTTGTAAAGAAGTAACTTATTGACTGACTATTCATTGCTCTTCCTCTTCAAATAGGAAAGGAAAAGGGTTTAGAATCACAGTCTTTAACAAACGCTTGGAAAAGGGAGGTCAATTGATGGGTCTTATCTACTCAAATAAAGAATATTGACCCAAAAAGATCTCCATTACTAGAATGTTTGCTCTAAAAGGTCTTCAACATCGAGGTGACGTAATCTACAAACTGTTTGCCAGAAAACTTTTATTTTTATGTTTACCTTTGGGAAACTGAAACGGAAGTTAAAACTGTTCCACGATAACATTTTTAGAAGTAATAGAACTATATATCTGATAATTTCAGCTACTCTTATATCGAGGAAAAGCTTCAAATCTGTAATCATGCATTAAGGACATTCGTTATCTACCATTGATGCCGCTAATGCTTTTGCCGATACTCTTATTCGGCTAAAGGATTCACAAAAAATCTGTTCTTTTATTAGACGCAGAATTGAATTTTTTCGGCAGTTCATTTTGTTACTATGAACCTTAATAAATTATTTTATAACATGTATGTACATGTTGGCTGCACCGTGTTGCACTATCTGTTGCTGTACTTTCTGTTATTATAATTATACTGCAACTTAATTGATTCTAGACACGCAGGCACCATCCGTTTGCTCCAAATCGGTAGCAAGTGCAAGGTTACATTTAGTTCGTATGTATCAATATCTATAAGGCACAGTGAACAGTCCATTGGCGGTCTGACCAGTGCGCTAACCCAATTAGTCCCTTCCTGTATCTATTTGTCTGGCTACTGGCATTGTAATAGGAAAATCTCGGTTGCTCAATTAATCGTAACCGAGGGGTATTTCAAGGTCACTGGAATGACCGACACTGACTGTTAAGGCTCGTTAGAATTCTATAGTTAGAGGTATCTGAAACAGTTTCAAAGTACACCTTTGAAACCGATTATACAAAAGTAAATTCAGTCAGTCAGCGCTTTGTATTGTGTGCAAATCCGCAACATACTGGCTGTTAGTGATACTACGCGGCTTTGCTAAAACGCACGTCCGGACCTCTATTGTGTAACATAGGTCGGGCGGATTGATTGGTCCAGCGAACGTGAGTGTGATATGATTGGTTCTCACTGGTGTATAGCGATATCCAGTCGGTTTGAATGGACTGAAAAGGCCTCTGACCCAATTAGTCTTTTCTACGTCAATGTACAATGTTTGGTGTCGTTTTTATTGCTAGTTGTGAGGATGATTCATTTAGGTTGATGTTATAAATGCAAGAATTTGTTAATTAATTTCTTAATAGTTCTACTTTTAAAGTCCGACAGATTAGGATCTAATCTATCTGATAGAAAAGATCTGAGAGAAGATCTAATCTGATAGAAACAATGGCTTTAATTTTATTGCAAATTTTTGCCTTTCTGTTAT
This sequence comes from Spodoptera exigua, assembly GCA_902829305.4. Taxonomy (NCBI): domain Eukaryota; kingdom Metazoa; phylum Arthropoda; class Insecta; order Lepidoptera; family Noctuidae; genus Spodoptera; species Spodoptera exigua. The sequence goes on along the minus strand of LR824618.2, from coordinate 13,376,237 downwards.
TTAAGCTAAGAATAAGAATTCATTCCATCATATCAACATCCGAAGCATCATAAAACAGCAATTGTTGAGAGGCTTTTTATCGAAAAATGTAAAAAATGTCTTTAAAAATTCGTTTGATCTTTACATATTTCGAAACAATAGGTCTCTAAGGAACGCTTGCCACTCCAGCACTCGTGTACGCCATCTCCCGTATGACACAATACATGTTTGTTTTATGCATATTTAATATCATCGCTGGAAGAAAGATTGCACGGCTTGAATATGATATTTTTTCTTAAGACAATGAATGGTATGACATTTTTGGAATTAATATCGTTGAATTTTATTATACTTCTGGTTTGAGCTATAAAGAGACAAATATATATACATGTATATATCATCCAAGCAAAGTTGGTGAGCACCACGGATAATTTTATCAATAAAAAGAGAGGAAAATGCGTTAAACAGCTGTTAAACATGAATACACGATGGACAAAACTCGTTGCAAGAATAATTTGACGTGATTAATATAATGATTAATGATAAAATACAGATGTACATAGGTACTAAGATCATGGCAGAAACTAACAATACAATAACACTTATCGGCAAAGAAATAAGATCTACATTCGTTATGAAAGGTCTTTGGCTAAAACATAGTACTTAAACGTTTTAAGCACAGCTAAAAAACTAATATAACTTAAGACTAACTAATATTAATACGCAGAAGAATTTAAAGTCTCCGTAAGGTCAACGTAATACGTAATTAAGCGTTGAGGTTGTTAAACAGATGCATAGAAAATATTGAACAAGTAAGTACTCTTCAAGACAATCTTAGTTTTAATTAAGTTTAATACCATCTAAAGTCGTTTAAGCGTGTTTGAGGACAACATTTAACTTGTTGGACAGCCGATCGTCACAACGATATAAATACCACACAAGAGACAGTTTCAAAAAAGACATTAAACCTTAACTATGACATAACGAATGAATCAAGCATTTTTCCAACGTATAATTATTGATAATCGTTGCGGCTATTAACAACCCTGCTATGTGAAGGCTTATAAAGGATTACAACGTGCCCCAAGTGTGAAAAGTTATTAGGGACATAGGGTTTGATACAATCACATAGTCATTTATCATATTTACATTGTAACCCCTCCAACCTGGAGTCACGGTGGACATTCAATTACTTAAAACGTAGACGACAGCACTTCAAACCTTCCCACATTTCAATTGATTTCCGACTTTAATACAGATTTAGAAGGTTGAATATCTTTTAAAGGAATTCTGTGAATTCGAGTTGACGAGCTGGACAAAGAGACGTCAAAGGTAGAAACGAATGATAGTAATCTGTTTGAACTGAGGAATTAAGACCCGTTGCCGTTGCTTGAAAGAAATGGACAAACAATATTTCACTGTCAACCTGTTGTTCCCGAACCATTAATTCGTATTTACTTCATTAATCTTTAGGGAATTCTGTATAACATAATAACGAACGGAACAGCATGTATTCATGGCAGTCAATTTGATTTCCCATAGGCACGTTGCAAAGACTGCGGCGCGTTTTGCGGTCTAGACGCCTAGATGTTCGAGACAAGAGAGCTAAAATTTTCATAGGTTACTTTGGCACTTAACTGACAGTGGCAGCTTTCTAGGGAATATCTAACGTTTTAAGCGAAGCGTACTATTTTTAACGTATGCGACGAATGTCATACTGCTTTCAAAGTTCCATGCTATGGTGTAGCGGTGCAAATCGGATATAAATTTGAATCTAATAATGTAATTTGTACAAATTGTGTGCCAAACGTAAAAGGACGGCAAACGAGCAGTCGGATTATCTGCAACAACGAAAGAGTTACGAGTGCGATGCCGACCTTTTGGGGATTTAGGGATTCGGGAAAGGGGAGTGGGATTGGGCCTCCGGTAACCGGCGAAACACAACGCTGAGTTGTTTCACGCCGGTTCTTTGTGAGGCAGTGGTATCAATCAGGTCGAGCCAAACCATTTGAATCGATGCATGGCTCTCTCACACTTAAAATTATGTGGTTATTTATGTGGAACTTAAATACATGAGGTATGTGAGGGTGGTGAAACATACTTTTGGTATACTAACGTAGCATAAAGGCTGTATCTATAAAATCTGTTGTGGAAGCTACATAAATATTTGAAGTCGTTTTCATTTAGTGCAAAACGTATTTTTAGCTCGGAACCCATTCGTGTGACGTAACGCAGTCGTTAAACAATTTGCCATAAATAGCCTGCCGGCAATAAATATATCGTAATTATGTTTTGTACTGCCGCCACGCGACTCCCCGGCATACAACTTTTAATTGCATTTTCATGTTTGTTAAAGGATTACATTTATTATTTACACAACACACTTTTTGGCACCAACAGACGCGGTGTACTGAAATACTGGGTTAACTTTAAAAATCGTTACTTGACAGCCTGCCAATACCAGTTCATATGCTTTGTTTAGGGTCTTACAAAATTAAGAAAGGTTAAGACAAAAAAAAATAGAACATCCAGAAGTTGTTATCTACTGGAGATGACCTTTAGGTATTCCTTTAAATGGAAAACCAATCCATTGTAGCGTTTCATTTCTTTTTCGTAGCAGATCACAAGTAAAACTTTATTCCATGCCAGACTGGTTTTCGTATAAAATATCGAAATTCAGAAATCTTTTATGCTCTAATGACATGGAAAACGCACGGGATGTTGTGAAAGGCTGGCCTTTTGAAAATGGGACAAAATCAATGATCCGAATCTATTTGGAGGAGACACAGTTGCTTTTACATATCTACCCCCTTCATTTGAGCGAGTGGTGGACGAGAGTCATTGGACATCAATGGCCCACATTACGAAGTCATGACGAGGGTACCGCGACGTATTTTTCAATAGGCACACGCTTGATGAACACCATTTAGGACACATCCCTTTTGTGATTAAGGACCACATCGATCGATGTTTTTAAGGCTATCTTACTTGTAAATAAATACTCGCAATTGTAGGACGAGGTTTTAAAACTATGAGCATAGTAAAGTGCCTCACGATTTGGCACATGTCTTGTGAATTTGTACAAGTGTTTACATATTAAAACAGGTTTAATGTTTACGTTCTTTGCATTTCAAGTAAAACTCCTTGTTTGTGAATTATGAATTCACCTGAGATGATGGCTTCATTATTTTCAAGGACAACAGAAAGTAGGGATATGTACATATTACGGTAGAGTATTTTCCGAAATTGGTTTAATAGATATATCTTTAATTTACACACTTAACAAATTTACTCGAATTAATTAGTGTATTTTGGAAAGCATTTGAAGGCATGCTAAAGTTCAAGCCATTATTGATTGTGCAGTGGCAGACAATCAATGTGATAAGCATAGACAAAACATTTAATATTTATAGCCGTCTGTGGTTCTCACTAAGCATAAACTTGACAATGAAGTACGAAACGACATTTTTTGTGATCAAATAAAAGTCTTTATGAACATTTCAAATGAACGGTGTGGGGAAGTTTATTACAGATACTGGTGGTTGATTGTGTACCGGGCATACGATAAAAGACTACGGTACGTTTATGAGCGGGGAAATAATTTGTTTCCTATGCCGCTTCGTATCCGGATTCGCGAATGGGATCCGAGTTTTATTCAATTTCATTGATTTCCATCAATTGCCTTCGCTTCGACATACTGGAAGCGATCATGGATAAAACGATGTTTGCTTTCAGACGAATAAATGGGTTGATTGAGAATCCCGGTCCATGAAATTTTTTTATGATACGACATTTTTTTCTTGATTTCGATCCTTGCTTTGGGCGAAATATTATTACCTAATGCGTTTTATGGAGCCGGAGTTTTTCAGCTCAATATTACAATGGAGGTAGTAGAATGACTGTCTAAAAGTGGAATATCGGTGTGTAACCTTCACTCGAGTGGTAGCCAGGATGACTGAAAATGGCAATTAGTTTAATAAAAACAGTACGTTCGTATATCATTTTATAACCTTCAAAGTTCAAACGCAGTATGAGACAGGTCAAACAAACAATAGATGAGTTTCTGTACTTAGACCGTTAGATGTGCAAATCATACTTTATGTTAAAACTAGTTATTGTAGGTATGTATGTACAAAGAAGAATTAATGTTATTTTCTTTTATAGTGTTTGTTTTTCGCAATTAATGTTAAAGTGAAAAAATCTCCAGTTGAATTTGCTTCATATTTTGGCCAGTTTTTCCGACTTACATTAAACATATTATGGAGAAAACCTTATTACAAAATTATTAAAGGATATGTATAACTAGATACAAATATATACACCCACGTCACAAAACACAAGCAGGTAGACACTTCACGAAATACAATATTTGTGCAAAATCCAATAAAACTTTCAAGTGGTTTCCTCGCAAAACGTTGTTTGTTCGGAAAATAAAGATTTTGTCTAAGGTCGCGTGAAGAGCGACGTAGTTTTTTTTTATATGTTTATGTTTTACGTGCTCACTTATAGGTATATTTTGTCTGTAGGCTGTAGGATGTTTGAGTACCCATTGTAGAAATAATAATTATGGTTGTTTTTATTAGAAGTACGAAATATTAGCAATTTCAACAAACAATAAAATTATGTATGTTTTTGAGCCAAATAAGGTTCAAGTTGCGACTATAAGGTGTAGCTACATCTAGCATCAAGCCCTACGCTTGTTGCGTAAGGATATTGTACTACAATCTCTAATAAAATTTTGGAATTGGACAATTAGGAATACGACGATAATAAAGTTTACACAATAGGAGACGAGGAAAATGACTTAGTCTTTGAACCCAACAATTATTGATGCACGTGTCGTCCAGTGGCATTCGCTCGGAATATATTGATGGCCATTAGTTACGCTGCCTAAGATGTGCGTGAATAATTTAGATCATTAGACGTCACAGACGAAAGAAGTTTCATTGACGACGTTTTGAAATGTTTAGTTGTTTATTTGTTTTTGTTATTGGGTGGCCAGAGTCAATGTGATATCTCTCGGAGTGCCACAAGGCACCGAAACAAGCAAGTCGACTATTTTTTATTGTTATTATTTTTGTATTCATTTCGTGTCATGAAAAGTATTGAACATCATGTGACAGACATCTGGTTTTGTGTGTAGATATGTTGTAAAGAAATGGAATGATAATAAAAAAGAGTTTCTGACGTCGGTTAGGGGAGAAGGGGAAAAGAATACTGTGCCGACCTTAAATGATAGGGTCGATTAAGTGACAAGCACTTTGTATTTCATGGAAGAAGGGTACCACTTGGGTCAGCTGGTTTAAAGGTGAAACTTTTTATCAGTCGAATCATAAACACTAGATTAGACCAAAGAGTCTACGTCCTGTAGTTAGAAGTGGCGGTTATTTCAGGAAATACTGCGGTTTTAATTGGCGGTAAAAATAGGTATGTTCGGTTGATAGAGGCGGATTCTTACAATTATTACGTACGTATTACGTATTACGTATAAGATATGAAAGTCAAATCTTTAATAAGTACCTTTATAACGTAAGGGTGGAAAATAATTAAGGAGCTCTTGGGGAAGATTACCTAATGCCGAAAAATGATCCAGATGAAAAATATAATTAATGATTCTTGTTCCAAAGTTTGTATTTGTGAGGGAAAAAATATCAAATGACTTCTCTGAGAGGGAGTGTTAGACTCTTACTGACTAAAACCCCACCTGTTCCTTCTCCTGCTTTAGGCTGAGGCCGCGATATCTTATTGCGCTTTCCCCACAACCTAGGCTAAACATCACTCCTGTAGGGACCCGTCTGTGGTGGTCTATTAGCTTATTCATTGTTGAAGAGTATTTTGTAGGTATCAGCCAGAGTTGAGAGTCAAGCGCAATGTACCGCGTCCCCGGCTTGAAGCAGGAGGTCTGGAGTGGTTTTTACTCAGCAACTCTGACACTCCCTCTGGTCCAATCCAGGGCAGGAGAAAACATTAGACGATTTCGATTATTGTAAATTCAGCAAAGTTATTTTTAAATGCTTGTGAGTGTCTGAATTGACGAAGATTAGGTAAGTCTATACTAATATTATAAAGAGGTAAAAATTTGTAAGTTTCTATGTAGGGGGTAATCTTTGGAACCGCTGGTCGGATTGCTAAAATTCTTTCACTGATAGATAGCTACAATATTCCTGAGTGCTTTAGGCTATAAGACATCATGCTACGATTAAATGGAGCTGAGCAGCGGGTGAAACCGCGCGACAGTAGCTAGTATTTAATATACTTAAAAATATTCTGTAGCCGTCAAAAATATTATTTAACGTTGACTTTTGTGCTTCGTACCTACTTACAGGAAAAAGTGACGGAAAATTAATTCAAGCTTTATAAATAGGTACCTGTAATATTCACTTTTATTTACTACCTTACGTAACTAATATAAATAAATTCATTCACTCGTTTTCGTTTCAATTATTTGTATGTTTTTTTTTCTTGTATATGTAGGTACAGTATGTTCTTATTTATGGACTTACCAAAACTTCATGGTGTGTTCGATTGCCCCTATGCACCCACTGTACGTTTGGTAATGGTACAGCGTCTAAACTGCCACACGGCACCGTCACATTAGTACCCTTATCTGCAGCTACATCCCTGATCTCCACCTCCTCGGATAAAGCCAAGGAAAACGCTAAAAAAATATGCAAATTTTATTTTTTGAAAAAATATATTTCTCCTCCATAAAAAAATATTTATTCATTTTTTTCAATTAAACTAATAGTGTAATTTTTCTACAAGCCGGTTTTTATGAAAATCCAATTTATTTACCTTCTATTCCAAGGCAGAACACAGACAACAATATACGCTCGAAAAACATTCTAATAAAACTACATTTAGACACTTAGAAAAAAATCCGAGGTATTGTCTGTATAAAGTAAAAAAAGATTTATTTCCTATCTATTTATTTTGATCACACAGAATTAATTAAACGACGGAAGGCGAAATAATAGGAAACAAATCTCACAACAAACGTCTTCACTCCATTGATAAAAGTCATAGACTAATATAATTTTATCGTAAATTATGTTGCTATACTCTGTCGGTTTTCGAGCTACAGTATTGCTATTTACCAAAATAAAGTGTCATCTTGGACATAAAGTTATATATACACCAAATGATATTTATTTAAATTAAATTGTGGTTAGTCCAGACGTTTTTAAGGCCAATAACTTTATTAAATGTATTCAAAAGTAAGTCAAATTTATAAAATCTAACAAATTTAATTCTGATCTCCGAAAACTACTGTGAAGTTTGTTATAAAAATAAAAATAATTTTTGCTCAGATGTGCCCTACGCTTAAAGACCATAGAGTAATGTAGGATAATCTTGTTCCTGAAAATTATATTTATATTTTTATAGTTGCTGGAAGAATCAGCGTAGTTATTTTGGTATTTATTAAAAATATTTCGTAATTTAGTTCTTTAATTATATATCGTTCATCAATTTGTTTGTTAATGTCGAAATGACATTTCAGTTTTTTGACAACTGTCAGATTCCAGTTGCCTTTGGAATACAATGCATGGTCATAGACTAAAATATAGATTTTCTTCGGATATGGCCGCTGTATCGGCAATACGACATCTGCAATGTTTTGTAAATTCATTTTTATAAAATGAATAAGGTGTTTTTTACTTATGTATAGTGATTAGCGGACCGTGTACAGTGCTGTGATATTTGTAATGGATGCAGAGAACGAGTACGAAATAAAGAAAGTTCGTGATGCCATACAAACGATAGAGACTATCCAGTCCATGATCGACGTTTCAGCTGAAAGACTTGAGGGTTTGCGGACACAATGCTCGACGAGCGCAGAGCTGACGCAGCAGGAGATCCGGACCCTGGAGGTAGGCAGCTAAGCTAAGCTAACCTTCACAGCTCGTTGTAGGTACAGGGGAAATAAGCAATGCCCTTGAAAGTATTATACCGAGAGGCCGGGCCTCAAGGACTTAGCTGCACTCAAGGACTGGGGTGAATAGTTCATTGCCGTTGTGGAAATCGTTGCCGTACGCGCGCGCCGCTCCCTCTCACCTTGAATGTTTACCTTTTTTAATTTCACGCGATAAAAAGTTATAACATACATTTTATTACTATTTGTGTTCGGAATGCGAAAATGAGGTTGTAAAATGTATTTCATTCCAATATTAGGGTAGCACATTCATAAATGCACAGAAAAATGTTTTCTTTGAAGTATATACATGGTTTTAAAGGTGCATTCTAAACATTTCAACAGAAAATCTATAAATTTCATGGAGGTTTAGTTGTTAGTAACCTGTTTTGTCAATATTTAAGAAATTTACAAGTGAACATTGATCCACTGGTTGCTACAGAAAAATCTATGTTGGTAGAGAGATAGATACTACCAAAATCATTTATTTTGTCATGTGTTCATTATGTTTTAGCAGGATTATTTATTAGTTCAGGTATATTGATATCATAAAAGGTCTAAATACAATTCAAAAACTACTAATTACATTTATATTTTCATGTTTCATAATCAGAGATACTATTACTTTCATTAAATTTGGTTTCAAGTTGAAACAGTATATTACCTACCTTAATCCCTTGAGGAATAAACATTTTTGTATGGTGGTTTTTCAAGACATAGTATTAGAATTAGGATTAGAGTCAGTATGTAATATAATTTCTAATTGGACACTGCTAAAATAAATCTCTAAATATAAACATGTTAGCAAAATTTTTCCAAAGATATTCATGTAACTAAGGAAAAACAAGCTTATTGATTGCTTCTTAAATTGGAATTTAAAAAGACTAAAATGAATATCAGTTACATAAATTTGAACTTGAACTAAACATTTCCCAAAATGACACATAATAAGGCCATAGTTAAATACAAATACACAGTGAGTTGTCCCAATGTGTCACCCTGCCATAACATTAATAAACAATGACCGGGCTGTTTGATGAAGTGATTCAATGCTAATGCAGATATCCCCATCGAAAACTTATTGGAGTTCATAATAATGTATTGACATTCTTGCTTTCTTGGTTAAACCAATTAGTTCTAAAAACAGTCTGACATAAAAAAGTCTACAAAGATCGTTGGTTGGTGTATAGTATATAAAACATTAAAACAATTGATGCAAGGAAGTAATTGAGACTGGTGGGTTGATTACAAAATACCAGCCACCCACCCCAGCTTTGCTACGAGCATTGCACTTGTGCTGCTAAATTTCTCCACTACTTAATGGATGTACATGTTTATAAAATTCTCTCTTCAACCACGTTTCCAAATACCTTTTAAGCATAGATATAGGATATAGGGACAGAGAAAGCGCCTTTGTTTTTTTATACTATGTAGTGAAGGAATGTAGAAAGAAAGAAAGCTCATCTGGATGATTTTAGTAAAGCATACAAATTGATAAATACTTGCAACTAATATCTGATACTGCTATTTATACTGGAGAACAAAAAGTAAACATAGTAACAGCATTAGCATAATATTATATATGTATTTTATAGACAGTAAAAAGGAAATGGATGCCAATTATTAATTATTACTAAGTTTAACATACATGTTTTATATAAGAGTATATATCAAATTAATTGTTTCTTATTATTATGAAATAAATTATGACTAATTACAAGTGTAATCAACCCTGTCTTGAAGTAGTGGAGTGGAACACAATAATTAACATTTTCCTTCCTGGACCCAAACCATGTAGTAATTTAGTCAAGGTCACAAAATGTAGGTAGTCACTTCCCAAATAGATTTAATACAATCTATCTGGTATCATTCAGATTAATTACCCCAGCCTTAATTTATTTTTTTTGATAGATTTTATAAGAAACCTCTGTCACCGTGTATGCAAAAGAGTAGATAGTACATATGTATATATGTAATGATTTTCTACCTACCAGGTTTAGCCATGTAAAGCTCCCTGTTGAAGCTGTCAAAGGTGACTATTCTGCATTTCTATAACCATGTTTTGTGGAAATAACAAAACATAGTACCACCAAGTCTATGGACAAAAATCATCAGACTATAGACAATATTAGTTTCTGAAAAGATGAATATGAATTCTAAAGATGTAAAGGACATGGAATTTGCATTTTTCTGTAGGAAGTATAATTTTAGAAAGATCTACTTGGTGGTACAGAAACATTTGAATTAGGTACAACAAAACTTTTTAATTTGACCTCATTGAAGTTTTCCTGTTCACAGGAGTGCTAATTATAGTCATATAAATTACCTACAATATTAATGTGAGATGACTTATTCCCTATTGTAACTTATTATAAAGGAGAATCCACTAAAAATGAGAATTTATAATAAACATATTTTATTTTGATCCTCACAAAGTTACAACCCTGTGTTTATTTTCAATTCTGATAAACCAAAAATTACCAAATTGACTTTCATGAGGTTAAAACTTAGGGTTAAGACTTTTTAGGAAGGATTTAAATTTATTGTAATTTATTAGGGTTTTATTTGTATTTACGCTGTCCAGCTTTATAAACCATGCGTCTATAAACCACCACAGACGGGGCCCAACAGGACTGATGTTCAGTCGGGGTTGCGGGGTAAGCGCAATGAGGCACCGCGGCCTCGGCCCAGAGCAGGAGAAGGAACGGGGGTTTTTAGTCAGTAAAAGTCTGACACTCTCTCTCGCCTTACCATGGGCGGGAGAAGTCATTGGATGTTTTTCCCCTTACAAAAAAAAATGGGGTTGCATCTATAAGCAAAAAATAAATACAATAGAAATTTTTTTTAACGGTGTGTCTTACTCGCTTTGGAACACTGTATACAAACAATTAATTGTTCTTAATTTGTTTTTGTAAACAATTACTAATTATTTTATTACGCAGTATATGATAGTGATCTGTTTTATTGGTATGTAGTATTTTGATTTGTCTACAACAAAAGTATTTGCTTGATAAGGACTGCCCTTGTTTATATGCACTTAATTTGCAATTACCAGCCTGTACTAATAAAAAGTATAGTTATCTCTATCATAAATCGTTTTTTTTAAATGAAAAGTATACAGGGTGTCTTCAAAACATAAAAAATGAATATTGTTTAGCATCACGTAGCATAGTAGGTGTAAGTTAAAGTTTTGAGTGTAGGAGAGCCATGCTACGGCACGAATGGGCTCGACCGGAGTGATACCACGGCCTCACAGAAAACCGGCGTGAAACAACCACAGCGTTGTTTCGCCGTGTGAGTAAGGTTACCGGAGGCCCAATCCTTCCCCTACCCAATCCTTAAATCTCCAAAACCCTAATCTCTAAAAGGTCAGCAACGCATTCGTAACTCCTCCGTTGCGGGTGTCCATAGGCGGCGTTGATTGCTTACCATTAGGTAATCCGTGTGCTCGTTTACCAAAAAAAAAGTATTAAGGTTGCCTTTCATCTGGTGAAATTTCATTATTGAGTTTTGGGACAGTCGTCATTATTATTTAAATTATATTTGACTACAGATAGTCAGAATCATCGTAGTTTTTATTGAATAAACCAATAACGTCACGTACGTCATTTTAGTATCTTGCCCTCCACTAGTGAATATGAGAATGATATGACATTCTTTCGTTAAAACTCTACAGGTATCAGATAACGATTGTACGGAATCATACCTACACGAGTACTTACGAGTAAAACCTACGCATGACGTAGATATTTGCAACAGACGACAGTGATTAACTGATTACGCATTTGAAAAAAAACAATTGATTCGGAAAACCAGCGTGAAACAACATTGCAATGTGTGTCGCCATTTTAATTTAGTTTATCATACCCTATCCCACAGTCTTGCCATAATTGGTCAAAAATAAATTAATTCGACGTTTCAAAACAATAAAATGTTGAAAAATATCTATACTTTTATTCATCGATCCATCGATACTAACTTTTAGATATTTTGTAGCTAATTATTAAGAAATAAGTAAGCTATTTGACACAAATATACTATGACGTCATAACTCAGTTTTTCATACAAATTTCATAGAAAGGTATAGTTTTTGGCATTTGGATAAAATTATTGAATTTGACTAGTTGGAAACTACCGTATTCCACCAATCCTTATATCCCTTACTCTCAAAACGTCGGTCATCCACTCCCGTGGTGATGCAAGTGTCCACTGGCGGACTTCTATCAAATGATTCATACTCGTGTCCCGCCCTATGCGTGTAATTTGAGGGAAGAATTGAGCCGATCACCTCACCCACACAGCGAAACAACGCTAGATGGGTTCTTGAGCAGGCAGGTATTTTTTAAATAAGCCCATTCGTGCTGAAGCACGGCACGGCACTCCTACACTTAAAGATGCTTAACTTGTTGAGTCAGAAGCTCTGACTGGTTAAGTCAACGATCTGTTGCCTTCAATATTCCTTCCAATCGTACATACGTTTTTGCAAACACTTGTCACTACATAGCTTAAAAAGTAGCTTTCTCTGTCACTATATCCCTATGTATGCTTAAATCATTAAAACAACGCAACCGATTTTGTTATTTAATAGGTAGGTACAGGGATTGAAGAGGAAGGTTTATATGTATAATATTATCCATTAAACAGAGAACAAATTCAGTATTAGCATTGCCTCTGTGCGGGGCCGAAGCCGGGCCAAGTCGCTAGTTTTTAATGTTTTATTTCTGCATCGCCTTTAGATTGAAAACAACAATGTGAAAATCAAAACTGTGACACACAGCACGATTTTTCATCAAGCTGCTTAATTAACAGTGCAATCAAACTGTTAACTAGATATGCCTAGAAACTAAACTCATTTTGTGTTATAACAGTCATTAGATCTATGTCTTACGGCTTACGACTTACATATCATGCATCAGCAAAGTGTGGGGTCAGCTCAACCGGAGTGATACTCACAGAAAACCGGCGTGAAACAACCACAGCGTTGTGTTTCGCCGTGTGAGTGGGGTTACCGGAGGCTCAATCCTTCCCCTCCCCCAATCCCTAATCCCTAAACGGTACTCCTCCGTTGTCTATGGGCGGCGCTGATTGCTTACTATCAGGTAATCCGTCCGCTCGTTTGCCGACATATTACATAAAAAAATTATGAATTACTTGAGATGCTCTACTAGTTTCAACTCACAACGGGACTCTTAACACGAGCAGCGTGCGCGTTGCCGTGACGGCATTGAACTGAACTCCTTTGTTATCCCGGATAAATAGCAAATAATAATAATAATTTATGTCGCACGTGTATAACATTTTAAGTGTGTATCAGTTCAGCCGGGGTTGCGGGGTAAGCGCAATGAGGCACCGCGACCTCGGCCTAGAGCAGGAGTAGGAACAGGGGGGTTTTTAGTCAGTAAGAGTCTCGCCTGAACCTGGGCGGGAGAAGTCATTTGATGATTTTCCCCTCACAAAAAAATAAATAAAAAAAAAGTGTGTATCAGTTATTTATGTATATGAAAGTTATTACGGCACGGTCCACTGATTATATTCTACTATTCGCGGCGTGTGTTTACGATTCGCAGAATACTTGCAATTTCTCCGTGTAAAATGTTACTGTAGTTTTCTTTTTTGATGAAAGTAAATCACTATGATTGTATGTCGACGTCAATCTTAGATGGTAATACGGTATTAAAAGATCTTTAAGAAATCTTTGCAAGTAGTTAGGAGACAAAGATAACACTAGCTTGGCATATTACCTGCTAAGGATTGTTTGCATGCCTTCTTTTTTGATGCAAAGAGGAACTTGAACAAGGAACCTTCATCAGTTCTTTCCATCAGTGCATGAGGGCATGGTTGAAGGTGGATCACTGTGTTACCAATCAATGTCTTACAGGTCATTCCGCCCTCAGGGGCAAATTGTTTTTATTTAACCTTTCAATCGTGGCAATACTAAACACAATATAACAATAGACGAACGCCAGCGTTCAATTGGGATTTGGGGAATACATGATGTCAATGTTCGACATGTTCTAATACGAGCAGTCCGCCCATCACAAACTCTGGGAGTACGAACGTAACACTATGTTAGATAATTGTTTCATCAGGTGTAGTTTATTATTTGGACCTTGTGGAATGTAGAACAAAATTCTATACATTAACGCGCTTTTGCCATAGATATCTATAACTGAAAACAAGTGAAACACCTGACACATAGGACTCACGTAATTTGGTATGTAGTCCAATTTCGACTTTCGACGGGCTCCTCCCAGTTATGCAGTTTCTTTGTACTTTAAAGGCTTAAGTTATTCTGTCCTCTGCTTTAAAGTCATCGTCAGAAGTGGATACTACTGTTTTTCTCGTCTGATGTCTTATTGCTTGATTCAAGACAGTTGCTCATGTTCCTAGGATGCACTGGACTTCAGTGTTTCAGTGTTTTCATGATTAGTTGCAGTGGCTGTAGGAGGTTGTAGCAGGCTTGTCCCACTATAAATTTTAAACCTCGTATATGCTGGCCCTGTAAGATCAAGGAGTTACTACGCCGACAGTAAACTCCTGTACGATTGGTATAAAAGCTAGGTGACTGCTAGGGTTCGATACCTGCATCTAAAAATATTTTTGTAATCTACAAACTGTTCTGAGTTTGGGATAAATTTATGTGAAATTGTTGGTAAATGCGTTCACGCACGTCACAGAAGAAAATCCTACTCTGATTCAGTGTTTTTAAATGGAATCACCTGGTCTGTAAATTAATAACTATCCTTAAAAACAATGTTTTTGTGATTCACAAACTGTTGTTTTAAGTCTAAGTGTGACCCATGTGAAAATCCTATTCTGGTACAACTTTTTTAAACGTAATAAACTAGCTTGTAGGTTGATTAATAACCCCTCTCTCTCTCTCTTCCAGGGCAAGCTGGTGAAACACTTCTCCCGACAGCTGGTAATCAAGGCCAGCTTCGGTGAGGAGTTGCGGCGTAAGCTCGGCGATGTGCCGCGACTTGCACAATGGCTGAGGGTTGTAGGATTAAGCCCCGATTCTATTACGGTACGTTTTAATTTCTCTTCTACATGTTAATTAAAATATAAGTATAACACCACATCATCAGCCTATTAGTGCCCACTTTTGCACAAAGGCCCTTCTAACACGGTGAAGTTTTAACCACCACGCTTGTTCAATGGCGGATTGGTGAATTCAAACTTATAAGTCCAGTAGTAATAAAAGTAGATATTATAAGGTCCAGGTTTCCTCAAGGTGTTTGTTTTCACCGTATGTCAGTGTCTAAATAACCATAGAAAGTATCTATAACTTGGAAAAGTCGCATTGGTACTTGCCAGACACAAAAAAGTATTAGATGTGCAAAAATGTCTAAGTTCCTTTCTAAAACACTGCGAGTACCTACTGGGATCCAAGTTTTACAGAACCTTATGCAACACGTAAAATGAGGGGGTAACGAACGAGTAACATAAGGTAGCCAAATGTCTTCCAAAGTATGTTCAAGGAAAACGTCTTCCCATTCGCATGTCTTAATGATTACAAGAGGAAGTTTATATGTATAGAAGTTAACTGTTTAATAAGCCAATAGTTAAGGAAATATTAATTATATTTTGACTCACTTGTAACGTTGCGTCAACAACAACAGTTGTGTTCTACCGTGTAATATTTAGTTAAGCGTGATAAGATAATACGAACGGATGCGACTTCTGCAGAAGAAAGTGTGATATTCGTTCAGGAAGTGACGTGCGATTATAAAAAAAGTATTAGTCACTTCCGCTCTTGCTCGATTACCTGGCCTATGGATCATTACGCCGGGAACGGAAAAAAATTAATGTCTTTATATGTAACTTGTAATTCTTGTGATCCGGATGTCCATTAAGCAAGTACCTAAGTAAGGCTAATCGCCCTACCGCCCGACGAAACGTAAGCTCGTTGGCCAATTGATTTATTAGATCAATTGTAATAATGTAATGTAATAATATAATAATGTCATTAATAGGGAAAAATTAAAATAGTGTCCTTATATCCCCAAACAAGTTCAGTTCAGCATTCGGAGGCGTGTGACATGTCTTTTTAGTTTTTTTTGAGGTTGAAAATCATCTAATGTTTTGGTCTCGCCCTGCGTGGGTCGAGAGGGAGTGTCAGACTCTTACTCGACTAAAACCAGACCGGGGCCGCGTTACTTGCGCTTGCAACCGCAACCCATGTCTTTCTGGCTGATAAAGTTGTTACGAAAAGGCCAGTTCATCTAAGCGCGTTTTATGACTAACTAGCTACTCTCGCGGTTTCACCCGCTGCTCGGCTTTTACAAATAGAAGCGTGATGTTTCATAGCCTATAGCACTCAGGAACATTGAAGCTATATATCAGTGAAAGAAATTTGGAAATCCGAACAGCGGTTCCAAAGATTACCCCCTACCTACAAATTATAATATTGGTATAGATATACCTAACGATCATGTAAAGATTTGAATTGATATTAATGTTCGCGAGAGTGCGCACGTTGCTCATGAATATAAGTTCCGATGTGTCTTGAAACTGGTAGAGCATATCTCGAATGGTTCATGCCAGTAAATGGTATTTTTCAACTGGGTATGATACCCAGTAGTATAAAGCACGGAAGGCGCAGTGGCTGAGCTCTTTGTGTGATCCCCAAATTGTTGTTTCGGGTCTGGTTGGCTTGTGTATATGAATTTGTACGTTTGTAAACGCACCCAGGACATAGGAAAATCTTAGAATGAGGCAATTTATTAAAAATAAAATGAAAAAAAAATGTTTCAGGCGGTATGTTCTCGCGTGGCGTCGTTGGAGACGCTGCGGGAACGCTCCGACCACGAGATGCGCGCGCTGCTGGCCGGCGCGCGCGACGAGGAGGTCCTGCGACTCTGCCGGGCCATGCAACGGCTCCGGACTTATATAGGTACAGTATACATGGTTTTTAAACTTTACAAATTTATTACTTAGGACAGAATTTTTAATAGATAGGGCTAATATAACTCAGTCCAAGAAGTTTTTAAATAATAAATTGACTGATGTTTAGAAGTATTTCTATTATATTAATTAAGGTGAGTTTGAAATATTTGTAGACCAATTCCATTGGTATGGTATACCTATGTCGGCAAATAAAGGTTATAGTTGATTTGAAATTACAGCGAATAGCCGTGAATTGCTGTAAATGCGATTGTTAGATGAAATGATTCATTTGCTATGAATGTAAAACAAATATATGGTGCTAAATGAAAGTAGAGTCCAGTACATTCTATCATGAGGCATGCAATAGTATATTATGGCATGACGTTTTTCAACACACTGCTGAATAAAATAATACTGAAATAAAAAACCATTCTTCATTAATTGTATTTGCAGACATCTTAATTAATAACCAAATCAATAACTCCAAAAGAGAAAACGAGACGAGTTGTGAAAAATGTTTCATAATGGCGGGAAAAATTAATTAGTTTTTCAATGCGCGCGCATCGGCCATAGACCACATACCATATAGATACCACGGCCTCACAGAAAAGCGGCGTGAAACAACTACAGCGTTGTGTACCGAAGTCCCAATCCTTTCCCTCCCTAATCCCAAAATCCCCAAGGTCGGCAACGCACCCGTAACTCTTCCGTTACCATCAGGTAATCTGTCTGTTCATTTGCCGTCCCATCACATCTGTAATATAAAAATGAACCACGAAATGTGTTGGTAAGCGCATAACTCAATAACGCCTGGACCAATTTCGCCAATTCTTTTTTGTTATTTTCGTTAAAGTCAAAGTCAAAATAATTTATTTCAATTAGACCCATACAGGCACTTTTGAACGTCAAACAAAATTTTAAAGATATATAGTGTCAGTCTGTCGGTCAGTCCTCTTAGTGAAGCTATTTCTAAGCTCGTTCCAAAGTGTCTTATTATTAGGAGTAAGTTCTTACGAAAGAAAACTTTAGAAAAATAAAGGGGAATATCAACAACCCTTTCGGAGCCGTGGAAGTTCGTTTGCAAAACAAATGACTGACACCGGGATAGTCGGATACGCACGTGCGAAGCAGGGGCATTCTGGTAGTAAAAAATAAAAAAAGTTCAATCACCATTTGTAGTGATAGAAATATTCTTGGTAGTGTCTGTATAAATTTTAATATTTATTTTGTCGTGATTGACCACAGAGGCGTTGGGTCGCGGCGACGCTGGCGCTGAGCTTCAGTTGTTCTGGGACTCGTGGGAGCGCACCGTGCGCGCCTCGCCCCGCGCCCCGCGCGCGCGACACGCCAACGCTGACCACCACGGCACGCCTCATAACAAGAAAGGTATGATACCAGTGATTATCATCATTTATGACTCACAAATCACTACTGAACTTAGGATTCCTTAATGACTTTTTCGTTTGACCGGTCAAATATATAGTCAACTTGCATTCAGCGTTTGCCTTCAGAAAGAGACATAATAATATGTCTGCCATGAAAAAAATATTTTTCTAACTATTTTTGGCAAGAGTTCTGTGTCTTAATTAAAATTAAAATTTTGTTGTGAATGATTTTCGACAAACTAGATCTCATTGAAAGTCAACGTCAAATCATTTATTTTGAAAAGGCACTTTTGTAAGTCAAACTGAACATTTCTATTCTGTCGGTCTGTCCTCTAGTGAAGCTATTTGCTCGTTCCAAGGTGTATATTCCTCAAGGTCGCGGGGTGGGCGCAATGTAATACCGCGCCCTCGGCCTAAAGCAGGAGAAGGAACTGGGGGGTTTTTAGTCAGTAATAGTCTGACACCCTCTGTCGCCATACCCTGGTCGGGAGAAGTACTTTAAGGATTTCCCCTGACTGTAGATTATTTCCAAACGAGTCAAACGAATACCCGTTGACCACACATTACGTCAGTTGTAAATAGGTTTGGCCAGCATCCGTAACATAATCATCGTTCTTTCCAGGTGGCAAATCTCCCCCCACTCCAGTAGCGAAGCGGAAACAACCGAGTACCCTCCCCCCTCCAGCGGCGCTCACCAAGTCAAGGTCGCACGAGTCACAGCTCTCTGTGAGACCTGACGCTTCAGACCTTAGGTAAGTGCAGAGGATCTTCAGCTTTGTGTCTTCATTGTAAAGTCTAAATCACTTCAATATTTTGTGCTAGGCTTATTAATAATGTATGATAACGCATGCTGCTGTATTGTTTATTAACCAATTCGGTTTGGGATTAGTGTTGATTGTGATTTTTGCATAGATCATTGGCAGGGATATTTTCAACTAACTATCTTCAATGTGGTTCTCATGTAATAGACAATTAGTGTGTTAGGTTATGGCTTAATGTTATAATATATATGTTACGTGTACAGTGACAACAGCCAGTCGTCGGCAGTGGGTACGTCGGAGGTGACGCCCCCCGCGTCCCCGCACGACACCGAGTCCGACCACACGCCGCTACACCGGCCCCTGCCCTACCACAACAATAACGTAAGCCACACCACATTACCACCACACCTCGCTACACTGCAGCTTCAGCTTCGCTCACTACGACGCTGCCACATTAACTTTCGACCTAAACACTCATAAATCCGCTTCTTACTAGGCGTAGTTTAAACATAGACCTTTTGAGATTTAGGTCGGAGTTCGAGTTCGAGTCTTTTGAGATGAACAATTTAATCTGTGGCGAGGCTTTATAGAAGTTTTTGATTAATTGATTAGGTATTAAATGCATTGCAATATGATTGGAAGTACCCATAGCCAGTAGGATTAGTGGAGCTAGAACGTAGGTGTGAGTGAGTTAGGGCGAGGTTGTGCGGCTGGTGCAGGTAGGGTGCCGGGCGCCGCGGACGGGCGCGAGGGGCGCGAGGGGCGCGAGGGGCGCGCTGGGGCGGCGGCTGGCCAGCATCATGGCGTGCGCCTGCGCCGCCGACCGCGCGCCGCCGCCCGCGCCGCGCACCCCGCTCCACGACCCGGTCTGTATGCCTCCACTCCTCTCTCTGTGTCTCTCTGTCTCTCGTTGCCCCCGCCCTGTATTCCACCCACCGTCAATGCCGCACTCTGTAGTGTAAAGGTGAAACGATGTTGTGAGTATTTCTGCATGGTAGACTACGTCGCGCTCTTCGACGTGAATCTTCAGCTTCTATAACATACTATACTATGTGCATGGTCCTTTAGCAGTAGGTACTGTAAGTAGCTTTATTTTTCTACAAATTATATTAATAATCTCGGTGTGTAATCTCTTCTAGGAAATCTCAGTGAAACGTTCATAATGTACGATCTTAAGTTGTTTATTTTGATGGCTTCAAATCTCTGTATTTGTAGCATGTGTTTCGTTTTTCATTGTTAAATGTAGGAAAATATCGATGTTTTGTAGACTATTTCTCGACGTTGTCAGTAGTGTGCGTTTAAATCTGCGTTAATATTAAGTCAATTAAGTTGCAACGTTAACGTATTTGGTTCGTGTGTACAAAAAATTTTCTTCAGAGGTTCCCAACATTTTCTGTTCTGTAAAAATATAGGTCAAATTGGACATTTATTAATTTTCGACACAGGTGAGTAACATCCTGTTAAACACGCAAAAATGGTTTCGCGAATTATATTTTATAAGTAACGATTGTGAGATGTATTAAATGTATTGAAATAATGACTTACTCACATTAAATAACTGCAAGAAGTTCTACCAGTCACATCATAACAGGACTCTTATTCATGGGTCTCTTTGTAAATAAGGTCCAGTATAATAATAATAATTTTATCCGGACCAGAGCAGGAGAAAAATATCTTATGAAATAACAAATCGCCTCTTCAACATCCGGATTGTTTTACTCTGTCCTCGAGGCTTTTATCGCCTGCCAGGGGGCGTTATCACCCACTTTGCGAAATATTGGCCTAGACTTGAGACACAGAACATGAAATAGGAAGCAGTCGATTATTGCAAATTTGAACAAAGTTAAACTGAGCTTTGAAATAGACAGGATGAACTGAATCTAAGACAACATAAATGGTCCATTGCTGGTCTTTATTATCACTTTATATAAGAAGCTTTGCTGTAATATCTAGGCTTAGTAGTCAGGTTAAAGACCGCAGTTTAAAAAATACGTAATTTATAATAAAATACCTAAATATACCCCTAACAGGATTTCCCTATGCGGACTATGGTCTATCTTTTGCATAACAATCTATAAAGTTCTAAACACTTACTTTAAACAACAGTAGCCTTTATGATCTTTTCAATAAAGTGTTAAATCGTATGCAGACGGGAGTGGGCGTCGCGCCGCGTTCCCCTCGCACGCCGACGGTGAGTCGTTGCATGGCGCACGACATCGCCCATCGCTTCACCAAAACCATGTTGATCGCCACCTGTGATTACTGCGACAAACAAATGTTCGGCTCCGGACTCAAGTGTAAGGAGTGCAAGTTTAAATGTCACAGGTGAGTATTTCAACTTCTATATAACTGATTTTTCTTTATCATTATTATTAAATCGTCCACAAAATTTGGATAAGCGTGGGAGAGCCATCCTCTGCCCACATATGTTCTTATTAACAATCCCAAGTCAACAAATAATTATCAGCTCCCGAAAAGTAAGCAAATGCAGTTTTTCGTGTGATTTCTCGGCAAATGTGCTGAAAATTACCTGAAGGTAAGCAATCAGCGCCGCTCATGGACTAGTGCGTTGCCGATCTTTTTGGATCAGGGTTTTGGAAATTTAGAGATTTAGTAGGGATTGAGGGATGGTAAGGATTGGGCCTCCGATAATTTCAGTCACACGGCGAAACACAATGATGTGGTTGTTTCACGCCGATTTTTTGTGAGGCTGTGGTATCACTCCGGTCGAGCCGACCCATTTATTCCGAAGCATGGCTCATCTACGCTTAGTGAAAACGAACTTCATAAATGCCATTTAAAGGTTGAACCATAGACTTTTTTACTTAAACCTCCAAACTATTACCTATTGAATATTGTCTAAATAATATCATTTAATTTGTATTACAGAGACTGCGAAAGTAAAGTACCTCCTTCGTGCGGCCTACCGCCTGAATTTGTGGATGTTTTCAAAGAAAAGTTTCACAAAGATGGTGAGTTTCTTTCTTTCTTTCTTCTTCTTCTAGTTCTTGTTAAAAGGAAACTTCCCAATTTGTCACTTGCAAATGGGTCCCCAAAATTTTGAGAAATGCCCTCTCGTCTTGCATTATAGTCGACCTTTTATTTATGCGATGCAGAGATGAGAATGGCACGTGACATCAAGGACTTAAAAAAAACCTGTTATTTTTATACACAGAGATATACCTAGCCTTATAATAAGATAAACACAAAATAGGTTTGATATTGTAATGTGTGGTAATACAAAGTATGACGTCCCCGGTGCAGGCGGGTACTACGGGTACGTGTCGGGTCGCGGCGCGGGCATCCTGTCGTCGCTGACGCACCGCCGCAGGACGCACGCCCCGCCCGCACCACACCATGCGGTAACGTTCAATGTACACCCTTCATTTACTATTATAACGGTGACTCATTTATCCTAAGCTATGTTAAAATCATACAATCTCGATATACATTATGAATTGTATGTTAAAATACTAATGTCGAGTTTTTATACATACTAAGTTTTAACTTTGTTATAAAGTCGAATTTTTACAGTTGTTTTTTTGTTTGCTTTTTGTAACAATAGTAACTACAGCAAAAGCTTCTTAATTGAAATTAAAATCTTTTGTTTGTTTTAAAGATAAGTTTGGATCTTACATATAACTAAATGTCTATTTTGACATATATATCATGTTATACTATAAAATATCTTTGATCTAGCTAGACGACCGATTATAAAATAATGTTTACCTCACAGGGCGGACCAGACTCCTCGTCGAACACGTCGTCGTGCAACAGTTCGACCCCGTCGTCCCCCGCGCTAGCCCCGCCTCTGACCCCGCACCACCCCCACCACCACCAGCACCACCCCCACCACACGCACCACCCCCACCATCCGCACCATCCGCCCACCACAAAGCAGCAGTTTCATTTCCCAGGTAAGAAAAGTAATTTTGTGTTGTAAAATCTCACTGAATATAAATCGATTTCAACTCTGAATGCATGTTGTTTGGCGCAGTGATTGAGCGATCAGCAAACAATATTGTTAAAAGAAATTGTGGTTTACATAACTAATGGTAAGCAATCGGGGTCGGCCATGGGCACCCGCAGCACCAGAGGACTTACGAGTTCGTTGCCGGCCTTTTGATGAATAGGGTTTCGGAGATATAGAGATTGGGGAGGCGACAGGGAAAGGGTTGGGCTTCCGGTAACCTTACTCGCACCGCGAAACACAACACTGTTGTACTTTCACGGCGGTTTTCTCGGTCGTGACACTCTGTCACTCCGGGCAAGCTGACTCATTCGTGCAATTTTGTTTCGGTATAACAAAATGTTTCTTTGTATTAACAGAACTGAAGCCAGTGGTATCTAGTCCTAACCACGTGTCGGTTCAGTCGCCGTCGAGGCAGCAAGACAACAAGGAAGACCTCACTACTAGCGTGCAAAGCGGTAAGATTCTACATTACTATAAAACATGGAGGTCAAATTAAAAGACACAAGAAACTAAAGAATAGTCAAATGAAATATTATCCTGTTAGCTGATATTATAAATTGTGGGTTTTTTTTGTGAGGGGAAAATCATCAAATGGCTTCTCTCGCTCAGGGCTAGGCGGGAGGGAGTGTCAGACTCTTAGTGACTAAAAACCCCCCTTTTCCATCTCCTGCTCTGTGCCGAGGTCGCGGTGCCTCATTGCGCTTACCCCCCAACCCCGGCTGAACATCAGCCCTTTAGGGCCCCGTCAGTGGTGGTCTATTGGCTCTTTGAGGCGCGCGCGGAATAAATTGTGGGTGCAAGTGCAATAATGTACCAAGGCCCCGGCACAAGGCAAAATAAGGGACGTGTCTGTCTTGTCAGTCAGTCCCTCTCTCCCCACCTACGGCGGGCGAAGTTAGTTAATGATTTTTTCCCCACTTTTGTGGGGAAAAAATCATTAATTAACTAACATTAATTAACTAAATACGTAATATTATAAATGTGAAAGTTTGAGAGGATATACCTGGCGGCCTACTCATTCTTGGAATCAAGGTTAGGCACAGAGATAAAATAGTCTAGACAAGTAAAATCATCAGATTCTTTTTATCCTAGAAGCAAGGCATGCTCATATCAAAATATATGTTTACCTTGCTTGCCTTACCCCTGCTAATCTTTCTAAGAATTATATAAAAGACAGTATGTACATATTGCAGGCGACAGTTCCCGATGCGTGTCATTATCAGGCTCGGGCTCCACGGACAGTGGGGGCTGTCAGCGGGGGGACTCCTTCGACCTCTCCAACAAGCATGGAGACTCCCGGTGGCCACGTCAGAATAGTGTAAGTTATAATACTTTTACTTATCAAAGAAAAAAGGGTGGAATGCCTTCTGCGGTTCCATGGGCGCTACCGACTGCATCCCATCAGATGATCCGTCTACTCGTTTAAACATAAAAGGTTTTTTTAATGGGATATGTCGTCCAACGAGCAGACTTAATAGACCGTGCCTACTCATTCGTGCCGAAGCTTTGCTCTTCCACTTACACATTTTGGAATACGATACTTAATTAAAATAAGAGGGCTTATTTTAATTGTCCTTGACTGTATACTAGATTTGGTTATATGCCAATATATCATAAGTTATGTGTGTGTAAATGACAAAAACTCGTTACTAACATACCTAATTTGCAAATTACCATTTCTCCTGAAACGTTCGCCCTTTAAGCCTTAAATCAATATTTTTAAAAAGCATTTTGATAAACTAAATGTCCTGATGGTAGCATCAACAAAATAAACTTCGTAACTGTAGTAGGTATTGTTCCATCTGTGTGTGGACAGATAACGCGGGAATTGACTGCCGACTGTCGGACCTAACGATAACGAAGCGATTGACACTGACAGTTATACACAACTATTATTGTATTTATATCACAACACAATTAATATTACAAGCACAAAAGCTTTAATACATTTCTATAAGGGCTTTTTCTATTAGTATTAATGTGTGATTTGTTTTTTTGTCTTAGTGATTTTGATTTTGTGATTAAAAGTTACGTCGATAATGTCTATTTTTGTACGTAGACGACGGTTGTTTGAGGAAGTAAGTGTTTGAGTATTGTTTTTTTTGCTATTGTTCCTTGAAGGCGAGCTTAGGACAAGTCCATTCCAATTATATTTTTTAATAGACTGTGTTCATTCTATAGGTAACTTGAAATCTATATCTTAATATTGTTAAATATCAAACAAAACTCTTGTTATATTTGTCTTATTACGATAAACTTCGTAACTAAGGAACTGTTTTATTGAATTAAGTTAAGATAGTAATATTTTAATGCTAACTAAATGTAACACATTTTAAATGCATCAATTTATGAATTCGTTTACATAATTGATTTTATCACTATTTATTATGAATTCATTTCAAATTAAAAGCCTTTAAGAGTTATAAAAAGTTCAAATAAAATAATCGACTACAGTACTTTAACAAGAATAACAACACGATGACATTTCTCAAATTCCAGTTATCAATGAAAGAATGGGACATCCCATACGACGAGTTGAAGCTGTTTGAAGTTATAGGCACGGGTCGCTTCGGTACTGTCTACCGCGGCAGCTGGCACGGGGCCGTCGCCGTCAAACTACTACACGTGCTCAGCGACGACTGTGTACCGCTGGATACCTTTAAACATGAGGTAATTGAGGCTATGGGCTGTTTAATTTTGTTGTCTACTTAGCTATTTGCTGGAATGAAAGAAAGAAAGTTGTTACGGTTGAAAATTTAATTGATGTAGTACAAATACAGATGACTTGATTGAGTGTATGTATCAGAGGGGGTTTGAAACCAAACGGCCAGGAAATCTCTTCTGTATAAAGAAAACCAATATTTTAACTTGGGTATTGGGTAGTTTCCGAGGTCAAAATTAAAATATTTTGCCTTCTTTACACAATTATTTGTTAAAATTTATTCATACTTTCATTGTTTGACTTTAGAAAATACTTCATTTTAAATTATGTTTAGCTATAATTTTTAAATCCTATTTGACGTAAAATATTATGACATCATATGTAGCCATTTCATACAAAATTCATTCTAGTTGGAAACTACCGAATTCAAAAGGTTTTTTTTATGTCAAAATTACGACTTTGCTACATGTTTTCATTTTATTGTTATTAAATACAATGTATATATGATCCAGGTGGCGACCTTCCGTAAGACTCGGCATGAGAACTTAGTCCTGTTCATGGGAGCGTGCATGAAGCCGCCTCGCCTGGCCATCGTGACGTCACTGTGCAAGGGCATGACCCTGTACACACACATCCATCTCCGCAAGGACAAGTTCACCGCCAACAAGAGCGTACTCGTCGCACAGCAGATATCACAGGTATCACTGTAACTTGCGCATACTTTTGCGCAACTATTAGCGCATTGTTTGCGCAATTTCATAATGTGAACTCGATAGTACCAGCTAATAACATTATATCGTTAAGTTACCAATAACAGGCTCTTGTCCATTTAAAACCAAAATAGGAGGTTCTTTTAATTAAAACATAATATACCAACATAACGTCGTAGTGACCCAGAGAAGGTTAAGGTTTCTCAGGTGTGAAGTTGCAGGTTCCAAACCTGTCAAGTACAAATGTGACTTTACCGAGTTACATTATCTATGATAATTTAGACACCATTGAAATTCCATGGAGGAGAACATTGTTAGGAAACCTGGACTTAGTAGTTAATTATAAGTCGAAAATCGCCAATCCGCTTTTAACAAGCGTGATGATTAATGCTCCAACCTTCTCTGCGTAAGAAGAGGCCTTTGCTCAGCAGTGAGCACTTATAGGCTTATGACGATGATGTGATACCAACATTGTTTAACATTTTCTCAATATAAAAATATTAATCTCCCCTTTTTGTTCTAGGGTATGGGCTACTTGCACGCGCGAGGGATCATCCACAAAGACCTGAAGACAAAGAACATTTTCTTAGAGAATGGCAAAGTAGTGATCACTGACTTTGGGCTCTTCAGCGTTACCAAACTGTGCTTTGGAAACAAGTTAGTACAAAGGTCATTAGAGAACATTTTGCACTATTATCTTAATTATAAATAACAGGAGTAAATGCACGCTAGCTTATATTTTGTTCAGAATAACGCTTGTCGGGTAAAGAGGGCTATTCTATACCCCATTATTATCTCAAGATGGTTATAGTTGGAGTAATGTTGCATTACTCAGATCTAAAAAAAATATGTTACTTACAATCAGAGCCGTGGTCGTGGTGACCCTAAGGTTAAGCTTTTCATGACTTTCCACGTTGTATATGTACTTTCTAAGATTACTTAGACAATACTGCAAACGGTGAAGGTGACCTAAATTAGGTCAACCCATCCTGAGTAAGTGATGATTAATGTTTAAACTTTCGTGTGAAAAAGGCCTTTGCTCAGAAGTGGGCACTCATAGGCTGATGGTGTAATGTGACTTAGTGGCGTACCATCCATAATGGTAGGAAGTATCTTTTTCCATAAATATTGTGCGTATAAATTGTAAATTAAATTATACGCAGCTCTACCGTCGTTGACATCATGCTTTCCATCGCTAACGCTGACCTATTAAAAATAATAAAAAAAAAACACTACCATACATCTTGTATTACTAGTTTCAAACGGGGGCTTAATGTCAAAATGTATGCGGTCATTAGATAGGTACCTATTTAAATAATTGTGATATGTATGTGTTGTTGATTGTGCCCCCCCCCCCCCCCCCCAGCCTGCGCGGCGACAGCCTGGGCATCCCGGCGGGCTGGCTGTGCTACCTGGCGCCCGAGCTCTGCCGCGCCCTCACGCCGCACGCCTCGCTGCATCTGCCCTTCTCCAAGGCCACCGACGTATACGCATTCGGGTAACTTGCTTCTTCACATGTAATACGGTACTTACCTACCTCAATCGGGTAGTTTCATACGACAAAAATAAATTAAGTCGACGTTTCAATACAATCAAATATTGAAAAATAATTATACTTTTATTCAACGATCGATCGATACACTAAATTTTAGTTTTTTGTAGCTAATTATTAAGAAATATGTAAGCTATTTGACACAAAAATATAATGACGTCATAACTCAGTTTTTCATAGAAAAGTTTAGTTTTTGACGTTTGGATAAAAGTATTGAATTTGACTAGTTGGAAACTACCGTATTATTTTGGCATTTTAACTTCTCGTTTGCGATATGAATATATCTATAGAAAACACATTGTGTCTCGCGCAGATTTGCGCACCGGCAAATCAACAAGTATTTTTTAAATTATGATCATACTTTCATTAATTGATTTGACGATATACTATACTCGGAATTTTAATTCCATTCCAGATTTGACAATTTCAGTGTTGCAACGTTATGACACGTAATAAATAGTGACGTTGCGAAATTATTCGATATGGAAATCGAATATTTCTGAATCGATTCCTCTCGTTTATAAATTTACTCTCTTAAACTAAGTTTATCAAGAAATAAAATATTTCTGAACCTATAATTTAGTTTTGACAATTAATTAACGATCTGAGACTCTTCTTTTGCAATTGTGTGTGTAATTAATAAAAAATGTGATCATGAAGGAACGTGACAAATAAAACAGACATTTTACAAATTGTCGCCGTCATCGCTATTGCTATCGCCGTTACTCTATGTATCATTTATAATGAATTGTGTCTTTGATATTTATTGTCAATTAACATATCTAGCTTACAAATTTTTTCTTCTTCTTTGAAAACATGGGATACACATTTGGGCCATTCGGTAGCCGTAATTTTTTGAATGCCTTCCTGAAACTGATTCACTGATTGTTTATCGATTTTTGTGTTCATCACTACACTGTTATATGTGGTATCATTATTTCACAAAATGACAATAGGTCAAATCAGGAATCGAATTAAAATTCTGACTTTGGAAACTACCGTATTATTTTGTCTCGTTTGCCGGTATATGAGACACTTTAAAAAACACATTGTGATCTGCGCTCCGGCATATCATATAAGTATTTTTTTAATTATAATCATACTTTCATTAATTGATTTGACGATATACTTATTATTCTTTCGGATCGCTTGTGTATGGGAATTTGTATGTTCATATAAGCAATCACGACACAGGAGATAATCTATTTATTGGATGTAATCTCACTAGGCTAATGTTCTATTTGTTTCCAGCACGGTATGGTACGAGTTGTTGTGCGGAGAGTATCCATTTAAGAGTCAGCCGCCGGAGGCAGTCATCTGGCAGGTCGGGAAGGGTGTCAAGCAATCGTTAGCCAATATGCAAGCTTCTAGAGATATTAAGGTAGGACAGATTTCTTTTAGAGCAAAATATAAATCTAACTTTTTAAACTTTAGCGTTTCATGTTAACGTAATATAATTATACGCCTTTATTAACGTGATAAGAAATTATTTAAGTACCTTGGAAGGCTTGACATTTCAATTTAGTTGCACAGGTCGTAGTCGCAGGCAGACTGATGATGCAATGTCTCAGCTGTGACATCATATCCTCAGTCTGCTAAAATAATTACATTTCGCGTTAATACCCACGTAATTATATTATATTAAATTATAAATCTGTCTGGTCAAACTATTATCAAAGTCAAAAAAGAGGTGTAAACTTTGAATCACAGCTGACCAAAACTTCCCTTAGAGTACTTGTAATCAATGATTAAATGTCTGTTTCCATTCGCAGGACATTCTAATGCTATGCTGGTCGTACCGGTCGTCGGAGCGGCCCGACTTCCCCCACCTGCTGACGACGCTGCAGAAGCTCCCCCGCAAGCGCCTGGCGCGGTCCCCGTCGCATCCGGTACATCTCTCGCGCTCCGCAGACTCCGTGTTCTGAGAGCGGCTCGGGGCACTCTGCGTGCGGCCCTAGCACTGAGATTGGAGCCTCGGTCCATGGCCAGTGTGGTACCGTTGTTTCTCATGTAATTAACGAAATATACTCCATATTGCTCGTCTAATGTATATCAAAGTGTAGATAAAACTACAAAATACTACATGGTTCAAGTTTAAGCTTTCAATTTGAGTTTTCAATTTGAATGAATAGGCAGAAATTCTCCATACACAACCAGCGGTATGGCAGACATGGTCTTCCAACCTGGTCTTATAACACCAACCAACTTCCAAAACTTCCAATTTCTGTATTAAAATTATTAATGTTTTATGACGTGTTAAAAGCCCAACAACATCTTAGATTTTTCTTAGTGAAAGATCAGAATAAATATACCAAAATGACTAAAAATAAACATATGAATAACGTTTTTCAACTCCTTTGATCTAAAGTGCAATGAGGACAATGGAACCACTCTAGCTAACCGACCTCTCAAGTATTCGCTCACTGAATCTCGTAAATCGACGAAATAAATATAACTATTTAAAACTATATTTATATTTTGAATTGTCAAAAATATTACTTTATTTTCAATTAGTTGAGAGAATAGTTTCTATATTAAAATCAGATACATATTTATTTTCATGTTAATTTGAATGTTAAGGTTTCATTACGAACTCATGAGAATCAATTTTAGTATTGACAATAGAGCATTCGGAATAAATGACATTAGTGTTTCACCATCCATTATTTCAGGGACAAACAAACAAATAACTCGAATACTATCATCGAATACTGATCACAATCTGTGTAAAACCAATCTTACGACATACAGAAACTGTTCTCTCAATAAATTAATTTAAAAAGTTATATTTCAGTATAACACAACAAACGGGTTTTCGATACTTAGTATAGAAAAAACATTTATAAATAAAAATGTAAAATATGTTAATAACGTCTATTGTAAGTATATCTTGATCTCTGAATAATCAATAGAATAAATTATATTTTCGTAATTAAAATAATAATTAAATCATGGAAAAAATGAAAAAAAAAAGTGAAAAATGACTGCTTTGTTGATAGATTGTAAATATATGTACAGTGTTACGATTTTGCTGTGATCGACGAATCGACTGTTCTTAAGTGACAAAGGCCATGTTTCGAGTCAGAAAATCAAATAATCAGTTACTTTTTAAAGCTCAATGGGGCTTAAATTATTTCAATAGACATTACTCTGTTCTCTTAATAGAAAATTAAAATGGTTTTTTGTTCCTTAGGGCAATCGATATGAATGCACTGATCTTTTTACATAAATTGTATATTCACCACGAGAAAGCCTTAATCATCAAATTAATTACTTGGTATATTAAGAAATATTATCAATTTTAACTTATATGTATAAGGTTTAACCCAAATTCAAAAGTAGTTAAAAGATTTTTCCTAGACTTGAAATTATTGCCTAACATCTGATAGCCAAAAATTTGGGAAACAAAGGTCAGTGTATTCAACATTAATCTTTCTAAACTAGGCTAAGAGTTGACATATTTCATACCTACTACATTATTTTTACAGGTTTTCTTAATAAAACGTATTATAATAGTCCCCTTGAAATACGACACGAATTTATTTGATATTACATAGTATAACGGCAGTTTCTTTTAATGTTAAACGCAAAATTATAATACAAGTTATTGAGAATATTGCAGGCAGTGCAAAAAAGCCTGGTTTCAAAAAAAGAGCAGAGAGAATACAAATTATATGACTGTACTTTAAATTTTTTTCAATTTTAGCCCTCAATATTCTCTATAACTATAGATAACGAAATATGTTTTGTAAATAAAAGAATTATAACATTCCTTTTTGTAGGTTGTTGAAGTTTAAAACTTGATAGTTACTATTCAAGCTGTAGTTCATCAGTTTGTATCTTTTTAAAAGTTACCACTTTCTTATATCGTTGCTAAGAGGCTTATCGTTAGTCTAGGCTGAAATACAGGCGATGTTTATACTTTTGGCAGGTACAAATGTGACTGGATGCAGTCAAAACATCTTCCAAAGTTACTTAGGGCCTGCCCTTATCCTAAAACTTGGGGTAATCATGTCAATTTCTTCCATGTCTATCAAACGCCGTCCTACTATGGTACTACAGTAGAGACTTCTCTAATCTCAGTGATTGCAAATAAAAACTTTTAAGTAGCCAATTCTAGTCACATTTAAACCTGTTACAAAAAGTTCGTCATCAAGTCATCAATTAGCAAAAATGTATCATTTAAAATGAAAAAAAAAAGAAAAAATAACAGCTCATTATTTTATTGTTTACTAAATTATTGTTATTAAAGGAAAATTGTTCTGGTCAGTCGACTCCTATTACGATAGTTTGTAAAATAATGCGCTGACGTCGCGCAGTGTACATAGGAAAACGCGGGACGTCCGACATCTTGTAATATATATTTATTAGAAGAGAACAATGGTTGGAATGCAGACAGATGTAGTTATACATTATGTATTGAGATTTGAAACGATTAGGTTAGTTGCATTTGCCAAAATAAATTTCCGAATCACTGTTTTTAGTTGTTTTATTGTATAAATTATTTGTTATAATTATAAGTACTTGCTTCCCTTTTTTGTATTTCAGTACAGGCTGTATTTTGGAGAATATTTATAACTAGCTTCCATCTGCGGCTTACCCCTGGTATGTTGATAAAAGGTAGCCTATGTGCTATTCCGTAATGTATCATTTACCCGTGCCAAATTTCATCCAGATCGATCCAGTCGTTTTGGCGTGATTGAGTAACAACAGCCAAACATCGTAACTTTCGCATTTATAATTTAAATAAGATAAGATGGGAGAGGGCAGAAGTAGCAAGTTTGAGGATTTACTGAACTTTCAGTCAATAAGCATCTATATATGTAATACTTTCAAGTTAGGTACTTCATCGGGTTGAACTTTCTAAGTAGCGGTAAAGTATACATTGAGATACAATAAAAAAACTTATCTAAAAAGCTAAAAAGTTGGATTGTGTTGTAACTTGAACTTTTCAAGGATGGTTTTAGTTTTATCTAAGTAATGTAAAGATATTATTTTTAGCCTTTTGTATTATATCCATGGCTCTTAAAGTGCTATTCATTAACAAAGAGTTTACTCAAGTGCAGTTTTTAGAGTGCAATTTAAATGGGATTATCAGAGAAGAAAATAATGTTGAAAATAAATAATTGTCTTTGGTACTAGTTATGGCGCCAAATAGTTACGAAATTAAATAAATCTAAAATGTTACAAAAGTTAAAATACAAAAACTATGGGTGGTTGATAAACACATTGATTAAATACACCAGTCATATTAGCTTATGATAAATTATTATTTTTTAATCATACATGTGAAACATCAAACGTCAGTCTGCTTGATACATTATATTCAATTGCATTAGATGGAAGTTTACAAAAAAATCTAATTATATCGAGACAAAGGTTTCAGTCAAAATCAAAACTAAATTCCAAATACCTAAGATAACCATTTTGTATTCTAAAAAGAAAATCAATTTTATAACATATAATATATTAGAACTCCTGATTATCTGACTCTAAAAAATACATATAGGTACATATAATAAACTTAACATGTTTAAGTAAATCACTATAACATCTCAATCAGAGTAAGCTACAGACCTATCAGGCCTAAAGTTGTTGCCACAAAACAACAATAACTTTCAAATCAGATAACTGGTGAATTGGCTCATCATCTATCTATTGTAGATAAGTACTGTAGTCTTATTTATAAAACCACTTATCACATTTCTTACTGAAATTAGAATACAAATTTTTGAAAAGTATGTAATTAGTAGTTTTGCCTTGAGGCTCTACTAGTGTTTATCAGGGATAGTGTAGCTTCTTAATAACATAAATAGAACTTTTCAAATTGGTCATGTAGATGTAATCAATGCTTCCCTTTTTATAATATCATTATAGTTGAAACTGATATACATAGTTCACTAAACTATGGAGTAATTCAAATAATTAATTAATTTATAATCAATATAATGTTACAAATGCACATCACTTTAGTGTCTATGGTTGTAGAATCTTTTTTTGTCTATGTTTATTCTTTCTCTTTTGTAAATGTTATGAAATATGTCCAGCCAGTATCCCAGCAATATTAGTGCACATGCTCTTGATCTCATCATTACTGAGGTACTCAGACCCTAAGATTGCATTCCCTAAAGCTATTGTTTCTCTTAATGTGTTAGCTTTTATCCAAATCCTGCCATTCATGCCTGCTGCTAGTTCAAATGGCCATTGATTCTTTAATGAATTTATTAATGGACAATCTGGGTTTAATATCTTTCTAATTAGATTTAATGAACATTTAAACACAAAACCATCTTCCAGTACTCCCAAGCGACCCTTCTTTCCGTGAGAATCGACACAAACTATTTCAGGTTCCATATCCTTGCTGGCTACCAACATTTTGGCATAGACTACATCTCCAATCACCACTTTAGGTCGGTTCTTTTTGGTAGCGCCTTCGAAGGATAGATAAGATAACGATGCCGTACAGCTGCCGCCAACGTCTACTCTGAATACATCTCCCGCCTTTTGAACAACTATCCCTATGACATTTTCTCCGCGAGCTGGAATATATCTCTTCTGATAGTTGTCCACCCAATAAGTATTAGGAGCTCGTTTTCTCAAAGTGCCGGCTTTGGAAATGTAAATTCCGTCGACTTCCTTTTTCAATCCTGGTCCGAGTATAACTTTAGTTTTTTCGCCAGCATTTGCTATTTCTTCACATAAATCTCCAGGTAAAACAACGTCACCAACCTTCACCTTCATAGTTGTGCTCAGATTATGCTATTTAATTTAAAAACGGCGAATTTTTGTTTTAAAAGTAGACTAAAGAATCACATTGAAATGGTGGTTTCTAAGATGTTCAACACAACACACAATTCATAACCTCAAAAATTGTTTGTAATTTTGACGTTACTGACATGACACTGACAATTCATAGACCACATTTGTTTTATTTTATTAAGGGTTTCGTTTTGTTTTATTAACGCAGTTCAAATTATAAAATTAAGTATGGTATTCGGTAACAATATAATCCAACGATAAAACTTGCATATAATTTTCTTGCGTTTTAAGGTCTTGAGAATAATAAATAGTTTTGTGTATTAATTAATTAATGTAACAAAATAGACAATAAAACGCAAATAATTCAAATCCACAAACAAACCTAGAATTTTGACATTGACACTCATTGTACGACATTGACAGATGTTGATTGCAGCCAGTCAGCACGTGTTTTTATTAATTCGAATGTTTACATGTTGAGTTTATCGTATAATTAATTAAAAATGGTTGCGACAGTGCACAACGACGTGCTATTGTATAAAGGTAGTAATTTTTTCCGGCAGAGACTGTTGTTAGCCACTCTTAGCGGCCGTACAATTAAAATAGAAGAGATTCGTAGTACACATGATGACCCGGGTCTTCGTGAGTACGAAGTGAGTTTGATACGATTGCTGGATAAAGTGACTAATGGAACCAGAGTAGAGCTTAGTGAGACGGGTACTTCGGTGTATTACCAGCCAGGGATATTGGTCGGAGGACATGTCACACACAACTGTAGCCCGCAGAGGGGCATGGGTAAGTAAAGTTACTCTAATACACCTTTTCGCCGTATATACCATCAATTTTGTATAAGAAGCTGTTAATTATATTTTTCATCCTGTATACTGGAACATTCAATGTTAATCTTCTAAAGTGGTATTTTTTACTACTCATCTTGATCAGCAGTGTTTTACTATTGTTGTCCTTTATTTTTAACAGGATACTACCTGGAAGTGCTACTGGCGCTAGGACCATTCTGCAAGGAGCCATTGAATGTTGTCCTACAGGGTGTCACACATAGTGATCTAGATGTTTCCGTTGATAAGATCAGGACAGCGGCCCTCCCAGTGCTACTCAAGTTTATATTGGTTGACGATGGACTGGAGCTTAAAGTTGTGAGAAGAGGTAAGTCAATGTTTAATTTCTAGTGATCTGAATGTTGTGAGTCCATAGGTAAGTGCTGATGTCTTACCACCTGTTGTCAAGTCCACTCATTGGGTTACTGATTAAAAAAAAATATTATCTGGTTCAATAATGTCAGAATATCTTTGTTTCTTAGGATCTTAAAAAATGTTATATTGTCATATTTATTGTATCCATGAAAACTGAATAATTAATATCTCTAAGACAGGATGAAATGTGAAACAGTTAATAGATACACCTGTATGCCTTTTTGTATTCAATTAATTATTATATCAATTAGGGGAGTAATATTCTTTAAAATTAAGTATGAAATATATTTTTTTTTTCATTTTTTTTTTGTATAAGATAATCAAATTAAACCTTTTGCGTTGACTAGGAGCACCTCCTCTCGGTGGCGGAGAGGTAGTATTCAAATGTCCAGTGCGGCGAACATTGCGACCTCTGCAGTGGACACAATGGGGACTAGTCAAGAGGATACGAGGAGTTGTGTATGCACTGAGAGTGTCACCCACCATGGCCAACAGAGTAGTTGAGGCCGCTAAAGGGGTAAGTCAGTAGTAGTAGTAAAGTATTTTATAATATGCCTTTGAAATGCTGTATTGACACCCTCAAGATGTGGTATTGGAAGAATATGCTTTGTATTTCCTGGTTAGCATTTTGTCCTGATGTCTCAATACTGCGTAAACTCATAAATCTCCTCATAACTGTCATCCCAAACAGTCAAACATTGCAAAGAGTGCCTAAACAAAGTGAATACTTTGGCTAAATTGCAAGAAAACAGGACGGCAGAAGCCTTGTCCGATCTTATCTACACTACTTTAATTCTACTATTCACAAAGCCCACCCCACTACCAATGACTGAATGAAATGGAAGAAGTTTGTACATACGAGAGGATGTGATACAAAAGGGTGGTTACTATTCTCAACAATGAGGAATATTACACAAGGAGGATGATTACCAAGCCTATAATTAGATCACTTAGTATTTTATTTGGAGCAGATCTTGTGTTTATAATTTTGCCAATGACTGGGATATTGGTTTGACAGCTTTAACCTTTCAATTGTGGTAATTAGAGACAAAATAGAATGAAAACAGGTGTTAACTTGGGCTTGATGAATAAAATTTCACAAGGGATTGAATATGATGCTTTGATTCATACTTATTAAAATACTATTTTATAATAACGTATTTTGATGGTTCCAGGTTATGCTGAAATTCCTCCCAGATGTATACATTAACACGGATCAGTGCCGCGGTTCAAATGCAGGCAAGAGCCCCGGCTTTGGTATCAGTCTCGTTGCTGAAACCAATGAAAAGACCTTCTATTGTGCTGAAGCTGTAAGTTAATTTATATGTTATAAGTACCATTTTTCATTTTGTACTTCATGAAAATTTTCCTGATTTTCAAACAAAAATATATTCATCTGAGAGATAAATAAAAACTTCACTGAATCTGTAATAATTTCATATAGTAATGAAACATTCCCTTAACTCAGAAATTTATTTACAAAATGAATAAATTCATAGGAATTATTCGCAAAGAGTGCTATAATAAGTTTAATAAAAATAAAAAGTTTATTTTCCCACCAATACTGACCAATTTAGACTAGACAAATTACATTCATGAACTTCACCTATAAGGAAAAAAAATACTGAACAACTATTTTAAAAGTAATTGAAAATAACGACTTTTTCACCTGAATAAGCAGAGGAAAAGCTCTAGACTAGTTTCAACTCAGAATGATACTATAAACGCCTTCAAATGCACGTCATCACAAAAAGCACCGTTGTCTCTGTTCATTCACATAAGTTTTTCAATAAGTTTTGATATGTCACACGATAGAATGCTATACAAAAATATTTTTTATTTATTTGTGTCCAGAAATCAACAGACGTAGGTACAGGAGAGATCACACTCCCAGAGGACTTAGGCCGGGAGTGCGCGCAACGTTTATTGGATGAGATTTACCGCGGCGGCGCGGTCGACTCCTCCTTTCAATGGCTGCTCGCTCTGTGGATGGCGCTGGGACAGAAGGATGTTAGCGAATGTATTGTAAGTTCATATTATATTAACACTTATGTCAGCACGTATTATATGATTAATTTGTAATAGTGGTAAATTTTATTGCTTAACACCTGGTTCTGAAACAATTGTATTGTTTTTTTCTTGAATCTATTGCCAACCAGTGTTAAAATAATATAGTTTATATATTTTTTAAATTCTATTGTTGTTGTGTTGTGTTTTGCCATGTGAGTGAGGTGACCGGGAATTTTCCTCCTCCCCATTCCTAATTTGGAAATCCCCTACCCCCAGTTATTGTGGGGGATTGTGGTTTATGTGCTATGAAAAATAGGTAATATATAAATAAATACAATGTAACTAAACTCAAAATATTTCTTTCCAGGTGGGTCCACTCTCAGACTACACGATAACATTCCTGCAACACCTCAAAGAGTTCTTCGGCGTGATGTTCAAGTTGGAGGTTCAACGCTCCGATTCTGATGACGAAGATTCTGATGATGAGGGCGTCACACCAGCCAGCAAGATCAAAATGACCTGCGTCGGTATAGGATACGTAAATATTAGTAAACGAACATTGTAGTTATTGTAAATAAAAGTAGTTTTAAGATTTTTAAGCAATTTTATTTATTTAGAACTCATACCCGAATCGGAACTCATGCAACGTGCGGGTCCACGAGTCAGGCCCCATGTAAAAATCAGATCTGAGTCGTTCTAAAAATGATAGCGATAAAATAAATAGATTTCCGCCACGGTTCTGTGTAAGTCACATAAACCTTTCATTAGAAAAGAATCAAATTCTTCAGCGCTTAAAAAATATAGAAATCTTTGCGATGTGAATTGAACTAAGGCTCCTTACTAACGTTGGTGTGATTTATACCGACTTCAGCAAAGCTTTCGACATAGTCCCCGACAATATCAATAATAGTAAGTTAGCTCCTTGTTAGCTCATGGCTTTATCAGTACCCTGTTGCGTTGATTAGTTTTAGTTTTGCAATAGGAGCTTTTGTGAGTAGGTAGATTCAAACAGCACAGTATCCCATAACTTCGGGTGGTCCCCAGGGTTCGTGCTTGGCCCCTATCCTCTAAGTAAATATTATCTCTTCGCTAATAACCACGAAATTTATAAGATCATTATAGGAAGATGTTAACTTTCTGTACGATATAAATCTTAGAATGTATTCTTACTTCTTAATACATTCAATTTACATTACATTAAATTTACACCACTTTGTTTTACGAGTATATTAGATTCTCCAGAAAGTTCAACTCTTAAAAAACCAGCAACGCACTCGGAACTTGATTGGCGTTGCATGGACAGTTGGACCATGGGCGGAGCCGATTGTTTACCATCAGGTAATTAGTCTGCTAGTTCGCTGTCCTATGTCCTATCACATAAATAAGAATCCAAATCCAATGGCTGGATAAACCCCTTTTTAGGTGCCCAAATTGAAAACTGATCATAGACAGGAATGCATTTGTACTGTTGAAAGATTTTTTTTATTTTAGACTTTACAAACAAGAGTGGGAGACCTCAGAATACAGAACAAACCTGTATTCTGAGTGGGAGACAGAGAGGTGAAAGGTGACAAATACAGATTTTACAAAAATAACAACACAGCTAAATTATAATATTTTTTTATTTGTCTCAATAATCTTAAAACTAAAATTATAAAATAATTAAGGCACATTCTGAAATGTATGTAATTCCACAACAGCGGGTACATTCAGGATCTCGCTCTGCCTTTACACACGTCTACGAACTAACAATTTATCAGAGTATATTATTATTGGCAGTGTTCGTAAGAAAACGATACAAAAGTACCATAAAATTGACTTAGAATTATAATTACAAGGAGTAAACTGATTTTTTACATAAAGACAGAATATATTGCTAAAAATAAAAAGGAAAATAAAAAAAGTTTCGATTTCGACATGTCAAATTTGAAATTGTCAAATTTTACTTGTCAAAATAAAATTGACGTATATGTAGGTAGGTAGGTAGTTGACAATAAAAAGATAAGTTTTGTTTAGATCATTAGGTTACTTGCTTACACTCCTTTCCTAAAATATTAAAAAATTTAATTTATATTCGTTCAGTCATCATTACAGAATATAGTATCACATTGATTTTTACAAATTTTTGACATATTATTGTGACCATTAACAAAATACATTAATGTATAAAATATATAATATAGATTGAAAAGTGAAATAATAAGAAGGCTGAGAAATTAAGTTACAATCTAAATTTTTATTTACACGCATTAAATATGTAGGTATGTAGAACTTTTTAGGACATTTCAAAAGACCCTATTCAAACTTGTAAGAGTGTCCTCGAGAAAAGAAATAATTTAAAATCAGAACATGTTTTGACAGTCCCTATAAAAAATCAAATTTCTTGAACGCAACTAAACGTTTAATTTATCAATTCGTTCCTAATTCATTTTTTCTACTTTCCATCATCTTCTTTCAGACATCTTTCTCATCACACCCAAGTCCTGCCGACCAGTTACAAATTCCTCCAACGGGATCGAAGCTCAATCCTTTAGGACAGATGTATTCCCAGCCGAGCAATGAACCATTCTCAATGCGAGCGCATGAGATGAATTTCTTGCAAGATTTCGGGTGAGGGAAGTTACCGATGTCCAGACACTCGATGCGACCTGTGGGGAAAATATAAGTAAGATAGTGTCGTAAAAGAAAAGAAAAATTCTTAAGTAGTAACAAAGCGTGTGAGAGCCAAGCTTCGGTACGAATGGGTCGGCTCAATTGAAATGACCTCACAGAAAACTGGCATGAAATGATCACAGCGTTATGTTTTTCCTCGTGTGAGTGAGGTTATCGGAGGTCAAATCCTTCCCCAACCCCAATATCACCGAAACCATAAGCCTAATTCCCAAAAGTCCGGCAACGCACTCTTAACTCCTCTGGTGTTGCGGGTGTCCATTAGCGGCGCAGATTGTTAATCATTAGGTAATCCGTCTGCATGTACGCTGATCTATGACATAAAAAGTGATCTCATTTTTCCATTTTCAAGAGAGTCAACAGATAGCCCTGAACTAGACATTTGAAGAAAATTCGAAGAAGAACGAAGAAGTCTTCTCTATAACCCAGCAGAAAAATGAAGTTAAATCTTTGTAGATACTTGATTGATACAATACTTTAAGTAGCGAGCTTTCTTTAGCATTAACATTTAAATCATATTATATGACATGTATCAACGAATATGTCACAAACTTACCATCTTCTCTCATCACGATCTTGGTTCCTTCAACATATTTGACGGCAACCTTTTCATCGCTGTCGTCATAGTAGTCGTAGTTTGCGATGGGCCTGTAAGTCTTCTTTGGTCCTTTGGGAATCTTCTCGAAAGGTTGTTTCGATGGCACTCGTCGTGGTACGGGAGTAGAAGAAGGTACGGGAGGGTCCGTCGGTCGCAGAGTGGTTGAGATCTTACGTTGGAGTTTCTTTCTGATCACCTTCCTTGTTGGCTGAGTGGCGGGCGTTTGTGGTGTGGTGACCGGTGACAGATACTGGTATTCAGCTGTAAAGATAATACGAATTTTAAAAAAAAGGTTTTATTACTATAAATTAAAGTCAGTTGGTCTTTAGCGCCAACGCTAACCAGTAGGCTGCGCGACGTCGCCGCGTTCGCGCACGCTGCTCATGAGGAAGAACCCCTCTGTGGTTCGAAACTAGTAGAGCTTTTCTCAACATGTACACGTGAGTAACCCGCGAATTTTAGTTAATTCAGTTGGTCTTTAATCACTGATGCTCTGAATTCGATATTTGGGAGAGTTTAAGGTATCTGTTGACGAGGTATTTAGAAAGTAATCAATAGAAAACACACTCACCATCATAAGTCTTTGTAACAGGCGACTCCAGGAGATATTCTCTGGTAAAGTACGAGGGCTCCTGACTGGATCCAGTGTAACCAACAGTGGAGTAGCCAGTGTCCACAGGAACTGGTATTAACTTCTCTGTTCTGTACCTTGGAGTGGAAGACCTTTGGACTCCAGTGTACCCTGTAGAAGCATCTGTTGAAGACGGAAGGTATCTAGATCCACCTCTTGAGAATTTAGTCGTAGCAGTTGAAACTCTTGGCGAGCTATCAGTAGGTGTGTCTGCGAACGTAGTTCTCTCAAAGTATCTTGTGGGAGAAGGAGGTGCTAATGACGAAGAAATCTTAGGAGCATTCAATTCTGTAGGTGCCACGAAAGTATTCAGTGAAGACTGCACGTATTCTTTGCTTATTGTGTTCTGGTAATCTGTTGAGGGGAACTTCGGTACATACGTCGGAGATGTCTTTGATACAAATTCTGTCGAAGTGTCCAAATAGGTATTCACTGTTTCAGTGTTAGTTGGGAAGTTAGTGGCGGTTGCCTTCGGGAGGTATGTGGAAATTTTAGAGTTGTAGTCACCTCGTGTGTTGTACACATCTCCGATTGTTGTTCTGACAAAGTCTTGGTTCGTCGCTGTGTTAGGGAAGTTGGTAGACGATGACCTTGGGCTGTAACTTGTAGGTGTTACTTTAGAATCGTATGCAGATGTAATGCTGTAATCATTTGCATTCGTTCTTACAAAGCCAAGATTTGCAGTGTTAGCTGTGTTTACAGTATTAGGGAAAGAAGTTGTCTTCGGTACGTCGAATGTATTGGTGGAAATTTTGGGAGCATCGAAGGCCGAAGTGTAAGGCT
This sequence comes from Spodoptera exigua, assembly GCA_902829305.4. Lineage (NCBI taxonomy): Eukaryota > Metazoa > Arthropoda > Insecta > Lepidoptera > Noctuidae > Spodoptera > Spodoptera exigua. Next base: position 13,333,752 of record LR824618.2, on the reverse strand, counting down.
CATTGGACGTAGTTTGAGCATAGTCAGTCTTGTAAAATACTGTAGAAGTGGTTGGAGCCTTTGGAGTCTCGAAGTCATTTGATACTTTCGTTGCTTCGAAGTCTACAGGGTTCTTGTAAGCCGTTGTCTGGTCAAAGGTATTTCCTAAAGTACTCTTGTAAATTGGTGTGCTTTGATAGTCATCGTAAGTTGGTGTTTGACTAATGTCAGTATATTCATTGTATTCCCGGCTCGAGTATTTGTATTCTACGGTAGTTTGTGTCTTTCTTGTCGGTTTGATTTCTTCCTCGAAATCTGGTATGCTTGGTATGGGTGCAGTAATAAGTTGGTGAGCTGCTATAGCTAAAGCGGTTTCAGCACTGTAATCTGAAAGAATATTGGTATATTCAGTAAGCGATCTTTAAGAAGATGGTTTAAGAAATAGATTTTAAACGAGTGTTGAAAGTGAAGAGATAGATGTATTTTGATTCAGTTTTGTCTTATTTCCAGAAACTTTTGTTTTGTTTATGAGTCAACCGTCAAAGTCGTCTTGTTGCCACGTTGGTTACATACAATTATATGTTCGACATGGATGAAAAGCTAATACCAGATTAGTTTGTTTTTAAAATCAAAGACCAAATCTTTTACTTACCATCAGCAGTACTTTTTGTCTCCGTGGTCGTCTCCTCCTGACTCTTCTGCTTCAGCAAGTCGTTGAGCTGGTTCTGTTTGATCGTTGCGCTGTATTTCTTGCTCTGTCTCTTGTTCTCTTCTTCGTTTGTCGCTGAAGGATTCTGGTCCTTCACTTCTTCTTTCAAGTTGACCAGAGGTCGTCTTTGGATTTTGGTCGACTTCTTCGGTTCTCTTGGTTCGAGAGTTGGGTCTTCGATTGCGTCTATTACAAGATACATGATAAATTATTGCTTAATGTTTTGGTGCAAAGTTAGAGTAAAGTAAAGTTTTTAAAATTGGTTTATATATATTTTCGCTAATTTCGTTCAAGTCACTATGGGCCTCTTATACAAGAGCAGCGTGCGCGTCGCGGCAACGCGAATTAATAGAGCTTTTCTCAGTTTAGTCACGTCAGTAGGTCGTTTCAGTATATGAAGGTATGTCTAACGATAGTTACTATTTTTTAAAAAAAGTTAAGAACCTAAATATTTGTTTAAGATCTCTTTAGAGCATATCTATAGGCATAACAGCTCTTTGTCCATAAATGTCAGTATAAAGAAGTTATCAGTATTTAACTATTACAATAAGTTAAAATAACGTGCTTACCAATATCGCCAATATCTTGTAGGGACTCTTCATCTTCATAAGCGTTGGTGACCGCTTGGGGAACAGCAGCGGTTGGAGTTTCAGTGGTTGAAGTGGTAGTGGAAGGAGCAGCGGTCGTGGTGGTAGTAGTGGTTGTGGTCGTTGGAACTCCAATACGACGTCTGCTGGCGACACGGAACGGCCGCCTTGTCACCACTGTTGATGGTGTTGATACAGACGTTGGTGTGGTTGTTGAAGCTGAAGCAGTTGTTGCTGTAGCTATAAGAAAAATACAATAAAATCAATTATTTGTTTATTTGATTTTTATAGTTCTTCCTTTTATGTTTCGTTTATTTTTCTCTAGGTATGCTTTTATTATTTGTGTGTTAATGTAAGTGGATCAAATCTGTGTTAACATAAATGATTAAATAAGTATGGGTATATAGGCAAGACAAGTCCCATTTTAAAAAAAAGTATGATTTTTTATTTCTCATTGCGTTCATATCTATGGCGAAGATATAAATGCAAATAAAAGGAATGATTATCATTTCACAGTTACTTCTCTGAAAAAACAACATTCAACTAAGGCATAGTTAATTACCGACTATTTTATTTTCGTTACTTTAATTACACCACTCAAAACACAAGAGTACAACCAGCATTTTAAGCTCTACTTATCACAATTTAATCTGGCGTCATAATCACAAATGATGCATGCAATATACACTTTGTGCCAAGGTTAGAAATGTTCCAACAAGTGTACCTATTGTTTGGGATCAAGCCGTGAAATGGCCGGACGTAGGCGCCGGCCAAAGAGATACAATGTATCGTTTCAATTGATGCTGTGTTGGGAGTATATTGTACTGGTGTCAGTATTGATTTTGAAGAGACCTTTGTTTCAGGTTTTATGTTTAGTGTACATTTAAGATAGCTTCGACGATAATATTAAGTGTTAGGACGGTTATAAAGGACGAACAGGAAGAACTGGCGCCAGCCATGCGAATATTTGCGAGTTCCACAAATTGTTGTTACAGGTCTAGTTGTGATGTTTTTATGAAATTGTATGTTTGTTGACGCACACCCGACACAGAACATTATCCCAATGTGAATTCGGAATAATGCAGAATCACAATCGCTTCGAATCGATTGAGAGATATTGCTTTATGTCAGTGTATCATTATTCATGTACAGAATTCATCTTTATTTTCTTATCTGCATTTGGTATGTATAACTGTGCAGATTGTCCATATGTCATATGTATCTCTAAATATTCTTTTTTTTTAAAGTACAAGTGCCCCACTTTAGGATTTTCTCCTGTGTTGTGGGTGCGTTTACAAACATGCAATGAAACAACAATTTGTGGATCACACAAAGTGTTGTTCCGTGCGGGAATCGAACCCGCGACACGTTGCACGGCAGCCAGTTGCCCAGCCACCGCATCAACCGTGCAGTCATATTAGACATCCAATTTGGTTTAATCGACTCATCACAATATTAATTGGTTCGTGACTAAATGTCAGTCAAGATCGAGATGAGGATCGCATGTTCACATCATTAGTATTGTCATCGCAATACAAAAAATACTACACTAAAATAATTACGTAACTTGTGCTCATGCAAATACGACTTTGTACAAAGACAGTGATTTATTCCCTCCGATAGCTCTGTTGATTTCGTTAGTTATTGAGTTTATTAGGTTCCAAGAGAAAGGTGACCTGATCTGATCTGCTTGCCTGCTTATGAACTCTATCGTCGTTACTCAACATATATGAAACTATTATCTATTGAAACAAAAATATTATTATAGGTACCTTCATTTGTTTCATTGACAAAAAATTAAACAATTCTAGATGAAATTCTGAATTAACTACCAACACATTGAAATATTATCAGACGCGTATTTTTTATTTCATCATCATCACATCATAAGCCCATAAGTGCCCACTGCTGAGCAAAGGCCTCTCACACGGAAAAGGTTTGAGCATTAATCACCACGCTTGCTCAATGCGGGTTGGCAATTTAAAACTTATAATTAGAGATTATAAGTCCAGGTTCCTCACGATGTTTACCTTCACCGTATGTCAGAGGTGTCTAAATAATCATAGAAAGTACATATAACTCGGAAAAAGTCACATTGGTACTTGCCAGGTTTCGAACCCACGCCCTCATGCATGAGAAGCGGGCTCCTTAACCTCAGGGCCACCACGACTTCACCATGATTTTTTATTTAGTCTTATTAAAAATCAGTATTTACTTATTTAGTTTAAAGAATTTATGTTTAAGAGAAGAAGGTACTACGTACCGTTAGTATAAAATGTACCTAGTGAATTGTGACGTTACACAAGATTTTAAACTTAATATACTTATAAAGTAAAAATTATGTATTTGATTCAGTAAGAAAAGAAAAGAATGTTTTGTATCAAACTTAAAGGTGGTCGTTAAAAATAAGTTTTCATATAGTCACAGTCATATATGTATTTTAATGATAACCACCATAATACATGCTAGTAGCATATAAAAAGAACAAGATATTTAAAAAAAAACGAGAGCAAAAGTCTAATCTAATTAAACGTTCAGAAGCTTAATCTTAACAAGCGTATGAGTAACCACAGTAGTACTTAACCACGATCAAACGATATCGTAATTAACTGACAAGACGACACGCTGGTAATTATCCATATCTCACGGTAGCTGGTACTGATGATACCTATGTTAACATTAACTAGTTAAGTTAAGAAGTTAATTACACGTGGACACGGTGTATGCTGTATGGTAATTAAGAAATTACTGTCTCGTTTATTAAGGTTGTGTTTGATACCCGGATACGATTTGATTGGTTTTAGTGACGTTTTTGTATTTGATAGGATGGTTTATTTTAATTATTATGTAATCATTTATGTGCCTCTAGAACTAAAATGTAACCAGATTAGTCATCGAATTTTGCGGTGACATATCACGGCCGGCCTTAGTCGAGCTCATGGTGCGGAGCGAGAGGAACTGGGAAGTCTTGTCCTTCTGCTAAGCAGTGAGGCTCGCAAAGAATAAGGAGGTGTGCTTGAGAGAGCTATTCTTCCTATACTCCAGCCGTCGCAGTAGGCGACACTCTAGGCGTCGGGGATCGAGCGACGATCTCAGACCGTAATCGCGGATCTGCGGACGGCGGGTAAGGATAGCTCGCCGGCCAACCAGAACCAGACCTGTGCGTACGACTTGTAGCGTTCAAAGAGCCAATAGGCCCAACAAGGCCGAAGGGCCGAAGCTGGTTTTGCAAGGCAGGCGCAATAAAGTATAGTGGCAATCCTCCCTATTCCCCATGCCTTAGGAATGCAGAGATAATTTAGTGATTATTGAAGATCCTTCTCTATGAGACTCATTCTCTTAAAATACTATTTTATTGCACTCTACTACTTTCTTGTAGTTATGTGTACAAATTCAATTCTACTGTTACGCAACAAATAACTATACAAACCAATTAATTCTAACCAATCAATCAAAAGCGCGCGAATCTACCTGTCACGCAACGTTCTTAATAGGCAAAGGTAATTGTTCATACGGCCTATAAACACAAATGAGGTTTGAAAGCTAAGGTGTTAATGTATTTATTTCCCAACGTTGTTGGGTTTAAACGCCATGGTAACACGTGGCTCAACCAGAGCGTGGGAATTGTAAGGGTTATAATGCAATGTTGCGTTTTTATGTAAAACTGTCTAATGCTTGACATGCTTTGCCTTGCATTATGTATTTAAATGAATTGCAATTCCGTTGGTATGTATAGCAGATTGCGAGAATAATTTTTATTTTTATTTCGTTACTTATAAGGGGGTTTTTCTCTGGCATTCCCTTTCGCCTCACCGTGAAAAAGACATTCAATTATCCCTTCCCCTCAAAAATACACCTTATGTGTTTTGGTTCAAGTCAGATATGTTCCAAAACAAAATCTAATAGAACATTTTATGAAATGTGGCTTTACATTATATTAAATGTCCCGGGACAAAACTTCAAAAGTTTCGGTCTGTAATAAAATGAAATACGTAATAACCGATAACTCCAGACTTCGCAGCCGAGATGTTTTTTTTTTCTAAATAATTTATTAACTTTTTTCCATTACAAATTAATATTGAGATGCTCATATAGAACTAATGTACTCATATGACGACTAGGGTTGCAAGTAATCTAGTTTCTCACGCGACGGTAACTATGGGACGATTGCGAGATGCCATGCGTAGGGGGCAACCTTGATGTAGATGACATAGTATTTGTAAGGTTATTGCGACATTTATTGTTATATTTATTTAAGTTGTTCGTTAGTTTTGTAAACGCTAGAGGGCAGCTCTGCAGGCAGCCCTGTGTTCAGTTAAAGTTTTTTACGTGACGGATATTTTTCTACAAGTTTTGTCTTCACAAAGATGAAATACCATGTGTACTACATGGTATTTCATCTTTTATTAATATGTAACTAGCTTCCGAACGCGGCTTCGCGTTCGTGGTATGTTGATAAAAAGCAGCCTATGAGTTTGTCCAGGATCTATCTACATACCACAACCCAATCCGTCTAGCCATTTTTGCGTGAAAGAATAACGAGCATACATCCATACGTTCTCATAAACTTTTACATTGGTAATATTAATAGGATATCACGAATTAATTTTGTTTATAAAAAAACTACTAACGCGAAACTAAACTATTCTCGCGCGGTTTCACCCGCTGCTCGGCTTCATTTACTTGTAGCGTGATGTTTTATAGTCTATAGCACTCAGGAACAAAAAGAACAAAATTTAGTTATAAATGTTACAAATATAAAATAAGAATAACAACAATCCTGGATAGAATCGTTTTTTTTTAATATAAATTTCCTCCATTTTAATTTCTTCACAATCTTCAGCACACATCATCACACACGTAATTACTTCATAATTATTATCCAACGCCTTTCCAATAATGTCGCCTCACCCGCTCATATTACGTGTTCACAACGAAAGTGAGTTGCTATCGCCAGCGGTTACACTTGACCGGTCGCTTTCACCTCATCTCAGTTGAAAATCACTATTGTTATCGCCAATTCTCTTCTGTATACGTAGTGCGGATGTTTTTACAAACAATAGTTGCAAGAATGGAGTTGGTATTATGTAGATTCTTTATTGTTTTTACAGTTAAAAGTGTGGATAATTGAAGTGGATTGTTTTGTTTCTTTCGGCGTTTATTTTTGCTGTTGTTATAGTGACTTTCGATTTTTAAAGCTTGTAATGTATTTTACGACGTTTTTAGATTCGCTTTTGATTCTTTACGCAGAAATATAGAACTGAGTTTAGATTTTTTTCCTCTCTGAATTCAGAGATTCTTTTTGTTTGTGTGTAAAGTGTAGAAAGGTCGACAAAACTAAAGTTCAAAGTCTAAATGTGACATAGTTTTATCATATCTTTCCTAAACTAATAGACTTTTTAAAAACTAGATAAGTATAGCAAAATATCGTGTGCAAAAATCTCAAGGAAAAGCAAACCAACCAATAAATATCTCAAATTGTGTAACGCCATAATTTCTGTACAGAATGTATAAAGATTATCCGCAAATAGGAAACTACAGAAATGTCAATTACGGACGTTTACAGACACGCGACCATTTTGTCGAGTCTGGCGGATTGTCGATTACAACAGTCTGGGGAAATACTCATCAAATATGAGGCAATGGTGCTGGACGGAAATGTGGTTTTCCATCGTATAGTAGTCGTCAAGGTCGTTTGTATTTCATAATTTACCTCTAATGTGGCTGATTGACCACACTTTTTACCATAAAATTTGTAGGTACATACTAATATGTTGTAATCTTTGTTGAATCGATTGAGTCTAAGTGATATCTGACCAGGTAATATCAATAATTACGTCCCACAACAGGTATATTGATGTTTCTAGTCAGAAGGCAAGGGCTAATGTCTGCATCAATATCCAGAAGGCTAGTTACTTATATATTTCTCACTACAAAAACTGTGGTGTAACTAAGCGGCTAAGGACAATTAGCAATGTCTGAATAACAGCTTTTTTTGTGAGGTTTCAAACTACTTCTCTCGGGTGAGGCGAGAGGTAATGTCACTCTTACTGACTAAAAACTCCCCTGTTCCTTCTCCAGCTTTATTCGGCTAACAGCTAGGCGCATGCCTAATTGAACGTAATTTGCATATAAGTAGTATGTGGCATATAAATTTATCGGGCAATTTTAGTATCACCTATTCAAATTGGTTAAAAGCCAAGAGAAAGATGGAACAACTTTTAAATAATAAATTAGTACAGGTGCTATGGGCGGAGTTGTAAACACTATTTGTATTTCCAAACAGTTTGTCACCATATACAAATCATTCGCCAGATCATTACCATACGCACTGTCAAGGTTCTGTCCACGCCATGACACCATTCTGTCACATAAGTCAGGATTATTGTATTGTCATGTTGGTACTACATGTTTGGTTATTGTGATGTGTTTAGATATTTTTATAACTGGTTACAACTTCCAAATGTTAATATTGTGGATCGAGAATGACAAGAAAACCATGAGTAAAAGATTAACGTCGAAAAAAAGCAAAAGGATGAACGAGTCAATTTTTTTTATGGAATAGGAGGCAAATTAGCATGCGCATCACCTGATGTTAAGTGATCAGCGCCGCCCATGGACTCCTGCAACACCAGAGTAATCACAGGCGCGTCGCCGGGCTTTAAAAAGTAGTACGCACGTTTCTATTTTGTCATTATTATCATCGCAGGAGCATTTAGCTGTTTTTAATAAATGTCTGAGGGCAATAGGGATCTTTTCTTATCCGTAATTGTAATTCGTTAATGATGTTATTGTCAAATTGAATTCAATACCAGTTCATTCAAAAAGTCACATAAGTATGTAGATACTATATAATCTCATTTCCTCTTCAATCATTGCAAGACAATGACCGTTCTCTTCAAATACTATTCATAAGTACTCGAGGTCATTGCTACAACAGCTGATAATGAATTCTACCCTGATACTCGCTAACTAGACGAGTTTGCCTTACAGTAATGTTACAAATCGCTAAAAATTTCAGGGTTTCAACTAATCATTTGGAGATGGTTCATTTAGTGGACAGACGTGAAAACTGTTCAGGGTTATATTGCCAAACAACGAATGCAATTTATTTATTTCATTTTCGTTCGTTGCATTATTTTTTGTGTAGTGATTTGGTGATCGTTATTTCTTGTAAAACTGTTTAAATCTGTTTTGTATGAGAATCAGTAGTTATAAAGTTTTATCATTATTCTATCTGTGTTGTTGTGTTATTACCTATCTGAAATGTAATATATAAAGTAATCATAGTGTCAAACGTAACTTTTTTTTGAGTTTTATTAGTTTCATTTTTGATTCTTTTTTGTTTTTTTTTTCTCTTTTTCATACCTTTTTGAACATTGTTATGTGGAAACTGTTTTGGATTAAGTGTTGATTAATGTATTTAATTATTTTTATAGAAAAACCTGTTTGTTTCCCAAATTTAAATAAAATAAAATAGTGGGGGTCTAAAAGAGGTGCTAAACCAAAGAGGCTTTAAACGTTTACCACTTCGAGTAGAATCTAAGATGGAATTCAGTTATTTCCTCAAGCATTCTTAAGCCTTAAGCAAATGTTTACAAACCTTAAGTTATTGTAATAACTGGAGAAAGTTCTGGGTCAACACACAGTGCCGGCGTAGGTGCATCATTAGGCCGGTTACATAAGAGAGGTCCATTGTTGAGTGGAAAGCACTATGGGAACCTTAGGAGTGACATCATGTGTTTAATCTTTATTGTTTTAGGTGTGACGTGACACATGGGTGGCGAAATTCGAGGAGATTACATCAACTTAACCACATTTTTGAAGATTTGTTTATGCTCGTTGCTAAGCAACCGTTCGTTCTTGCCTTAGAAGATATTTGCGGTTGATTTCGCTAAGCACGATGTCACTTTAAAATTGTGAGTTGTGGTTGCAAACATGATAGTTGTGCACGAGTTCATGGGTTTAGCTTCCAGGAACTACTTACTGTAAGATATTATTTACCAGGTATTACAATATCTTGAATAAAAAAAAAAAATATTGCTGTTCGCTAACTTAAGAACGGCTGGACCAATTTGGGAAATTTGATCTTAAAACATCCTTGTAAGCCCACGGAAGGTTTAAAGGGTTCAAATATTAGTTTATTTTGAAGTGGTACGAAGTTCGTCTGCGTAGTTTACGATATTTATAATGAAGTTATGTCCAAAACACAGGAAAATACTTTTACCTTGTCAATGAGACTATTAGCATAATTTGAGGAAACTGAAAGTTCCGTACACTTTTGTCGACTTCTTCCGGGGAAAAAGTCTGTTGTTGTTATGTAAAGATGCGTGTAATAGGTACGTTCTCAACATTTGTTAGAAAGAATAGCTTAAAGAGGTATGTTTAAAAACAAAAGTTTTTAAAAAGAGTGTTGCGAAAATTAGTCTCTCATTAACACCGAATTAAATTAAGCTTAGTCCAAAATATTTAGCAGGGTTTCATGTAAACTCCAGTCGTAAAAATAAAAGGTACATTTTTAACCATCGAACACAGGTACAAACTTCACATTGCTATTGAGAATTTGGTAATTGTAGATTAAGTACGTTTTCACAATTTTGAGGATCAATGCTGATACCTAATGTCCCGTCTTTTTTCATAACTGCTAAAAGGCCACTCACACGAAGGTGTCAGCATTAATCACCAAAAGAGCTCTTAAACTTTTAAAAAGAAATTACAAGTCCAAGTTTCCTCTCGCTGTTTTCTCCCCATTTTTCAGTATCTAAAAGGTATCTAAGTAAACTTAGAAAGTACATACAACTCGGAAAAATCCACATTGGTACTTAAGAAGTTTTAAATCCACCTCTTCATGAATATTCGGGAGTTTTAACTTGCGGACCACCACGAGAAACCGTCTTGTTAACTATTAGCAAAACAAGCCGACTTTAGAGCAAAAGAGTCTCCTGCGTGCATTTAAAAGCTGTATACACAACATTGCGTGTTCTTGGACTTGCAACGTGCAGTTACACACCACTACCGGTGTGCCAGATATTGTACCACACTGAACTATTAAACTGATTTAAATATTTATCGCTCGTTACTCTGTCGTGTTCCGGTGTATTGTATAATGTTTTAATAACTTTAATATTCAGAATAGATGTTGAATTAGGTACGGTCTGTAGCATCTCATTTAATATTTAAAGAATTTTTTCCTTCCTTCTCCTGCTTCAGGCTGGCGGGCTTTATTGCGCTGGCCGCTACCCCAATCGAATATCAGCCCTATTGGGCTCCACCAGTGGTGGTCTATTAACTCTTTGAGGTAAGCGCTAAGAACGCTTTTATACTCGCCTTATGCTCGGAAAGATTTAAAATACTTACCTAAGTTTGCGTTCTTAGATTAGATTTTTAGACTTGGCTAACAATTCGATAAAGTAAAAAGGTGAATCTATTTCTGATGAATCTCAAAATTGTCTAAAAAGTTAGCAACGTGTTGTAATAGAAGGTTCTATAGCGAGATGTATTTTTCATTAGTAAATAATTATATTATTAGTTACATGCTTTGATAAGATGTTTTAAAAACTTAACTCTTGCTATGTCCACGAAGCAAACAAAACTACCTACTTACGTATACAATCATTTACATGGATATGTTCTCGCAAATATATTTAAAAAGGCCATTTATGCAGAATTCAGGCGACATTGTAGCCAATAAATATGTAAACTAGCATATTTCTGCAAGCCTGACATCATTCAGCCCAGTTTATTTTAGTATTTTGTTGATATCGGAGCCGACCGACCTCTATGGAGGTCTGTAGCGTACTGGCCAGTGAGGACAACGTCCCCAGAATGTCTAGGTCGAAGCTCTAGGCAGGTTTGTTTCTTTTTGTTCTTAGTACTTGCTCAATGAGTTTGTTTGGCATTCCAGCTCTAAAGAGATTATTACGTGCCAGAGTTTATTTACGATAAATTGTATGATTACTGTTTGAATTCAGAATTTTGTACAAAAGAGAAGTTATTTGTCATATTCGAAATTAGAATTTCAAGTTTTTATTTGTATCTTGTGCGTTGTTTGATACCGACGGTGCTTTTTTTATTTTTATCACCAGCTTGTTGAATTATACTGACCACCAGCATTTTTTATTTAACTTAGTTTTTATATTCATTGTGTAATAAACCTGCACCTTGCACAGGATATAATATATCACGCCTACAGTTCTCCAATAAACAGATATAAGTATAATAAAATTATATTTATACATACGACCACGATCCCAATCGCCTTGTTTTGTTTTTAATTCTGATTTTGTCCAGTGGATTTATAGCGTTTTGAGATCGATGATGTAATTTTATTTCCTTTTATTTTTATAACTCGTAAACAAACACTTTATTCATTCATTTGTATGTATGTTGTATTCAATGTTTTTTATTTTCAATTATTGTTTTCTTTTTTGAGTCTTGTATTGTTGTATTGAAGTCTAAAACATATGTAAATAAGAGTGATGATAATTGAAAGGATCTTGATTACAGAACCGTGTAATTGTCCCCTCAATATTTGACTGAATCAAGTTATTTTCGAAGCTAATTTTAGAGAAATGAATTGGTTTATTTTTTTAGCAACCACCTAATTAATTTTCTAACTCCGTGAAAAGTTTTTTGGAATAGAACGCAATTGTTTAAAAGGTATGTATGTGATATTATAATAATGTTTATAAACACAACCATTACTCTACGATACTGAAGAAAATCCTAGAATGTTTATATTTTTTAAAACATTTTCCACGCTTAAAAAAGTAAATACCGCTTATTTATGCTTTCGTCTTGTGATGTCATAAATAACATATAATTTTATTTATCAAATGAGTATGGTGATCGATTTCTCTTGTACTATTAAGGTCATGTACTAAGGTACTAGCTTACATAACAGTGCGGGTCAGAGGTAAGTGAGAGCTGCAAGTACCGCGAGTAAAAGTAATCGCTCACTTCAATTGTTTTTGCATAGATTCATCTTTCTAGGCGTGGTGTTGCATTTCTCACTCTTATTTTTATTCGTGGACGACGTAAGACTCTTTTTAAGGATTTCATATTTGACGAAAGCTAAGAATCTGTAGTAGTAGTAGCTAACCTTTTTAAGTGAGGCCTCCTCCGACCCTGCTGCATGCGTGGAGGTGTCTCAAAGTGTACAATGGACAGCCAAAGTATATGACATTCAACTTATAGTTTGCATTGTAGAATTTTCTATTCTAAATATAAATTTGAGTGAGTGTCTGATCAAAACAGGTTTATTTCGTTGTAAAATTCGGATTTCAAATTTAAAATGTCAACGTTTTTTCGAGGATATTGATAGACTACGGTTAAATAGGTTATTTGTATTCATTATAAGATTATCGAAAATACTTAGTCGGGTCATAAGTTCTGTCACAAACTTTTGATGTAATAACTTATACGCCTTTTGACAATTATTTAAAAATTATATATGAAATGAAAGGTCATTAAATGTACAATATAATTTTATTTACATTATTCGAAATGCCCTCCCCCATTTTGAACACATGCCCTTAATCTACGCGGCCAGTCATCGATCGCTGCACGCACCACATTCATATCTATGTCTGCCGCTGCTTTAACCAGAGATGCTCGGAGAGACTCCAAATTCGGGTGAGGTTTAGCACAGACTTTTTCCTCCAAATATTGCCATATCTTGTAGTCCAGTGGGTTTAAATCTGGACTAGAAGAGGGCCAGTCTTCATGCCGGATGAAGTCAATTCCACGAGCGATCAACCAGTCTTGCGTACTTCGTGCCTTATGAGCCGGTGCAGAGTCCTGTTGGAATATCCAATGCCTGTTCCTGAACATTGTCTGAGAAAGAGGTTCCACTATGTTTGTTAGGACAGTATTTTGATAAACTTCGGCACTAGTTCTCACACCTTTTTCACAGAAAAACACCTCAGTTACGCCTGAATATGAGACTCCAAGCCAAACCATGAATGAGGAAGGGTAATGCCCACGCTGGACCCTCGCAATACGCGCGCTTGCTTCTTCACTGCTGTGGGCATACACCTTATCATTTTGTTTGTTAAAACTTTCTTCAATAGTAAAAATTTTTTCATCCGAAAAAAGAATTTCGCGGTATTTTTTTCCCGCGTACCGTCGTAGCAAAGCGCGGGATCTGTCTAGCCTAATTTTTTTTAAACGCTCGTTCAAAAAATGTCCTGTCTTTTTACGATAAGCTCGTAGTCCCAGGTCTTCATTTAGTACTCTTTTAACAGTGGTTCTGCTTAGCCCCATCTGCAGAGCTAGGATTTTTTGTTTACGTACGGGATTTCGTTCGATTCGCGCCTTCACTGCTTTGATGACCTTATGTGTCCGAACTGTGCGAGGTCGGCCGCTTCTCTTACGATCTTCGAAGCTTGACTCTTCGGTGTATCGTTTGATAGTACGATAAACAAACCGTAACGTTATTTTCAAATTTTGAAGAATATTGAAAATGTCTTTTGGCGCGTAACCACAGCGGTGCAACGCGATAACCGCGATTCTGTCTTCTTTATTCGACCACTCCATATTTAAAAATGAATAAAAAATAATTTCTTTTTTATTTTCTACAAGCGCGAAAGTTCTATTTTTAAAATAAGTCGAAGAATTTCTGGCCAGTAATCGAAAATTAAAAATATAAGGTTTTGACAGAACTTATGACCCGACTAAGTATATAGAGCTCGCAGCTAATATTGTTTTTATTGCGAAAATAAATAGCTGTATCTTTTTCACTTAAGCCTTATACTGTTAGCTGCCAAGTATCGAGTCCTCCCTTCTAAAACCTATAGTTGTAGGTTTGGTAGCTACCATTACACCATGGAGTCGTGACGACAGTAAATCGCATCGACCTTCGATTTCCACTCATAAGAGTAAGGGCTCCGATGGAAAAGTAGGTAACGGTTACTTTTAAAATTTTAAAATAAGTAAGTAGTAGAATTTACTCCCTTTTTTCCGACAGCTCTAAAAAGGTCTTACGTTAGTTAAAACATTGTCTACTACTTACTAACCTCTCTAATATAAGGTAGACGCTTTGTTTCGCTTTTTGTTAACTAACCCCTAGAACGGGTTAGAAAGTGTAGTAGCAATGTCAAATCGCTGTAAAGGTAAACGAGCCAGCTTCACCGCAAATTTCCCTTCAGCTTTCCATGGAAACTATTATAGAATCTGCAGAAAATAAACACACGAATAGCTAAGAGCAAAACCGGACTCACCGTTTGCCCCTCCACGCAGTCGAACAAACTTGCGAGTCGGGCGCTCACTACGCCGCGCGCCGCCGCTCAAAGATGGCCGACGCGAAGCATTTTCAACCTCATTTTTCGCAGTCGCGCCTTTTTTCTCGAGTTCAGCTTCTTTTCGCGATTTGAATTTGGAGCTCCCGCGTCTTGTGAACCTGTTTGTGGTGGTTTCTATTTTATCTGTGCTGGTTTCCGTCTCCGTGGTCTCTGGAGGTGCGGTGGCTTTTGTGCGACGAAGGAAATTGCGCTTTGCAGCCTGTGGACAAAATAAACGGTTAGTAAAACTTATTTTTTTACGATTAGATTTTCTAAAATAAAGTTGTGTTGCACACTATTGCCTTGAATGGAATGTTGTTTGTTACAAAACTTTATATTATAAACAACTTAATAATATACGTAAAAGCTTTGTTTGTGTATTCGTAAGGTCGTCACAATATCCTTAAGTGATCATATTATGCAAAGTTTACTTAGTAGTAACTTGGAATTGCGTAATATTTGTTCAAGTGAAGACATTTATAAATTGTGCAAACAGGATAATCTGTATAGAGGCTCATAGCGTTAGAAATATGCCCTAAGATCCTAACAAAACAAATATTTTTGAAAGTAATAACTGCGAATCTGGCGTTTAGCAATTAGCAATTAATGTTGAAATAAACATAAACATTTTTTTCCGACACTAATCGCTAATTTCCACAGTGTCTGTGTTTTTTACGAAATTGGTTATGGTTTATCTGTGACTGCTAAAATTAGCGTTGTTTAAAATCTAATGGCGCGAATCACTTCTAAGGCAAACATTGATTGCGGTTAAGGGTTTATTTCACATAGAAGTTGAAATACGAGGCTGTATGTGGTTTCCTTTGCGGTTGAATGTAGTGATTCGAAAAAAAATGTTTTACATACATAGTTGCCAACTGTTTGTATCGAATAAAATTATTCACATCCGTATTTTAATGTGTAGAATAATGAAACATTAGCTATTATGACTTGCAATTTCATATTCGCGATTGCCAAAATTTTGTTAATGGAATGTTGCTATAAAATACTCTAATTTTCTCTTAGTCATTCAAAGTTATTTAGAAACACAACGTGTGTAAGCAGGTTTTTTTTTTTGCAAATTCGGCGCGTATTTTTAACTGTGGAAGAAAATATGTACCTACATATACCTAACTTATTAATATACGGTAAACGTGATCGTGAATCGTGAACATGACATTAATTTATTCAAAACAAGCTTAAAAACTTGCTTTGGAAATCAAAAAATTCTATAAATATACTAAATCACCATAATTTGAAATGCAAATTCTTATGTAATCGTTTTTATAGTAACGTAGGACCGATTTTGTGATTATAATTTTGTTTTTATAGGAATAATTTTGGAAAATTCCATTTATGGATATTTTTCTTTCAGTGATAACTTATCTGGGTTTTCTTTGAATACAATATTTATGTTAACTATAACATACAAAAAGTGCTATGATTTCTGAATCTGGTTGTGGACGTATGCAGTTATAGATAAGGGATTTTTTGTACATACGGTAGTAAATTTACTAACAAAACATGTTCATTGAAAAGTCCCTCTGTCCCTTTCTTTTACGCGTGACCTCAAATTATGTAATACTGCCTTATAGATTTTAGTTTGTCTATGGTAATACTAATAACCCTAACGTTTCTGATTATATCCTTTTGTAGGCCGTAAACTTATAACGAGTTTCTTCACTAGTCGGAGAAAACCGAAAACTAGTTTTTAGTAAAAATATCTTTAAAATGTTACGTAAATAATTTCTATCTCATTTGCATTGTTATGTCTTCTCAGCAAAAATAACTACAAAAAGAAAGAGCGTAAAATAATAATTTTACGCTCTTTCTTTTTGTAGTTATTTTTCTTTATATAAATTAATTTATTGCTAAATTATACATTTGAATTAATTCTTCGAATAAAAAAAATAATAAAACATAGTCTAATTTTAAATAAAAGTTAAAGAAGAAAAAGCTTAAAATAAAATACAATTTTATAAAATCTTTTCACGGCTCGATTCAACACTGGACATCTAGAGAGGCACAACAACAACTACTTATTATCTTAAAAAAACAAATTACAACCGCGTTTGTTTTTCATTCTGCCTATTCTTATACAACTTGAGTTTGACATTTAGAATTTGATTTAAAGCCAATTATCGTTATGATTAAATCATTAGGTGAAATCAGTTATTTATTAAACATATTCGGATAATATCAGTGTTTTCTTGCTTTGTATTTCCACGGTCGGTTGACGCGGTAACTGAGCGTGACGCGAGAGGTTTGTGATGAGCGGAGCGGAAAGGTCTGTCATTGTATTTCAATGCGTTATGTCAAAATTTTCAATTTGGCGGTTGTTTTAATTTTAGAACACAGTTTACGCGTTCAAAAATTCAAACATAAATAAAACGTGTTTTGTTTTAAAAATGGATATGGATTGTATTAAATGGGTACTTAGATAATAGCTATGATTTTCGAAGTTACCTCTTATTTTCGTATATTTCGAAATGGCTAACTGGTTTTAGACACTCCTTATTACTCAATCCGATAATAAAGGTTACATGCAAAAGCCTAAGGTCCGTACTGACCCACTAGGGTACAAAGGTAGTTAATTGGTTGCCAAGTCAGGTGGACTGATGTGCTCAAAATACCAAGTGTGATTAAATAATCTGTTGACTACGATCTACATGTCTAAATGTTAGAATTACTACGAGTAAGTTAGTTACGAGACTATTTTGGCGTTTTATGTTCCAATAATGGAGGCCTATATTACTTATTGTTTCATTTCATAGCTGCGAACGGCCAACTGAACATCAAACTACATAATTCTTTGCTTCATAAGTTGGTCTAGCATAATATGACAACGTAGAAATAAAAATAAAAATAAATATGCGTCTTTAAAAAAAAAGATTATCAATACTACTAATACCTATACATAATGTATTTAAGTACTAAATGAATATAGGTAATCTATTTTGGCCTTCACACACAGATTATTAATGTCAAATAAGTAATTATTCATACATGCAGTATCCAACCTCATTCCCTTATTTAGGTTCATTCAATTCGAAATACAGTTCAATTAGTGCCAAGTATGACTTTGATCTTAATTTTTATTAATGAAAATGTGTTTCGAATGATCCAATATTTAAGTTTAGAGATCTTTTGAAATAATGCCTGGTGTATAGTTGTGTGTGTTAGGCGCAAACTTTTATTGAGGTGTTATAAGTACTAATAACGCAATTAATAAGAACTGTTGTTTTTCTAAAGAAAACCGTCTTATAATATTGTATAGGCTCTTATATAGTCTAACTGTGATCAGTGACACAAGCTAATGATAAAACTATTGTAATTTTTATAAGTTTTTTTTTAGGTGGGAAATTCTTAAATGAGTCTAATTCTCCCACTCAACGTGGATGACAGCGAGTGTCAGACGGCCAGGAAGCAGTAAAATATTGTGCTTGCTCTCGCAACCCCGCCTGATTTTAGGGCTATGTAACCTGTGGTCTGTTCATTCGATAAATACTTAATTAACAAGTGTCCATCTGAGCGTGACAATGACGAAGTATGTTCCAGTACCTGCCACTGATTCATATCTTAACAACATTATAATCACGAGGTCGTTGCAGTTCGTCATTGGCACTCCTTACTCCATTAGCATTACCGCATGACTCATTCCATATAAATGCAGCTTCAATGCACCATGTGGGACAAATATTTGATATTGTTTTTGTTACAACTACATACAGAAATGTCTCTTTGTTATTCAATTGACACGGGCAAGTTTGTTATTCTTTGTTGAGTCTGTTATTCTACTTAGATTAGGCCGATTGTGAGCTTAATTTCATTATACACAAATGAAAAGGAAAGGCCATTAGCCACTACTTACCAAGCGCTATCGATAACAGTCATTTAATGATTTTTCCTCCTCAATAAGCCACAATTTAATTTTAATAATATCTAAATTCAAACTTCAGATCCAAATAACAAGTATAATCTATGCTAATATTATAAATCTGAAGAGTTTGTTTGTTTGTTCGAACGCGCTAATCTCAGGAACTACTGGTTACAATTGATTTTTTTTTTGTTTTTAATAGGCCACTTATTGAGGAAGGCTTTAGGATCTGTAGAAGCCGAGCAGCGGGCGAAACCACGCAAGACTAGCTAGTTTTACATATACCTACCTAAACAGCCTGAAGATCATTATGTAAAATGATTCATGACAATTGTGACACTTTACAATTGCAATTGTGACTACAATTTAAAATGTTCAATGCATTTGTATGTAATGTAGACGTCGCAAAAAACGCTCATTAACTCAATGTAATCATAACCTAATGTCGTGTCAGACTCATTCAAGAACCTACTTATGTCGTGAAATAAAAAAAAATGGCATAAATATTTCACCAACAACACGTTTTTATGAAAACTGGTTTTATTGCTATAGTAATAAGGTTTAACTTTAAATAGACATGTTGTGGTGGTTAATAAAGGATTTTTCCTTGTAGATGTCCTTTGAATGGATCTCATTTGCTCTGGTCTTGTCACACGTACGTCACGTACCTACGTAGCTTTTATATAATATTTAAATATAAACTCATCGTTATTGAGAGAATACGAGTAAAATATTTGAACCCTCTCATTTTAGGACTGAAAATTGTATTAAACGAAAATCTAACTTCTATAATTGTATCTCCAAATCAACATTCGCTTTAATAGCTGCTCAATTTATCTACACGCTTAAAACATAATAACAATACAAATTACAATCACAGTTTCAACCCACGCGGTGCTTACGAACAAAACGAATTTGTTCAAATATGGAACAATGTATTTAAACAACGAATGTACGTTCGATAAGTAGGAGTACCAGTGGGATGGCCAACATGCCAACATGCCAACATAGCAACCAAACATTGGTTATAATCTCCATTCAAGGTGATCCACCATCGATCTTCAGACCACAGATTATAAAATAGTCTTGTAATTACGTCCATACTTCGTACCCTTGAAATATTTATCGTAAGCGAAGATTTAATAATCCAGTTTTAAATTCAGTAGGCCGTAAGGCAAACTTGATTCACAATTATATTTGCGCAGATAAAATTAAAATGAAGGACAGAACTAGTTCCGTATTTATTTTGCACACTAGTTCAGATTAGTGTTTATTAATTACTATTGTCACTGTAGATTGTATTTTTATCATGCTATAAACTTGTCAAACCAGAAAAACACTGAGAATTTAAAGATAAAGATGCGCAGGAATTATTTTGGTTACGTACACCACGAAACAATCTATTATATAATCTTGTTCATTATTACAATAATCATTTATACTAAGTATTTAATATTACAGATGCGATTGTAGACTAGTAAAAGTCAGGTTAGTAGGTACATTTCTCGGTAACATGCTTAGATAAAGTTGGTGACTCGCAGAATATGTAATCACGACGTAGTATTAATAAAACAAAGTCGCTCACCCTATATCCTTATGAATGCTTATAAATCTTTATACTACAAAGCGTAGTTTGAAGCGATTTTTTTATTGATTAGTATGAGAATTGCACCCGTGCGAAGCCGGGGCTTTTTGCTATTGGCGAATATCATCTCAGAATAACCCTGTTTATTGTCTGTTAGAGTAAAGCACCCGTGATTATGATGTTGTTGATAGTTATGTTGAAAAAAGGTTTCGTAAAAAATATTTACATATCCGAGCATGGTGTCGTAATGGTTGTCAATTGATGATTTCTCTAGAGTCGTTAGCACACCGGATCGTGTGAAGAGCACTCCAGTGAGTTGATCTCAACACTATTTTTTCCTGCTAAGTTACATAAATGTCATAAATCGTTATAGATGGCTGATGGATCTACTGACATAGGTCATGCCTTTATTTTCTGAAGTCACAGTCACTCGCTTAGCTTTTAAAATACATATGTGGCTATTGAAAGCAAAAGTACTTTATAGTAGTATATAGTAGTGATAAAAAATCTATATTATTAAATTCTAGGAACTCGATTCGTATCACGCCTTTAAAGTAAAAATCAAAAATCAAATCAAAAATGTTTATTTCGTTATTACACTATAGAAAGTAAGCTCCTTAGGTTACATTCTAAAAACCATCCCGTCCCATCTCCTGCTCCGGGCCAGGCCGTGGTACATTATTTCGCTGGCCCTGCAACCCCCGGCTGAACATCAGCCTTATTAGGCCCCATCAATCTTTTTTTTGGCTTAAGTAAATTGCCTTTAAGATATTGAAAAGTTTAAAGATATGTAGTAGATAATAGAGCGGATTACAAAAACTTATTGAAACAGGTTCTTAAAGGTATTTGTAGTACATGAACGAGTTATGATAACTAACCAGTGTTAATGGTTATCAAAGTATTCTCTGACATACATACCTACATTTATAAGTTAATTTATTCAAAACCTTTAACGTAATATTTATGATAATTTAGCTTTAGTCCGACTTTGTCACTAACTAATTAATTAACTAAGATATGGTTATGTCGATAAATGTGTAAATTGTGATTTTATTACGTGACTGTAAATTAATCTATTTAATATTACTACTTCCTTGATGATTTTGACTCTCCTTTTCATTTATTATGAAAGATATTTTAAGTGCTAAGCCTGTTACGATCTAACTAAAAGTTTATGTTAATTTTAGTTTGCGTGGTCTAAGAAGCATCTACGTAACATACTTCCTAATTACTCGACACTCATTTTTAAAGAAAGACATAAATATGACACAGTAAATGACTACTTACAAATTTGAATGTGAATATTAACTAACTAGGTAACTAAACTGCTAGTCTAACATATTGTGTGACAAGAATCACGTCGACTACCATAGAAGCCACTATTAATCTTTTTTTTGTGTTATCTGACGGCATTCATTTAATCTGTGATTTGTTTTATATTAGCTATGGAACATCCGAGAGACATAAAACATGTTTGAAATAAATAATAGTTGTGGTAACAATTTCTAGATAACATCAGGTAGTTACAACTTTACAAGGCACAAATACAAACTCTATTTTAATTGTCCGTCTAAAAAATTAACAGATTTTGCCGAATAATATTACCGCGAGTAAAAAAAAAAACAAGGAAACCATTTTAAATTTATCTTGATTGCTCTCGTGACCGTACACAGCTTGCAGCGCAGTTCCAATTAATTTGTACCGTTTCGCCGCCCTTGCTTCCCAAAATGGCGCGAAGATCACGTAGATCATGGTTAACAGGGCTCACACGGGCTGGCTTTACCCGCCATCTGTCAAGGTGCTGTCAAAATTAATTCGCGCCTTTTATAGATACCATAAAGTAACGTTCAAAGTCTATTCGAGATAATCATAATATTTCATTTTTGCTTTGAATATATGTATAATTTATAACTGTAGTGTAGTAATATTTGCTTTTTTCTTTAAAGCTTTTATGTCAAGCTAGGATTTTATTTTGTTTCAGTACCTACCTATTTGTTTCCAAATTATAATCCTAAGAGAATTGCAAATTGACCCTTAAATGTGTCATGGTGTCGCATACAATGGTTCGCAATACTTCTTCAGCTTTAGCATACTAAAACATCAAGACCGTTGACTATGTACATTGCCGTCGGTGCTACTCCTACCAAAAGGAATTCCATTTTTATAAAATATTAATTTATACTTTCATTGAAAGGTTTTCTTACATAAACTAGGTAACTGTAATGTTAACTTTGACACAAAAACTAACACACACAAATCCTGTAGAAAAACTTAAACAAAAAATTGGTCATTCATTTTCTTTGCGAGACCTGGCTGGCAATGAAAAGCTGTTTTCTGAAAAAACTAGAACAAGACTATCGACAAACTAGTTAGGTATGTACTGTATTGAAACTAAGTTTGTAGTACTATAGCAAATGTAAACACAGATTTTACGCTAGTCGCATGCATATATGTATGCGCATCATGCTTCCATCGACTTGTGAATCGAGTTAAAGGTCATTCTGAGTACTGAATAACAATGTTATTGCTTTACGATACACGGTGGAAGAATGTTAAGTGCTCTGTGTTTTTCCTGGTACCATGAAGGTTTTATAAAAACTATTTCTGTCTATAGAATTGCTTGTTCTCTATGAGAGAAAAAATGTAGAGTATTTGCATTGTGCGTACTTATTATTTTTTATTTTATCGAGTTGTTTTGTTTTTAGCCTAGAACTCCAGCAATTTCATATAGATTTAATAGAATTTAAATCAAGTACCATACATCGATATTATTATCTAGTAGCGATCGTCAGCGACAACAATATAATTGCGTAAATATCTAAAATTGTTGGTACGTGATGGAATGGTTGACCTTGAAATGCGTTTTTATATGCTTGTAAATATGTAAAGTACATGTCCTTGTGTTGTAACTTGTAATGGTGGTAAATGCCGTTCAATGGGTCAATAGGAGCTTATGTTTTGTAAATCAATTATCTAGGTATTGTTAATTGATCTTTAGAGGCTTGAAGTTCATGACTGTGTTTTTTGGTTAAATGTATACTTATTTAAATTAATCTTTTGTAAAGAAAGACAGACTTATAAGAATTATATACGATGTTTTTCTTTAGGAATGATTGCAAAATGAAAATACCATGATTGCAAACAATAACCCTGACATCCATGACAGTTTCTCATTTTCCCGCGCAATTGTGACAGAGGCATTTTAATAATGTGAAGTTTGGTTACGACATTCACATTACTCTATGGTACCAAGAGTTAAGTGCAACCGTGAGTGCAACAGATATTTTTTTATCAGAACATATATAAATCAGTTATTTATAAATTAATCTAAATACTTAGTTTCGGACAGACTGACGGGGAGATAAAATTTGTCGTTTCTAAAGTGCCTATTTATAAAATTTCTTGAAATAAATGCTTTGACTTTGACTTTACGAATAGCGTTTATTATTAAGTACATAATTTCTATCAAATGATAATGAAGAAGATTATAAACATTATTTTATGGTATATCGCATAGAACACATTCGTTATATATTTAGTTAAGTAGGCATAGTTCCACATTATTGTGTTCACTTTAATTAAACTAGTTCACAGTTGTGATAAAGAAATAAAAAACACGAAACAACCATGTTGCCAATCGATGGTAAAAAACATGGCATGTTGAATGTTCATTCCAATTTTAAATAAAAAAAGGTTTTTATATAACGCGTTACGAAACCATATAGTAGGTACCTACCTACGTATTTCTTAATAAATTTAGTATTCTACATTTGAATCGATTGCTTTGGAAGAAGTTATTTATTTGACGAGTTATTTAATGCAAATAGGAATACCTACTCCATCAAACGATTAAAGATTAATAGGATTTTCGTAACATAACTACTTATGGAACGATAACACATTAACACACAACTTATTATAATTCTAATCGATATTGAAATATACTTAAGTTATAAGACGATTAGCTTGTCATTTTTTTAAACCACTTTAACATTTGTACAGATTAAATCGAGTCGTCCCCGTCGATTAATCGGTAATCGATTCAATGAGGTAACTTATCATAGTAGCTGGCATAGTTAAAATGCCAAGCGTGGGCTTTGGTCGATTGTTACTCAGCCTATATTGCCTATATAATTAGCATAACGACCACATGGCAGCAGATGTGAAACAGCGGGGGATAAATAAATTCTTAATAATATATACCTACTGATATATGTATGAAGGCTGAACGAGTTTTATCCTTCGCCGTAGCAATGTTGTCTATGGTATCGTTTGAAATAGGAACACTCTAAAAATGAATAGGTAAGACTTCTCATAAATAGCAAGAAAATTAAAAAAAAAACCTTGAGGAACTTATATCTTTTCTAAATAGAGATAGAGTCCTTATGAATAATTAAATTTATGATAAATATCGTTACATCTGAATCCCGACATGAGTCATTGCTGTGACGGAGCCGCGGTTCCACTAACATGGGATTACGTTGCTCAACCGTGTCACTGACCATATCTGAACATCTGATTATGTGCAACCTCCGATGCAACTACAAGACATTCTTATCATCCTACTTATTAAATTAATTTTCCTAGAATATTCTGCGTATAAAGAGCCAGTACTTATTAACATAAATTAAGATTTACTGAGAGGCTTACGAGATGGTTTTCATAGTTAATTAGGGATCAAAAGAAAGTTTTATTAAATTAATGAGGTACTTGAATAGCTGTTTGGATAAAACGTATTTCTTAATCTCTTCCCGGTTTACTATTTACAAACTTAAGCCTAACGTAAAGCCGGCTATTCACACACGGGCGTGGCGCCCGACTTAATGTCTACCCATGAATGGTATTTGCATAACGGCTGTCGCAACATGACAAAAAAGTCGCTGTAAACTTGAATGATGAGCTTTCTATTTAATCATTAGTTAGGTAATTGGACATAAACGCTCAATCCTTCCTGATGTTCTAATTTGGCGAAGAATGTTGAATGCAACCATGTCTTATTTAAGGTATGGCTCGTAGAGATCACGTTAATCTTGCCCTTAAAAGGATCAAATAACGGTAGTCTTGCTACATAACTAAGTACCTGCATGTTAAGTACTTTCTTATATGTATAAATACATGTGGTGGTTACTTTGGTGGAAATTATTTGATGATGATAAAATATCCTAAGTACCTCCAGTTAGTCGAATTCAATAATGCTTAGAACCTTAATAATAATCAATTGTCAATGCACGAACATAATGTCAGCGACTCCGATATAATTAAATGCATATCGCCAGTGTAATCTACATAGTAAAATATTTCTCACGCATTTTATCGCGATAAAATTTCTTAACTGTATTCAACATATTTATTTCTTAACGGAAAATATCTTTTTAACTACAGGAAATGGTGTCATTACACAAATATGTTAAGCTTACCATACATATACAACCTTCTTAGAAACTCTTTAGGAAATCCATAGACTAAGCACAGTCGAATTAGCATTTCAAGTAGGCAAAGGTATTCAACAAAAGGTCCTATTCAGCCTATTTGGAGCAAAGTGCGAATATTATATAATACATTACTTCATCCGTTAATGTAACAAGAATGCGAACCAGTTATAAACGAATGCTACCAGTTAATTTACTAAATAGCCAGGTACAGTGAGAAACGGAAGCGGAAATGTGAAACTGTGGCAACATTATCAATTTTTGTCTGTGGCAACTTTGAATTAACATAAGATTCTAATTAGACGTTCTTTGAGCCGTCATTTCTACGGATATTGTAATTATTATGATTTAATTTGTAATTTTTGAGTGTCGAAGTCACGAGAAGGGGCATTTTTGTTCTTTAATTTTATTTCAACTTTACTTTCTCTCACTTTAAATTAATTTGAACATAACCTCTTTATTAGAACTGTCAATTGTTTTGTGCCAGTAAAGCACTGAATTTCAGAATAAAACAAATTAACATAGGTACGAAAAAAAAAACGATTTGCAAAAGATTATAGAATAAATAGAAATTCTCTCCATCACAAACTGGTTTAAATAATATTTGCGTGCGCTCTTCATCAATTTTGTCAATATTTACTTCGCCCACATTACCAAAAGTAGGTAGGCAGGTGCGTGATGGCATCTCTTTATTGCGTCACTCTCTTTAACTATTTCGAAATATTCCTGCATCGATGGTAAAAAATTAAGAAACATGTGTTAAGATTTTCTCCCATAACGTTAAAAAGCTTGTTTAAGTTTTTGAGTATGAAATAAAATGGTCGTGAATGAACAAATAAAAATTGCTTTTGAATGATTTTTATATACTTATTAATTTGAGTAGCTCTTGCGAATGTTCCTGTTAAAAAGTAGCCTATAAGTTATTCCAGACTATATCACTGTGCGCAATTTAGTCAATTCCGTAGTTTCTAATTGAAACATTAACAAACATCTAAATGTAACTTAAAAACTTTCGCGTTTAGATATTAGGAGGATTTTATTTACCCACTAGCTATTCTAGCGCGGTTTCGCCTTCATAGCGTGATGCTCTATAGCTAATAGCCTTCTCTTATAAATGAACTAACAAACACAAAAACAATTGTTCAATTCGAACCGATAGTTTCGGAGATTAGCGAGTCCAAACAAACAATCTCTAGATCTTTAAATATTAGTATAGATTAACAAAAAAATCTTAAGACTTTAAGCATTAACTGAATTAAGTTTAAGACTAGAAAACTCTAGTAAACATTTATGAAACAGCTGTAATACTTTGTAGGTAATAGTTTTGACTGACGCTACATTACACTACGAGTAAAAAATTCAAATCAAACACGTTAACTAACATCATCGAAAAATCAATCTAAAAGCAACGATTTATCGAAGCAATCTATAAAAACGATAATTAATAGCGAAGTATAAATAAAAACGTGTCAATCAGTGACGTAAGAGTTAGATAATATCTCGCTAAACAAGTATTTTGTTCAGAGAAAGTAGTTTTCTCTGTTTGGATGCTGCGCTGATGATGTGGGTGAAATGTAAGTGCAAATTAGATAGACGCTTTGATGGATTGGTTCTGAAGTGGGAGGTGAGGGGACGTTTGCTAGAGGCATCGATGCTTACTTCTGTTTTGTTTTAGAAATATTGTTTTTTGTTTTATAAATATTATTTGTGTAGTATATTGAGTACAATTTGGTGTAGATTTTCATGTCTCCAAAATATTAACGACTTCATGTATTCGTTTAGAATTTAGATATTTATTTTACGTAACTATTTATTTTTGATAAAGATGTAGTCTATTTTTAAAGACCAGTTTTAGAGCGTCTTTGTAGCAATTAATAACGCAATAAGGTTGAACAGTACGTATTACTGGAATCAACAACAGAAACACTACATCACTATCACTATATAGTATAAAACAAACTCAATTTCTTAGTCCCTATATCCCTATGTACGCTTAAATCTTCAAAACTACGCAACGGATTTTGAAGCGGTTCTTTTAAATATATAGATGACTGAAGAGGATTTTTTATATGTATAATAAAATTTATCATATAGTGGAGAAATTAAGTAGAGCACTCGTGAGAAGCGGGTCCCTAGTTTTGTATAATATTTAGTTACGAATGTATATTAATGTATAAACCAATAAGATTCCAATGACGTTGTGCTATAGTGAAATCGACAGCTCGACCGTTCCTTTCAGATGCACATGCAACTCTCACAGCTTGCGTTGCGTGGGAACTTGTCCGTACAATATCTTAATAGAGTCGAACAACTATAAATTACTATAGACCTATTAAAACTATGATTTATTGTTATTAAATAATTCGTCACATGTATTATTTATATCGCATTACAATACAATTTTATTGTAATTTTATGCCTTATGTCTGCGTTTGGTAGCAGCCGGTGAAAATATATCGATGTATTTATATTTTTTTAAAATTGCTTTCATATATTTAATTTTATTTTTTGATTGTTTCAGATCGAAATGGATGGAGGATGAAGTAAAAACTGAATACCAGAAACATCTGGTAATATGGAGACTTGATACAAAACAGGAATTTCGGAGAAGCAAGGAGCAGATATCCTGATGAAGGATAAAAAGAATCAAATGGACAAATTGAAGACTAGAGCAAATGGTCTTCAAAATCATCGATTAAGGGTAGATTTAAGAAAGCAATGATCACAGATATTGTAAAATAAAACAAGTCAATTTGCGTGTTTCCTTAATTGACCCTAATCCCATTAAATATACATACATACACATAAGAATTACTCTTATCGATGACGGAAATATTAGGAAATGAATATAGAAAATCAATATACATTATCACATCTGTATTTAAATAGCTTGCCGGGGTTGCGAGACAATCAATAAGGTATCGTAGCCCCGGTCTAGGGCAGGAGATGGAATGGCGCGGTTTTTAGTCAGTAAGAGTCTGACACTCCTTCTTGCTCCACACAGAGCGTGATGTTTTTCCGCCCTCACAAAAAAAAATACCTTTGTGAAACTCCTTGTGACGATACTGGGTTTTGATGCCTGCTTTACGTAAGTAATTAGTGGTAGAGAATCACATAAGACAAAGACAGTTACTTGGTGTTTTAAATAGCATATTAAATGCCTTAAAATGTGTTCTGTTAAGGCTTGCTAATGCAAAAAGTATATTTATTATGTTTTAGATGAAAAACAATTTCTATAAATAGAAGAAGTAAATGAAACGGAAAGCAAGCTCGCAGTTGTAATGATATCTATCCACTTTTACTTCAATCTCAATAATAACGTTATGATTTTATTGTGATCGGAACTTTCACTAACAGTAATTCAAGGAAAAATGCTTTCTCTAAGTACTTAAATTATCTGCATTACGTTTTAAAATGGAAAAGTGCAGTTTAAAAATAATACTCGTAAATTATAACTTGATGATCTGGATTAGATTCCAGGTTACAATAGATTCAGTATTGTCTCTATAGGGTTAAGTCTATTGAGACATACATGAGACTAATAGGCTCTAGACAGACGGACTGCATTCCAACAGCAATCCAATTTGTAATTAGCACTTCGGATACAGTTAACTGCATTCAATGCAGTGTGCCTGCAATAGAACTGTAAAACCAACCTTGCGGTCCAGTTGCAGTTGGCGTTCAGTCGTTTGGTTTGCAGTTCGTCTGTCTAGACTTATAGAGCCTTATATGACTAGTGAAAAGGCCTAAAACCTAATGTAGGAGTAATATTGCATATTATGTTCATATCTGTCTACGCCTAAGGACGCGAAAGAGCGTGATATTACAAGCGTGAGTAGGTATCATCTAAAGGACATAGAAAATGGACAAAGACAGCAGGTCACTACAAAAGGGGAACTGCAATACCGAATTAACTTACTTGATATGAGTATTGTCTACAAACCGGCCCCATGTGGGTCGCGATGATACAACGATACTCAATTATTTACCTTGTTAGGCCGAAATACGTAAATAGTGGCTGATCTATTAACACGATACGTAAAAGGGAGTTATGTAAGGAAATGAGGATCCGTTACTTATTGTACTCACGATCACTGATCAATGAATTAAATACATTTAGATATAGGCCGTCCATATTGCAATTTGTTCAATGACAAAAAAAACATTTTTCTGTTACTTAGATGCACTTTAATTCTAATTTTGAATGCGACTGCTAAAGGTCCACACAATAGTTTAAGAAACATTCGTTAAAAACATTTTGGGCCCATACAATATTTTCTTATAGTACGCCGTTTTTTTACTCTCCTGTAAACTTGTCGTTTTTGACATTGAAGTACTGACTAGACTACGTAGGACTAGGACGATTAAAAGACCTCGTCCAGGCAAATATAGTGTAGAGCGCGCTCTAGGTAAGTGGAGTCACAATATCCGCAAGATAGCTGGCAGTGCCGATGCGGTAAGCTTAAGATCGAGCGCAGTGGAGTTAAACTGCAGAGGTCTAAGTCTAGCTGGGGACGTACAGGATAAGTAGATATTCCAAAGATAGTAATATAGTTATGAATCCGCATAACAAAATAGGTGTAACACCGATATTGAGCCAGTTATGATATTGAGTTCCGTGAAGCAGATGGTGGAAAACCATTTGTTGAAAGGTATTATGGGCGGATTTATTTTTGTTCCAATTTTAAATAGAAATTGTCTGCAACAATTATGATGTAGCAAAAAAAATATATTGAAATCTGTCCAGTAATCATTAGTTATGGAGACAAGCTAAAACGTTCTTAGACTGGGAAAGGCGAAGAGGTATGGATAACATTCCGATGTCAAGTAATGTAAGAGGACGCGTCAGCAGATCCTTCACTTTTGTTTGAAAGAGCAAACTAATGTTCAGATCTTGGTGTATAGCTACAGTTATTTAAATCGAATATACTTTTATTTTTTACTAAGTTTCTTTCGATAGATAGAGCAAAATAATAATAAATTATAAGTCCTATGTAAAAGAGAGCGAAATTATTGGCAATCACTTTTAGAAAATCTGCAATATTACGAATAGATATTCTCTCTAATATTAAGTTCTATACATTATGTTAGAAATACAAGTGAATTCAGTATCGTAGGATGCTTCGGAGTCACGACTATTCGTTATTTATTGATTGTAGAGTACTTTGAACTCAAAGGTGGCGAACATACCTAGGTGGTAAATGTATATAGGTACATATGTATATGGTTTTACTTCTTATAGTTTCATTTTCAAGATATAATTTAAGAATAATTTTCTTGGAGTATTTTTGTATAGTCATCGTTGCCGCGATGACCACCAGCTCATGAATACCATTCCCGTTGTAACAAGAAACTATTGTAGAGCTTATTTTAGTTGATTCACGTAGGTCGCTATTTCCACAGTTTCCATACGTATGTATGAACTTAAAATTAATCAGTCCATTTTATTATGTTTTTAAAACATAAAATATATGTATAACGGATTAATACTAAGTTTTATTGAAATCGGTTTCGAAGTTTCGATAATTCTTTA
This sequence comes from Spodoptera exigua, assembly GCA_902829305.4. NCBI lineage: Eukaryota > Metazoa > Arthropoda > Insecta > Lepidoptera > Noctuidae > Spodoptera > Spodoptera exigua. Next base: position 13,302,776 of record LR824618.2, on the reverse strand, counting down.
TTTAAAAATTTGTTAAACCGCGTGTACGCACTTTGCATTGTTTCCTGATTATCAGAGAATAATTAATAAAGTTAATTAAATCACTTTGTATTAAGTCTAAAAAACTGAACTGTATACTGATTGATCATGCCGTCGGTAGCTCATAGCTCAATGTGTAGATATTAATCAATATATGATTACCTAGTTATTTCCACCATTAAACCTAGGCTACCTAAGTTTAGGTTTCATTTATCGACAGCTAGGCTTAAATGAAAGTGAAGGGCAGCGTAGGTTGTCGCATGTGTGATTAAAATTCTAATGCTATACAGGTCATTGCTATAACACTATTTATTTTTTAATTTTGTGTCCTACTGCGGTCTCAATAAAGTCGTTAGTCTGTCATTAAAATTCTTTTGATTGACGCTTGATTTTTCCTTAAAAAGTACTTAAATATTATTGAGAACTGAGTACTTTTGAAAATTAAATCCAATCGAAATATCAATAATAAACAGAAAAGAATTGAGTGTTAATTCACACTAAATTAATTTTACAGGAAAAGTATTCTATGTTTTAATTGCGCTACGATAAACGGGAGGAGACACACTTCATGTGTGTGGCTTAAAATCGAGGGAACACGTGGGCAAATCAACAACCAGACCTGAATAAGCTCTGTAGGTAAACGAACCACTTGCAAAAGTTAGTGCTACATGGAGAAACTATAATGTCATTTATTATTTAGTGGAATTGAAACTACAGATCAATTCAGAGAAGGAACAGGGGGGTTTTTAGTCGGTAAGAGTCTGACACTCCCTCCCGCTCGGCCCTGAGCGGGAGAAGTCATTTGATGATTTTCCCCTCACAAAAAAAAAGATTAATTCTGTAGTATAACATATACTATATACATGATACTAATAATGTTGTACAAACCAAGAATGTAACATAGATACAATACTTGTCTGTCTGTTAATCTGTCATCCAGTCTTTCTACAAATATTGAGAGGATTATCTCTAAAGAAACTTTAAGAATCTACTAAGAAATCAAGACTTCAATAAAAAATTGATTACCAGCGAATGAGGTTAAGAATACTTAACTTCTCAAAAACTTCTTATATTGAATACGATAAAATTCAATCGATTTAAAACAAAAAGTTTGTGTTAACAGGAATGAATTAAAGAATAATGACTAATAAAGATTGGAAAGGCAATGTTCTATTGTTAATCATTAATGACTCAGACTACTATAAGAAGCATAGTGAATAATCGTTTACCGCTTTACGTCTAGGCTCAATTCCTTCATATCTGTTGGTAGGTTTGCTATTAAAGTTATAATTTTAACACAGTATATAATATAGAACTGTGTCATAATTTAACATTGTAATAAACATTTTCAGATATACAGGTCTGTATTGTCTTTGGCTGTGTCATTGGAGTTTTTATTTAATTATTTAGACTTTTGCACATACATTTGTATACAAGGTATATATACCTAATTAATGCCACAGGCAGCAGGTAGGTGCAAGAAGCAAGCACAATCGAGATATTACTGATAAATATAAAATTTCGATCGAGATTTTCGTTTTTTTTTTTTTGTAATACATCAGCGAATATTATTCGCATATTAAAATTGAAAGCTTTTTATGAACATTTCATGTAAATATTTCGTCAGTCAGTTGATTCTATCACAGTTTAATTGCAGAACGAAAAAGGCTATCTTTCTGTAACTAGGAAAGGTAATTAATTACTTAGGATCACGCACTGTTAACTAAATAGTTTCTTTTGAATCTAGTATTTGTACATTATGTAGTACATGTAATACGTTTGTAATTAGGAACAAATATCGAGTTAATGATCGACACTTGCTTAATTAATTTAGGAATACATTTTTTCATTCGTTGATTGTGTTTTTGTATTACCGTAGTGTGTATTAAGTTTAAATATTGTTTAAGTTTATCATTTTATTAAAAGGATTTATAATATAAGTAATTATTTGAAATATGTTAATCCAAACTAATATTATAAATGCGAAAGTAACTCTGTCTTTTCTTCACGCCTTAACAACTGAACCGATTTCTGTGAAATTTGGTACAGACATAGTTTGGAACTCGAGAAAGGACATATGACAGTTTTAATACCAAGAATCTGCAGGAAGTCAATATTCCACGAGAACAGAATAGCGGGCAAAAGCTAGTTAAGACCAACTTTAAAATAATGCATAATATATTATTATATTATACGCCCAGCAATGGACGACATCAGGCTTATGATGATGATGATGTTATCTGTAGTTATTATTATAATATAGCAACCTAAGTTTGATGCGAAATTTCTAATGAAATGTCCACATAACCATGTATTTTGACATGCCAATGAGAAAATCTTTAGACTATGGGAACCGATTGTGATTTAATAATAAGCACCTATTGTTTGGATCATAGTAAGAAATAGCACAATGCCGTTTTAAAAGCTTAATACAAAAACGTAGATGGCGGTAATCGTTTGGCAAAAAAGGATAAAGCATTCACTGTCTGTTGGTAACTAATTATTATTTTGTGTAGGTAATAAACGAAAATAGATTTTCTAGTGACTGTTTCTTCTGTTTCTATTTATAATTGGTTTTATTTAAAGGTTTGAGGGTAAATCGTAGTCCATTCGTTCATCGAAGTTTGTTTTAAAATTATTATCAAAATTTAGGCCTTTAAAATGTTTGATTTCTTTTTTCAACACAATATAAAATTAAAGCTATAGATGAATAGCAACTTACCTGTTAGTCCCAGTTGATTACGCACACACAAATAAAACTGGTTGTGCATAAAATATAAAAGGAGATCTCGAAGATATTGTGACGACTCGAAAAAGATAACGTAGGGTACACAAACAAAAACTAATATTAAATTAGTTACAACTAAAATAACATAAAAATATATATTCTTAAACTTTATTACAAACCTTTTCTTGAATGTTACAATATTTCATTCACATTATTACATAAAACATCCCAATGCTAACCATCCATATGTACATTTAATGGTAACGATTAATAATTATTAATATAATAATAGAACCTTTAAATAAATGTATTCTAATCATAACCTATGACATTTGTAAGGTGAAAGTCTCTTCTACCAAAACGAACTAATAAATACAATTATTTGGTACAATAAAACTTTCATTAAAACCTAGAATATTATTAAAGCTATTAAAATGTCTAAGAAATATGACTATAATGATGTTGTGTTCCTATGTATATATACAAGTTATCCCATCAGTATAAAAATAGAGTATTATCTTCAATATTATCTTGTAAAATAAAATGTCTTGGAAGATAAACGAATGATAATTTGAAAACTGCAAAACGTAATATTTCCGTCTCAGACGATTTGCTTGCAGATTAAAAACCCAATTATTAAAATAATATCATCAGTCATTCTTGTTTTTATGGCCAGGGAAACCGGATCCTACTAGTGGGAGCCGCTTAAATCTAGTTAGAACTAGATTAATTCGAAATTTAGGTGTCTCCGGTGGTGACGGGTGGTGTTGTCGTTTTTCGTGGTACAAACGCGGGTCTAAAGTTAGGTCTGATTGGTTTGAAATATATTTTTCTTTCTGTCGTGGTCTTTGGACTTTCTGTTGTATATGTTCTTGTTGTGGTAAAAGTTTTAATGGCTACTTTGGGAGTGTTAGGCTTCTTCTTAAGATCTACGGGTACGTTTTGAACTCTGTTTGCACTGAAACGCGATTTGCTCGGACTGAAAGCAGTTTTGTTAGCTTTCTGGTTCAAATTGGATACTACAGTTGCATTGATTTTCTTAACAGTTCTTGGGACAATACTCGGTCGTGTAAAGTTTGAGGATTTTAAGATTTGTCTTCTTGGGAATGCAAACTTGGCACGTTTGGCATCCAAAGGAGATGCTTTCGCGGTGGTTGTTTCTTCAGGCACCGTTTCCATTGTAACTACAGAGTTAGGTGCTTCTGTTGATATCGTCGTCGGAACTTGTGTACTAGAAATTGTTGTTGAAAGTAAATCTATAATGGGACTTGAAGGATTTTCCGTTGATGTGGTCGTTGTGGTACTTGTCAATGAAACGTCAGTTGATAGAGTAGGTGTAGGTGTAGAAGGAGACGCTGTTGTACTTTCCGTGGTTTGAGGAATAACTGAAATATTAACAGGGTATTTGATGGTAGCCACTTCATCAGCAGACCCTCCGTTAAATTCTTGGCCCTTTGCAAACGTCAAAATGCTACGACCAGACTCAGGTTTTAACACCGACACTTTAACTATGTTAGCTTCCTCTTGCTGGCTAGATACTGGTGCAGAATAAACAACAAATGGTTGGTTCTTGTCATCGCCTACTTTTCGTGCCATAAGTGGGTTCTCAGTCTTAAACAGTCCTTCTAAAGGTAAAGTGGACGGATTAGTTAGCATTGATCGCGGTGTTACAATTTCAAAACTTTTTGCACTTCTAATTTGTTCATTCTCATATGCCGCAGGAACGAATTGCCATGAAGAGAATGGAGTACCTTCTTCTTTATCAGTTCTATTTTCTTCATTTACGTAACTTAAGAAATCATCATTTGGTAAATGTTCCACATGACTTTTGACTTCACCTTTAACATTGGAAACCTTCTTGACATGTCTGTAAGCTTCATTAATACTTTCGGACGCAACAAGGTTTTCTTTAGGAGCGTCAGGATAGGTATCGACTAAAGCCCTTGCATTTCTAGCTTCATCAATCCGTATAATATTTTCAGGTGGATGTTCAACAGGGTATACGTGACCGAATTTAGTCAAATAGATCGGGATTTCATCTTCAACTATTTTGATAAGACTGAATCTGCTAACTTCTCCAATTTTATCGACAACTGGTTTCTTTTCGACCATGATTTTTCCTTCTTCAATGAGTGTCGTTTCGTTGTTCTTGTTCAAGTGGTGTTTGTCTATTTTAGAATTGACTTCTACGACTCTACTGACTGAGAATAGCTTGTTGAATTGTGTTTTAATGATGGGTGTTGGTGGTGGGCTAGACTCAGTCGTGGTTGTAATGTCAACAGTTGTGGGCACTGGTTCAGTAATAATTTCTGTATTCGGTACAGTGTAAACTGGAGTGTTTTGTACGATTGTTGTTTTGATTTCAGCTTCAGTTTGGGAGTTAGTAGTACCATCTTGTGTAGTAGGTAGATTTGTGGTAGTGTCTGTACTTTCCAAGTAATCATCAGTACTATCATCAATTTCCATTTGATAAGTTGCAGTTTCCATTTGTATAGTGTTCGTTGTGGATACATCTTCAGAACTTGTTGCGTCCTTACCGTCGGTCGATATAGTAGAAGTCACCGTGAGATAATCGTCATCAAATGTTGTAGTGGTTTCTCCATCAGAGGCTGCACCAGTTGTGGTTGTTATATCCTTCGATTCTTTTTCAGCTTCTTGCGTTTCATTTTTGCTAGCAAGACCTTTAGGTCTAGGTGCACTAACTGGAGAGTTATAACCAGGTGGTACATTTTGTACTCGCTTTTTGCCGTCAACCGCTGGTTTATTGCTAAACCTGGTTGTGACACCGGTTCTGTTTTGAGAACTTGGGAATCTCCTTGGCAGTTCTGTAGTCGATGTAGAGGCTCTGAATGTATTTGAGTTAACGACACGAGGTCTGAAGCCTGGTCGTCTCGTAGTGAGAGCAAATCTTGATGGAGTATCTTCATCTTCAGCTTCTTCGTCATAAGGTCCTTCTTCTTCCTCGTCCAAAAGCTCCTCAGAATTTGCAACTTCTTCGCCTTCTTCTTCGGAATCAGGTTTCCTTGTGAACAATTGGTTTGGTGGCACGAAAACGAATGGGTTTTCTGGTTCCGGTTCTTCATCCAACACTTCTTCGTCGTTGTAATCTTCTTCATCTTCTTCCACTCTTTGAGTGGTTCTTGGAGTAAAAGGTCGCCTAGTAAACAATTTCGAAGAGAATGGTCTTCTTGTTGTTCCACTCGGCCTGAATGAAGGCCTGTCGGCCGTTGCCGGACTTGTGTAAACACCAGGATTATATTTACGGCTGAAAACTCTACTAGTTGATGCAACTGTGGGTTCTGTGGATGGTGTGTATAATTTCTTACGTGGCCTATATGGTAGCCTAGTTCTGCCTGATGGTGAAGTAGAAACAGTTGTGCTTACTGTAGTGGTTTCTGTTTGTGGATTCTCAGTTTCCGTAACAGACGATTCAGTGTTTGTTGTTTCTTTGTTTTCAGAAATGTTTATAGTCTTGCCTTCAGATATTACTGTTACGTCTGGTTGATTTTCAGGTTTACTTTCGGACTCCACATCTTTTTCAGCTTTAGGCACAGTGTTTTCTTTATTTTCTTCCGTAGGCTTAGTTTCAGTTTCAGATTGAGCATCTGATGCATCGGTGACTGTTACGCTTTCTTCATTTTTGTTTGCGTCCGTTTGACCATTAGTATTTGTTTCAACAGCTGTTGTAGTTTCTTCAATTACAGATTCAGTTGTTTTTGGAGTAACTTCTGTTGTAATCTCAACATTTTCACTCTGCAACTCTACTTTAATTTTCTTCTTTTTATAAAATTCAGTTACTTCTTCAATAATTGGCTCTGTTACACTTTCAGTAGTTGTAGTAGTCGATCGAGTTTTCTCGCCGTAGTTAAATTCTTCGGTAGTTGAACTTCTAAACGTGCTCAGAGAATCGACAGCTTTAGCTGTAATTTCTGGTTCTTCTTCGCTAGGTTTTATTTTTTTACGAATAATCTTGCGTATTCTCTGAGGACTAGGTCCAGTCGATACTACAGTTGATGGAACGGTTTCTGGAGCTAATGTTGTTGATGTAGGTCTACGTCTTATTACTCTAAATCTCTTTTTACCATCTTCGCTAGGTATTGTTTCGGTTGAAACAGTTCCATCATTCGCACCAGGTGCTCTCAGTTTTTTCACAATAACTCGACGTTTGGGTGCTTCTTCTTCCACCTCACTCTCTTCATGTTCTTTTTCTTCTCGTGCACTTTCAGATAGCAAAATATCATCGTTACGGTTTTCCGGCTCATCATCATCGTCGTCATTAGACAAAGTTTGTTGCGTAGTAGATTGACGAGATGGGAACGGTAACTTTCTGGCTACTATGTTAGGTGAAGCTGAAGGTGATGGCCTAGATCTACCAAATGGTAGACGTGGTGCAATCCTTTGAGTAGAAATTTCTTCTGGTGTATCAATGTTTTCCTCATTTTCATCAACTTCACTAGGCACTGATGTCGATCGGGTAAAAGGTCGTGGCGTAAATCGTGCAAAAGTTGGTCTTCTTTGAGCAAAGGACGAAACTGGCTGAGCAGTAGACTCTGTTGTAGAGCTTATTGTAAATCGACTGCGACCACGAGGCAAAAGATTTGGTCGCCTAGTTTCAAGCGTAGCAGCAGAACTTTCACTATCGGGGATAACATCAGAAACAGGGCTTGGGGTAGGTCTACGGAAACGCCTATCAGCTCTAGAACTAAAGCTGGAAACCTGCCTTGGAACAAATTGTGGTTCGATATCAATAGGAGTCAAAGAAATAACTTCATCCGGGTTCAAAATTTGTGGTTTAAATTGGCCTCTGGAAACGGGAGAAGCAGCGGCAGGAATCGAATCATCGCTTCGTGCATTTTGCGATAGTTGGAATCTACTTCTGAACCTTCTAGAGCCGGTAACCCTAGGTGTACCATCATCTACTTCACGACTATCAGGAGTGGTAGATCTAATTTTACGCGATACGTCAGCAGAATCGTCTGAATCCGAAGATATTTCGTTTGGCCTTGGCAATGGTCGTCGGCGGGTCACGAAAGAATAATTCCTGGGACTCACCTGGGTAGTGCTTGATGGTGCGGCAGTACTTGCTGGTGTAGTGGTGGAGCCTCGTCGTCTGATCAGAGTACGACGAGTGCTGGGACTGGGAGGTGCTTGAGTGGTTGTCGTGGTGGTAGTCGTTGTCGTTTCAACTACAGTCGTTGGCGCTGGTGATTCAGTCTCGGGAGTTTCGACTTCAGAACTCGGAGAGTTAAGTAAGGAGGATATTTGAACAGCTAGGACGGTAGTGGGGTCAGGGCTACTGGTTTCCTCGATAGCTACGGTGGTGGAACGTACTCTAAGTGTAGGGGATTCAGAGCTAGGCTCTTCTTCGGGACGGGTGGTAGCACGAGATCGTACAATAGAAGTGTACTGAGGTTGTGCAGATATTTCTCTTTCTAAAGCTGTCTCTTGCTGTTCTTCTTCTTCTTCAGAATTTGAGTATCTGGAAAAGAGAAATATACTCGTTAAAAGACAGTAGTAAAATGACACTACTTATTGCAGAGTAGATAATTTAAGACTTTTGTTATACAAAATCTACAACTTACTGGATAGTGGTAGTTTCCTCAGTAGTCGGTCGCTGTCTTCTAATGGTTACATACTCCGGAGTGTTTTCCCGTCTCGCGCTAATTATGTCTAGTGAGTTTGATGTGTCAGATACTGTCACTAGAGGCTCCGAGCGTTCAAATAGAGCATTTCTGTAATGAAAGGATTCCGTCAATTTTGACTAGCTTATTGTTTAAATTGATCTTGAAACCATAAATGTGGTCACTAATAATTTACAATCTATATTAATATATTATAAAGAGGTAAAATTTGTAAGTTCGTATGTAGGGGGTAATCTTTGGAACCGCAGGTCGGATTGCCAAAATTCTTTTACTGATGAAGTAATTTTTCATCATTAAAGATATTTTTCTTTAACAAGTAGATAAAGTTCAATACGTTCCTATTATCGACGCTAATACATTTAAGATAAATTGTATCTATCATGTCTTACCTTGAAGCCGTATCGTCAGCAGTATCTGATGTGGTTGGTCTAGCTCTCCTGATGTTCACATATTGCAATGGCTTAGCAGTAGTTCCGACCCTGGTCTCAGTCTCCACTGACTTGGCTCTGAAGACCTGCTGCACTTCTTCTTGTTCCTCTTCAGCCTCCTCACTTTCAGGAGTGGCTTCAGTTGTACCTTTGCCTCGTTGGCGATTGATCGTGGTATACCTGGATGATTAAGGTCATTTATTAAAAACTTAAATAATTACAACGAAGGGGCCATATTTTCTTATGTTGGACTTCTGAACAACCTCTATGCGTTTTTATTTTTTTCTTATTTTTAAATATTTATTTTATGAAATGTCGTTTAAAATGCTTACTGTGGTCGATCCTTTCTTAATAGCTTGTCCTTATCATTGGAAGGTTCAATGCCAGCGTTTTGAGGTCCACCACGGCTGTTTTGACCAGAATTTTCTAGAATGCTGTTTGGTCCGGTAAACCTGCAGAGAACGTAATAGATGAATTAAAATATAAGTTAAAAATAATTCTATACAAGTACAAATTAATTATTGACTTGAAGTTTTTTACACATTTAAAAATATAGACATATTCGTTAGTACATTAAAGAAGTGAATGAAGAAAGCTTACTTTATTATATTTAATTATAGGATAGGTTTCCCTTAAGACTTTCTGTAACCAGAATCCAACAATTTATTTCATAAAGATACTTCATGGTTGATACTATAGCCACTGACCTATTTCTGCCACGAGTCCTCTCCAACACCTTCTGGTACAGCTTCTTCTTGAATGGCGAAGGAGTTGTCGTGATGGCACCGTCGGTACTAGCTTGGTTGTTCTCACCATAGCCAAGTTGCTTCTCTAGCTGTTCGATACCACCTATGGAAATAGACAATACTCCATTACCCACTAATCTCTCGTCACGCAGTTTGCTTTCCTATTCCTTGGTTTTCCGTAGCTTCCTGTTCTTATAGCTTCCCACACAAGATTACCCAGAGAGATATTTTGGTATGATCATGGTGTTTTTTTTTTATTTTTGGTAGATATTTTGCAACTTACCAACTTTCTTGATGAGATCGATCAGTTCCTTAATGACCCTCGGATCTTCTGCGTCCTCGTCTGTCGGCTCTTCGAGTGATTCGTCTTCATATTCTTCTTCCTAATTAATAAAAAATACATCTTTATTACTTTTATTTACTTTACAAGTTATGACAAAAAAAATCTCAAATTTCTAGCAACCTCCAAACGATTTGCATTTAATCACGTCAATACTCTTTACTCTATTTAGGTGTGTGAAAAATAGCCTACAAACAAACAAATAAAAATATTGGCAGGTATGTGTGTTTGTAACATGCCCATGAAGATTTCTTACCACAGGTTCAGGAGTAGTAGTCGAAGTAGTTCTGAAGAGTGAGGAGCTCTTGGTGCTCAGTCTGATGGGTCGTCTGGTTGTAGTGGTAGTGGTCGTTGTGGTGGTGGTAGTGGTAGCAGCCTTAGTGGTGGGGGCTCGAGTGGTCGACGCTTTAGCAGGAGGGTCCTTGTTCTTGCAGAGCACATTGCGAGCAAAGTCACAAGAGTCAGCCGCCTTGTTGAAGTATAGACCTAAAACGAATGGAAGATGCTTTAGAATTTATTGGAAAAAAAAATAGAGTTGTTGTTAAATCAATGAGTCTTCAACTTTATAATCACATATAGTTAACTTTATTCAGCAATATTAATGATGTAGTGGTTGATATATTAGGGATTGTTATTTAATTTATGTCTATGTGTTTAAAAATATCTTACTCGGAACGATCTGAAAGTTATTGGGGAGAATGTCTTGTGATATAATGATGGTGAAATGAACTTACCAGAGGGACAGGTAAACTGATGAGCCACAATGCCAAGGTTGGAAGGTCCGGAGTCGAGACACCAGAAGTACTTCTTACAGTCACGAGGGTGAGGGTAGAAGCCTTCGTCGACACACTTGAAGTCTAAGAGAAGAAAATATAAAACGGTTGCGGCCAAATTCCAAAAATAAAAAGGAGATCTCTTTATAAGTCTGACTACTTTTAATTTTTTTTTTAAATGAAATTGTTGATTTCATGGTTGGCGCAGTGGCTACATGACCAGTTGTAATTCGATTTGTAGTATCCAAAAAATGTTGTACCAAGTATTGGTGTAGTGTACATACACATGTAAATGAAACTATGTCTTTGTAAGCGCTTCGTGATTTTATAATCCAGGCTCGTCATATAGATATAATTGCACTTTATTCTATATGAGATAGTTCAGCAAACAGATTATCTGATGACACACGTTATACCAAAATAGTTACTACAAGTGCGTATCCGGTCTTTTGTAGGGTATCACTTCATTTGAGCCGGCCCATTCGCGCCTTAGCATGGATCTCCCTCACTTGACTCGATTTGTAGTTAAAACAACAACAATATTCATAGCGATAAGTACCTGATCCTGGGTCAGGAGTGGTGGGTGGCTCCGGAGTGATGATGTTCCAAGCTGGAGTGGTGCTAGTCACGCTGGTACTTGTCTTACGACGGTTGCTCCTAAACGAGGAAAAAATGCACTAATAAGTGTTGGTAACTTGGTATTGGTATCTTCATTTAAGTTTGAGAACGACAATTTGACATGTTTTTTATAGAGCTTATGTTGCATTGGGGGCGTCGGAGCTAGAACTTGTAGAGGATACTAGTGCGGCCTACAGCTGCTTATAATGCACTCTTGCAATATAAGCAGCTGTAGGGCAGCACCCATTTGCTTTTTCAAGCTACCCGTGTGAATTAACTGTGCACCCGGTGTAGTAGTAACTTTGTCGGTACAAATTGCCAAAAATGTTAATCGCCCTAAAATATTATTCACCTGTATCGATTTAAAGTGCTTTTTATTCAATTCTTTATGATACGTATTAAACGGAAAGGGGACGAATTCCAGTAAGGCACATATGTAGTTGATTTGTAGCATTTGAGGGTTTTATTGTTACAGCAGAAACGTTAGTTTTTTATTTAAAATTCACGATTCTGACAATCTACTTACTTGGAAGCAGGTTTAGGAGTTGTGCTAGTGGTTGTGGTCGTGGTGGTAGTGCTCCTTGGTCTGCTCCTCCTTCTGGTGGTGGTGCGGGTCAAAGCCCTCTCCGTGATGGCGTTGTCAGTAGATCTAAAGATGATGTTAATGATTTAAATGAGATTTCTACAGACATCAAATTAATGTTGACACGGATTCAATATTGGCTTCGCACTTTTACTTGAAATATTTTAAATTGATCCAATGAGGTTATTATAATACCTATACGTAATACGGTATTTGAGAATTATTCAAATTTAATACTTTCAACAAAATTATAAAAACTATACTAAACTTTTTATGTCACTTCTCACTCTCTCAAAATAAAAAAATGAAGTATCATATATAATAATAATGTATATACAAACGATATTTTTTATTGCATTCAAAAGTTGAAATATAATTTTGACCTAGGAAGATACCCAACTGTACATTGTATTTACGTACACTTATTAAATAGTCTTTTGATGATTGTAGAAAATCAGGGCTAGTAATAGGGTGGATAGAAAATGAGTACTCAGACTCACCCAAGTTTAGCGAAATAAGATTCCTTGGCAGCTTCAATGAGCGGGTAGGGCTTATCGTGACACGCGCCGCGGAAGTCGTCGTTGTCGATAGACCAGAACATAATACCTGGAATACAAACATAAGGTTTTATTTTTAATGTGTTACAAATATTCTTCATATATTTTTAGAATTTTAATTATGGTATGGAAATTAAAATCGCGCAGCAATATGGCAATCGGTGGTTAGCTATTATATCAATATAAGTATACGGATTAACCATTCACTTTTATGAACACCCTTGATTGTATCATCCTTTAGGGATGCAAATGGCTCGTGTGATTTGACGATTTATATAATTTGCACAAAGAACATGTTACGTGGATATATAAATAAAGTGAATGTGACCGTAACCACAAGAATGTCCCCGGCCCGGAATATGAGCCAGAATAAGGTGGTTTTTAGACTGTAAGAGTGTTTGCGCGTGAGAAGTCAATATGCTTATCCTTCTACAAAAAAAAACCAAGAGATTGAGAAGAAGAATATCCAGCAAATTCAAAATGTTTTTATAAACTAACCTCCAAGGCCATTTTCTGCAACGTATTCAGCCTTCTTCCTGACAATGTCCACATCATCGTAGCCCACCCACTGGTTACCCTTGTAGGCCACGGGACCCATGGCGTCAGGGTTGGGATGCATCACCGTCCATTGCTCTTCCTCCTCATCATCATACTCCTCGGAATCTTCTTCTGATGTCTGACGCTTCTTCGCTTTAGGTTTGAGGGCTTCGCAGATCTGGAGAAAATTGTAGATCAATTTAGTTACATTATTTAAACGTTGTAGATGACTGATGAGGTTTTCATGATTTTTCTTCTTATAAGTATAAATTCACAAAAAGAATTGTTAGAAATATTGACTTTTTTTATTTATCAATCTGTTTTGAAAACTTAAGTTGAAATTGTTACTGAATTTAAATTGTTTTCAAAATTAAGAGTAGCTTAGTCCCAAATTGGTCTTTAAAAATCATTTAAATGTATCCATATTACTCGTACGAGTGTAGCTGTAAATTCTTTCTATACGACGTACTTCAGTGTAGTTGTGTATACTTCTAACCCCGAAAACCAAGATTGACCTTGAACACTTTACCACGAGATATAAACATGACAATAATCCGATTACAATTAATGACTGCATGGCTACAATGTCCGTCAATGACAAGTGATTGATATGGAGACAAGCTGGTATAAACCAGATATGGATCTTGATGGACTGATCTGATTATGTCTGCGGCAAATAATGCACAATAGCACAAATAGGACTTCTATTTACACTGACGATTTTCCGTGTCTTATTAAATGGCTGGCTTTGTAAGCAAATTAGTAAACTTGCCGATGTGACCACAATATCGGCCGAGTAGCATTTGGCCGGGTGGTATGCGATGACATTTACCATAAAACGATGACGCTTTGCCGATTGTCTGGTAGTACGATGGTGAAAAAGGTGAATCAAGGTGTGTAGCTCCCCGGACACAACGAACTGTTTTTTCAAATAATATCGACTATATTTTTTTACTGCTTGACTAACTGACTCAGTTTGGGAAACAAAAATGTCACTTAGCTTAATAATAACTTCTTTCCATAGTTATCATCTACCAGTTCAAAGCCACCCACACCTATAACCATATAATTTTCTATAGTCTTGCACTATAGTCCTGCATCAACCAGAGATTGTTTTGGGTGTACTTTTATAGTGAATACAGGGATAACAGCCGGCTGATGTCCCATCACATTTAGATTAAAACTATTCAACGGACCTCTGTAAGTTGGCTTCGGCCCCTAGTACGCCTTCCAAAGGTCCGGGATCCGGTGATCGTGAAAGGAATGAATTTCTTACCTCATAATAAGCTAAATATCCCTTCTCCCTTGTAGCATCTCCTTGTTCTCCAGGGCCGTCAGCTGGTGATCCGATTTCCACAGCATCAGGGTTGAACAGAGTGTAGGAGCGACCGTACGTGGGTATACCGAGGACCAGCTTCGAAGGATCTGCGCCACTTTCTATATAGAACTTGATTGTGTAATCCTGGAAACAGAAGGTAAATGGTTGAGGGCTTGTAGAACAATTCGATTGACAAAAGCAACCTGCTTTTGCGTTAGAAACATCAAAATGTCGCGATGAGGATTTTCATCTTAAACAAAATAATACTGAACTTAATAGCAAATTCTTTATTTGGATCGAAACTGGTGAAAAATTCGTATCGTTTTAAGTTTTAACATACGCAAAGCCCGCTAAGAGACATATTTAATCAAAAAGCCGCTAATAAAAATACACAAAGAAATATTATATAATTTCATCTGATTGCAGAGGAGATGTGGGAGAGCCATGCTTAGGCACGAATGGGTCGGCTCGACCGGAGTGATACCACGGCCTCACAGAAAACCGGCGTGTAACAACCACAGCGTTGTGTTTCGCCGTGTGAGTGAGGTTACCGGAGGCCCAATCCTTCCCCTCTCCCAATCCCTCCTCAATCCCTAAATCTCCAAATCCCTAATCCTTAAAAGTTCGGTAACTCCTCCGTTGCGGGTGTCCATGGGCGGCACTGATTGCTTACCATCAGGTAATCCGTCTGCTCGTTTACCGATCTATGACATAAAAAAAAGATACGAGTGCGTTACTAATCTTTCAGGGGTGAGTGCTTTAGGATTGGGGCATTTTGGCGATTGAGCATGAGAGAAGGAATTGGTCCTTACTCAGACAGTGAAACACACACTAAGCGTAGTTACATGCGCATGTCATTCAGTGAATATGGGGAAATCGTTCTTAATAGCTGGTCGTAGATACAATACTATACTGCAGTCACGAAGAAGATTTGATCAGCGCTCTCTAATAAAGCTCTTATCATTACAATAGGTTACCCAATCAAAATGACCTTGGTTCCTCATTGTCTGTGTACCGGTCTTAGGTCGTGATGATATTTTGCAAAGCCTATGTCTGGCTGCCGTCTACAATAGACTGGTCTGATTGATTTGTAGGTTACACTAGTTCTTTATTCACGTTTTAATATCTAGGACAGAAATAATATTGCTACCACGTACTGTTTGCTTTAAATATCTGTCGAAGGCATAAGGAACCGTTGCTTAGTGACATGTTTTGAATTTGGATAAGAGTTTTTAGTTACGTTCATGGAACATGGATGTTTCTACAGTTTTTTTTTATCACACACAAGTTATCATTGCGCCTTTGTCAGCGGCTTAATAATTTTTTTTAAATGGTTGATATTCTTAGTTTTTTTAATGTGATATGGAAAGAAGAAAGAGAAAGAAAACACATTTATTCGACAAATAGGCACACAAATACAAGTATATAAAAATACATAATAAGAACACAGTATTTATGAATACAATAATAAATTAATAAACAAAACAAGAATAACATATAAAGTATTAAAAAAGAAAATAAAACGCTAAAATAATAACAACATTCATGTGCCCATGCCAAAAGGGCCTCCACCTCAGCATATAGTTGAGCAAATATGCTCAACGCTGATTTTCAGGTGGCACCCTGCACTGACTCACGTCACGGACGGCGGTACCGCCAATCAGTAAAGAAAAGAAGTAAGAAACATAATGTGAATATAGAAGAAAGTGTGCGTGTGTGAAAATATTATCCAAATTATTCAGATATGAATACATTTTATATCATAATAAGTGAATACAATCTTTTTTTTTAAAATATGATACATAAGGGAGTTAATTGCTACATGTTCTTTTTTTAATTAACTGGGGGTTGTCGAAAAATGTTTTTGGCTATTTGTAGGTATACTAGACAGGTACTATTTAGTGACACCCGTGCTGAGCTCTCGTTCACTTTGTCGCGTACCCCCTCAAGGATACAGTTGCCCTCCACCAGCCACAGGACACAAAACTCAGGCAGCAAAGTTTACGAGTAGTGGAGTGATTGTAATAAAATAAATAAATAAAAGTAATGGCGAAGTGCAAGTAGTACAAACACCGTGATAACTCACACAAAAATGCAAAAACTTCCAAGTTAGTGTAAAAAGTAAGTAAAAATTGACTAATTTGGAATAATAAACTGAAATTAGATAAAAGACTTGTCAATATTCATGTCGCCGAATTTAATTTGAGATGTCACAATAAAAGATTTTAATTCTAACCTAAATTATTTTTTATTTTTCAGATCTCTAATTGGAGGCGGAATATTATTCCAACATTTGGAGGCCGCATAACGGAAGCTGCCACGAAAGGCTGCAGTCCTGTGCTGAGGAATGGCGAGCTGCTGAGCACATCGCCTACCCTCAAGCTCCCGGTGACTGCCAACCCATGCAAGCCTAGCGTACAGGTATGGAGGACACTTGTGTTTTATCACGTCGAACATAAGACAGGCGAGGTGGAGTTTACGACGTGATTTCATTTTTAAAACATTGTGTTTGTTTAAAAAAGGCGTAACATGACTCCTCGGTAGAACATTGTAGCAAAATCGTGCGCAAGCATTCTGTACTCTTTGTATTAATCTCCCAGTGCGTGCCAAAAGCCTGGGGCCTATGACTGTATCTGCGTAGTTTAGTTTTGATAAAACCAAACTTTCCACCAACCGCACACGCAGTTCCTCGCACAAGTAGGGTCGTATTTTATATAAGATATGGCAGCAAACGTAGGTGAAACGAACGTGGTAAATGG
Organism: Spodoptera exigua; assembly: GCA_902829305.4. Classification (NCBI taxonomy): domain Eukaryota; kingdom Metazoa; phylum Arthropoda; class Insecta; order Lepidoptera; family Noctuidae; genus Spodoptera; species Spodoptera exigua. The sequence continues at coordinate 13,285,729 of LR824618.2, read as the reverse complement.
CAAGCAATCGGCGCCGGCGTCGCCATGGAGTCCCGCAACACCAGTGGAGTTATGATTACGTTTCCAGCTTTTGTGATTTAGGAACCAATGCCTCCTGGTCACCTCCCCAAGGAGGGATGGTGAGAAAGGATTGGGCTATAGTATTAATTAATTTGTATGTATACTTACAATGTTAAGTTCGTTGTCGACGCTGTACTCGTTGGGTTCTTCCAGTGGATAGAGAGGCGCGTGGTGGTTCACTGCGGGCTCAAAGGCGGAGTGGTAGTCGTACGATAACAGGTTCATCCAGTCCAAATACCTGAAATAATTTGTAGAAGTTATAACAAAAAACATTTTCTACCATTAATTTCAAGTGGCTAGTGAATAATTTTATCCTCGTATTCGAAGACTTTTAATTGGTTACTTAACCAAATATAAAATTGAATTTAATTAATAAATCTTGAATTAAGAATAGTTTTTCTTGAGTGAGAATATCATCATATTGAATGACTGCACAGTGGCTGGGCAACTGGCTGCTGTGCAACGTGTCGCGGTTTCGATTCCAGCACGAAACAACACTTTGTGTGATCCACAAATTGTTGTTTCGGATCTGGGTGTGTTGTGTATGTGAATTTGTATGTTTGTAAACGCACCCACGACACAGGAGAAAATCCCAGTGTGGAAAAATTTTCTCCTGTTCAACGTTTTTTAGAAAAAAAATAAAACTCTCGCCTTATTGGGGCGAGAGGGAGTTACAGACTCTTACTGACTTAAAACCAGTCTATTTCTTCTCCTGCTTAAGACCTGGGCTGCGGTATATCATTGCGCACATCTTTTTAGGCCGCATTTATTTGTGCACTATTATATATTTATCTAATACGCATTTACTGTATTTAAATTTATCGAAGCCATGCATGAATATAAATATTATTGTAATATAATATCGATCTTGATATTATCAAATCCAATCAAAACAAGATCATGTGATAAACAAAAAAAAATATTACTAACCTACTTTGAAAAAAAACCGACTTCAATTCTTGTAATCAATCTCGGAAATCAAATTCCAAGTAACATCTGACAAACCATATTTATCATTTTAAGATCGCCATGGGAACAGCCAGCTGTTAAATATGTACAGTGTAATTAAGTACATAAGGTCCAAAACCAAATTACCTTGACCTTTGCAACAATTCAGTCGGATTCCATAGCGTATCTTGTTCAAACCAGTTCGCCTACGTCCACTTACAACAGGTTAAATATCGACATCGTTATTTATTTTATCCTTATTTAAAAGTGATATTATAGTTGTGAGGTTCCGCATAATTAGTTAAACTTGGAGACTTGCTGCTAATGGGAGGTCTTGTTTTTATATAAATTTGGAAATGTAGGTAATTATATTTTTACAAGAAAACTAAGGCCAATTACTTATACTATCTATCCTACATTATCTAATCGTAAAAGTTGTTAAATATAAATAGGTTTATTGCTAAGTAATTGTTCACCTACAGTAACTGTTTCATAAATGAGGAAACCCCAGTAAGTAACCGGCTTCATCTAGTTTTTTACATATAATTTTGTCATGTAAAAGGACTGTTTTGAGGCATATTTACAAAAATAAAATCAATAACAAAAAAAAACAAAAGAAGAATATTATTTGCGATGGAATTGAATCACTCATTCTCTTAATACATTTCCAAAAATAATAATAACGAAAATGAAGACATAGACATACTTATAAAAAAGTTGTGTATAATAACACTGGATATGACATGACACGAGAACTGAAATCAGTACAGGTTACACAATAATAACATGTCAAAATTGTACATCACGGTAGGAAAACAACAACACGAATCCGAAATTTATAATTACATTTCAATTATCTATAGACGAGACCATATTATACGGAACTCCAAACAGTAGGTGCCTATACAAGTAATACTTACAATTACAGAACAAACGGCAGATGATTACAAATTTCCCGTACATAAGATTAATTGGGGAATAATAACGTGGGTTCAAAGACGGTACTGTGTTTGGAGAATTGAGTTCATCAATTTTATTGTGTTGGTAGTTTTGTGGGCGAATTTACATTAAAATTCATGTGTGACTTTGATTGTTTTGTTTCTATTTGAATGTATAAGATTTAAATAGGATGAGTGCGATTTAATTTCTTAACTTTTTATTGTGATTCAAGCTGTTAAACGTGACTAAGCACTTTTTTAAGAAAGGAAAAAGGCAGCCTATATTGTCTCGATCTATTTATTTAGTTATTTTCTCACACATTTATATGTTATACACATCGCACATAAAATAAATATTAAAACATCAACAGACACAGAGTACGTAGGTACCATACGAGGTGACATTTAATTAAAAATTTTAAATAAAGAGGCAACCTATTACTGGTTGGAGGTTTTAGAGGAACGGAGTGGTTTTTGGTCCGTAAGAGCCTGACACTACCTCTCTTGACTGCTACTTGACTCCTGTTGGCCGTAGCGCGTGTGTGCCTACTTATACCCGATAGTCTTCCATACTACTCAATTTGAACCAGCAATTCCTGAGATTAGCGCGTTCAGACAAACTCATCCACTCTATAATATTAGTACAGATTCCCATTAAAAAGGATCAAAACTTGCAAATCCGAAGTACTTAAACAGAATAATAATTATCTACAATTGTCAGCTACAGTTTATCTCTAAGCCCGAATCGCCCGCCATTGTTTTCGTAGGGCTTTGCGTAAATATCTTGAACAAAGCTAAACGTAACCAGAGCGTTGAAGGACAAGAGATCAGAATTATCACATCTCATTGTTCTAAGAACTATGGTAGCAACAATTTGATGAAACTCTGGATGTTAATGCAAGTATCAAAGTACTTGTGTATTTGTTTATTTTGTTAGCAGGTTAACTGTCCGTGTAAATGTAGTACTCTAGTTTTAACAAAACATTGTTTTATGATTTTAATTAAAGTTTAAACGTATGTAGGTAGGTATTGTTTTTGTTAAGATTGTGTAACTACAATAGTTGTTAGTAAATGTTTTTACAATTGTTTGTTTCTCGGTGACCGATTTTTATTTCGATTGCTTGTGTGATGTAAGTTTTCATTAAGGATCAATAAGGACAATATTTTTTTTCTAACTTACGATTCGGAGACAAAGTGAAGATACCTAAAAGATAATGAAGTTAACGAATAAATAATTAGCAATTTCATAGGTAAATACCCAATATTAAATTAAAGCAGCCTACTCTACTAGTAGGCTGCGCGACGTCGTAATAATTTAGTTAATTTAGCATGTCTCACGATAGTTATTATAAAAATACCCAAAAATATTTATATTATCTATTACAATAAACAGACTAGCACAACGATTTTATTATGTGCAAAAAATAAGAGTGGCCTAATCAATCATAAAAAAATTAACACAGAATTAAGAACGAAATAATTATGTCATGATTTTTATCATCTTTAAGTATGGGCGAGCCATGCTTCGGGACGTATTATGAGTCGTCTCGGCCGGAGTGATACCACGGCCTTACAGAAAACCGGCGTACATAGCGTTGTTTGTTGTACGCGCGAGTGACGTCACCGGAGGCCTTATCCTTCCACTTCCCAATCCGCCCCCAATTCCTCAATCTCCAAAACACTAATCCCCAAAAAGGTTGGCAATGCATTCGTGCTATTCCGTTATTGCGGGTGTCTATGGGTGGCACTGATTGCTTACGGTTCTCTAGTTTGTCGTTCTATCACAGAGAAAATCAAGTACAACATTTTTGCAACATCATGAAGACGTCTCGCATATGCGCATCACATGGCATACAAGGGCGTATCTTGCATAACCCCCTGTTCATGGCCACCACAGGCCCTCCCCTCCAACTCCCATTGTGCATTCAAACCTTACAATTGTATGCTTCATTCAAATCAGCTGGTACTTGCGAAACTAGCTAACATTGGAATACTATAATACTCGTATCAAGCGATGGGAACGAGCTGTAGGATTCTATGGGAACCATGGAAACGTCTGTTATTTAATTCAACTGTGTTTAAGAAGAGTATTTGCATAGAATCGCTGTTAGCTTTGTTATAGAAAGATAGACGTTGTTCATTTGTTTATATCATATCATTAACCTATTAGTTTTTTAAGTTTTATAAGTTTTTTAAGTGTGGGAGAGCTTCGGCACGAATGGGTCGGCTCGACCGGAGTGATACCACGGCCTCACAGAAAACCGGCGAGAAACAACCACAGCGTTGTGTTTCATCGTGTGAGTGCGGTTACCGGAGGCCCAATCCTTCCCCTTGCTCAATCCCTCCTCAATCCCTGAGTCTCCAAATCCCTATTCCTTAAAAGGTCGGCAACGCACTCGTAACTCCTCCGTTGCGGGTGTCCATGGGCGGCGGTGATTGCTTACATCAGGTAATCCGTCTGCTCGTTTGCCGTACTATTACATTAAAAAGTGCCCACTGCTAAGTAAAGTCCTCTGTTCAATCGGAGAAGGTTTTGAGCATTAATCAGCACCTAGGTCTCCTCACGGTGTTTTCCTTCACGTGTTTAAATAATTGGTAAGTATAATAATTGCTTTTAAAATCCGTTTCGGAGTTTAAGATTTAAAGCATACAAAGGGATATAGTAACAGAAAAAGTGACTTTGTTTTATAATATTTTGGGGATATTTTTTTATGGAATATGTCGGCAAACGAGCAGACGGATTACCTGAACGCAACGGAGGAGTAACGAGTGCGTTGCCGACCTTTTAAGGATTAGGGTTTTGGAGATTTAGGAATTGGGAGGGATTGGGGGAGGGGAAGGATTGGGCCTCCGGTAACCTCACTCACACGGCGAAACACAACGCTGTGGTTGTTTCACGTCGGTATTAGCCGACCCATTCGTGCCGAAGCATGGCTCTCCCACACTTAATACTAGTAACACTATTATAGCGTAGAGAATATCTTCAGTAGCTATTCGTCAATAAGTAGCGAAGTAGCGTAGTTGCTGTGACAGCGTTAGCGTTGCGAAGTGTCTTGTTAGTCAAACCTTTACATTTGCAATCATTAAAATTCCGATTTCGATCGTGTGACATTCTTAGTACGGGCATGGCTTGTCCGCTGGTACAAGTAAAAAGCGATGAGCTTATTATTAAAATACAATTTCAATAAATTTAATTAAATTCTCTTCTTCAATTTCAAGTACCAAGTTCAACCAGAATAAGTAATCAGTTCAGTCCAATAAGTTATGATTAAAAAAGGTACGGCAATGTTTTTGAAAAAGTGGTCCTGCGATAAAATCACAGTCTCTGAAATAGTTGTTTCCACCGAAAATCGAACCCAAGATACACGACAGCCTGTGGCCTAACCATGTAGTCTTATCGTTTCACTATTCCTTTCACGGCAATTCAAGTATAAATTTCTGATTAGGCTTATTAAGTTTGTTCCAAATAACACTGTTAGGTTTTTTCGACTATATACTACCTTCAAGAAAATAATAATAATTATATGTATAAATTTAAATCGCGATCGCCTACAACATTCACCGGCCTATTTTATTAGGCAATTTGACATTGAACCAGTAAATTAAACAAGTGTCGTGATGTGTATGGCTGTGTATGTAATGTGTGTATGGCGCAATGTATTTGCATGTGACAATTATGTATTTGCACTGTGTAGTCTTTAGTAATTTGTAGAATGTCATGATACCTCGTCGCTTGTTTTGTAATTTAAATGAAAATCATTATTTCGGCCAATTGTTTTAAATTGCCGTCGTACTAAGACAAAATGTTGACAATGTTTCAAAGACCATTTTTTGAGTCTTTGAAACTTAGTGGAGGTTGAAGGTCTCAGTTTCTTACATACGACAAGGTCCTGGATGCACGTCAGGGTATTTTTTTGTTTATAATTTGTGAGTAGTTTGTTTTGTTATAGTATTCTATTACATAATATATCGGTTACAAATCATACATTTGTAGTATGAACTACATTACGTTACTTATGATATATGGATACAACGTCGGCCTCGGCATGGAATAGAAGAAAGAATGAGGGTTTTGAGCCTGTAAGAGTCTGACACTTCTGAGAAGTCATTAGATGATATGCTCTACTCAAATAAATGATGGTTTGGACAAAACGTGAAACTAAACTAATTTTTAAGTTACTGATGTTTTCGTGTGAAGTTTCTCAATGAATTTAATTTAGATATTCCCCGCTAAAACTGTTGTCCATGTACAGGGCGTACTCCCATTTATTATCTCAAAATAAAATAATACTCACTGGTTAAGCGTCTTCACATCGAATCCCTTCTGTATGTACTCGATACCCGCTGGTACAGCCATGGTAAGCAGTAGTCTAGGCTTGCCAGTCTTCTCTGCTTCTCTCTCAAACTCTTCCCGAAGCTCCTTCACCAGCTTGGCGTAGTTCTCCCTGTCCTTCGGTTTTCCTCCGTCACGGAATGCTGGGTACTCCCAATCCAGGTCCAGGCCGTCGAAGCGGTTCTGTCTGAGGAACTGTGGAGGGATACAATTGGTTGTTAGTGGCAAGTTTTAATGGTGTTACTGTATTATGTTCGGGCTATTAAACTTAAGTGTTGCCACCGTCCATGTCCTAATAATGGACGCTCAATATGTCAATAAGCTTTAAATTTATAGTTTTCAGTGTCCATGGGCTGCTTCAATTGCTTACCATCAGGTAGACCGCTTGTTTGCCATCCTATCACGTAAAATAAAAAAAGGGAACCATTGGGCCTCCCGTAACCAGACTCACATGGCGAAACACAACGCTATGGGTTTTTCACGCCGGTTTTCTGTAAGGCCATGGTCTCACTTCTTGAGCCGATGCATTCGTGGCGAAGCATAGCTTATGTAGGTATTGAATGCAAACACTGTCCCAAATATTAATGATACTTTCGTAGTATCAACAATATTGTTAGCTATATTTTTATTATAACTTTCGTGAGATATTCTAAATTAATTATTATATTTTCGGCTTGCTCACGTAATAATTTGACGAGATACTCGACTAGTTTCAAGCCATGCTAGAAGCCCATATTCATGAGCAGCATTCCGCGACACGCGACGCGGTGACTGTCACGCTGCTAGAGTAGTAGAACTAGTCGAGTATCTCGTCAAATTATTACGTGAGTAAGCCGAAAACATAATAATTAATATTGTTAGCTATCAATATTCTGTCTAATTGCGGAGATATTTTTTTAAATTGGTGTTCGTGAGTCCAATTCACTTCACTTTGTAACATTATAAGTTTCTTAAAATATCTAAAATCATAATTTGGTTACAATTAAACCGTTAAGTTGCAAACATTTCTGGAATTGCAATAAAATGCAAGTGAAAGGATTTCTGAAGTAATGAAATACAAAAATTCAATTGAGAAAGATAAAAGTGGTTCACAAGTCAAGGTCACGACGAATTATTAAGACCAAACTGCACTCACGATATGTTTTAATTATACTTTCATTTTATTACAACGATAATTATGCATTATAACAATATGGCTGACAGAAATTTCACAGAATAACAAAAGTGACAGTTAATTTTAACATTAATCATATTTAAAATAAGAATTTCTCGAGAAAATAAGAAGCGTTATTGTGCGAAAAATACAAAATGGCTTCCATTTGAACACAAATTCACAGTCACGGTAAACGTATAATTCGTAATACATTGTAGTATTTTCTAATCTAATTTCTCACAGAGAGGTGCAATGTAATAAGAGTTCTATGGAGAAAGTAATAACTTCGAAAATACAATAACTTTTCATGTCTGATAAATGTATTTGAATAAAGCGACTACTTATCGATAAAGTGAAAATTATAACAATCGATGACAATGACTTCAAATACGCTCATATGCAATAAACAATTTGAAAATAAGAAAGATATATGATCGATCGTTTTAGTACTTTTTTTAAATTAGATAGTTGTCTCGGTCAAAATTTAACTCAAGTTTTCTTTTTATTTACTAGCCTATAATGTCCCACTGCTGGGCTAAGGTCTCCCCATCTGCATTCGGATATATGGGCCACTATTGTCACCCAGAGGACACCTCAGGATGGATGCCGCAGCCGAGGTAAGTCCCGGAAAAGATGGTGATGGCGATCTAGACGCCTATCGTCAAGACTGGTGGACACAGTCGAATGATCGGGAGGTGTTGAAGCGAGATAGGGAGGCCTTACTTTATATAGAATATAAAGTTTTAAATTACTACTACTAGTTGGAAACTACCATATTGTATGGTTTTCGAAAACTACCACTAAGCGCACGCGCGCGCGTTTGCCGTACAGGCAAAACAAACATTTCCCTCTCCAGTATTTTTCCTCGATCTCTTAACGCAGAAAATGAATCGTAATCACATCTATTTCCATATTTTTTAAACTTTCTATGGTACTTAAATTTTTCTTTTAATATTTTAATAAGAGGTGACTTATACCAAATAGGATACTTAGAACTAGGCTTAATCATTTTTACAGGTACATGTAAGCTGCATAATTTGTCTAATCTAGAGTAAAAAAGTGACGTAGCATCCTCCACTGTCCCTTTAACAAGATCATTATTCCAGTCAAAAGTGTCGAGTTCTTTCGATATTATTTCATAGTTAGCTAAATCAAACAAAAATTTAAGTCTTGGTTGAGTAGGTAACATATTATGATATTCCACGAAATCAAAGTTTATACAGAGAGATACGTGATGTGGGTCCTCAGAAACTAATGGTTCAGAACATTTAGCGACATCAAGGTAATTGTTGCTGAGAACCAGATCCAATATTCTATCATTTGTATTTTTGTGAGAGTTATACTGGAGAAAATTACCCGTATTTAAAATATCAAAAAACTCCGCTTGAATCAATCCTTGAATGTTACTAGGATCCAACGAATGCCCATCCCCCGACAAACTCCATTCTACATTGGGTAAATTAAAATCGCCTACAATAACAAAAGCATCCGTTAAATTATTTAATACGATGTCGTTTAATTTAGAGTAAAAACATGATAATTGTGTTTGCAATGAATTACCAAGATTGTTTTTACAAATATATGCTGTACAAATATGTATTTTGTAGGAGACTTTAGGTTGAGAGCGCTTAAGCACTAGGGTTACCCAAATGTCCTCGGCGGACGAACACCAGTCATTGCGTTCCTCGGCAACCAATTCTCTGCGAACAGCGATAAGCACACCCCCACCAAGGGTTTGATTCAAAACCGAGTAATTTCTGTCACGCCTCCAAACCAGATAATTATCTCCAAATAGTTCGTTATCATTGAAATCATCCTTTAACCAAGTCTCAGTCAAGCATATGAGATCATAATTATTTAAGCATACATTTCTAAGTAGTTGAGAAGTCTTAGTCCGCAAACCACGTACATTCTGATAATACAATTTAATAGCCATTTTTACAGATACGAGGTATTAGCAAAGGAAATAAACAATTTGATACGGAAGAATTCCACGTTTTTACCAAAATCCAAAACACAAGCTCCGTAAATACTAAAACACACAGATTAAATAAGCTAATAACAATCAATTGCGGAAGAAGCCAGTAATAAATATACTTATAGCCGAATAACTGTGTAGAAGGCGCATAAGCATCGTCAAGTTTATAAAAAATTGTTCGTTTAAAATAAGGTAACCACAAAAATACAAATGAATATACTATTAAAGGCAATGAAGCTTTAACGCATAAGACATAAGAACCACAATGCAAACAAAAGGCGCAGGTAGCCGGCTTCGACCCGAGCGATAAGAGAACAAAAGCGAGGCTCATTAGTAAATCTATTGAATAGGTGTAAAAAAATAACATACCAGTGTTTCTCAAAATACTTACGACTATAAACTTAATAATATTACATGCAAAAACTAGTAAAATTATAACTTGTGCCACTAATATATTTTCTTTAAATCCACATCTGACTTGATTGTGAGAGTGGGAGAAGTGGGATTTCTCTTCACAAAAATTTTGCAATTTTTGACCCACACATAAGTAAAATCCTTCTCTCTAGCCAGTGACTTTGCCTTATTGAGCAGCTGTTTATTCTCGAACGTTAAGTGGTCATTTACAAAAATCTTGCTATCGCCATTAAGACCCAAGTCAGAAGCCTTTATTGAGTGGTACTTCTTAGCCGCACTTACGAAGTCATCACGAAGATATCGATTGTGCAAAGAAACAATTATATTTTTGTTATCCTTATTTTTTCGCTGAGGAACTCTAGCAATGTAGTCAATTTGCTCCTTATTGACATGGCAATTGATGATGCTACCAATCTTCGATACAATCGTGTATAGGTTTTCAGATGCAGTTACCGGCACGCCCTTAATCTCCACATTATTCAACCGCGATCTCTGCTCATTATCACGAATTGAAACTTCAATCCTCTCCAAACGCTGCTCAAGGCGAGTAATGTCTTCTTTTGTTTTCTGCATCGTTTGAATTTCAGTCATATAATCTTATATCGATGTTTATTTGGAATATACATCATGTACCTAAATGTGCATTTCTAAATACTTTTCATAGAATACTCCTACTTTCTGCACGCGAAACAGATGCGAAAAGAGACTTTTTTGGATGGTAAATTAATGCTCACCTTGATAGCGTTCCTGACGAACTCCTTTCTCCTTTCCCTGGAGCCGACCATGGGAGAGAACCTGGTGGAGCCCTCGTTCCATCCGCCGATAGCCAGCATCGTCTTCAAGTTCTTGTTGTAAGTCTTTAAACCAGTGAATTTGGCATAACCACCTGCGTAGAAAAAGAAACTTAAATCTCACCCAAACAGAAATAGTTTATTTTTAATTTTACAATTTATTTATTTATTATATACTTTATTTTACATCACTTAATTACATAGCATTACTTACAAACTACAATTATTATGAGGAAAATTACAATGCTTCGTTGACTATATTTTAACGAAAGCATTTCAAATGGCACCCAACATGGGCCTCTGAAATACAACTGAAGTAATAGATAACAAGCAAGAATATAATTACCTTTCTCAATATCCTGGTATTTATCAAAAGGCTTTAGCGTGTTGTCCTTGGTGAATCCTCCGAAGGCGTATACAAGATGTGTGCAAAGGTAGGGGTTGATGTTCTGGGGGTTGAACTTGGCTGTGCCGGGTCGGTACACCGACCAGTTTGTGTAGTAACATACCACGCGGGGCTCGCTTGCTGATGCTGAAACAATAATGACGAAGTTAAGTAAGTGTGGGAGAGCCAAGCTTCGGCACGAATGAGTCGGCTCGACCGGTGTGATACCACGGCCTCACAGAATACTGGCGTGAAACAACCCACAGCGTTGTGTTTCGCCGTGTGAGTGAGGTTACCGGAGGCCCAATCCCTACTCTTCCCCTATCCCTTCCCAATCCTTATATCCGCAACTCCCATCCCCAAAAGGCCGGCAACGCACTCGTAACTTCTTTGGTGTTGCGGGTATTCATATGCGGCGCTGATTGCTTACCATCAGGTAATCCGTCTGCTCGTTTGCCGACCTATACCATAAAAAAGAAAAAAGTTAAGTTTTTGTGGGTAGCTGGCAAAATATGTCGATTTATTACTGTCATCGTATTACTTGTGGTATTAGAATGTGTTCGTTGATAACTCATGTTTCACAGAATATTATATAGGTGAACCGTCGAAAAAACGCGCAAATTTAAACCCGACAAGGTTTCATGTACAAATTTAATGTGACGGATCAAGTACAAAACACAATCAAATAGAGAACCTCCTCCTCCTTCTTATGAGGTCGGTATATCAGTAATAAAAAATTTTAAAAGCTTTACAATACAAGTATAACTCTTCGGTTAAATTCGCAATCTCAATGAAGAATAATTATTTTAATATGTCAGCCAATAAGTTACTCTATTTTCCACATTAATATATTTTCTCGTAAAATTCAGTACTATTATATTTAATTCATACTACATCACATATTATCGTGATATAGGTTTTAATTGATTGAATTATCAGTATGACTGATCATTGGATGAGTAGGCCCCAATTGCATCCCCTGGACAATCAAAATTAATAGCATTAAAAAGCTTTGCGCGTTAAAAATAATCATTCAGTCAGGCATTGTAGCCAAATCTCTTTCCTAACCCCTAAAAAGGTCGGCGATGCACATTTAACTCCTTGATACTGCAGGTGTTCCCGGCGAAGGTTGCTTACCATCACGTAATCAGTTGTTCAGCTCGTTTGACGACCTATAAAAACCTAAAACTAAATAACTCGGTATTAAAAAGAATACTAATATATTTATCGTTTGGTCGCCCCAACAATTCACTTAACATTAAATATCATTATTATAACCTAATAAAATTTCTTTGTAAATAACCTTTTGTTTCCCCGCTTGAAACAAGTCAGTTTCACTACATTATAGATTGCATACTTGACATTTAAGCAAAGCGGTTGTAACGGCAGACATTTTGCTAAATATTGCAAAGCATTTCCAATCAATTGCTGTGTCCAAAACGCTGGGAAAATTTAATACTGAAGCGGATTATATTTTATTGCTTCCATATCTATTCCATTCAGTTTATTGGTGCAACTGTGCAACTACATAGTATACTGTGTTACTACATAGTATAAAACAAAGTCGATTCTCTATCCGTACCTATAACCATATGTATCCTTAAATCTTTAAAAAGACACAACGACTTTTCATGCAGTTTTTCTAATAGATAGAGTGATTGAAAAGGAAGGTTCATATGTATGGAAAGCCACGACGAGTCGTTAATAAAGTAAATTTATAAAGCTACCAATAAAAAAATATGTTTAACTAGTCATTCTTCGATTCGGTGTCTTTTGCCTGATTACCGAGTAAACATTTACATTCTAACTAATTTAAAGAAAGATATCTTATTGGATATTAATTTTGTGCCTTAGAAAAGTATTTGAAGCCATTTCTTTTTTGTTCTTCTTCCATGAAAACCGTCAGATATATTTTTGCTTCAATTATTATAAATCATTTTTACTTTAATTTTATGTGAAAATTCAAATAGAGATTGGTGATACATACAGTACAGGGGTGTGATTCTGTAAGACTTCATTCTAAACTTCGAATCTGAATCCGCTGTGAGTAGTAGTACACTAGCGCTACACTTGCGAGTTGAACTAAATTGACAGCAATATTTTGATAGATAAAGTATGAGATGACGTTAAAAGTGGCATTCTAAAATTTAATTACCCTGTCACTTCGACACTCACTTCGCACTCGAACAAGATTCAAAATCAAACAAATTTTATAGAATCAACGTGCAGGACTAATCGACCTTTAATAAAGATCTTATTAACAAAATTAACTAAAAACTCAGAATAAACATCTTAGAAAAAGCAGGTTGATATTGCATTTTATATCATACGTATATGTATAACTATCATTAAATTTTCCCGGACGTGGAAAGCAGAGCAGTAAGTGTTACTACGTAACTTGTGAAGCGTGTAATAGCTTCAATGTGGACACGGCAGACATTATGACAGGCCGTGCTTTGTTGGATGTGCCCTCGTATTGTATGTAATGTGATATTCTTTGAGGTTACGCAACGTAGCTTTATGGTAGATTTTCCTTAAAGAAATGAAGAGGAAGGAGAAAGTAAAATGTGTTTTACAAAAGAGGATAAAGTCTTAAAAAATTGGTTTAAATGTTAAGCCTCTTGTACTAACTTCAGGTACACGTCATAATTAATTTAAAATCATTTATAAAGATTGATAGTACTTAGATGTAAAATTACATAAATAATTATACTGTGTTAATCTTATTGTTTTTTTTATTAAAATTCCACACAAATGTGCACTCCAAAAGCGGAGATTTAAATGTCAAAATCAAGGTCTCGTAATCTTTTTTAATTCGGTTATTACAGAGCTCTTTTAAATGTTAAAAAAAAGATAAAAAAAAATCAATCTGTCAGTAAGTTCTTCATTGAAGCAATTTCCTCTTACTCTTCAACAAACAAATTCATATTCTACCCAAACAGACAGAAAAACAAAGTAATAAAACACGTTATTCATTTGTTTACTCAAAGAAGTGTAAAAAAATATACCAATTATTGAGAAACACTAAGTATACTAACAAAGTTAACGCACGACTGGATTTCTAGACCCAGACTTATTGGATAACTGAAAGTGTTACTTTTAACATTTAATACCTCTATAACAACCGTACCAGCGCTACTTGTCAACCTGATCACGGTGGCTAATGTAACGGAAAATTACAAAAAGAAAATTATTTATGTTCAGTCGGTTTCATTAAAAAACAACTGAATTTTCTGCTGTACAATGTTACTCATCTATACTATCTATACTTCTATACTATTATTATTTTAAAGTTGTAGAGTTTGTTTGTTTCAACGCGCTAATCTCCGTAAAAACTGGTTCGAATTGAACAATTATTTTTGTGTTGTTTAGTCCATTTGTCGAGGAGTGCTATAAAATAGGCTATAAAACATCACTCTACGATCTGTAGGAGCAGAGCAGCGGGTGAAACCGCGCGAGAATAGCTAATTTTGTTTATGCTTTCAAAAGAGGTTAAAATTGTTTTACTTTATGTAGGTGTAGTAGTTTTAAAGGTTTTTTATGTGAGAAGGGAATTTTCAAATCGATTATTCCCCCAGGTTAGAGAGTGTCAGAATATTTCTGACTAAAAACACCCGTTCATTCTCCTATTACAGAAGCGGCCGCGGTCCCGCAACCCCGGTTGAGTAGCTTAAGAAAGAAAGAATTACGATATGTGTTGCAGAGTCATCTTTTGGCACAAATGGGCTGACTCCAAAGGAGTTATGCTACAGGCTCACAAAAACCTAGCGGGAAATCGTTTGCGTTGTGTTTTACTCTGTGGGTGTGTTTACCGGAAGCTCAATTTCTTCCCCCTCCCATCTCCAATATTGATATCCTCTGATCCTCAACACCCTCATCCCAAAATGCTGACAACGCCTCATCCGATGTTGCAGATGTACATGTAGCCGATCTGCTTATGTGCTAACACATCCCATAGAAAGTAGATACATAGGTAAAAAAAAACTTAAAGAACAGGTAAGGTAGCAACAGAACTTCTCATGCATTCTCTTACAAAGGCGTAAGTTAGTGTTTGTAAAAACATTTCGCACTTTTTTTAACATTTCCCGATCTCAACATCTTTCATTTGATAGATTTACATCATAGAGAACTAAATCCAACTTAGCCTAGATTTACAACTTAATGTTTAATTTTGAACTCTGTTGCAATTATTATACAACTCGAAATCATCTGCCAACAGTCAAGCCTTCAATTTAGCAATCTCTCAAATACTAATATCAATTGATGAAATATTAAACTATCAATAAAAACTTTCAATACATCATTTGTCAATCAACAATACAATTCATTTGCAATTATTAATTCTTAAGTAAGAGTAGCATAAAATAATTTTTGATGGACGTGTACAGGTAATTTTATTAATAGTGACATGATACGCTTATTACATAAATGTAGAATGTATTGCCTCTTTTTTAGCATAACTGATAAAATCTTGAACTAAGTATAAGAAAGCGATGCTTCAGCATAAAGAGGCTGGCTCGACCGAAATGATACGGCCACTCAGAAACGCGGTTAATCACAGCGTTGTGTTTGGCTGTGTGAGTATGGTTACCGGAGGCCCAATCCTTCCACCTACATCTATCCTGCCTCAACTTCTATGGTTCTGCGAGTTTTGTCCCTAGAGGGGGCTTATTGCTTTCCATCAGGTCTACTCATTTGAGAGGACTGATTTCGTAGACATAGACGTAGATATTGTAGACAAAAAAAGTCTAAATCTGTTTCTTTTGCATTTATATATTATTTTACATGTTTACGATTCCCATATTCGCCACAAAACGAATTTCGGCAGACTTATGTTAAAAGAACATCATAGTTTACACTGGATCAACAAATTACGCCTACGTAAGTAAAACTGCAAGCAAGATATCTTTCATACTAAACCACAGCTTCACGGTTGACCGACTGAGCAATGAGATGTTATGTGTTACGATCACACGCTCTATGGTCACTTCACATCTCTGCCAATAACATAGACTGGGCTTGGCTGTGTCATCAAGTTGTACGACCTTTGTCAAGTTATTTATTCGGTTGTTCTCTTAAAATAGTCTGCCTTTTTGATGGCTGTTTTAGGCACCTATTGCCTAAACCAGCCATCAAAAAGGCACCTATTGCCTAAACCAGCCATCAAAAAGGCAGATTGTTTAAGTACGATTTCATAAACATACTTTAAAATTAGATCTAGGAAAATAATAACATAATGATATATGGTGAAAAGAACCCGGAACAACAAACTGTGGATCACACAAAGAGTTGTTCCGTGCGGGAATCGAACCCGCAACACGTTGCACGCAGTTGCAGTTGCCCAGCCACCACGCCAAGCGTGCCGATTTATTTGCACAATGAATCAACGGTGAATCTCAAAGTCACTTGTTTTTAGCTCTGACTTTATATTTATTCCAACTAAACCACTTTTGAAATATCAAAATATAATAATAGACCTTCAGTCTGTTCCTCAGTGAAGCTAGATGCTCGTTCTAAAGTACAGATTCGAATTGAGAAGAACGAGCAAGAAACACCATGGCGAGTGGCCATGGTGTTCTTAATAAAAAATAGGTGTTTATGTTTCTACTTGAAAATATCTGTGTATGTTTAAACACAATATATATAACTTATCTAAGTATGTATGTAACTACATAATCTCGGACGCTCGAAGGCTTTACTCACTGCCGAGGAATTCACATCGTGACTCACAAGACGAATCGCTTTAAACTTATCTTCGAGCTTTTCAATAAGGCTTCTGATTGCATTGTCTTGGTGTAAAATACATGGCCTGTAGCTATTTAGTAATTACTAGGTATTATATAGGACTATATTTTTATTATGAACCAAAGGTTACGCCAATTGGAGTGTCTAATTAAATATTTACTAGCGACACGCCCCGGCTCCGCACTAGTGCATTGCTGTTACTTAATTCATCCACTATTTAATGGATGGTATTGTACATATAAATCTTTCTATTCAATTACGTTATCTTTTAAAAAACACATCAAAAGGTATATGTATAGGGACAGAGCTACTTTGTAGTGCTGTAGTGATAATTTTACGGTGTTTTATTTGATTGTGCTAAAAACTTTACGAATACCTACAGCAACAAATATGATTCTAATAACAAATACATAGTTAAGTTTAGCATATCCTTACTAATATATTATCATGGATATTAATCTATATGCTTATGTACACAATTATTGATACTATTGATAGACTAAATTGGCATTCTAATATTCAATTCGATACGGATTAACAGAAAAAAAACAATTCAATTGTCAATTGTAAAAATGTACACAACACATGTATTGAAAGGTCATCGTCCTCTCCCCGCAGCTTTAGCATTTTATGCGTTTTTTGCAATAAGATAAAATAAACGAAGTTCAGTAACCAAGCACAAAGAAATTGCAGGAATCCATAATGCATTCAAGGAAAAGTATACAGCTGTACAGCCAGCTGTTTAAGGATGTATAATGAGTATTCGTTTGATTTATTTGTTTGTCGGTCATCGTGCAGAGTTCTCAGAAATCAAACAAGCTTTCTTTGTTTTTATACTTTTAGTTTATGCCTTCGTTTATTTCAAACGTAATTTAAACAATCCTAAATCAATATAAAACTTAATATTAACCTTTATTTTCGTTACAACAATCAAACATCAGGCCAAGTATTTTCAAATGTTTTAACAATATTCAACATTTAATTTTACTTATCAGGCAAAATATATCATGTAAAACAACGAAAGTGTCTTCGTGCTTTAAAAATAAACTGCAGAAAATAGTCTTAAGCTAAGGTCGTCGTTCGATGCGCCGGCGCAGCGTGCGGCAAAACGTGGGACTAATGATCCATTGTTCGGGATTCACTTCCAACCACTCACGTTTACATGACATTGGAATATATGTACTATCATTTGTATAAAGAACCACCTGCTACGGGATTTTGGACTCTTTCTTATTAAATATAAAACTTATTTTGAGTTTTTTACTCTATCTGTCTTTGTTGCAGACGTCTTTATGAAATTATAAAAAAGTAAACTAAAATATGAAATTTGTTTATTGAATATCTATAAAAGTTTTTTTTAATCTTCCTGTATTTGAGTCAGATTTCTTGTGGCTACACTATTTGGACCCTTAGAAGTACAGACACGAAAATCTTAGGAAGTATGTAACTGCCGTCCAATAATTTATCTAATGATTATGTATATTAGTTAAACTATTCTTTAGTAATGATTTTGTTCCGAAAGTAATCTGTTAATACTGAGTTTAGTTATCATTAAATGGCTAAAATACGGCGATAAGTGATTTAATTAAAAAATAATAATCGCTGAATTCATACAATGATGCCTGTAGACAGATTTACTTAAAATATACGAATGTTATGTATTTAAAAAAAAACGATATAGAAATCTACTCTACTATCTATGTATTTATAAAAATTGCTACAGATAATTGATCGTCTATTGATCAAGTTTTTTTTACTTCAACACTAATGGATGGCCAGTATTTAAATAAAAATAAAACGTTTCTTCTTTAAAAGGAAAACACAAGATTGTTCTTGATCTTCTAAGAAGAGGTGTTTTAGCTAAATAAGGCAGTTTGCGTGGGTAGCAGGTTTATGCAAATTACATCATTGGACGGAAATACATATGTATGTGTGTGTTTTTGTGTTTACATCTTAGATAACTTCAGACGAAATAATGTATAAATACTTGTATTTTAAAGTCAAAGTCAATAAAAGTAAAAATAAGACAAATATTATATCTCACTTAAAAATATTTTTGTAATAGTAAGTTTTGTGTTTCTGTTTAGAAGCTTAATTATAGGTTGAGTGTTATAACGAACACCCAAAAAGAACTCTTAGACTAGATTCCCGAGGAGCACATTATTCTATTTCGTTTTTTGAAAATGTCTTTGGAATAGCAAAAAATATGTTAGTTTAACGAGTCTTATTACAGTAACCTACATACTAAACATAATAAATTGTAGATTCATAATTATAGTAACCGACATATTAAGCATAATAAATTGTAGAATTATATGTGATGTAATAATTTTATAAAAATATTGTTAGTATTTATTTACCTGTGGTTCCTAATGCTAAAACTGCTAACAGTAATGACAGCCACGTTGTGACCTCCTGTGAACAAAAGAAAAACATAATTAGAAAAGAAACACAAAAGACACAAATAACAATTTAAAATCTTTACAAGAAATTACATTTTGAAATGAAATGGAAAGTAAATCAATGACGAAACTGTCTTAGTCAATCATTTAGTAACTATCACACAAAAACTCATACAAACATACAATAATTTCAAGAACTTGAACTGCGTGAATGAACTCGACCACACAATGAATATTTCCTTCACAATAGGAGCAAGAAAACCTCCATTGTACATTGTATGCAACACAATCGTTACTTTTTGAAGTAGACGAAAAAGATGCGCGAACTGTGGTCGCGCGTTGATGTCTTTTATATGAAGATTTATTAATGTATTGACATGGATGGCATTTTACGTAGGCCTTCTTTTGTAAAAAAGTCATGAATATCGTTTACATATTAAATCAAGGTTTGATAAATAACTGAACTGAAGGATAAGCAGAGGTGCTCAAAAATGTATTTAAAACTATCATAATTTGGAACGGAAATCAATAAAACAAATGAACCTATTTATATAAGGATTAGCAAACTTAAGTGGCAGTGGGCAGGTCACATCTGTCGAAGAACCGATGACCGATGGAGTAAACGTGTTCTAGAGTGGAGACCACGTCTAGGCAAGCGTAGTGTGGGGCGCCCTCCAGCTAGGTGGACTGACGACATCCGCAGGGTGGCTGGCAGTGGACGACAACAGGCTGATGATGATGATGATGATATAAGGTATTAAATAAAAACTGCATACGTTCAAACTTTTATCGTTTTCTAGTTATGATATCAAAGAGCAAAGATACTGGACTCTTAAATTGTCTCTGCTTCTTCTCCCAGAGAGGGCAGGTAGAAACATATACCATTTAATTGGCAGATATCTTAGTACTATATACGATTCAGGTACCAAATCTATCCTTAACAGACAACCGTTCAACGAACGAGGAAGACATCCAAGTCTCATCCATAAATGAATTTTAATGGCGCAGTAATTTAGTACTGTCTGCTAAAGCTATTTCTGGAATGAATAATGCTTTTAAAAACCATCCACAAAATGATAAATGTATTAAAAAGAAATTAAAAAAGCTAGTGATGTTCGTTCAAGGTGAACCAGGAAATAAAAAAGTTTCCAGCAAAGCCATTAAGCTTGTTAGTCGTCGTATTTTCTTAATTATACCTACAACAAGAGCCTTAACTTCATTTACATATGCACTATAAATATATATGTATATGTATTTAAAGCTTTGTATATACATACAACAGCTTATTATTATCGAAGGAAGTACCTAAGTACAGCTTAATGGTAATTTCCGTTTTTATTTGTATTCAGTTATTTACTTAAATTAGATTTGCGATAAGAACACTGATGCTGTTATTCAAGATTGTAAGATGAGAAGATTTTTGCGACTCCGTTGCACATGATTGTGTTGAAGATTGCTCACAATTTCTTTTATTAAAAATGGCCTAGAATTAACCGAAGGCTTTAAGTATCTACAAAAGGATGGCAAAGGATACTCCTCTGCCACACAGATGCCAAACATATCTTTAAGAACACAAATAAGAAGAACAAAGGACTATGATGTATTGGGTATTTTTGTACATATTTACGCAAATATTACGCTGTGTACCTGTACAAGTTACCGCTGAGTATAGTGATAAAAAAAAATGAATGAGCTTCGTTTCAATAACGTATCCTCAAAACAAATTTCTTCAAACATATTTTTCTAGGTATCTTCAGTGTACGAAACAATAAAGGTATTCAGTCCACTATTATTGCATGTTATATAATGTAAAATTTACGAAATAGTTTCGCACTTATTACAAGAGGTGCAACAATTTCTTTGTTAAAATCCAAAAAAGTTTCAATGTGACCTCATTTGTACATACATTGTTTACTGTGTGATATTCCACTAACACTGTGCTATATTTCCTTCTATATTTTGTATTATTTATTTATAGTATTTCTATAGTTAGTATTTTACGAAGAAATTAGTTTACTTTTAGTTTAGAAAATGGGGTTTTTAGAAAGGAGAGAATATTAATTATGTATTACTTGTATGATCCACAAATTAATGTTATGAATCCGGATAAAACAATGACACAGCACTTTTACTCGTCAAAATTGTATAAAAAAACCGAATGAAGCCTGCATTTCCTATCTGACTACTCTGAGAAAGAAATGACGAAACAAACTCAGAGGTCCAGACACAAACTCAGAGATGTATTACTTATGTATTTATAAATGAATCCACAATAACGGTGAATAGCCAATTGTGGGACAAATTAAAAAAAAACATTTTCATTAACATTTTATTGAAAATAACGTCACATCGAAACTCCTATGCATGAGCAGTGAAACTAATAGAGCTTTTCACAGTTTAATCACGTGAGTAATTCGTTATTTTCAATAAATTAAATTTGTCTCACGATAGTTACTATTTCAAAATAGTTTCATTCATTATTAAACTAGTTCACACAGCCATAAAAATAAAGTCATTAAATATTCCATTGCAGTCCTTTCAAGCCATACCATACGCCACCAACAACGAACCTTTACGATGCATGTCACGAAAGCCAATTAAACATTATAGGTTAGTGTACCCGTTATCAGCGGGTACTGATAGTTACTGATCAATGGCCACCCAGTCCCCGTTATAGTTATAACTGTACTATTTCTGTGATTTGAATATTCATTGTCACTTGTTATAGGTATGTGGATCGTCTGTATGCCTTCCTGTTTGTGTCCATATATCGTCAATGTCCCGTTCAACTGTCCAGAATCAGGATATCTTGGACAACAGGTCGCATTTACAAAATAATGTTTCTTATGTAAGCCCCACGCTATTGGCAGGCAGTTCGAAGATTTTTTTTTCAAAGCTGGTGATGTCATTATATTTCTTTTCTCGCCAAGGGCATGGCGAGAGGAAGTGACAGAGTTTTACTGAATAAAACCCCCCGTTCCTTCCTGCTCTAGGTCGAGGTTGGAGGTTGCAGTTTAGAAATTTCAAGAGTATAAAAGATCTCCGCTACCTGGTCTTAATTAAATGTGAAGATTTAGGTAACTACACCTCATAAAATGCGTATCTTACATACCTACATTCACCAGATTTAGATGCACCATAAATTGTATGCGTTTGGACTACTTTATAACCACAGACCGCAACCACAAGGAAGTAGCAACACCATGAAATAAAAACAGTTAACCAATACATAATTGAAAACTTGCAACTTGAACTCAAAAAGTTCGAATTCCAATCCTAACCATGGTTAACCGATTATCCACACGTGTAGCAGTTAAGTCGTAACGGTTAGCGTTGGGTAACCGCGGGCTACCATGACGCAACGCTGGGCACCGCCAGTTAGAGTTAGATAATATAATTATTGTTTACATACTTGTTGAACATCGTTTGATAAGGATTATGTTAGGTTAATTGTGATGTCTAGTCTATCTAGCTAGTGTATCTAGAGATTCTAGGGGTAATCTAGATAAATATGACTAAGTGCTTGCGTAATGTGCAAGTTGATTGTGCACCGTCGGACTGTCTGTTCATAATTTAATTTGTAACTAACTGTCGATTTACGACGACCCTTCAGCAAAATAATTTCTATCGATTTTTTTATGTCATGAGTATATTCAAATCCTTACTGGAACCACGAACTACTTACATCAATAACATGCAGGTTACTTCATCTTATTTTAATGAAGTTATTAGCGATAACATTCATACCAGGTTGCGTAGAATGCTATAGCTGTATAAACGAGTATAATAATGTATTTATCTTCTTACAAACATTAATTTGCAGTATTTTCATTATTCTATTCTATATAAAAAGTAAGCCTAATTAATTTCCCTTGGTAGGGGCATTACTCATGAACAACTAGACGTATTCTAAAAGTATAGCGGTAAATCGTCGCTCTCAAGGTAGGTACACCCGCATTAAGCAGGGCTGGATGGTTGGCTAGTTCTGTACATAAAGAATTTCCTTAACAAATATTAAATCTGAGAGTTCACAGTGATGTTACAAACTTTACACAATTTATAGCCGCAAGTTTACATAAGAAATTGCATATGCTATTGTTATTGCTCTGGAGGTAAGTTGTGCAATGTTCACAGGCGTTTAAAAACCGCTTTGCATAGTCAAAGTATAAGGAAATGTGAAGAGAAACGATTGCCACGCTGTAATATTGTTAGGAACTCGTTTTATGGAGAGCGAGTAGTTTGATGGGTGTAATGATATTTGCAATACAAGCGCGTCTAATCTATCGATTTGGTTCATACAAAATAAGTTTTTTTTTATTTTTTATTGAATAGATTACACGTGAGTAACCCGCGAATTTTAGTATGTCTCACGATAGTTTTTATTGAATAGGTCGGCAAACGAGCAGACGGATTACCTGATGGTAAGTAATCAGCGACGCCCATGGACACCCGTAACGGAGGAGTAACGAGTGCGTTGCCGACCTTTTAGGGATTAGGGTTTTGGAGATTTAGGGATTGGGAGGGATCGGGGGAGGGGAAGGATTGGGTCTCCGGTAACCTCACTCACACGGCGAAACACAACGCTGTGGTTGTTTCACGTCGATATTCTGTGAGGCCGTGGTATCACTCCGGTCGAGCCGACCCATTCGTGCCGAAGCTTGGCTCTCCCACACTTTGCACAAGTTGCTTTGGAATTTCCGTACATAGGTCATATTAATCTTTCTTTTCGTATTTCAATGTAACATTGCGTTAATAAAACGCGTATGAATTCAATTACATGTAAAAATATTTGTTTAGTTCTAGTCTAAAAGTTCAAGCTTTATAGTTTATTATATGTCACTTCTGGAATGATGGCCTTACAAAAAATCGTCTTGACTGAGACACTGGTTGCACTGGGTTTCGTCGAGTGCGTGCGGTTACCAGAGAAACCTCTTATGAAGTTGCCATGAGCGGTGCCAATAATTGCTGACCATCATCGGCCTTATCCTATAAAAAGGCTGACAGATAAAATCAAAATTTAAAGCTCAAAATTATAATCTCAAAATATGCTTCAAATAATATAATCATTTAAGAGACGTCGCACCTAAATACTGTTACAAATTAAGATGATTACCAAGATTTCAGATTTTTACTAAGACGAACTTAATCAACATGATCCTGGCAGTTTTCTTTAGTTTACGACCTCGGATCTCCTTAACAACATTTGTATTACTATTTCAAGACTCGTTTAATTAAAAGTAAATATAGACACGAGCAGATCGAGCTACCCCTTTCTGTCACTAATTTTACTCAATTTTCAGTTTTATAATTTTGTTATAAAGTCGAAAATTGGAGTACACATTAAGGAGTGGGTCGATCTGCTGTTGGATGTACTTCACTTAGTACAAGTATCCCAGAGATTGTCTATTACTTTTGCAAAGTTGCATTCGGTTGCTACATCAGTTGCGTTGCATAGGAAGTTGCTCCACAGTGCAACGGCTACTTCTCAATGATTAGAGGCATATTGTGGCTATCGACTTCCTCTGATGCAAGCTGGGATGCAGGACCAGCTTCAAATTATGTTTATTGAGTTAATATGGGAGGAGTTTTCTTAAGACTCGTGAGAACCGTAAATGAATGTTCGGTATGGAATCGTAGCTATAGCTATAGAAGTTTATACATGTATACTAAGGTATAGGAAACAGTGCGAAGGTCCGTGAGCTTGTTTCTGGACGTTTGTATCGGTGTCACAGTAGTTGTGTCAGTCGCTAATAATCTCTGTTGCTACAACACATAAGTAGCCGCACATTCAATTCTTGTGTACATTATCTTCAATAAAAGTAGGAATAAAGTTTCAAAGAGCTGTTGTAATAATGCCCTAATAGTGTTTATGTATTAAGTACAATATTTTTCTCGTTAAAATAAATACTCCTTGCACGCATTGTTTCTCACCTTCTATTCTCTTAGATAAGAGCTCCTTAGAGGTTTTCGTGCAATTGTATTAGTGTGAATAGCGTTCCAAAATTTGGGCATAATGCCAGATTCCATGCGCATATCCCGATCCGTAAAGTAAACTCACAAACTCTTATTAACTTCGTGAGATAATAAAATATGGAAATGTCACGAATTTATAAGAAGCACAATATTTGACCGAATTCTACGAAGTACAAGGTCGTGTTCTATTTAGATATGGCAACTCAAAATGCCATGGCACATCTTGCCATAATATAACAATTGATATCTATGTACAGTTGCCAGCAGATCAACCTTCCCCTTTCATTCAATTGTCTTTTTGAGAATCAAACTTTACCGATTTAATATAAAGTCGGAATTCCATTGACAAGATTGGGGTAGATTGACCTGCTGATGTACCTACTTCGTGATAGGTTACTTCTACATTCCATTTGCTTGCTTGCATCTTCGCATTTTTTTGCTTTTAATATTTTTGTTAAAGGTCATAATCGTTGCAAAGTGATAGGAGGTTCTTAGCATGGAGCTTACAGTAATCTTTATGACCTGAATGATGTAACGGACTAGTGGATTTATTTTTTGCATTTTGAAAAGTATGCGTAAGATTATAAAGTTTGTTTTTGATTGTTGTGTCAGTTTTCCTTAAGTTGGGCTGGATAACAGTGCATAGAATCGTACTCAACTATGTAGAGCTCTATTTATGTTATTAAATATTTAAAATACAAAATGGGCTCGAAAGACATATATGCTATTACTGTGAATTGTAAAAATAATAAAGCGAGACGTAAATTTATTTTTTTAAGCACAACTTATCATATTTTATTTTATTTACACAAGTGAGTGAGCTATCCTCATCGGAACACGAGATTAATAGACTTTAATATAACGCAATATTAATGTCAGGTTATATATTGTATCTTGTAATATACCTTTTTTTGAAAGGGGAAAATCAGCTAAAGGCATTTTCCGACCTCAGTAAGGCGAAAGAGCGTGTCAAAGTCTTAATGTACAATTTAAATTATAACACAATGCAGCCATGGTTAGTGTAATATACCTAAAATAGCTTTTCTATAAAATACAAAGAAATATAGCATAATGACACCGAACAAAAAAAATCATGCATTCGTTCCAAAAATACTACCTAATATGGATGGATAAATAAAAAATACGCCATTCTACTGTCAAACAAAACTTCCCATGATTTATTTATATGTGAAAGTAAAATTATATCATATTGTTACCACAAACTATTGTTCCGTGAGAATGTTGCCAGCATTATATTTTTTTGATATTGGCAACATCGCTCGACGGCATAAATATTTGAAATTTTAGTTTAGTGGGTGACCACTAGCACTTAAAACTTCAAACTTTGAATTCCAAATATAAAAGTATGGCTTATTGTTTTAAGTTCAGATATTATAATAATGTTTTTTATAGTAATTATCTTGAGACGTATAATATACAAAAAATCTAGAACCGATCGAACCGACTAGAAATACCGACTTACCCACGCTGCTAGAAAATAAGAGTCCTGATATGTTTTATTGTTAACTGGCTTTTGCCCGCGAATCCGTTCGCGTGGAATAATGACTTCCTGAAGATTTTTGGTATAAAAACTATCCTATGTCCTTTCTCAAGTTCCAAATTACGTCTGTACGAAATTTCACAGAAATCGGTTCAGTAGTTTAGACGTGAAGAAAAGACAGACAGAGTTACTTTCGAATTTATAATATTAGTTTTAATTTACTTAAACGTGACATATCAATAACTTTGGTACGGTTGATTGGTAAATTGATGAAACAAATCAAAAATGAATTTTATTTTGAAACCTAAAAATACAATTTCGATGCTTTACTTGACCATGAGAATTCTAGCCGGCTCGAGAGAACTTGATAACTTATCGTGCTTGACAGTTTATCACTAAGGCAGCAGAACATTTAGAATAGAAGATATTCTAAGACTATCCTGAGTCTAACTCAGTTGCATAATTCAAGGAAAATGAAGAATGCATTCTATGCCCTTTTTCAACTCTTGCGCAGACCATTATGTAAATGTATTGACCATTTCAGTGCATATACAAAGTGTTATATAAACTCCTGTCACATTGCTAGTGGACAAAATCCTATTTAAATGAGGTGAGAATCTAAACTCAGCACTGTTAAGGTATATTTATTGATTAGAAAATCAGTCTGAGCTGGATTATCGTAAAGCGTTTTATCGGTAATATCTATCCCGGTAATAGCTACCTCTCGGATTTTTTTTCCTGGTTTTATATTTAGATTATATTTTGCAAAATGAATAATTTAATATAATTTTGTTGGTTTTTATATGTACTTGCTTTGAGACGTACTGAAAATATTCTTATATTAAATTATTCATTCTGCAAAATATAATCTAAATATAAAAATAAATTTATCTACAAACTAGACCTTAAAGCAAGATTCCACACACATTAGTTACGCAATAGCCGCGGGATCGATTCCTGTGCGAGGCAACATTCTTCGGACGAAAGCCGCCATTTCACTTTCAACGTACGCACGGCTGGTTGATACTACTTTTTGTTGTCAACACAGCCGTTTACATTACTATTTTATTGGCTTAGAATTTTACTATTTAATGTCAATTTTGTTTCAAGGTTTTTCATAGAGAAGTAATCAATGAAACTAGGTTATCAAACAATATCGTGTGATATGTTAAATTATTAAACCATGAGATTGATTTCGACATTAATTAGAATTTAAAAACAAACATACATAGTCTTTAACATGACACTGTGATTCACCAACTTCCCATATGAAATGCTGACTGAATATAGTTAATGTAGGATCGACATACTCAAGAATTCAATACTTTTTAAAAAAGATGGACTACAGAAAAGTCCTATGATTATAATGCTTTAACCATTTTTTCTTCTCATCGGATAATATCTTGTAATTTATTTCGCTGCGGAAGTCAAGCTGCATGTCCCTGGCACGCGCTAGACTTCTGTGTGTCGGTGTTTTCATGGTTGTATCTAGGTACTGTAGATCCTGGCTTACAGGAGTTGCAGGTTTAGATGCAGCGGATTTGAAATATTAAAAAATGGTTAATTCCTTTATAAAAATATTGTAAAGGCATCACTATTATTAAAAGATTATTTATGTCTGCCACTGTTAAAAGTGTAACAGATTCTAATAATGATAACGACATTGTATTCTATTGTTTTTATATTCGCACGTTCTTAATTTAATGTATTTATTATCTGTGCTTATTTATCTGTATCTACGAGTTGTACTTTTTGTTTTACTTGCACTTTCAGATAAAGAGATGAGTTTTTAACATTTACTTACTGATTTTGATCGCATTGAAGATGAGATAGTAGTACTAACTTATATCTGCACAGTTGTGTTGGCAATGTTAAGAATTTAGGTACATGAAGAAAAATTAATCTCATTCCATTCTTCTTTTCACTTGTCAAAACAGATAATATGAATTTTATTCGGAATAATGCGGCGCGCTACGTTGTTTTTTTTATTTTTATAATAAACTCTTAAAATACTAATAGGTATTTACATATTTGCTTCTGTCAGCGCCTCCATCCGTGTCACCCGAATGAAAAGAGTAGCCTATCTAACATATTGAAAATGGGCGCAGGTGAGACAAAAAAAGACATGTGTCCTCAACGACTGTTATATTTCGAATAAAATCAGTTACAGAAAGTACGAATGAACTGAACATTGAATGATTGAATGTTTGACGAATGATTGAAGTATGCTGTGAATGAACTTGAATATTTGTATAGGTATGTACGTACATAATGCGTATATTCCAACATGACATTTCAGAATATTATCTATCTCTATATTATATGCAAATTTTTAACGCAATCCATTAAAGTAATTCAGTTAGGTACAGAGTAACAGCCTAGATATCTATACATACTTTAAAGTTGTACGTTTACAATAATTTATTATAGTAGGATTTTTGTTCAGCGGGAAATGCATCTCTCTATTGATTTCTCTCACCCAGGACCGGGGCGAGAGAGAATGTCAGACTCTTAATGACTAGAAACCACAGCGTTTCTTCTACTGCAGCAGGGCGAAAGCGAGGCCGCCGTCCCATATTGCGCTTGCCCCGCAGCCCTGGGCTACTTTGTTTATGACGAGTCGAAGCAAGCGCGAACGCGCCCCGGCAATACTACTCGACGGCAACCCCGAAGCGCACGCGATCATTTTTAAGGAAGCGCCAAACGCACTGGCGTGAATATTATAGTAGGATATCGTAAAATCAATGAATCAAAGTTAATTCTTTCGTTAATAATTAATTGCATTGAAAAGTTGAAGTATTATATTTTCGACTATGTTGTTGTTTGATGGGAGAAAGTCCCGAGTTTGAGAGGAAGTGGTAGACTAGACTAGACTGACTAAAAAAGAGGGCCTACCATGACGTGTTATGACGTGTATGAGTGGGATGAAGCTATACGTGTTATACACGTACCTATAGCGCCATCCCTCTTTTTCGCCCGGAAGATTGACTCTTTAACACGTCATGGTAACCCTTTTTTGTCAGGGGAAAATCATCAAGTGACTTCTCCCGCCCAAGGTGAGAGAGAGGGTCAGACTCTTACTGACTAAAAAACCCGTTCCTTCTCTTGCTCTGGGCCGAGGCCGCGGTGACTCATTGCGCTTAACCCGCAACCCTGGCTAAACATCAGCGCTATACGGCCCCGTCTGTGATGGTCTATTGGCTCTTTAAGGCGCGCGCGGAACGCTACGCGCCGTACGCTCGGGTCTGCTACTGGTCGGGCGGCGAGCTACCCTTACTCGCCGTCCGCAGACCCGCGCTTATGGTGGCCGGAGATCATCTCTCGACGTCATGGTTCAGGCCTACAGTTCCTTCTCCTGCTCTAAGCCGGGACCAGGGTTGGTAAGTACATTATTGTTTGACCTACAACCCCGGTACAACATCAGCTCATCAGATAATTTTCGACTAAGTTAAGTACTCAATTACACTCTGTGTATTTTCATAATATGGTCCTCCATTTATTGCACTTGTCGTCGCCTGAGGGAGTTATCGAATGCATACAACACAATGCAGGCACTTTTCAACAATTTAGTTATTAGTTTTATGTAAGAGGAAACACGGACTATTGTATAAGCCTCCATGTCTATTTTGTGTTGCTATTGGTAATCCTAATAGGTAACATGTTGTACTTAAGTTTTTTTCTTTTAATACTTATCAATTGTTCTTGCTCTTGTTATATTTTTGAGGAAGTTTAAGTCTACTACCAGCAATTATCTATAACCGTTTGAATGTTTCGCCGATTTCATAAAAAAAGCAAACGAAAAAGAGACAAAAGTCCCTTCGAAACACTCAAGGGGCTAATAACTGTTAATTATGTTTATTGTACATTTACTTTCTGTGTCCGGTTTACTCTAAACGTGTCCAGTTGTCGCCATACTTTCCTTATTAATGGAAGTTTCACTCGTTTCATAGTTTCCTAGTCTGAGAGCTGTTTGTCGTTTATTTAATTGTAATTGCTATTGTTGGTATTAGTTTTGTGCATTATATAAAAAGGTTTATGGCCGATACCAACACGTTTACCGCCACGTAGGTTACCGGTGACCTACGGTAACTAAAGATTTGCTTTCACTAGTTTTCTGTCTGCAGTTAAAAGCTTTAAAATTAAGAGAACTTTTCGATTCCAAAATCTTAATTAAAAACTATAGTTTTTTTAGCATTACATGTATGGATTTTTGTTTCTATGAAAATAGATCGATTGTTTCTAATCTTTAAATCTAAATCAGATTTTTCAATCTTACATCAACATCAACATCAACGACCGGTAATTAATTTAGGTTTATTATAAATTTATTGCACTTTTCTCTATTCATGTGAAGAGATTTAACCATTGGCGGCTGACAATAGTATCGATAAGTTAACTAGATATCTGCAAGTAATTGCAAATCTGAAGAACTACTCTAACACTAATTAAAACTGCAATATAAAGAACATACAAACATGCTACTTATTTGTGATGCAGCCAAGTAGATTAATTAGACGTTCACTTAACAGTTTATTTCATAAATAATATGTCAGTTAAATTCTCATCATCATCATCATCAGCCTGTTGTCGTCCACTGCTGGACATAGGCCTCCCCAATTGCACGCCACTGAGCTCGATGTTCAGCTCTTCTCATCCAACCACTGCCAGCCACCCTGCGGATGTCGTCAGTCCACCTAGCTGGAGGGCGCCCTACACTACGTTTGCCTAGACGTGGTCTCCACTCTAGAACACGTTTACTCCATCGGTCATCGGTTCTTCGACAGATGTGACCTGCCCACTGCCACTTAAGTTTGCTAATCCTTTGGGCTATGTCGATAACCTTAGTTCTCTGTCGGATCACCTCGTTTCGAATACGATCCTTCAGAGAGACTCCAAGCATAGCCCTTTCCATAGCTCGCTGAGCGACTTTAAATTGGTGGATCAGTCGCACTGTAAGTGTCCACGTCTCGGCTCCGTATGTCATCACTGGTAGGACGCACTCATTGAAGACTTTTGTCTTCAGGCTTTGCGGTATCTTTGACGAGAATACCCGACTGAGTTTCCTATACGCTGCCCAGCCAAGCTGTATCCTCCTACGAGCCTCCCTCTCGAAGTTGTTTCTACCGAACTGGATAGTTTGCCCGAGGTAGACGTACTCTTGAACAACCTCGAGAGGAGATCCATTGATGGTGATCGGCTCCGGGAGAACATGTTCATTGAACATGACCTTCGTTTTTTGTAGGTTCATCCGGAGTCCGATGCGAGCAGAGGAATCAGCCAGGCTGTTCAGCATATATTGTAAGTCCTGCACGGTTTCAGCCACGATTACAATGTCATCTGCAAATCTCAAGTGTGAGAGATACTTGCCGTTAATATTTAGGCCCCGGCCTTTCCAGCGCAGCGTCTTGAACATATCCTCCAAAGCATTAGTAAACAGTTTGGGGGAAATAACGTCCCCCTGTCTTACGCCCCGATGCAGGTGGATAGGTTCAGACTGCTGGTTCTGTACTTGAACGACCATAGTGGCAGCATCATATAGATCTCTCAACACTTGAACATACCGCCAGTCGACTTGGCACCGTTGCAAGGACTCCAGAACAGCCCAGGTTTCGACAGTATCAAAGGCTTTCTCGTAGTCCACAAACGCCAGGCATAAGGGCAGATTATACTCTTCGGTTTTCTGTACAATCTGCCTCACTGTATGTATGTGGTCCACGGTACCATATCCCCCTCGGAACCCGGCCTGCTCAGGGGGCTGAAACTCGTCGAGTCTTCGCGCGAGACGATTTGTTATGACCCTGGAAAACAGCTTATAGACGTGGCTCAGAAGAGAAATAGGTCGGTAGTTCTTCAGAAGGGTTTTGTCTCCCTTTTTAAAGAACATAATGACGACACTTTTGCCCCACGCCCTTGGAGTTCTCCCCGAGAATAGAACGGAATCAAACAAGCGTTTAAGTCGCTCAAGCACTGGCTTTCCACCGGCCTTTAGGAGCTCCGTTGTAATTCCATCCTCTCCGGGGGCTTTTCCATTTTTAAGCTGCTTCAAAGCCAACGCAATCTCGTCTTGGCTGATCTCTGGCATGTCTTCGGTAAAGTGGCGGATAAGTGTGGCCCTAGGATCCCCCGAGTCTCGATATGGACGCGGTGCTTTTGAGGTGTACAGATCACCGTAGAAGCGCCGAACCTCCTCGAGAATTTCCGGCTTAGAAGAGACGATATTACCATCCGGTGTGGTCAACTTCGTCAGATGGCTTCGATTTAATTGCTGGCTGAAGACTTTTGACCCCCGGTTTCGCTCAATCGCTTCTTTTATAGCGCGAGTATTGGCGCTTCGGAGATCACGTCTTATCAGCTTTGAGATCTTTTTATTAAGATCTGACGAAGCGACTGATGGGTTGTTACGTCGCCTCTCCATAACCTGTAGGCACTCTCCCGAAAGCTTGGCGCCCCTGCCGGTATTCTGCTTCCGCCATAATCTCGTCCCTTCGTCTCGGAGGATCCCTACTGTTTGGTCAAGTTCCTGGTCGATATCAATGTCATTTGTGGTTTCCAAGGCAGCAAATCGGTTTTCCAGTTTTAACTGAAATGTTTCAGACCCAACCACGGCTTGGAGCAAGTTTGGTCGGAGCGTAGACTTCATGAGACGGACACGCTCGGAGTCATATTTGATGTTTAGAGTGCCTCGCACAAGTCGGTGATCACTTCCGGTATTAAACCTATTGATCACTGAGACATCTCTAAATATTCGTCTCTTGTCCGTCATAATGAAGTCTATTTCATTTTTTGTCATAGCGTCGGGGCTCCGCCACGTCCACTTCCGTTGGGGCTGCTTCTTAAAGAAGGAGTTCATCAAAAATAGCCCCTCTTTTTCCAGGAAGTTAACGAGCATTTGCCCCCTATGGTTCCTGCTTCCAAAACCATGTGGTCCTACTACCGACTCGCCGCTAGTCTGTACTCCCACTTTAGCATTGAAGTCTCCCATGACAACGTGAAATGGGCCTTTTGGGTGGTGTGTAAGGCCCTGGAAATGTCTTCATACAATTCCTCTACCTCATCATCCGAGTATGTCGAGGTAGGTGCGTACACTTGGATGACCTTTAGGTTATACCTCTTGGTGAGTTTGATCACAAGGTACGCTACCCTTGCTGACACACTGGAGACCTCAACAACGCTGTCTGACAGAGATCTGTGGACCAAAAACCCGACGCCACCCTGTGATGGTTGGTCTCCTTCCCTGTAGTACATGAGGTGGCCAGACTCCAAAGTTACGGTATCCTCTCCCTGTCTTCGGACTTCACATAACCCCAGGATATGCCACCTCACGTTTTCTAGCTCCACCTCTAACTGTGCCAAATGTTCATCGAGCCGTAGCGTGCGTCCGTTATACGTAGCCAGAGTCAGTTGGTGTTGTCGGCCTTTCATAGCCCGGAGATTCTTAGCACCCCCTACCCCGCCGTTACTATGACCGCCGACTTGGCCAAGAATAGCGGGGCGACCGGGAACTGGGGGCCGTTTCGTTAGGCGTGCCATTAGAGGTAATGCCCGTAATCACCACGCTGGGCAGGCGGGTTGGTGATCGCAGGGCGTAGCTCCTCGCACTAGTGACGCTGCTGCCCGACACTAGTCTGCTGAATTTGTCTACGCCTACATTTTATGGTTATACCGCCATGAGTCGGTCGCCAGAGCCTCGTTCGTTAATCAGCAGGATGCACCACGAGCAGGTGAGGTTGACTGGGGCACTAAGATAGTATTTTCCCCCTTACATCCCAAGTTTATTTCTGATTTCTTACTGATCCCTAACCATTTTCACAGCAACACTGACTATTTTAATAACATTCGCCTTTTAACTTACTTGCTGAATGAGAGCTTCAGCTATTCAATCAAATGGTCAAAGTCACAAAATAACAGTCTGAGCTGTTAGTTGCATGGCTATATAAGCTAAAATTAGTTGTGATATTTATTTTATGTAGTTGGTCGACTGGCGCTGTGTGTCGTGAGTTGAATTCCTGCACGGAATTAATTTAAGATAATATATTTTCTGTTTTTTTCTTTGAGTCTAAAATCCGTCGATCTTTTTAATCTTCAATCCTAACACTGAAAATAGAACCACGACAGAACAAGCCCCACAAGGAGGTCACAATGTTTTCTCTTTTAAAGATCAAATAATATCTTGCCCCATACTTGGATGTTCTCCTGTGCCGTTGTTAACGCATCCACGTGACCTTTATTTATCACACTTAAGTCTGTTTTTTCAATGGTCACATGAATGCTATCTGAGGAATAAAATTGTTGCTGTCACTGTCTTATACAAACATTTTGACGCGATAGCATCAATATTATTCCTCAGCAAAATCAGGCCTTAGTTACAAATCAACAATCTCTGAATCAAACAAAAAGTTGTCGCGTGGAAACAAACAAACCAGCCACCTGCACTTACTATGCATCATACATTACCTATACTTTCATATCTGAAATATTTTTCAACCATCCTACCTAGCAAGTTACAGTGGAATTCTCACGAAGAATGTAAATAATTCAGTAGGAGAGCGGCCTGCTGGCGGCAGAATTCCTGTCTCTTATTATATGTCACGGTCATTGCTCTGTATGTAGCAGTGGGAATACATTGTAATACTTCTATTTTTATACCTGATTTATGAACAAATACTTTTAATATATCCTAGTAGTATTATAAGCGCGAAAGTTAGGTTAGTTAGTTAGTTATGTCACTTTGTGTGATCCACAGATAGTTGTTCCGGGTCTGGGTGTGATGTGCATGTGAAATTGTATGTTTGTAAACGCAACCACGACACAGGAGAAAATCCTAATGTGAAGCAACGTTAAAAAAAAAGTTATAAGGAAGACTGGCCGTTTGTTAGTATTTCAAGTACAAAATCACAGAATGGATTTTGATGAACTTGGCACAGAAGTAGATTATAATCTAAATTAACCATAGACTATAATATGATGTACTATCATATGATGTGAAACAACTACAGCGTTGCGTTTCGTGAGTGAGGTTACCGGACGCCCAATCCTTACCCTCTCCCAATCCCTCCGCAATTCCTAATCCCTAAAAGATCGGCAACGCACTCGTAACTCCTCCGTGGCGGGTGTACATGGGCGGCGCTGATTGCTTATCATCAGGTAATCCGTTTGATCGTTTGCCGATATATTACATAAAAAAAATATTACTATTACATATAAATATTTTAAGACTCCCTCTCTCACTCTCCATGGGTATCCATGGGCGTAGTCAATAGCTTACCATGAGGTAAACAGCCTACTTAACGCCGTCGTATCACATAAATTATATAGTCATACTGTATATCCGTGATTAATGTTAACAGTGAGTTGCGTGCTAAAGATAAATATCTTCACGCTCTTATTAGTAAAGGAGAAGACGCATAATTACGTCATCACCAGTTGTCCACTGGATGAACATTGGGAACACTTATTAAAGGGCGATGACCATGTAAATAGGTTTTATGTCATGATGCCATAAGAAATCTTTTGTTTCAAATGGTTTTCCATTTTTTTACAAATTGCTCAGTTATCACTTCATGTTTGAAGGGAGAAAATGCATAGTGGTCCTTAAATTAATATATTATTTTGACTCTTACTGACTAAAAACCCCACCGTTCCATCTCCTGCTCTGGGCCGAGGTCGCGGTGCCTCATTGCGCTTACCCTGCAACCCCGGCTGACCATCAGCCCTATACGGCCCCGTCTGTGGTGGTCTATTGGCTGTTTGACGAACGTGCGGAACGCTACGCGCTGATTTATTTGGACTCGAAATTAAGTGTAAATCTGCTCAATAGTTTTTTAAGTAATAATCACAAATACGCACCAATTATTTAGAGAACACGTTACGGTTTGATTTTGGGTAAATATCACCTATTTTGGTGCTTCATTATTTTATGAAAATAAATAATACATTTAATACTAAGGTGTAACATTGATGCAACATTCCAAAAACGTAGGCCAAATTACGCAAACGGCAATTTCGAAGAAGTTATTATATGTTCCAAACCATTAAAATATCCAAATTACAAAGGCTACCTCATTAAAAAGAAGCCTGATCATACGCCTGCTATTAAGAGCAAGTAAATATGATCTGAAACGAGGCATCTACTTTCCCTACATGAGGAAACAGCTTAGCTCCGAGGTGAAATGTAGTGAAACTGCCATTAGCTACGGAAGGTACTATGTTAACCATATGTCCTGCTTGTAACTACATGTTCTGGGTATTAGCTAGTTTAGATTTCAATAATTTGTCGAACTTGTTCTGTAGTGGCTATAGAAGTGATTCGTCTGTGGGATATACACACAATAAAGAGTTGAAATTAATAAAACCTAAAATAACTTTAAAAAACTATTTATTTTAGTACTTTACTATTAAGTATTAACTAATTTTAATCGAGAGAAAGAGTCCAGTATTTTCAATCACACGGCAAGTATTCTTTCACGCCCTTTGTCTGTGGGGCCATGGTATAGAGCTGGTATCACCCATTCGTGCCGAAGCATGACTCTTCCTTACATATAGGTCGGTATAGGAGGAAAACCAGTTACAATTTTTATAAATAATATCGATATTTGTAGTCCATAAATGGTCGGGTTACCGCTTAAAACTTGTAATAATATCTAAGAATGTCGTAAAACATTAAAAATATCGTTTTCTATTCCAATTATATCGAAATAGGTAGATATTAATGTAACTTGGTTTTAATGTCAATGAATCAGCAGCCCTCTATGATTATGCCCCACCTTGATATTAGACAGTTTTAACACTAGGAATTATTTTTCAAGATTCTATGTGATGGAAACTAAAGATATATATGCACGGAACGAGATAGGTGGCGCTCCTGTATACCTTTGGAAATCACCAATAACGTGGAATAAAAAGTTGAATTTTTGTCTGTATTTGGTTTCTCTCTAGATCTTACTACTTCTCTTGGATCTTACATCTTTTGGATCGTTGAATAAAGTAGGCATTTATATATTACAAATCAGCTAAAGAAATAAATTGTACATTAAATGGTTTTGTGATAAAAGTTTTCAGTATTTTATTCTTATGACAACTGTAATTAATATATTTTGAATGACGTAACTAGCCAATTTCAGGTGTATTTTACTCCTTCGACATATTTTCTAGAAGGTAGTCGATATAATTAATGTACTTAAATTTGGACAACGTTCTAAATTTATCGCACCATTCACTGACCGGTTAGGTTAGCTTGAAACACACACACACACACACACATACATAAACATAAATGAGGCGTTTAATATAGAAAAGCCTTTTCTGACATAAAATATTTAGATCTCAAAGTTTCACAAACATCGTCCACTTATTAATATTAAATGGTGATACATATTCATATAATTTAAATTCGTATGTTAAATGAAAAACATCACATATACACATGTATACGTCATTAGCACGAGTTAATGAAAATTATTCTGCCGTGCAACGTATCACGGGGTCGGATCCCGTTCGGAACAGTTGTTTGTGTAATTCGTTCGGACTACCTGATGGTAAGCAATCAGCGCCGCCCATGAACACGCGTAACGGAGGAGTTACGAGTGCGTTACCGATCTCTTAGGGCTTAGGGTTTTGGAGATTAAGGGATTGGGGAGGGATCGGGGGAGGGGAAGGATTGGGCCTCCGGTAACCGCACTCACACGGCGAAACACAACGCTGTGGTTGTTTCACGCCGGTTTTCTGTGAGGCCGTGGTAACACTCCGGTCGAGCCGCGCCATTCGTGCCGAAGCATGGCTCTCCCACACTTATGACGGTTTACGAGTAGTTCGATCATCTCTTAACGCTTTTAGCAATACAAGAAAAACATTTCATCACCAATGACACCTCTATAGATGTCATAAATTCCTAATTGTTCTACAGCAAAAGACTAAAATCTCCGTAAGTTTAACGCGACGTACATTGTAATATGCGCAGGCGCAAGTGAGGCGTTGCGCAGCGCCGCTCCAGTTACGGCGCGCGTCACGCGACACTGAGAATTCCTCAGATCAGTTACTCGAGTTAAATGTGACTAATGTCAGGTGATTGACTATTGTTACTTACTTACTCGTACCATTATGAATAGAATATAACAAGTACCTCTGGATTTTATTTGATCAATGACTTTCACATTATTCTCCTTTTTTTATCTTACTTATCTTGGTTAGTGTTCATAGAGTGCCTTAATTAAACGTCGAGATTAAAAAAGGATTTTGTTTCCGAACGCTTGACAATCACCTTATGGTAGACAATCAGCGTCACCTGGGCACTAGCAAGAACAACACTGCAGTTAAAAGTGTGTTAAGCCTTTTAGGAATTAGCCGGAGTTGCGGGTCTAGCACAATATAGTACCGCAGTCTCGGCCTGGAGCAGAACCTTCTTCGCTAAAGAGGGGAACAGGTTATGCAATGAGAGTCTGACACTCCCTTTCGCCGTGCCGGGCGAGAAAAATGACATGCTGATTTTCCCTCCTCAAAAAATCTATTAAGAATGGGAAAAAGGATTATAGCTGACAACCACGAACTGGACCAAAAAAGCAACCGTGATAAAATAAAGTAGGTATACCAATTACCATTGTTACACCATCGACACAAATTCCTTACACCATAAAACAATTAAAATTCAAATCCGAAGGCAAGTCATCCCTTGCAACATACACTTGACACCATAACGTGTCGAGCAACTCGATGCTAACTCGCTTTTGCGAAATATTGATGACCTTTGTTCGAAAGACGTGATTATGGTACAAACCGCAGGTCAATTGTCAAATTTCTTCAATAGATTTTTAACTTCATATTTTTGTAATAGAGTTGAAAATCGCATGAAGACATTTGACAGATAAGTATAAGTTGATGTGCTTGTGTCTGCACCTCTTGTGCTTTTTTTGTTAGCCATTTTTGTGGTCTATGATATAATGATTCTGCCAACTGACATCGCGGAAGTTTTCACTAAGTGGTTATTGAAATCAATTTATTTTAGGTTGGGTAACTACCTATTATTGTTACTGTCATGTTATTAAGAAATAACTTAAAAAAGAATTAAGGATGATTTTATTAAAGGATTTAGTTCCTACGAGGTTGACCTTTGGTTTTGTTTCGGGGTTTTTCGCAAATGATTATGAGTTGGCGTTTCAAGTAAATTCGTTTGTTTTTTTCTAGAAAAAAAATTACTGCTTATTATGTATGTTTTTGATATCTTCGCTTATCCTATCCTATTCTTCTTATACTTCTTAATTTTATAAATGTAAAAGTTTGTGAGAATTTATGGATGTGTGTTTGTTATTCATTCATGCCAAAACGGGTGGTCCGATCTGGTTGAAATTTGGTATGTAGATAGGTCAAAACCTAGGTTAAGACATAGGCTACATTTTACTCACCACCCGGGTGAAGCCACGGGCGGTAGCTAGAATTCTTTAAGTTTGTTGTAAGATGTCGTTAAGACCCAGTTACAATTAATTCCAACCCGATATCAAACCTCTTTGGTATTTGTCCTATCAGTCACATTACAAAGGAGGTAGTATTTATTTATTTATTATTTATTTATTAAAAGCTTCATGCACAAGATACTGTACACAAGGTGGACTTAATGCTTTGAGCATTCTCTACCAGTCTGACCTTTGGGCGATGCAGAGAAGAATTCCAATGGCAGATGCAAGAAGCAAGCATGGAATTTATGAAATAGTAAAAGGCTGAAGAATATATATACCACTATAATAAATATACACAAACAATACATACATATATATATATATATATATATATCATTCATTACCAAGTAAATACATATATGTATACTTACATAAGAACTTACATATAATATTACATAAATACATATAATCATACACACACTATATATATCATGTCATGATCCTGACGACTCCGCCACTCTCTTTAACAGGAGCTCTCGAACTTTCCGCTTGAACGACAAACGACTGGGTGACAACCTGATATCGGGGGGGAGCGCATTCCATAGAAGAATAGACTGGACAAAGAAAGAAGAATGAAGAAAATTTGTGCGATGAGTAGGGCAGTTCAGAAGACGGTTGGTAGATGAACGAAGATATTTGGTGTGATTTGCGCATGTGTATTGGAAGTACGAGGATAGGTAACTAGGCAAAAAAGGAGTATCAAGAAAGGAAAAAAGAGTGGTAAGCGCCCTTTGCTCCCTGCGCTGGCGTATGGGCAACCACTTCAATTGCAGCCGATGTGCAGAAACATGATCATATTTACGCAGGTTGAATACGAAACGAATGCAGTTATTTAGAAGGCGGTCAAGTTTGTTGAGGAGATCTGCATTCAGGTCATAGTAACAGACATCAGCATAATCTACTACAGGGAACAACAAGGCCTGCACCAACATTGACTTGGTGATGGAGGGAAGCAAGTTTTTTAGCCGATAAAGGGCCCGCAGCGATCCGGTCACCTTTTTACACACACTAGTGACTTGTGCTTGCCAATTCAGGTTGTTGTCGATGAGCAACCCCAGATCCTTTACTTCACCACTGAACGGAATGACCGCACCGTCGAACAGAACAGCTGGTAATGATGAGCTGTCAGCTTTATTTAGAGAGCGAGAGCTTCCTATGATAATTGCCTGACACTTGTTAGGATTTACAGCAATGCCGAACCTTTCCGACCAGTTGTTGATGGCAGCTAAGTCGCCATTGATTTTTGTAATAGCATCAGGCAAGTTATC
Source organism: Spodoptera exigua (assembly GCA_902829305.4). Taxonomy (NCBI): domain Eukaryota; kingdom Metazoa; phylum Arthropoda; class Insecta; order Lepidoptera; family Noctuidae; genus Spodoptera; species Spodoptera exigua. The sequence continues at coordinate 13,244,395 of LR824618.2, read as the reverse complement.
TATACTGGTTTGACAGTACAGTTGTAAGTCGTCAGCATACAGATGGTACGCACACCGAAGGTCAGAAGTAATGAAATTAATAAAAATTGAAAATAAAAGAGGTGATAGTATGCCGCCTTGAGGAACGCCAGCTTTTAATTCGCGCCAATTTGATGAAATATCACCATGTTTGACCGACTGTTGACGCTCCTGAAGATAGGAAGAGAACCAGTGCAAAGATTCTCCAGAGACTGTTAGATGGGATAGGATGGCTAAAAGGATATCATGACTGACCATATTAAAAGCATTCGAGAAATCGACCAAAACCAATACTGTGGCTTTAGTATCCCCAAGGCCAGCTCTAATATCGCCAGTCACTTTAAGGAGGGCGGAAACAGTGCTGTGGCCTGGTCTAAACCCGGATTGGAGAGGGCTGATTAAGGAATTCCGGTAAACAAAGTTAGACAGTTGTTTGTGGACACAGGCTTCAAGCACTTTGGACAAGAAAGGAAGTATGGATATTGGGCGAAAATGATTGGGAAGGGTGGGAGAAGCGACTTTTGCAAGCGGGCGGACAAAGGCTTTGCGCCAGATGGATGGGAAGGTTCCAGAGTAAAGGGAAAAATTTATGACATGGGTTATTGCTGGTAGGATGTGATCCAAAATAGTCACAATCATGTCTCGAGAAATATTATCACATCCTACCGCTTTGGATTTTATTGAAAGGATAATCTTTCCAACCTCTGTCGAATCAACTGGAATAAAGCGAAAAGAATTAGAAATATTAGGACGCGTCAGACCAGAGATAAATGTTAGAGTATCTTGTTTGACTAGACAATTCATGGCGGGGACTGTGGCGAAATGATTGTTGAGATCATCTAGACAAACAGTGTGGGGAAGGTCTGAATGTTGCGTTTTACCAATACCTAGAGTTCCAAGGAACTTCCAGATATCAGCAGGAGAGGAAGAAGAAATGTTTTCAAGAACATGGCGGCGTTTGGCGTTACGGACCATCTGATTGCACCTATTTCTAGCTATCCTAAAGTTTTAGTTAGCTAGTCCTTTTAGTTAGTAGATCTATTAATATACAAATTAATTAGGTTACAACGTCGTAGGTCAATACAAACATATACATTACACATAATACAAGTAATACGTGCCGTCCACTAGCCTTGGGTCGCGGCTCCTGTTACATTTTTATATCATTATGTCATTCTTATGCTGTCACGCTCGTATTTATAATCTGTGGTTTCAATAATGACGTTTGAGTGTAACGGAATTTTGCAAAATGAAGTATTTAATGTACGTGTGTATGTGAATCTTCATAATAACGACTTAATCACGTGAATTAACTGAGAAAAGCTTTACTAGTTTCAAGTTTATTAATAGTTTCAGTAAATTAAGTACGCCTGACGCTAGTCCCTGTTCAAAAAATCTAAAATTATAAGAACAAAATATAAATTTAATTCCTGCATTCCGTAATACAGTATATAGTCATCATTTACGCTGAACTAACTATCTAGATCAAAAAAGAAACATTGGACCGCGCAAATTGAACTGTACACAATAATTATCTTCTAAATATACTTTAGAAAGACAAGATAACTAAAAGTACAGTCAGCAAAGAGCCGGGTGACCTACCTATAGCTACGATTCAAAGTAGAAACACGTAGAATTTATTTAGTGTTGAATATTTTCAACCTGTCTGATTTTAAATTATTTAAGGTAAAAAGTTCTTGTAAAATTTTTATTGTATTTTTTATTATTGATTCGGTGCAATTTTAATAAGTAACTACCAGTAGTCAATCGAAATAGAAAACCGACCTATATACTTAAATTGACAGATTCTCTACCAAAAACGTACATAAACTATTCTGCCTTAAATTTCACGTGGCCACAAACTAGTTTGCCGATTGTACTAGTGGTAATAGTTGTGACGTCACTGCGCAGGCGCAACTCACAGGTGGATGGCGAGCAGGTTCCGGTTCACTCTCACTTTCATTACATAGCCGCTCTGTGTTATTGACTCTAAGAGGAAACTGTTGACTTGAGGCCAGTCTGAGTTGACTGTTGTTGTTATGACGGGAAGGTAAATTGTGTTACAACACGATGGGCTTGGTTTTATTTGGCGTAAGATAAATAACTTTTTTCCTCGAGTAAATTAAAATAAAATAACTACTGTAAATTAAATAAGCTCACTTATACAGACTGACTGTGGCTATAACTCGTTTTAATTGTTCTACCTAGCAATAACCAAAACATGGACACTAAGGAAGTAGACAGTTTGCTATTAACGTTCAATCTCGCGTGATAATTGTTATCTAAAATAATTATGAAGAGAAAGGAAAGATTATGATTAGGAACAAATTATAAGACAACAAATTATAGCTTTGCTCAAAGAGTGGTTATCAATAGTCCAACTTTCTTTGAAGATCTTTGTACAGTTACAGTGTTGATACGTGATGTCATGTGATGAAGGGTGGACAAGACCAGAGAAATAGAAGACCTATTGTTTTGTTTTTATAATAACTATCGTGAGACATACTAAATTAACTAAAATTCGCGGGTTACTCACGTGCAAATGTTGAGTAACCCGCGAATTTTAGTTAACCTATTGTTTTAATAGAATTAAGCATCAATCAAATACATTTTTGATGCATTAAAAGTTGCACCCGTAACATTACCAGATCATTGCCAGCTTTTTAAAGTCTAGAGAGAGGCGGTAATTTTGAGTCTCCTCTAATCTAACTCACAGCGCGAAAGTTAATTGTAATAAGTAGAAATAAATAACAATTGGCTCCCACTGCGTTAGTCAACTCCCAAGACAAATGAATAATGAATAAGCATATCTATGAATAAGCCTTAGTCATATCCACGACCCGTGCCCATTGAGACTTCCTGAATGAAAAGTCACTTTATATGTTAGGACATTGAGTCCACGCGTGACCTAAACACTTGCATAGAATGGCCACTATGGCCAGGTCAACCGGTAATATGATATTGGACCTTATAATTTGGTCTTGTTGACCTAGTGGTAGTTGTCAGTATTTAAAATGAGGTCCTGGGTGCTTTTGGTCGAGGGTTGTATGGCTGTGTGTTTTAACTATTAACCGACTTAGGCAATGTTAGTACCGATTTTTTTTAAGTAAATTCAGTGATGGATAGACTGTATATTAGGATGTTTGGGCAGCACAATAAAATTAGCTTAAATGATAATGAAACATAAAATGGGTGAATTTGTTAGTCGAAAAAAACTTGCCATGTAGTACTTTATAAAAACATAAATTGAACCCTTTAATAAGCCTTCAAAGATTAACCAAATCGTTGATGGGCCGTCCATTCACGCGACAAGAACGTCAACCGTATCCATTATGAAATCGATTACTTAAACATCGATGCTTTAACAAATCGACTAAAACAGATAATGCAACACGAAGAAGCCTCAATTCGTCAACGGTCAATTCACGGAGTTATCAAGGTCAATTACAACAGTCCACGAATAGATCAGGGTCATAGCTGCATATGAACTAATAAATAAATACATTTAGTAAACGAAACATGTACTTAGTCGATAAATCGTCTCAAATACTAGTTTCCGAAATAAAGGCTGCATAACAATGTTGTCCTTGCTTAAGACAAAAAAAAAGCGAATGGACATACTTGTAGTGGATCAATGACATTTAAATTTAGATTTTATTAGTGGTTTACGATTTTCATGACCTAATGGTTATTTTAATACAAAATAAATTTGTTTACATTAGATGCGTTTGCGAGGCAAGTGCAATAAGGCACTGCTGGCTCGGTCTAAAGCAGGAGGAGGAACAGGGTGGTTTTATTGGCAATCCTCTCGCCTTAACCTGGACGAGAGAAAGGAATAAATTATTTCCCCCCTAAAAAAAAGTACTTAATGTACTCGTAATAATTTATGCATGAAACACTTTTAATTTTCTTTAGAACTGAGTTTCTATCTAATTTACCTAAAAAGAAAAAGTCAGTACCTAGTTCGTTAAAACAATTATTATCGTTTCGAATTACCATTTAAAGCTCGCAGCGAAATTTAGTAATCAGTGAGCTTATAAATCATCGCTATGGCTTTCTCGATTTAAGCATAGACTATAACAAATATGGCCGAACGTTGACATTGACAAATGAGTAGCACTGTCATGCACAAAGTAAGTGTCAAGATTAACCGATATATACGACAGAGAAAAGCCGAAGATAAATGAAAAATAAATGAACGCTTTGATTACATCTTTACAACATGTAATAGGGATAGCGAAGGCTACATAAAATAACCTACTGACAAATAAGATTAATTGTTACGTAGATTTCACTACTCGTAACATAATATGTCAATGCATAAATTAATAACAAACGCAATAACCATAAAATTACTAAATAAGTACGATACGTTCTTAAATACATTACAAATTTTAAATAAAAAAAAAATCTTACAATTATTACGCGCCATTTTGTCTCTGGTTAGAAATTAAAGTTTAAATTCGAACAAATTATTATTGTTATCATTTCAAAATTGGAACAGCGTCTACAGTCCTCACGCCACAGACAATACAATACAAACAGCCAGTTACAAAATTGTCATTGCACAATGAGTTTTTCGCACGCAGAGTATTCGTTCTTAATAATTACTACCACTGATATATAAAAGGTAAGTATAAAGAAAGTAAGTAAAAAAAATCCAGCTTATATTATTGTAGCTTTCGAAAAAATGCGCTTTTTAACAAATCGACTAAGTTTGTAATTAGAATCGATACCAATGCAATCGATTAGCTGTGCAATTAAATAAATTGTTTTATAATCTGACATTTTTAATGCGTTTCATGATGTAACTGTTATCGGTCAATGCTTTATTCAGCCTTTATGTTCGCAATTGTGTACTTGCGTTGATGTAATACTTAATAGACTCAATTATAAGATAATTATGAATACTTATTATTGCGTGTATGCTATACCAGAACTTCAGTTCAGATATTTCGTATTTACAGCGTTCAATATTGTTTGTCTAAAATTGAACTTAGATTTTATTTCAATTGATAATTAAAGGTATTAAAATTACAAAATAGATAGTAGACTATTTACTTATTTGCAAAAAGAATCTAACAAAAAACATTTTTAAAGCCAATCGCTATCGTATAGTTAGAGAAAATTATAGAACTCGATTAAAAAAAATAAAAGTATTTTACAAGGTATAGATATAAATTATACACGTAGGTCCTTGTGATTTTGTGGACAAAGAATGTCATTGACAAAAAAACACTATACAATTAAAATTAAAATTTGCAAACGCGATAGATAACATAGTTACACAGTCAATGAAATAAATCTAGACTCCGATTGCCACTCCAATTAGGCGCCTATTTCTTATATCAAACAGTAGGAAATCGAATATCATAAGGCATTCAAATCTATTGCTTGTCAATTATCACTCTTATAATCATTTGTTGAAGGTAGAAAGTGTAGTTAATGATACGTTTTAATTATATTTGTCTATTTCAGGAATTTAGAGTTATGCAATGACCGGCATTCCATCGATTTGTATGGCACTCGAACATACCTGGAAATAAAAGAAAAAATAACCATTAGATTTTGTGCCATTCAATATTAAATTGTTACATATATTAGATTACAAGATATAAGTACTTATATATAAGAAAGTCTTGTTCTATTAAGGTAAACCTAACTCAAGAACAGCTGAACCGATTTGGCTGAAAATTGGTAGGGTGGTAGCTAAGAACTGAAAAAAGGTCATAGGCTAGAGTAGGTAGGGTATTGTAGGTAGGTAGGGTAGTTAGTGTAGGGTAAGAAGTGTAGGTAGTTAACTAGGTTGGGCAGTGTAGGTAGTCTGGGCGAAGATGACAGGGGCGAAGCCGCGGCTAAGAACTAGTATACATAATAGTAAAGGATTATGAGAATATTGAAAATCAGCTTCTGTATTCGCTCCAGAGTTTACAGAAACTTAGTTCCTGCACTAAGATTAAAATAAACAAACATTAATCTATGTTTGTCTAAATAATTATAGCTTAGAAATTGCTTACGATTACAGCTAGATTATGAAGACCGTCGAGTTTAAAATAGGTACTTCATTCTCTCAAGAATGCGCTTTTCTATTAAATATTTTACGTCATACCACTTTCTGTTTTATTACAAGGAAAACAGAGTTCATTGTTATGTATTTGCATATCAATACACCGTACTAAACAATAGTAAACAGAATTATACACGTGTAACCGCCAATCAAATCCTTCGATTTTGAAAATGGAAAGCCCGTTCGGGCGCGGTCGGCTCATCTCGGCCGCGCCTTATTACATCACCTGTATATCGCTTTCTATCATACGTAATTTCGTTAACATGGCAAGCATCGCCCAATACAGGTGTTGCTCAGAGAAAAAAAACTTGATTTTGTCAAGGCAAATATGAGAATTATGCAATGACCCTGTTTACAAAATGAAAACTCGTTTCGTGTCAACCCAGAGATTTATTTTAAAAATTGCCATTGATTAGTCGATTAATAGTTGAATGAGTTTTTAATCGACTTATTTTACTTTTCATATTTTTATTTTTTGTATATATTAGTGTACCAAATTTGATTCTTACAACCTGAATACCAAAATTACTCATTTTACTCTTAAAATAGTAAGAAATGCTTCGAAATTTCAGGTCAAACCAATGAAGGTAAACATACATAGATACGGAACTTAGACACGCGAACCTTTTTGCTGCATCCACATTCTAATTTCAAATCGCAAGTAAGTAGTAATCCATAGAGAGTCGCGTAGTAATTATTAGTCGACTGACGAACTAAATAAGGCTTAGTAGCTATTAGTTGCAACAGCTTTTCTTATACATTGTGTGGTGCTAATGTAGCCCTTAAAAAGAAGATAATAAGAGTGCTACCTTTGAATGCATAGATAATAAGCTCTGTATGCAATGTTGTCTTCGTTTAGGGACATCACTATGCGGGTCAAATTGCAACATGTGTGGTATAAGTGTTGACAGACCAGAGGTTTTGTTGTAATCTCAAGATAGATAGAAGGTTTCATAAACATCAGCAGAAGAAATTAAAAACATATACATATTTATATGTTAGTCAAATTAAATCTACCTATGAACATGTATCAAAGAATCTTTATGTGACACTGATTTAAAAAGAGTAACCAAGGATTTTCTTGCTCGTTCTTCTCCATCGGAATCTACACTTTGGAACGAGTGGATAGCTTCACTAAGAGGACTGAGCGACAGACTGACAATATATATCTTTAAAAATTTATTTGACGTTCAAAAGTGCCTGTATGGGTCTAATTGAAATAAATGATTTTGACTTTTGACTTTTTGACTTTTAACACGTTCCTAGTACTAAATACTTTCACGGAAATGTTGCATGTTAGGAGTAGTGTACAACACCCCTAAAAGGTTCGATACCTATTTTAGGAAAAGCTAATATAAATTCTTTTATCTCATTGGCGTAAATGTAATTGAATGTTGGTTGAAATAATTCATTACACTTTGTGACAAAAAAACAATATTCAGTAGTGTTATTGGGACGAGCGGGAATATCGCATACCTAATGCGATGAGGAAAAATAAATACAACCTCATTATAACACACTATGCTCTTGTTTAGGCAAAACTTTCAGTATATTTTTTTTATTTACCATTGACGGTTTTTCTAAGGTGGCATTGGGTTGCTATCACGCCTAATGATAGGCAATGAAACGACTTCCAACAGAGCACGCTTATCTGTAAGCAACCTAATCACTCAGGATTGAAGACACCCAGATTGGTTAGTATAGAATACGCCTTCAATGATTTTCTATCACCAATCAAAATCAAAAGACTTTTCCGCATGTTCCTTTTTCAAACTCTACTCCAATTTATATGTGTATTGTTTTTCTTACTGTCCTTCCTCTTATGAATTGTCCCACGAAGTATTTAGTAAAGAGTATGAAATACATTAATCATTAGTATTCCAAGTGCAGCTTACTGCAGGGTTACCTCAATACATTGGAAGTAATGGCTAATTAATATGGTGCAAATACCTAAGTTTCGTAAACACATGTCCGGTGCCAAGGAAAATAATGAAAGTTCTTTGCATAAAACCTCTTTGACATACATAAATTAGTAGGTGCTGTATGTTTTGGAGACACGACAGCTTCTACATAATTATAAACTACATCTACTGTTTGGAGTAGGCATAGTTTTGCTAAATTGAGTGAGATGCGTTCTTTAATAATAAATATATATTACGTAATAATAATTTCTCTTGGTCTTAGATGGTATTACGCGTAAACGGCTAGACAATTCAGATAATTATTTTTACGCTGTGTTAAGGTCAGGGGATGAATCTTATATGTATAAGGAAATTTTAGGAAAACAAAAATATTATTAAAATAGGTTACCTAATCATATTTTTTTCTAAGAATTATTTTGTGTGGTTGTTTTCATTCACGGAACCATAATTAGTCTCACAACTTTAACTAAAGGCCTAAAGTCAACTCGCAGGTCTCTCTGGTCCGAGAGATGATCTCCGGCCGAGAACCAGACCCGAGCGTAGCGTTCCGCGCGCGCCTCAAAGAGCCAATAGACCACCACAGACGGGGCCCAATAGGGCTGATGTTCAGCCGGGGCTGCGGAGGAACGGGGGGGCTTTTAGTCAGTAAGAGTCTGACACTACCTCCCGCCCGGAGCGGGGCGGGAGAAGTCATTGGATGTTTTCCCCTGACAAAAAAAAAACTTAAATTTTAGTAAAATGGGACATCGGAGGATTATAATTACATAATAAAATATTATCTGTAAAATGCAGGCTTGAAAAATACCTAATACTCAAAAATACCTCAATTTTTGACTTAGCTGTTTTTCGCACCGTATTTCTATATTGCCTCCTTTCAGAGTCTGTGATTCAACACGAGTTAGTGAAAGCTGAAATAATTGATAAACATTACAATCTCATTACTATCTTACTTGATTAGAGAGTGAAAGTATATTTTTTAATAATTATTTGGTGTCTTTTTAGATACCAGTAGACACTAAGTATGATATTGCAACCAACGTACAAAGACAATATTTTAAAAACACACACAAAATTCAAAATTGGAATTGCAATTACGAAGCCTGTCAGCTTTAGTTATAGGTATTTTTGAATCATTTTACTATTCAGTCCTTAACAACATTAAACAGTAATGTTATGAAGAGGAAACATTTAATTATTTTGAATTGAATACCATCTTTTTAGAGGCTGGATCGATTTGAATAATCCTTTTATAGTACTAGTGAACATGGGATCTAACCTACACTATTAAACCGCGGCACATAACTAGTTCAGTATAATAATAAGCAAAGATTTTAAACACTCAACACTCTTCGCCAACTTATAAGTCAAATATACATAAAATAAATACATAGGTATTAAGACAATAAAAAAGTCCTTAATCTATTTAATTCAAAACCACAAATAGTAGGTAAATCAAATCAATTTCCCGTACTATTCGCATCACTAGTAACGCGTAACGTCTACGCTGCGCAGGCGCAAAGTTCGTGTCAATCAGTTTAACGGTAGATTTCACTCATTTTAGCATAGTTGTGGTAATTGTTCGCGCAAGCCCTTAGGTCATATGTTGCTTCATTTTTGAACACAGGTTTACAATTAGACATCGTGTTAGGTAATAAGTACTGGATGCCAGCGAAAAGGCTCAGTCTTGCGCAATTACCAACTGAACATTGCGACTTATTAAAATGCTAATTAATTATATTTTTGAAAAGAAAGTATGGTAAGTTTTATTCAGTTTAATCGCTCTCAAAACCGCATACATCCAATTGGAATATTCTGATAGGGTAAGCAAAGCCAAATCGACGCTGATCAGAACCAGACGGCCTTTTTTTTTTTTTTTTTTTGTCAGGGGAAAATCATCCCATGACTTCTCCCGCCCAGGGTAAGGCGAGAGAGAGTGTCAGACTCTTACTGACTAAAAACCCCCCCGTTCCTTCTCCTGCTCTGGGCCGAGGTCGCGGTGCCTCATTGCGCTTACCCCGCAGCCCCGGCTAAACATCAGACCTTTAGGGCCCCGACTGTGGTGGTCTATTGGCTCTTTGAGGCGCGCGCGGAACGCTACGCGCCGTACGCTCGGGTCCAGTTCTGGTCGGGCGGCGAGCTACCCTTACTCGCCGTCCGCAGACCCGCGCTTACGGTGGCCGGAGATCATCCCTCGATCCCCGACGTCCGGAATGTCGCCTTCTGCGGCGGCTGGGGCGCGAGGAGGATAGTTCCCTCACGCGCTCCGCCTCCTCCTTTGCGAGCATAACTGCTTCGCAGAAGGAGGAGATAGCTTCCCAGTTCCTCTCACGCTGCACCATGGCCTCGATTAAGGCCGGGCGCGAGAGGTCGCCGCCGCCGATCACTTCCCTGAGAACACGGCGGTGCTCAGCCCAAGCAGGGCACTCCGCCACCGTATGCTCCACCGTGTCCTCCAGGTGATCCTCACAATGACGACACTCGGGCGTTTCCTCCCGCTGGATCCGAAACAGGAACCTACCAAAGCTGCCGTGCCCGGTAAGCACCTGTGTCAGGCGGAAGGTGAGGACGCCGTGGCGTCTCTCAAGCCACTCCTCAAAGAGGGGTCTTACCGCTGCTATAGTAGCGTGCCCGAGAACCAGACGGCCTACCACGACGTGTTAAAGGGTGAATCTTCAGGGCGAGAAAGAGGGATGGAGCTATAAAAGGTGTATAGCTCCATCCTCTTTCGAGTCTGTAGGCCTTTAAACCTGGCACTTTTATTTGCCCCACCCAGGGCGACGACAGACAGTTAATGACTTTCCTCCTCATAAAAAAAATATCTAAAAGAAGGCATCAATTTTATAATTTATTTAATTGACATAACAGTCTACAGATTATAAAAAGTTACACCATCGACTCAAAAAGCCACAGACTAAATAAATCTGTTAGTCAATCAATAAAAGTCGCAAGATGACAAGATAAAGTTTCAAAACAGAATCTATTGTATTTCTGAACAGAAAAACTTATAATAAAGAGGCGTTGAGTAAAACAATTTGTTTAGAACTAAGATTTTATGAATTTCTTTCTTTCTGCGCACACGCAATCGCTTCACAGATCATTGACTGCGAAACCCATCAATGGGCTTCCATATTTGAAATGTTTTTGATGAAACCCGGTAACTTAGGGCTGCCATTGAATGTGTAACAAGTTCTCAGAATTATTATATTCTATAAAAATAAAATGTACCAATCTCCTTCAATAATAGTCGATAGAAATAGCGCCCTGCATTTGAATTATTTATTAAGTTCAATCGAAGTTATTTGACATTTCAATGGAATATTTTTTATTGAAATCAATTTATTTTATTAGAACAATCGACCTTCAATGACATTTTACGGAATGTCTCGTAAAACCTTTCACTCAATTTTATTTCATTCTAACTAGCTTTAAATTTATTGTAAAGGTATATTTATTAAACCTATGCACAGAATTACTTACATGAGATGAACATACTCACACGATTTTATAACCACATATAACCAGTTTTGAGCCCATAGGGTGAATATAGACTCGTGCTTATACTGAAAAGTCCCTAATAGGAATCCAACTTGACGGGGCCCTATAGAGCCGATGTTCAGCCCGGGGTTGCGGGGTAAGCGCAATGAGGCACCGCGACCTCGGCACAGAGCAGGAAAAAGAACAGGTGGCATTATCAGTCAGTAAGAGTCTGACACTCCCTCCCGGCCGGCCCTGGGCGGGAGAAGGCATTTGATGATTTTCCCCTCACAAAAAAAGACCCTATGCTTGGCCTTTGGCTCTTCCAATGTTTTAAGTACCGTAGCAGACTGACGTATAAGCAAACAAATAAATCCGTGTTGTGAATTTCTCTTATTTGACAGCCCTGCTGACTCACGACAGTGGCCGCTAACAAGCCATCGAACCTCATGAATGAAACCTTATTGTTCCTCTCTTCAGGTCATCTTAACAAATACAACCTAATTACTTACGAAACTTGTTCTCGTTTCAAATAAAAGAAAACAACTTCATAAATTCCTAGGTTAGGAACACGTTTACAACAACTTTTAAATTCTTGAAATATTCTCGGTCTTGTTATAACGTAGGTACTTTCGATTCACAAGGGTGAAGGATTCGAAACATGGTAGGTACCGACGTGACTTTTCCAAGTTATATGCACTTTCCAAGTGTATTTAGTTATCATTAACATACAACAAAGGAGAACATTGCGAGGAAATTTGGATTAATAAGATTCTGAAATTGTGTCAATCTGTCTTGAACTGCGAAAGACGCATTGGCGTGGTGATAAATGCTCAAACCCTTTATATAGAATACCCTTAATTATAGGCTGATTATGAATAACAAAGAAAAACAACACAGAGATACAAAAACAAAACAGAGCCGAAGTCATTTCTTGACATTTCTTTGGTAATCTTTTTTGAAGGAGTTATAATAGGAAATGACTTTTCCAGGCCAAGAGGGGCGAAAGGGGACGTAAGAAAGTCTCTTGATGACAAAAAACCACTCCACATCAGCCCCAATAGGACCCTATTCAGCCTTCTCAGATTTATTTCTGAGACAACCCAACACTACCCAAACACAAATGAAGATAGCTATAGCATCCGATCTCCTTACACATCAAGTTGGACAAGTAATACCAGTCTGGGAGTTGCTCTCGTATAGTAACATTTTTATATAGAAATGTGGACATCCGCTCCATGCCTTCCGCGTCCGTTTGTCACTCGTGGTCAGTGTAATGTGATGGTGCAATCGTGAACGGATGTACAATCAGCGAAGTCGTTTGGTGGGTAGGTAGGAAAATAAACATCGATTTAGTATTGAGATAGGAAGTACCATTTCAGGGATTGCAGGAGAGGAAGAATTGGGCACCCGGTAACCCGGTCACACAGCGAAACATAACGCTGTGTTTGCTTTACGCCGGTTTTTTGTGAGGCCGTGGTATCACTTCGGATGCCGGAAGCATGGCTCTCCCACACTTATAAAATACCTACATTGGAGTCACACTCACTTTCAGGACTACGAGTAAAATCTACTTATAATTATATATTTTACTTATTACATTAAAAGGCATCATATTTTGTATTCATCTCGCTTGAATAATCTAAAGATTAAAATAATCTTATTCATAACTAACGTGAGATACGATTATTGACTAAACAGATTCCTTAAATGTGTTTCACAAGGCGTGAGTTCGGAACGCGGAGTGTCTGTGTGCGCAGGAGTGTTGCAATCGCCGCGCACCGGCCGCTGCGCGTGCGCACCGCTTTCACACGTCGGTACAGTCGCGTGATGCTGCTGATATTAAGATTTTTATGCTATTGCTACTTATTGATGATGGGAAGAAGGCTTGGTGCTTGTGATTTATAATTATGTTGGTAAGTAACATGATGGCGTTTCCACAGGGGCAAAGGTATGACAGTTGTCTGCTTAGATAAGTTAAAACGTACTATACTTAGTGTTAAATTAAGGATCAAGAGTGCTAATCTTCATAAACTCAACCACTGTTTTTCAACACATCCAGACTTAAAACTGCATTTTTCTTCTTCAAAGGAAAAAGGAAACCCTTCTAACTCCTGAATAGCAACGAACAAAACTTAATTATCCTGAAAAATAATTTAATGTTGATTAATGAAAATACTATTCGCCAACATTTCAACCTCCCAAAATAATCGCCGCAAGCTAGCCATTTCTATTTGAAAATCTATCCAAACGGAATCATGAATCGAGATATTTATTGAGAAACCAGTGGAGCCTATCACAAAGCTTAATTATGTACTTACTGGAGCGGAGTGGACCACAGATTACATTGCAATTCTTTACTCATTAAATCTAATAATAAAATGAAAGAATAATAAAGAAAAAAAAAACATCGGAAATAAAGAAAGTGATTTACGCAAAGGTGAATAAAAATGTTTCTATTTTTTTTTTTGTCTTTTTCTTTTAAGCCGTGATGTAAGTTATTGTTTATTTGGCTTTTAGCATTCTGCCGTGTTTTGAGGTTTATTATAAGATAATAGAAATTGTTATATTATTGATGACTTTTTAAGGAATTCGATAATAAAAAAGGAATTTATGTTAAGAAAAACTTGAAAATGGAACTTTGAATCCGGGAAGGATTCTTCTAGGTATTCTTCACTACTAATCAATAATTTTATGTAATCGTTATAGTTGTATGAAAGAATTTGAGATATATATTACCCATCACTAAATTAGTTATATATGTATATTTATTTTGGTTATTTATAAGCATGACACGGAACAATGATCTTATGAATAATATCAATTAAAGACAAGCAAAATTTAACTCTGAAATCCTTACATATGACATCTATTTATCTACCATCATTGCTTAGTATATATTATATAAGTTAAGTGTACATTAGACACTTTCTTTTCAACAATGTAAGTTATGGCCTTGGGCGTCTGCAAAAGCTAAAGCATTACAAAAAAAAAACTGACTGTCGTTACGTAACAATGTGTAGATATATTTAAGCTGATATTTAATATCTATGCTAATTTTAAATTATGTTGTATCCATTCATTCTTATCTGCAGATAGATTGAGGTTTGGTTTTTTAATGGGATAAGGCAAATAAGCTGACGGATCTCCTGGCTGGAAACAATCGATGTCACCGATAGATAGGTACTCGTAATAAATACTAGGGTTTCAAGTTCATCATCATCATCATCAGCCTATAAGTGCCCACTGCTGAGCAAAGGTCTCTTCTCATACGGAGAAGGGTAGAGCATTAATCACCACGCTTGCTCAATGCGGGTTGGAGATTTCAAACTTATAATTAGCAATTATAAGTCCAGGTTTCCTCACGATGTTTACTTTTACCGTATGTCAGTGGTGTCTAAATAATCATAGAAAGTACATATAACTCGGAAAAAGTCACATTGGTACTTGCCAGGTTTCGAACCCACACCCTCATGCATGAGAAGCGGGCTCCGTAACCTCCGGGCCACCACGACATTTTAGAGTTCCAAGTTGCTGCAGCCTTTTGTGGATGAGAAAATTAAGTACTAAGGAGTTTCAGTTCAACTAAATTGGAATGTTGTAATAGATCGACCAATGAAAACCTAAATAAAGTTCCGTGTTAAGATGCCTCTAGTAAAGAACGAAAAGGCTGTGTTACAAATAAAAATACATATTGATTACAACATTAGATTCTCAGTTGATATATGTATATTGTCTATGGGCTAAATCATAAAGCTCTTTTTAAATACAAAATGATTATGTGAAGCCTGACTTATTGTATTCACATATAGGTGTGCAATTAAATGAATTGATTCGATATTTTAATTCTATTCGATTTTGTATGGTCGACTTTCTCGATACATCGATTTATGTTTGCATAACTTTTAATATGCGTAGAATTTCGTATTGTAACGTGTTTATTTTATTCTCTACATGTAGATAAAATATGTAAAAAGAATATTTTTTTTAAACTGAAACAGTTCCATATCTTTTATAGTTTAAGCTACAAAAACTGTGACTTTAAAAGTAAATAGTAAAAATTAAATAGTGATTATATTAGTTTTTACCACCTAAATTCCTGTTTGATCATCTTCTCATTTTGCAATTCATCGACTTGTTTCAATAATGTCAAAGTTGACATTTTAAATACTGGTTCGGCCTTGCAAAAGGTCACATCCCTATTTAACATAACGTCTTGACATTTAATTTTGTATTTTAAAACAAACCTTGTAAGGTCGCTTTTCCTTTAATTGACGATAAAGTTATATTTATAAGTAAAGCTGTAATAAGAATTTTCCTTGCTTAACATAAAAATGTCACATCTCCATAATTAGGCGAGTTGCTATTCGATTTAGTCGATTGTCATTTTTATTTAAAAATGGAATGTTGATTGTGACTGGCCTATAATTATTAATTAATTATTTAAATGCCATGTCGGCAGGATTGAAAAAAGAAGTGGAAATTAGTTAATATCATCCTAGCATGTTTCTATGTTTTTTTACATCGATTCCTTTATAGACAAAATGAGTGTGTTCTCGAATTTTTTATCCTTGAAATAATTGACGTTACAAATCTTTCATTCATTGACTATTAAATACAGTTGCAATATAAAATATTTCTAATAATTTAATATAGTATGTATATTCCGAAAAATACACACACCTCAGGGGAAAATCATCAAATAACTTTTTACGTCAGGGTATGGCGAGAAACTCAGACTCTTTCTGACCAAAAATCCCCCGTTCCTTTTCCTGCTTAAGGCCGAGGCCAGAGTAACTTATTGCGCTAGGCTAAGTCCGAAAGTGGTGCCCACAATCATACAGTGTAACTCGACTTGCCTACTAAATGCCAGGGGTGAGATCAAAGCACTTCAGATCACGATTTTGACATTATATGTACTAACAGATATATTTTTAATGGCCGAAGCGCGTATTATGCCAGTCTGGCGAATTCAAGCACATAGTTTATATTCCTACTGACGTTCTATGATTCCGATTGTTTGCAATAGTGGTATAGATATTGCTCTATGGTAATTACTCGTTGTTCGAAAATACTTACACTTTACGTACGTACGTACTGTATAAACATTTTATATTTTGGTCGGCAAACGATTAGACAGATCTCCTGATCCTAGTAGACATGCGGTACTGTTCATGAAAACTTTCAACATCAGAGTAGTTATAAGGGCGTTGCTAGACATTTTATGGTTAAGGATTGAGAATTAAATAGAAGGAATTAGGATTGGCTGGGTCAGGCCTCCGGTATACAGCATAAGCGTTGTTTCATCTTAATAAGTCGGCTCGACTGGAGTGATACTATGGCTTCACAGAAAACCAGCGTGAAACAACTACACCGTTATATTTCAACGAGTGAGTGAGGTTACTGGAGGTTAACCCCCATCTCTAAATCTCCTAAACCCTAAACATCGACAACGCACTTGCAACTTCCTTTGTGTTGCTTGTGTCCACAGGCGACGCCAATTGCTTACTATCAAGTAATCTGCCTACCCATTTACCGACCTATCACATAAAAAACTAAATTCTAATGTTTTTACCATTTTACTAAGAAATAAATAAACAATGAACCTTCACCTCTTTATTTCTAAAGTATTATAATCGCATCATTCTCAAAGTACCGCCGCTGTAACCAATGTTATTTCACAATAGATGTGGTTATGCCTAGTAATCTGGACAGATACAGACAGGTGATAGGTGGGCCTGTCGAGGTTCGTGGTTTTGTTCCATAACTTTACTGGAGATATTGTTGTAACATTATTTTAAATTCATCTTAAAGATGCTCTGTAACCAATTGCTTTTAGTGATAAAGCTGTACATTTTTAACTATTTCATGTTAAAAATTGTCTCTTATCAATCACCTTCAGTGTAAGAACAGGTCTTTCTGAGCTATTTAAATGTTTATGGTATCAGAGTTTAAAGTGCCCACTTCTCATGGATGAGGTAGCTAATTCCTAACCCTGGCATGTACCAAAGTTATTTTACCGAGTTGTATGCACTTTTTGAGTTTATTTAGATTTTGATAAACTTCTCTCTAAAGACATTTATTTTTCTTCTCAGAGTAGTTAGGTAGGAAATCGGCCTCATCTAAATTTTTTAAATTTTTTGACATAGGACTAATCTTTTTTATTTTGCCTATTCAATATTTTATTTTCGTTGATAATTATTGAAAAAACAATAAAGATCTCAAAACGTCAAATCCGGAACAAGCAATATTACAGAAAAATACTTATAATCATGCTTGTTCTGTATTCTGAGAATCATGCAGTGATTAATATCCTTATCCTAATTATTTGACTAATGCATTACCCGCTCCAAATTACAAGTTCTAGCTAACTCCGATCACAGTAATCAGTGTAAAGTGCGCAACACGACTCGTGTGAAAGTGTACATTCAACGTTCATATCTCACGAACGCGGATTATTGTGGAAAATGGACGAATCATTACCAGTACGTGTAGTTGCTTCCTTAGTTTCTTTATATTTTGTTTCTTTTTTCATTAACATTTTATAATGTTACCTACCTGTGTTATTTTCTTATATAACTATCATGGCTGACGTCCGCTAGTTTAAAACACATACTTTTTAAGTGTGGGAGAGCCATGCTTCGATACGATCAGCCGGCTCAACCGGAGTAATATCACGGCCTCATAGAAAACCGACGTAAAATAAGCGTTGTTTCGTTGCGTGAGTCAGGTAACGCCGGCCCAATCCTTCCCCTCCCCAATCCTAAAATCTCCAAATTCCTAATCCTCAAAAGATCGGCTACGAACTCGTAACTCCTCCGTTGTTGCGGTGTCCATGGGCGGCTCTAATTGCTTTCCATCAAGTAATCCGTTTGCCCGTTCGCTGACCCATCACATAAAAACACTTAAAAGTTCTGACAGTAATGCTGATGAATCTTTTGATGTTCAGTTGTTTTGTATGTATAATATTATAGTCAGCCATTTTTAATGTTGACTGTTCGATTTCAGATGTACTTAACTAAATTTCTAGGCCACGATATTTCACGCGGGAGTATTTACTAAGTTTTATAACAATCGGTTCATTAGTTTACATGATTTTTAATTTGAAATTTATATTAAATTAAATATTCTTTATTTCAGGCAATTTTCAAACTCAGCATACATCACAAATAACATGGACTTATATGATTCATAAATTCTAACTAAGCAATAACAATATAAAGTAATTAAGTATTTATAAGTCTTTTATAAAATAAAATGAAAACCAAAAAAATATTTTTCCTGAGTTAATAACCAGTCTTATCCTAATTGCGCTTCTGTTAAAAATATCGGTTAACAATAATCGTGTTAAATTATAAGTTACAAATTATGCTGCTTAAATATAAGATTTACTACAGGTATCTTCCAATATTTCAATCAATCTTTATACAAATGCATTAACACATGATGCTAATATTACATAAATAATAACCAATCAATTTTTTACCGTTAGTTCTAGGATACGCTGCTAATTAAAATATCTGCAATTTTTGTAGAGGAAATGAACTAGAATATAAATGAACACTTAACCTTTGGTCATGCATCGGCGCGTACGCAGCTGTCTGGGCATTAGATCGAGCTTTTACTTGCACTAATCAGAATATTACGTATTAAACTGAGATTTTATCGCTCATCTTTATGATACTATGTAGTATTTATTAATAGACGATATGCTTAATAAAGTGTGGGAGAGCCATGCTTCGGCACGAATGGGTCGGCTCGACCGGAGTGATACCACGGCCTCACAGAAAACCGACGTGACTAACCAAAGAGTTGTGTTTCGCGGTGTGCGTAAGGTAGCCCAATCCTTCCCCTACCCCAATCCGTTCCCTTTCCTAAAATCTCCAAATCCCTAATCCCCAAAAGGTCGACAGCGCACTTGTAACTCCTTTGTCGTTGCACCGACGGACACCCGTCCATGAGCGACGCTGATTGCTTACCATCAGGTAATCCGTTTGCTCGTTTGCCGACATAAAAAAACGATTGAGTTTTTATTCGATCTTCCCTATACAAGGAACAAGGAACTAGCTTCACTAAAAGATTCTTCAGTAATATTCGATTGTCGACGTTTGTTGTATCGTTGTCGTTTCGTTGTACGTTTTAAACTTATCTTTACACTAGCGGCCCGTCCCGGCTTCGCACGGGCATTAAACATTACATTTAGATTTGTTAATTTTAACACATTCATAATAATAATAATATGACACATATTCATCCCTTTTTGCGTCGAGCTCCTAAAAAGAGTAAATAAAAAAATAAGAATAATTAAATTCAGATATTATTTAATGATTTTTTTGTGTTTATGTGTTTTTTTTTTGTATATTTTTGGGGTTTTTTTTCTTGTTTTTGATTTTTTTTTTTAATTTTTTGTTTTTTTTTTCAATTATTGAGGTCATAACCCTAAAAGACAATACATTTATTTTGTTAGAGCTTCTCTGTAAACAATATTTGATGTTGTTTTATTTTGTGGCAGCAAAATAAATTGATTTTCAGGGGCTCCGACTCGCGATAGACCAACATACAGTTGACCATGAGTAAAACATTTCTTTCGCAGATCGATCCCTACTAATTCGAAGGTTTGGCCTTGGGACTTGTTAATTGTTAATGCGAAAGATGTTTTTACCGGAAATTGAAGCCGTTTGAATGGGATTGGCAGATCAGTTGGGATCATCGGTATTCTCGGTATATGAGCTAGTTGACCACCTGCTGGGCCAGTGATAATAGTTGCTACTATTAAATTGTCCTTTAACTCCTTAATAAGCAGCCTCGTCCCATTACACATGCTCGGAGGGTTTAAATTTCTTAAAAGCATGATTGGGATTCCGATTTTTAACGTCAATTCATGGGGTGGCAGTCCAGAAGGGTTCAACGAATTTAAAAATTCCTGTGGATAATGGACTGCATCTTCAATATTCGTTACAGTGTCGATCGATTTGTATGTTTTTGTTTGGCCGGGGACTTTTTGAACAATCAGATTGTTTATTTCATTGACAGTATCATTCTTAGGTGATACTATAGCCCGAGAACACAGCCAATGGAAGTCTCTTTCGTGCAAATTCTCGATATCAGGGTATACAGAATCTATTAAATTTTCCAAATTATGGAGTATTTGGCCTAGAGATTCATCCAGAAGAATGTCACAATGATCGCTTAAATTTGGAGTTGGAAAAATTCCTTCACCAAGTTTTAGCAGTTGCTGTGGGAAATCGCTATGAGTGATTCCATGAAGATGAGCTCTCATATTTGTCCTTAATTTTAATGTTTCAATCGTAGTCCATAAGGGAGACGATTTCAAGCATGCCTTGATGATATCTGCTCGCGTGCCTCTGTTAATAACGGGGAGAGTCTGTCGAAAATCTCCAGCAAATACAAAAGTAATCCCGCCCATGACTGCAGAGGAGTTCCTTAGATCCTGTAAGGTTCTGTTCACGGCCTCTATATGTGCTCTATGGCTCATCGTGCATTCGTCCCACATAATCAATGAGGCGTCTTGTAGTAATTTACCAATAGGTCCATTTTTGCGGATGGAACATGTAGATTGTTGTTCAAGATTGACGGATAGTGGAAGTTTAAAAGTAGAATGAGCAGTTTTGCCATCCTTCAAGAGAGTTGCAGCAATTCCTGAGGAAGCAACTGCTATTGCTATCTTCCCTGATTGTCTTATCTTAGCAAGAATCAAATTTGCAAGAAACGTCTTTCCCGTTCCACCAGGTGCATCCAAAAAGAAAACTTTTCTTTTGTCATGAATGACGCTATCGACTATAGTTTCAAAAGCATGTCTTTGATCTGGGACTAACTTTGGCAGGTTTTCATTGACAAAAGCGGTCAAATTATTTGTATCATAGCGATGAGTCATAGTCTCTGCTGCATTGCTTTCTGTACGAACTGATGATGGTAATCCGAAATCACTTAGACTTTTGTCATTTAATTGCAACAGTTTATTTTCTATTTGTATCAAACCTTCGTTATAAATGTCCTCATTGTATGGTAAGGTGATGTCTTGATTTTGCTGTCTGATTCTGTGTCTAATATCTTCACATAAATCGTCTTTGAAAATGTTCCATAATTTTAATGGTTCCGATGGCTGACAAAATAAAAGTATGACCACAAACAATTCTCTCAATTGTAATGGACATTGAGAAAGCGAAGCTTCTCTGAGAGTATTTTCCCAATGGTCATCGTTTTCTAGCAAACCTCTAGCACGGCAAGCAGCTTGATACGTTTCTTTCAGAACTCCGTCAACGGTTTTCAAGTACTGGAATGAAGTTGGACCGCGTACGTGGTGCAGCAACATCCTAAGATAGAAACACTCGGATTGAGAAGGATGGACACCGTAGACTCTACCTAAAGCGGAATCTTTTTTTATGCCTGGATAGCCAACTACATTCTCACCACGCTTCCTTCTGGTGAACTTATTATTGGCCCATGTGTAGTATTGCGGGACTTCGTGGTAAAGAAGTGTTTTTGCGAATTCATCTTCATTACAGAGCTCAAAAAAAGCCAGCAATGTTGTTTTACGTGGATTTTGGGCCACTTGTACGGCCGTTTCTGTGGTAAAATACACCCTTTGGCCATTTTCTAAGTGGACAGCTAACTGCAAAACTGTAGGATGCCGCTCATGGATCGGGAATTCGAATATTCGCCATGCAGCTTCGGAAGTACTTATGTAACGGCCATTTACGTAGTTTTCCACTTCATCATTTGGGTTTCTGACGCCAAATGTAGCTTGGTCCGATCCTTTATTTATGTATTTGCAAATGTATTTGATGGCTTGAACTGAGTGGCAGTACTCTACATTTATGTGAGCATTAAACGTCCTGCACAAAAGTGGAGAATATGGGACAATCCAACTATTATCTATAGTGAAATTTCTGCCTCTGATATTTAGCGAAGCGCTCAGTCCTCCATTTGCGGCATCACGACGACGATAAACTGGATATCCGTCCTCTCCAGTCTGAGTTTCGTTGACTAAACGTCGTGGGTATTTTTTTGTGCAAATACCGTTTTTCATACATGGTGCTGATAAGTTATGTTCTCCGCATGGTCCGTGCACCATATTTTTTGTTACGATATCGTACAATATCGGATCGTTTTGTTGGTTGGGCAGTTCCGCAACTATGACGCTATCAATTTCGTCTGGTTGGATTTTTGTTTCTAGCCAAAACAGCAAATGACAGTGTGGTAAACCTCGCTTCTGCCATTCTACACTTGCCATGTAACATTTCACTTTGCCGAATATTTCATTTTTAACGAATAAATTTAAGAATTTCTTCATTTTCAAATGAAACACCCTTGAAATGATGTCATGACGATCGAAAGATCGCTGATCAGGTAGTAGTTCCGCTTTAATTTCAGGCCATTCGGGGTTGCACGTAAATGTGACAAATAAGTCTGGTCTCCCGTAATTTCGGACATAAGTCATCGCGTCTTGGGTTTTTTCATGCAGGTAACGCGGAGAACCTGTAAATGAAGATGGCAAGATTACGCGTTGACCGATATTTGATGGGTCAACATTTCCGTCTTGATTTAAAGCATCTCTGAGATGAATGTATTCTTCAGCCCTTAGTCTCTGTTGGTTACGACATATGTAATTCAATCGTTCCGATATCATTTTTGCCATCATATCGACAATATATTGACTAAATAAGTCCCTGTAATAATGTAATGCATTAAAACAGTTAGCTCTAACCATCAACCTAAATGCATAAAATTGCATGCACGTCACAGTTTTGTTACGCGCTGTACCTTCCTGCGGAATGGTTAAATAATAACCGTCTTCTCCTTTCACGAACATTAAGGGATACTGTAGTGGATCATACGATCGGTGTAACTCAGAGACCCTTTTAAGTTGGCCGTCTCTTCCGTGGAGCACTATATCTCTGGGGCCTTTTTCTTCGTCGACCAAGAGAACTGCTACCTCGTTTACAGCTGGAGCATTGTATCTACCCGGGTGTGCTGTCTGTGGTGGGCGGTCGGAATGAATAATTAATTTTAAATTATCCGAAGAATTGCGTTCTATGTTTTGTTTAAAGCTTCGTATATATACATTGTGGCTATTCAGTGCGGTCTGTAGTTCGTTAATTAAATCTATTTTCAGCGTTGGAGCTATGTTTGACCTCAATGATAGCTGATCTGCGTCTGAAATGAAATATACCTGCAAGTATTGTGGATTTTGGCCTGGTGGTGGTAAAAGGCTACCAATAAGATGATATACCTGTCCCTCTATTTTAAAAGTTGGCATAAAATTACCCTCTCTTATTTCTTTGGCGCCAAACGAAGTCATTTGAAATAGGCTATTGTACTTACGGATGTTGGTTATGAAATGTCTAGATAGCGAATGATTATTTGTCAAAAGATTTTTTATTGGCTGTGGTGGTTCCTGAATACTGGGGAGACTAACTTTTCCAGAAGCACAGCACATGCCATTAGTTTCATCGACCCATTTTTTGGCTGAACACTTAGGGCAGATCTTATTCATGTCGCCGATTTGGACGGAAGCCTGTTGAGCATAATCAATCTGTGGATCGTATCTAAAAGCCGATCTTTTACTATGGGCTAAAACTTGATTGCGACTTCTCGCTCTTGACGTCTGTTGTCGTTCTCTCTGATCTTGAAGGCGTTGGAATCGCTCAGAGCTTGATTCCCTAGTGCGAGATTGAATATTTCTGATATTTTGCTCTTCAAGCCGCTGCAAACGCTGAGTACTTGACTCTCGCGCATGCACATGAGAGGTTCTTAGATTTTGTTCAGTAAGGCGCTGCGAGCGCTCAAGACTGGACTCTCGCGCGCGTACCTGAGAGGTTCTCAAATTTTGTTGAGCTAGACGCTGTAAACGCTCAAGACTCGATTCTCGCGCGCGTGCTTGAGAGGTTCTCAAATTTTGATCAGCTAGTCGCTCTGAACGCTCAAGACTGGACTCTCGCGCGCGGACTCGAGAAGTCCTCACATTTTGTTCAGCGAGCCGTTGAGAACGCTGCAAACTGGATTCTCGCGCGCGTATTTGAGCGGTTCTCATATTTTGTTCAGCGAGCCGTTGCGAACGCTCGGTACTCGACTCTCTAGCACGCGATTGTGCCACATATTGTCTATGAATTGAAAGACGATTTTCAGTTTCTGATGAAGATTCTTCATTTCGACGTATTTTTGATGCCCTGGCCTGGGAACTATTTCTAGAAAGTTGAGATCTTGATCTTTTAGGCATTTCAAAATGACAAAAGAAAAAATGCCTTTGAACTAAATTAGCATAACTGTAAGCTATATATGCTACTATATTACAACGTACACACGTACACAACTACCTACTATTTATTAAAATTAAATTGAAAATCATGAAAAATATTCAAGTAATTTATTAGGTTAATAACTAAGTGAACAATATTTTATATAAATGGGTTTAGTTCTGAAAAGAACTTTTTAAATCGGTTTAGTTACTTACTAAACGAATTATTATCAAGCGTAAATTCCGCACACGTCCATCACGTAGGGAGCCGACCGCGCGAGTGAGCCGCGCGGCAAGTTTATTTCGTGATCTTAACCTCCCGTACCCCTGCCCGAGTGACGCCTACAACGCATAGCTAGGCGAATACAGTTCATTTTTAAAAAAATTTTAACTCGTGATATCTTTTAAATGGATTGTCAGAATCGAATAATTCAAAAAGTAATATAAAGATATTGAAGCAGTCTTAAATAATAATCTCCAAAATTTCGGCAACGCACTCATAACACCTCTGTTGTTGCGAGTGTCCACGGGCGGCGCTGCTTGCTTACCATCAGGTAATCCGTCAGCTTGTTTGCCAACCTATCACATAAAAAATACTACAAATCATAGATATTACCTTTACCATAAAGGTGACATACCTATCGTCTAACATTGATAGAAATAAACCTTCAGAGTCCACCACATATCTCACAGACCTCACAATGGTAAAGAATCTAAGGCCAAAATTGTTTTGATCACCTTAGATAACCACACATCGTTATCCAATGCGAAATTCCATTGTGCACTCAATAACAAGCCTTGTGTTGCACCAGCAATGTATAGTGCACATAAGATAATTACCGTTAAAATAAATAAGCCTATTCAGTATTTGTTTTCCGTGGGAGTGACCTTTGTTCGTTTTTTGTTAAGAACCACTGACCCGTGGCAATTCAACTTTTAGTTTTTAGTTTGTTAGAATTTACACATTCATTGTTTTTTATAC
Source organism: Spodoptera exigua (assembly GCA_902829305.4). Classification (NCBI taxonomy): domain Eukaryota; kingdom Metazoa; phylum Arthropoda; class Insecta; order Lepidoptera; family Noctuidae; genus Spodoptera; species Spodoptera exigua. The sequence goes on along the minus strand of LR824618.2, from coordinate 13,218,674 downwards.
AATAGAATAGAAACGCCCTTCTGTTTTGGTATTTCTTGATTTCATGTCTATGTTGCCCTTCTGTGAGAACCATAGATTAGGATTTAGAAGTGTCACTTTTGCGCGCCAAAACAGACGTCAATGAATTGAGAAAACCAACGATCTAAAATATTGCATGACGAAGGAGTTTATAACCAATGGAAAATTTAGCATTAATTCAAACTTAATAATTTCAAGTCAATCATTAAATGCAATTGTATTTGACTGAAGATAATTCTGTAAATGATACTTATCTAACTAGGATAACAGACGGAAAGGCAACATTAAGAAAACAACACAAAAAGGTTGAATGACTCTTTCCTGCGATTTGTGATGTTTTAATTCTTGTAATATTGACTTATTACCATGATCCATACAATAATTACTTCCATGCATTGCTTTAGCTAATGTGATAATAGTGGTAATGAGGCAATTTATCCTGTATAATTTGACTTGTAAATTACCACTTGTGTAAATTATTGCAACTTTGTTTCAACTTCCGAATAAATGTAACTTTGACTACCTCCTTGGTCGAATGCATTGTAGGACTCAGATAATTCATAACAAAACTAGTGCAAAGTTATAAAGGACGAGATTGAAGAAAAAACGAAAATATATAAAGGAACTTAAATAAGCTGTTGGCTAACCAATCCACTGCTAATAGAAACGTGGAATGTTTAAGTTTTTCTGTTTCTGCGTATTTCCTAATGGCTTGTCAATGGTTTTAATAAAAACTAGTCATTGTTCATACACACCATGCCGTTTGCAATCCCTTTCTTGAGATAAGTGCATGCATTATTACTTTATCTTCATCATCATCATCATCAGCCCTTTTCAGTCCACTGCTGGACATAGGCCTCTCCTATTGCACGCCACTGGGATCGATCTTCGGCCACTCGCATCCAGCTCCTGCCAGCCATCTTGCGCAAATCATCACTCCACCTTGCCTGAGGACGTCCTACATTACGTTTGCCGAGACGCGGTCTCCACTCAAGAACTCGTCTACTCCAACGGTCATCGGTTCTTCGGCTAATATGGCCAGCCCACTGCCATTTCAGCTTGCTAATCCGGTGGGCTATGTCGATTACCTTGGTTCTCTGCCGGATCACCTCGTTTCTGATTCGATCTCGCAGAGAAACGCCGAGCATAGCCCTCTCCATAGCTCGCTGAGTGACTTTTAGCTTGTGAACCAGCCGCACCGTCAGTGTCCACGTTTCGGCTCCGTATGTCATGACAGGTAGGACGCACTGATTGAAGACTTTCGTCTTTAGGCACTGTGGGATCGACGACGTGAAGACTTGACGCAGCTTTCCATATGCTGCCCAACCTAGCTGAATTCTTCTATTCACCTCGTTCTCGAAGTTGTTTCTACCCATCTGCAATGTCTGCCCGAGGTATACATATTTTTGAACGACTTCGAGAACAGCGCCGTGTACTGCAATCGGTTCCGGTAGTACATGTTCATTGAACATGACCTTGGTTTTATCCAAGTTCATCCGTAGGCCGATGCGTATAGAAGAGTCAGCCAGGTCATTCAGCATCCGTTGTAGGTCCTGCAGCGTTTCTGCTACGATGACGATGTCGTCTGCAAATCGCAAGTGAGAGATGTACTCGCCATTTATGTTGATGCCGCGTCCTTTCCAGTTCAGCGTCTTGAACATATCCTCCATTGCATTTGTGAACAATTTCGGGGAGATAACATCCCCTTGTCTCACACCTCGATGCAACGGTATCGGCCTTGTTTGCTGATCCTGTACTTGGACGGACATGGTGGCGGCCTCGTAGAGACATCTCATCACTTGGATGTATCGCCAATCTACTTGGCATCGCTGCAGGGACTCCAGAACAGCCCAGATTTCGACCGAGTCAAAGGCTTTCTCATAGTCCACAAATGCTAGGCACAGGGGCTGATTATACTCCTCAGTCTTCTGTATAATCTGCCGCACTGTGTGGATGTGGTCTATGGTGCCGTATCCGCTCCGAAACCCAGCCTGCTCCGGTGGTTGGAATTCGTCAAGTCTTCGCGCAAGGCGGTTCGTGATCACTCTCGAGAACAGCTTATAGACGTGGCTTAAAAGGGAAATGGGTCGATAATTCTTCAGTAGGGTTTTGTCACCCTTTTTGAAGAATAAGACGACCACACTCCGACTCCACGCCTCTGGAGTTCTCCCTTCAAACAGGACAGCGTTAAATAGCTTTTGCAGCTCCCTGAGTACCGGTTTGCTGCCTGCTTTTAGAAGCTCTGTCGTAACGCCATCCTCTCCAGGGGCTTTTCCATTTTTAAGCTGCCCAAGAGCGATCTCGATTTCGTCAATGCTGACTTCTGGCAGGTCTTCGGTGTAATGGCGTATTAAAGTGGCTCTAGAGTCCTCATTTCCGGGGTCAGGTCGAGATGCATGCGAAGCGTATAACCGGCCGTAGAAGTTTTCTACTTCCGAAAGAACTGCCGGCTTCGAGACAACGACTTCTCCACTTGCTGTGGTCAACTTCGTCAGGTGGCTTCTTCCAAGAGATTGTACGAACACTTTTGGCCCCCGGTTTTGCTCGATCGCTCTCTCGATTGCAAGGGTATTCGAGCACCGGAGATCGTGTCGCACGTGTTTGCTAATCTCTCGGTTTAGAGCCCGCTTCTCTGACGAAGTGACGGGTGGGTTTTCACGTCGTCTCTTCATAAGCCCTAAAGTCTCTTCCGAAAGCTTCGACTTCCTGCCCTTACGCTGCATTTCACAAAATCTCGTACCTTCTTCCCTGAGAACTCGAACCACGTTTTCAAGGTTCCGGTTAACGTCGGTTGTGGTTTCCAGGGCAGCAAATCGGTTCTCCAGGTTTAACTGAAACGCTTCAGATCCCATTTTGATTTGAAACAGGGTTGGTCGGAGCCTGGCCTTCATCAAGCGGACTCGTTCGGCTCTGAAGTCGATATTCAGAGAGCCTCGGACGAGTCGGTGATCGCTACCGGTATTAAACCTATTAATCACGGAGACGTCTCTGAATATGTGCCTTTTGTCCGCCATGATGAAGTCGATCTCGTTCTTTGTCATAGTGTCGGGGCTTTGCCACGTCCACTTCCTTTGGGGCTGCTTCTTAAAGAATGAATTCATTAAGAACATCCCCTCCCGTTCGAGGAAATTGACGAGCATTTGCCCCCTATGATTCCTGTTTCCATACCCATGGGATCCTACTACCGATTCACTGCAATTTTGTACTCCCACTTTGGCGTTAAAGTCCCCCATAACAATGTTGAAGTGAGTCCTAGTGGTGGAGTGGAGGGCCCTCGATATATCATCGAACATCTCCTCCACCTCATCATCGGAGTGTGCCGAGGTCGGTGCGTACACTTGGACCACCTTAAGGCTATACCTCTCGGTGAGCTTTATAATGAGGTACGCCACCCTGTTCGACACACTCGACATTTCCACAACATTGTTAGATAGGGACTTGTTAACCAGAAACCCAACGCCACCTTGGGATTTTTGGTCTCCCTCACGGAAGTACATCAGGTGGCCTGATTTGAGAGTTATCGTGTCCTCCCCCTCTCTTCGGACTTCACATAACCCTAGTATGTGCCACCTGATCTTCCCAAGTTCCACCTCTAGTTGCGCTAGATGCGAGTCAAGCCGTAGCGTGCGTCCGTTGTACGTCGCCAGGGTCAGTCTGTTGTGGTGGCCTCCCGTAGCCCGGAGATTCTTAGCACCCCCTACCCCACCGTTACCATGGTCGCCACCATGACCAGGAATAGTGGGGCTGCCGGGAACTGGGGGCCGTGGCCTTCGTTTTTTGCCCATAGGAGGTATTGCCCATAATCGCCACGCTGGGCAGGCGGGTTGGCGATCGCAGGGCGAAACTTTTCGCACCGGTAACGCTGCTGCCCGTCACCGGCCTGCGGTACTTAATTTCGCCTGTTTGTAAGGGACGGATATACCGCCGTCGGTCGGTCGCCAGAGCCTCGTTCGTTGACCAGCAGGATGCACCGCGTGCAGGTGAGGTTGGCTTGGGGCGAAAGATGGAAGTTCGCCCCCTTACATCCCCCATTACTTTATCTTATATCTTTAATACTATTTAAATTTCGAACTAAATAAAGAACGTAGACATTTGAACTTTTTAATAATTTTAAACTAGCGACCCCACCCCGGCTTCGCACGGGTGCAATATTGATAATCCAATTAAAACTACAATATTAATATATATATACAATATTAATACATAAAAACTACAATATTGATCCACCATTTACCTATGTTATTTACAAATGTAACCTTCTTCTTCAGTCACTGTCAATTTCTTCTTATTTTATTTATTTATTTATTTATTGTCTATCTTTTAAAAGGACAGCATCAGAACTCGGAGCGTACCGTTAAAAAATTAATCACACTTAAAGATATAGTAGAGTTCGTTTTACACAGGAACGAGTCCTTTAAACTAACTAAGGACTGGAAAAAACTAAACAATCGTAAAATTAAAGAAAAGTTCTACATTTTCTAATAAAAAGTCCGAAAGCCTGAGGGACTGGAAAACAAACTTGCACGTCAACATTAGCAGGTCAGAGGTTGGTAGGGAAAGTACATACAGCCTGCACGATTGCTTCATTAGAAAAGTTGCCATAACAAGCATGTTTTCACGCTGGCAATTATAATTATAAATCTACAGATAATTACTATGATCCTTTCGAATGATTGACAGTTGAATTAGAAATGTCCGGTTGAAGGTATATTATAAATATTGAATAAGAAAGGTGAGAAAATTGTTGATCGTTGAGATTTATCTTATAGCCAGTACATAGTTCGTTTGTTTCTTTATTTTAAGTAAGTAATCATTGATCATTTAAACTTTCCTACAAATATATTAAACAACGAATCATACTTACATTAAATAAAGCTATGTGTCAATAAACAATTACATACAAGATGTTATAATAAGTATTTATATGGGTCACGTGCGATGTTTGGCCCCCTACTTATCTCGCCTGGTCGTAAGTGATGATGCGACCTACGATGGAGCCTGCCTACCCATAGCACAGATTCTGGCAAAGAGTTCCACTCCATAGCGCTTCTGATGAATATCCCCCTCTTTTACCGTTTAAATCCTACATTCAACATTCGTTTATTATTATTTAACGTAATATAGGAAGAACGCAAAAATCTGATCTTTACATAAGTGTAATAGAAAAGAATTCAAAGAAAACATCCTTAAACATAATAAAGAATTACATAAACCGTATATTACAAATAACCGGTAACACATGAATTCCGGTTCTATGATCCGGTAAATAAATTGCAAATATCCCTAAAGGAAATATTGGTAGAAAGCTGAATGTTTGAACTCATTAGCTAATACAATTAACCAGCGTAACTGATGTTGCGACATATTTGAGCACTCGCGGCCCTAGAGGCCGGTTAGCGAAGATCGTGTTACCAACCAAAGTTAGTCTAGAGAAGTAATCTATGTTAATGATTAACAGTTTTTAACTTTATTTTTGAAAAAAATACATCAACATCATCGTCATCATCAGCCGGAAGACGAACACCAAACTGCTGGACATAAGCATCCCTCTTAGTTTTATACGTCGAACGGCAAGAAATTTTCGAATAAGAATCTCAGAATTATTTTCTCAAAAAAAAAAAAACATTCATGATATCACTGCTGTCTGTCTTAGTACATCCTTATTTATATCAACATCCGATACTTAGTTTATTTCAGGTCCTACCACGGCTATAAAGCGGCACTAAAACCCGAGCTCTTCGAAGGAACACGCACGATGTAATCTCACATTATGGTGTCCTTCATCTTGTTTCGAAGGAAGTCAACAAGTTCTCTCAATAAGCACCTTTGTAATATTAACACATTTTCCTTTCGACAGACTTCATAGTTCTCACGGTTGTTCTCAGTTAACCAGCACCCAGCTAGTGGTTGCACAACCATGATTAACCAGAATTAGTACAATCGGTGGTCCCCAACGTAACCAGTGGTTTTCTAATCAATTTTCATTGGTCCAAATTAGCATGAAGCTTTTTGTTTGTCTTTTTGTTTGGGTTATTTTTGGCTTATTTGATTAGTTAAGTTTCTTGTAATTTTATTAGTTATAGTCTGGGTATTGTAGTGTAATATAAACTGGGCAGATTGTTGTGATTTTTTTACATACGCGCATACGTTTTACGGGGCAAGCGGCCAGAGACACCCGCAACATCGGAGGAATCTCAAGTACATGTAAATATAGTATTTTACCTGTACATACGAGTACATTCTCTTGAGTAGAGAATTTTCTCTTGAGTCGTAGGTGTGTGTACAAACGTACATATTACACCCAGACACTGAACAGAATTTTTGGATTACCTACACGAAGGGGTTTTCCTTGCGGATATTACAATTGGATATTCATTTTTGCCTTTCACATGATGATCTTGTTGAGAAATCAAAAAAATATTCGTACAACAGCTTAATAATATTAACGTTTGTAAATTACACTTTTGGGCTTGTCAATAATATTTACGTCAGCAACAACTTCCCTCCAAAACTGAAAGAAAAAATGAAGAATTAAAATTGTCTTAAATATTTCAGTTTTATTTTTAAGTTCCACCGCTTACTAAGCTATTTGCGTACAAACAAACCTTACAGAGAATGCTCAAGGAAGACGACTATTCACAAATAACCGAACACTGAACACTGAACCTTTATGGTAGAACAAGTTTTAGTTATTTTCACACAAGAAACATTTTTAATGCAGGTGAGGCCTTTTAATATTTATTCTGTTTCATTTCATTCCGATACTGCATTTTTCACGGAACAAGTCCTCGTTTCATCAAATAGTTATTCCGAGTCTCGGTCTCATATGTATGTGGAATTGTCTGTTTGTAAACGCATCTATTACCCACGAGAAAATACAAGATGTGGACAAGGATTTTGAGAATATTAGTCCTACCCTGACATTATAAACAGCCAAGAATACACTGACTCAGACAAATTATAACATCGGAATCTGGTACGAAACATCTGAATTAGCCATATTTGGATTAAATGGATCTAACTGTGACGCAACTCGGCGCTTGGACTTTATAATATGCTTATATTAAAGTTCAAATTTGTAGTAAACAGATTAAAAAAAACTAACTACTACAGATTAGAAAAACTTCGCTCGGGGTGATAAAAATGTGGCTGCTTATCGAAGATTCTAAAGTTTGATTAATGTGCATGTTACTAAGATACGTGAAATTATTTTAATAAACCTGTACATGGTGATAAACTTATAACTTCCTATATGGGAACAGAATAACTGTCGATATATTTCAAAAAACCTACCAATCACAATTCACATCCTTTTCATACTTATCACTATCGACCAATCAAAATTGCTCACAGCTTATCACATTGGCAGTATACATACATAAGTACCGGTTGACATTGCAGCCGCACCCTTGAAGATAACCGCTGTTCTATCGATGTACTTCTTGGTAAATACAAAGTGCCTAAGGCTGTGTTGGTTAACGTTTAATTAATATTTCATTTACAAACAAACAGCGTATTAAAGCAGCGAACGCTTTGACTTTAGCGTGAGAATTCAACACATTTTGATCTTTCTTCAACATGTATGGGACTTCGTATAGAAGACTGGGTATCCTGGACTTATAAACTAAATTATAAGGTTCACATCGCTTCAGTATTGATGAAGCATGAGGCTGGTGATTAATGCTCAAACCTTCTCCATGAGAGAAGATGCCTCTGCTTAGTATTGGACACTTAGCTATAGGTGAATAATATGATACGTTGAGTTAAATAAGTGATCAAACTAAATTAAAACTTTATTTAAAACATACTCCATCAATACACATATTATAACACAGCCACAGCATAAAAACTCAGTTATGAAACAACTCGTGCGCAACCTATGGCTGACAGTTTTTATTAACTTTTTTATTCCGTCCGCATCTATCAAATTAGATTGACCTACTGATGTGTATAATTTAGATGGCATGAAATTAAAATTGTAGCGTTAATTATATCGTTGCTTTGTTATTAAGCTGTATAGGGTAAATGAGTCATCTAATCGTTCTTCAAATTGTATAGTACTAGTCTTTATATTAAATATTGCATTCAACTTATTGTGTTTTGAATGTGTTAACAAATTAAACTATACACGGTTTTTGTTAAAATTCCATAGAAAATAAAACACGCCATAATATCGTTCGTTTTCTCCATCACGATTGAGTCATAAGGTACAAAAAAACGATCCACAGTTATTCATCTAACTTATAGAACTTACATAAGTTATAACGCAATAAAAACAAAAAATGAGAAATAAAAAATAATTTTTCACTGCACCTTCGTGGTGAGCGCGTTGAACTCTTTTGTATGAGATGACGATACAGCCCGTGAATGAGTACGAATACAACTTGCTACTGTGAAAACTCTCACTTGTTGTAGTAAAAGCGAAAGTTTATCGGATTGACGATACTCTATGGGATTTTTTATAACTATGTATTTGACCTTGAGTAATCGGTTACGTAGTAATATGTGATATTTATTACATTAAATTTGTTTGAAGTTTGAAGTTTTATTCTTAGTTTGACTATGTTTTATTATTAATGGTTTCTAATTTAAAAGTATTGATAAGGCAAAGATTGATTTCTGACTAGATTAATAACTGTATCGCGACGTCAAGCTTCCGTAATAAAAGTTATAGTCACTTGACGATTGTAATGAGACCGGTAGCGTGTCTTTATTAAACGGGTGGCTGGCATGCCATCATGCCTTAAGTAGTTCAATATTTTCTCGCTACAAGAATCTAGTAGCTATATCATTGCATCGAGATATATAAACGCTGTACGAACAACTTCAATTTTCGAGTCATTTAGGATCAAGGAGTCAGTCAGATTTTTTGTAAATGCTAATGGACTCGCTCTTCATTAATAGGTTATGAAACACTTATAAGTTATAAGTAGACATCTACCAATTATGACTTCTAAGAATAAAATATGTAATATACAATCAACATTTAAACTCCAATAAGTCAGTAGGAACAGGTAACTTCATAAAGTATCTACATTAAGAAGAACTGCTCGCGACGGGGAATGTGCGCTTACGCAGCTCAAGGACGTATCGTTTCCAACCATGTGAACGTGCGGAATATAGCGATATATATAAATATATAAGGCTTGTGTTAACGATTCGTTGAGAATTAAGGCATAAATCTATGATAATATATGTTATTTAGATATAGATTATAATATAAGAGATAAATGATTAATGATAATTAAGTCTAAAATAGTTTAGTTTAGGCGTAGGCACAACTAGCTACGAACAACCAAAAACAAAATTAAAAAGTATAATGGACGTATAAATATGCCCAAAAAGGGTAGTCTATAACAGAATTAAACACAAAAAACTACCAATTTAAAATTAAAATAAACACAGTATAACCTATTCGAAAACGAACAAAACCTGATCTTCCACTTCATTAAAGGATTCAGGAAACAAATACTTAATTCGCCATCATTTTTTCATCCCAAAAAGGTCTTTAGTTTAAAATGATGTTTTTTGAGTGTGTATCCATGTCACGATAAATAGATTTACTAGTTCATCCGTGAGTTAATCTGGCTAACAATTTAGGCTTCGGACTATAAAACAGGTGTCTCATTAGCAAACTAAACCTGTTCCCTGATTCTCGTATTTATATCGGTTGACCTTGAATATATTTGGAAGAATCAGGTCTCTGAATCCGTGATATATTTTTTAAACTTCAATATTAAATATCAGTCGTGATTTCGTTATTGTACCTAATTTTATATCCGATGTTTTACGACAAAAACTACCAACCCATCATACATTTTGACTAAAGATTACTTGCTCATATAAAGAATTACAGTTAATATTGTAAATTTAGATATACATATTTTGAATATAATTACAGATGGTTACATTCTGCAGCTATAATTAATAACATTTACCAATTTTAAATTAAATTATCATTCCATTAGAGGTGAGTACTATAATTTATTATAAAATTGGATATGATGACTTCATGACGAAATCATTTACCAAAATAAAACAGGAATCAACAAAACCAAGGTACTTACATTCGTTCAAGAATTTAAATTATGACATTTAAATATATGTACAACTTAAATAGATTTTTGCAAATAAATAGCCAAGGTCCAGCATTAACATTTTTACGCAAAAAAAAAACATTGTTCTATACCTTTAGATAAAGCTAATAAAATTGCAGCTCGTGTATTTTTAAATAATAAATTCTATTGGCATTTCTCAATGTATGTATTAATAAAAGATCACCAACTTGTCCTTCCATTATTTTTATTAGGTATTTTTATTACAACCGATATACAGACTAAAACATTGCCACTTTAAAAAAAACTTTACCTACCCTACAGTAGAATTCTGCCCTGCGTCGTAGGACCCGAAACAACAAATTCGTGGATCACACAAAGTGATGTTTGACTGCGGGAATCGAACCCGCGACACGTTGCCCACCTACTGGTTCATCCATGCATTCAAAAGGCTATTCTAAGTACACTTCAAAGAATGATGTACAAAATATTTCCTCATACATTCATTTAAGAGCGAGAGTCCAAACTTTTGAGATGTAATCCTCGAAAAGGTCACAGGTTCCAATTCTATGACCTATTGTGTGTGTCATAACATTTGCAGACTTAGCAACAAGAGTATAAAGTTGAAAGTCAGGTTTAAAGGTCTACAAACCAAAGTATACATTCTTATACTAGCTAAGTATGTAGGTTAGCAATGAATGTAATTCGTTACCAGTTATGTTAAAAATGAGGGAATGGTATTTCTTGTCATGAACAGTATTGTACTGGGAACTTACTTTATGCGCAAGTTTTGCTTCTTTTTTTTTCTTTATAAAAACGTTGCTTAACACTAGGATTTTCTATTGTGTCGTGGGTGCGTTTACAAACATACAATTTTCACATACACAAGCCAACCAGACCCGAAAGAACAATTTGTGGATCACACAAAGTGCTGTTCCGTGCGGGAATCGAACCCGCGATACGTCGCATGGCAGCCAGTTACTCAGCCACAGCGCCAACCGTCAATTTTTTTTTAAATAATTCACTTTTTCACACCTGTAAATATTCTCTTTTTCGAGTCAACTAATATAATTTTATTTAATACTTAGCCTACTACTGACTACTGCAGAGATTGTGTGATGATGAATGATGTACTTAGAACTTCTGAATTTTGTGGGTGGTCCACGAAATTCACAAGATCTGTTCAGTCACTAACGCACAACAAAACAATAACTATCTACGGGACGATATCGATTCGTCCCGTAGATAGTTACAATAATATAAGATTCGAAGTTACAATATAATTTAAACCAATATATAGATATGTATACCCAGCTAGTATAACATATGCAATGTATCTACGTTACAGGAACAATAAAGGCAAGGTATCAGATAAATATTATTTACGTGTGAATGGCAACAACGATGACCTTACGTCGATGATTCGAGACACAGTCACATGGCCACCATCATACACAATTGTTGTGATACTTTTCCATAAAACTACACATTTTCAAGTCCTATACTATGTAACCTATATCATATTTATTAAGTATCAAATGACAAACGAACAAAAGATTGACGATAATAATTTCAAAAAAGAATCGTGATGTTCGATTTACTCAACAAATTAAAGAGCAAATGTTAAGAAAGGGTATTTAAAAAGTTTTTATCAGAAAACATCCATCTTAATCCAAACATTATTTTAATACACAGCGAGAATCTGACCTGCCTCACTGTATCTAAACAGAGCGATTTTTTCATAAGTCATACATAGTTTGTCTAAAATTTAAATGAAATTAATTTTCCCATCAATCAGCTACTGTTTCCACACCAAGCAATTATCGGCTACTGACTATTATAGAATAAAAATGATAATTGCCTCGCAATAGAATCTCGAATCAGACTTACGTAAAGCCTGTCTGACTAGACTTGTAGTTTCTGGTTAACATTCCAAACTAACGCACAGCTAAATATGTACCCAATTAACTATGTAAGTCAGTTAGTGGACAAGTGTGCTTAAGTTTTTAACATAAATAACTAAATTCGCAAGTAAGTTAGAAGAAAAAATGTAGTATTTTCTCGTGACTAACGAAAAATTTGCCGTTAATCTGCACTGTTTGGGGGTGATGTTCAATCATCTTTGGAAATGTCATTGCAGTATCAGCTGTGATCGTTCACGAATCGTTTTAAGATCACAAATACGTACTTAGATCTCCAGAAATGAAATAGCATTTATCTCAAGATGTGTGCACGCTAGTGTTACACGAAATTACATCTAGTCTGACATTTTTATGAGTTCTATGACTGTCTTTAAATCATTTTTACGTAATACAAGCAATTGCTAAAAGCATTTAATTTTGTATGTACAAATTTAAATAGACATAATGTGCACATTAAGTTCTGAAATTACAATTTGCGTAATCTTACACGGAAGCTCTCTATCTCTTTCTAAATGCTGAAGAGAGAAAGTACTTCGTTATAATGTACTCCTAAATTCTGCCTGGTATTTGAGCAATTTCAGTCTGAGTGAGAATCGTTGCGGATTACGCTCGGGTGCTATTTAGAGAATGTTTGCTTCGATTCAAACCTATGTATCTGTATAATACTTAATGGAATGCTGCTCGGAACGGGAGTTGAAGATTTTTTATTAAATAGATATCTATTGTTATTTTATTTTTCTAATTAATCTATTTTTTTGTTTTTTTCTTATCGTAAACAGCTATATTGTCATTGTTATTTGTAATTAATGTAGAAATTCTTTATAACTAAATGCTTATATTTTTTAAATGATATTATAATATTTAATTCAAAAAGTAATGCTTATAAATGAGATAAATAATCTGTAAGGTAATAAAAATAGTTATAGAAATTATGAACCAATTTGTTTTCTAAACTCGCATAACAAACAGAGAAATCGCAAAACAAATCTAGAGAAATTCCATAGTCAAGTCGATTTTACTCGACACTACGATTGTGTCGATTAAATTATTAACCAGTTTGTTACCCAATCCGGACTCAGATAAATTCTTCGCCTTCAGTAAAAGTGACTAATTTTGACTATTACGTATGACTTATGGAAATTTAGTCATAATATATTACGAAACATATAAAACGTACATTAATTAAGCTGTATCACATTAATACCGGCTTTCTTGCATCTCATTTAAAAAAGAAAAGTTAATACCTTCATTCAAGTATTATAAATTAAAATGAAATTTGACTTACCATTTTAAATATCGTATAAAACCAACTCGTCCTGTCAAAGTTCCCCATCCTTATAAAATGTAAGAACACAAAGAATCTATCGATTGTACTTTGTAACACTACTGTTATTCACATTATTCACAACATCACATGCGAAGTAGATCCGATGCACATTAATAAAAAAACTATATTGACACTGGCCGTGAACACGCGATTAAAAAAAGTTATGAAAAGTCGCGTTCGAAATTCAAGTTTTGGCGGGAAGCGTCGACTCGCGCGGACTGCGCGCCACAGACTGCCAACATGGCCGCCGATTTTTTTGACGGTTCACACGAGTCGATTCACTTTCTACGACCTTACGGCGTATGCGACTTGTAATTAAGCATAAAGATTTACGTAACACGCCGATGTAACCCATGTCAAATTTAATTTCCGCGAATATTAATATTTTAGGACACCTGTCAGAGTGCAAAAGTGTATAAAAAAATTGTGGTCATTTTCCTTAAATAGAAAAATTGAGGGTAGATATGTTATGAATGCGTTTCACGGTCAAAATGAGCTATAAGAATTAATAAAGGAAGAAGTTCGGTGTTATACAATAGATATCTATTTATACAAAAATCTAGTCTTCAAAAATATTCTACTTTTAGAAAGGAGTCTACGAAATATGTACTATGCACAATAACTCGTCTTTCACACTTTAAGAAATAGGCTCAGAGCCGTTTACAAATTCCTTAGCTCAGAGCCATACTCTTACAATATGATAACTAGATCTCGACCTTATTATTAATGAGTATTGGTCCGGTTTGTCTGACCTTCAGCCTAGATCGAATACTATCTGTTGAGCTGCAGGCTGCCAACCAAAACTGACCTTTATAACTGATGATGATGATGATATGGGTATCCATGAAATAAGTAAGTAAATTAAAAAAGGTACAGTGACAGGTATAATAAATTTCTTACTACCCCTTTGTCTCCCAGCGGATGTCAACTAAAGGACTACGCATTTGAGAAAGATGGATAACGCCACTGATTTTTTATGATACTGGTGAACGGAAAACTGAGATACTCTAAACGGAAATAAGCATTTTTTGGGTTATTGCAACACCAAAGAGGTTCCAAGTGAGTTGCCTGTCTTTTTGCCGTCGTTAAGGATTTGAGGACCCTCTGAAACTTAATGCCTACCTGCCCAGAGCAAATAGGAAAATTTAAACTTGACATGAACCAATTTTTTTTTAAATAAACTGGTTTTATACTGGTGCATAGACCTCTTTGCCCTGCTTATTACTTATAAATATATGTCGGAGCGACGATTATTTAAATTGAATTTTGAAGGAGGTTTTATCACAATTCATCGGACGAGGGTACCATAAATCGTACTCTGGCGGAACGTCAAACTGGCAGTTCTGCGTGCGCATTATGTTGGAGAGCGAGCGCTGTGACTGTCATCCGAGACGGATCGCCGACGTCCTTTATTTTTGTAATTTATTCGGCCTGATTATAAAATCCTACGCCCTGCGATGGACTGTGAAGACGATGATCGGGATGTTGATGTTTGTACCAACCCCCCGGTGCCTTCATATATAATATAATTCCATTGAGTGAGTGCCTAATTTAATGATAGTGAGTAGGTACTTGCTCATATCGCCAGATCTTAAGTAATACAAGCCATGCCTTTAAACAGATAAAATATCTTTTAAGGATAAAAATGCTGGGAGGTAGGCTGGTTCTGCTCTACAGGATACACGAAAATTACTAATTACTTCGTCGATACCTGCTTGAACGGAATTATATTATAAAGTAAATGTGAGTGCTCTGTAACATTCATAATTAAATTAGACTAGGAGAATGTAGGTACTTGTGTCAGATTAGACTTGTCATCCCATTGTATAATTATACCCGTTGAGAAATTTATGAAAAGCCGAAAAACTTATTCGTTCTATATTTTTTTGTTAAGTGATTGGGTAGCAAATTGTTATTTCGTTTGGGGCTCGTGCAATCCATAGCTCTCTACTGAGCTTCTTTGTGGACGCTAAATGAGGGGCCGTCAGCTAGTCCAGTGGTCGCGTCCTAGAGCTTCATGTTGATATGCATCATCTATTCGTAAGATCTACGCGAAGCCACCGGGTTCTCTTCCTAGATCACCGCCAAAGGATCTGGTAGTGAAGGCCTTCGGCGATCTTCAGTTTATATCGCGAAACTTCACTGCCACGCCAGATTAGTGCATGGCGGAATGAGCTTAGGTATTAATTAATAATTTAATGGCAGAGTAGAAGCTGTCTTTACTGTCCCAACAGAAGCCCAGGCTCGTTGTCTATTGCTATTAAGATATGTTTATTTTACAAATATTTCATACTTCGTGCTTTGCAGTTTTTTTAGTTGAACAGCGTTGTTCGCTGTTCTCAAATCCAGATTTTTCATATTTACATAAATGATAACTTTGGACGCGGGACAGCATCCCTCGATACCTCAAATCCTCAATTGAAAGGGAGGATCCTCCGACCAGACGGGTGTTTAGTCGCTCGCGATTGCTCGCTACACCTCATACAATTTCAGTTGCTGTATCATTCTAGCCGAAACCTTCACAATTTTTGTGGAAGTTTTTTCGTAAGGCGTGCACTCCTGACTACATTCCAGCCTTTGAGGAACCGGTCACGTATGATCTAGGACATGTTGAAGGCTCGTGTCGTGAGACAGAGAAGGGCAGGCCGCAGACAAGACATAAGCAGGCGTGTTCTTTTTTTAAATAACTAATTAGGTTGGTAGGTAGGTACGTATTAACGCGAAATATTCAATAGAATTTCAGTTTTATTGCTTTTGTATCTAAGTCACAAATTTCTTAAGGAAAATTGGCAGTTTTGAGTGTAGGTTGTACTAAGTTGTTTGTTATTAGTCCATGAAGAAGGAGGTTTCCTGTAAAAGTACGGAAGTCGTGATTTTAAGGAGGAAGTCATGTTTTTAATGCAACTGGAGTATTTTTAAGAAGGCGAATGACAAATGTTTTTATTCTTAAGTTTTTTATTTACATCTAAATATTATAAAAGCTCCAGTTTTCGCAAAAACACTGAAAACACAAAGCTGCCACTCCACCAGACGTAATTTACATCGTTATCTTTGTCTGAATACTTTCCAAAATAGAAAAATCCCAGATATTGTACAGTCCGAGCAAACCGTTATAGCAGTGACAAGACCCATCTTTGAGGAGTGGCTAGAGAAATCCGTAGCGTCCTCACCTTCCGCCTTACGCAGGTGCTTACCGGACACGGAAGCTTCGGTAGTTACCAGTTTTGGATCTGGCTGGAGGAAACGCCCTTGTGTCGTCATAGTGAGGACAGCCCAGAGAACCCTGCTTGGGCTGAGCACCGCCATGTTCTCAGGGGAGTGATCAACATCGGCAAAATGGCTTTTTTGATCAAAAACAATTAAGACAACTTAATAGTATGTACCTTAGAATTTTAGCCAAAATACCATAAGTAAATAAGTTCCTACGGTTGGAAGTTGTGTAGCATTTCTCGAAACCAATGATTGATTTCATAATGTGTTGCCGAGTTCGATGACTTGCTCAGAATTTCTTGTGTTCAACAGTCGCGTCACGGGCGTCGAGACAAATATGGCAATGACACACAGTTGAAGAGGCACAGAAGATACATTCTGAGCAATTTTAGTTACGAAAATTATTATAATTTCTATAAAAAGTAAAACTCTTAATTTAAATTATTTTCTTATAAATTATGTAGAACTTAGGATAGAAAAAATATTACTTAAGTGTGGGAGAGTCATGCCTCGGCACAAATGGGTCAGCTCGCTCGACCGGAGTGATACCACGGCCTCACAGAAAACCGGCGTGAAACAACCACATCGTTGTGTTTTACCGTGTGAGTGAGGTTACCGGAGGACCAACCCTTCCCCTCCCCCAATCTCACCCCAATCCCTAAATCTCCAAATCCCTAATCCCCAAAAGATCAGCAACGCACACGTAACTCCTCTGTTGCGGGTGTCCGCTGATTACATAGCATCAGGTAATCCGTCTGTTCATTTGCCGACCTATTACATAAAAAAAACTTACTTCCAATCAAACCTTAGAGGCAGTGTAGTCAGCTACAATAATTACTAAAATTGCCAAGTCGCTTGTGAATTTGGACATTCTTTTTTTACTTAGGATTCCCTCCTTAGGATTTTGTTCTGTGTCGTGAGTGCAAAAACATATAATTACAACACAAATTTACATACCTACACCAACCCGAAACAACCATTTGTTAATGTGTGGAACAAAGTGTTGTTCCGTGAGGAAACCGATCTCGTGTCATGTTGCGCAGCAGCTAGCAGTTGCTCAGCTACTTACAGTCAATTTGAAGCCAACTGACCACCACATATGCAGTCGTGGAAGCGGGCCAAGCGCAATAATATACCGCAGCCTCATCGTGGAACAGGAGTAGGAACGAGGTGGTTTTTTAGTCAGTTAGGGTGCAGTTCCATTGACTCTTAGCGGAAAAGACCTGTGCCGCGATTCACCAATCACATTGCTTCGATAATGGATTTCAAGCCATGTGATTGGTGAATCGCGGCACAGGTCTTTTCCGCTCTGCTCCACTCCGCCTCAACGGAACTGCACCTAATAGTCTGACAGTGAGTTAGGTGATGTTCCACTACCAAAAAATAAAGTTTTTTTTGCAGACAAAAGAGAACGCTTTGCTTTTTTATTATCAACTTTTTCTGCTATTATTTTATTAAAATGTCCCATTATACTTTAGTTCATACTTCGTCTTTCATTGAACTTCTGTACAATTTATTACTCGATGACGATTCTCTTTGTGCTGCGCCTACGCCGTGTACAGAATAATACACCTAAGGAAAGTTTATTTGTCAATGAAATTACTAAAAAAAAGTGTCCGGTGAAATTTCTTCTTACTTTTTCGTTGTATTTTGTAACTGATTTTAAAAGGAATCTTCGTATGTAAGATATTTTTTATTTTTTATTTTAAAAAACGTTGCCCCACTCTTGGATTTTCTCCTGTGTCGTGGGTGCGTTTACAAACATACAATTCTACATACACATCACACCCAGACCCGGAACAACAATTCGTGGATCACACAAAGAGTTGTTCCGTGCGGGAATCGAACCCGCGACACATTGCGCGGCAGCCAGTTGCCCAGCCACCGCGCCAACCGTGCAGTCAATTCTATTACTTTGATGTCAGATCTCCCAGCTATATTACATAATAGGAATAGGCTCAACAATTACTAGACTGTTTAGTAGTTTAGGTATAGCATCCATTACACTATATGTTGAAAAAATGGGGTTCTCTAAGATATCTGGGTATTTCGGACTCCAGAAAAGTTACTCTTCAAGGGTTAATTTACTTTTGAGATGTGCAATCCTGTCTCAGGTTCGAAATCAACGTGGACACTCTCGTGGGCAGAAACTAATACATTATAGGTCTGTAAAGATTGTTGGTAAGTAAATGACATGAAAAGTCGACCAAAGATTCACGAAATAATTTCAGTATAATCTGTCCGCAGGACAAAATGGATGTGGAATGTTTGTAAATAAACAATACATAGGTACACTTCAATCCAGTTTCGTCTCACACAAAATTCACTATTCACTGCGGCTAGATGTCGTTTTACTGTTTACAAACATTTCACAGCGATCTTAGTCAAAATAATTATTAAAATAGTCTGTTACAGTAATTAGGAAGCAACTGATCATGTGAATGCAGTGTGTCTTTCGATGGGCCACATTAGCGGGTTCACCTATAAGTTCACAGGGATCACATTAGCCCTAAAATACTTTTATATTACACCAGCTGCTATCTTTTGCCCTCTTTATAGTGTCCAACAATCTACCTCAACCGAACTGCCATGGCTGGAAGTAGCTGCAAAATTTCCAAATAAAAATCTTATATTGTATGATTTTCCTTAGCTTTAAAGATAAAGAAGCACGCCAACGAACCAGCATAAGATAAGAGTAGGTAATTTGTTTTATGGTATAAGTCGGCAAACGAGCTGACCAATTACTTGATGGTAAGCAATCGGCGCCGCCCACGGACACCCGCAACACCAAAGGCATTACGAGTGCTTAATACTCAATACTCAATACCTACTCAATACTTTATGTCCCTCCTGGTACAACAAAAATCACAGAGATGTAGCCTGTTGTGTACTTTTGCTTTTTACTAATAACCTTATAAATGTTCTTTAGGCTATTGCCCTCCATTAATGAATTAATTGAAGTAATTATTTTATGATTTAACAAAAAACGTTGCCGCTCTTTACGATTTTCTCCGACCTCCTGTCGTGGGTGTGTTTACACACAAGCTACCCAGATGCAGAACAAGAATTTGCGGATCACACAAAGTGTTTTCCGTGCGGGAATCGAACCCGGGACGTTACACAGCAACCAGTTGCCGGGCCACTGCGGCAACTGTGCAGTCAAAACAATGATTCTGATTACTAATTAAGATTCTCAAATGTCCCTCCATCAGTACTGCCTAATGTCATACAGCCGGACGCCGCATGGTACTTCAAACAAAGTCCGCGACGGAAACGGATATTGTGGCTGTTATTACCAACGTTGCTGTTGGTTGTCAAGGCACGTTCAACATTTATTTCACATTAAAATGCAAATATATATTTTTAATACGGTCTCTATAAATGACGCACATTCATACTCGTAATATTCTTAGTAGGTAAGTGTCCTGCGTGAGCCATTAAGGTATAAAACCTATATCTAGGTACGTATTTAAGCCGACCTCCTAGCCAATAAAATTAAATATATGAAAATATCAAATTGATAGCAAACCGCAACCGTATGTTACACCCTGTCATCTGGGTGGTCCTCACAATGACTACAGTCAGGAGTATTCTCCTGCCAGATCCGAAACAGGAACCTACCGAAACTGCCCGGTTAACACCTGCATAAGACGAAATGAGAGGACGCCATGGTTTCTCAAGCCACTCCTCAAAAAGGGGTCTTACCGCTACATATTTATAGGTTAGGTAGATACCTATAAATACCGCCCCAGAGACGTAACTTTTTTTATTTGATTATGTGTGGTAGAGCCAAGCTTAGCACGAATGGGTTGGCTCGACCGGGGTGATACTACGACCTCACAGAATACCGGCGTGAAACAACTACAGCGTTGTGTTTCGCCGTGTGAGTGAGGTTGCCGGAGGCCCAATCCCCTTCCCCTATCCCTTCCCAATCCTTATATCCGCAACCCCTATCCCCAAAAGGCAACGCACTCGTCCTTTGGTGTTGCGGGTGTCCATGGGCGGCGCCGATTGTTTACATCAGGTAATCCGTATGCTCGTTTGCCGACTTGTACCATAAAAAAATCAATGATGAGTTTTACCTACATACTTTTGTCTGATTCAGTTGAGACCTCTCAGGTTTTTGTGTAGGTAATGCCTCATTTACATTCAGCTGTAGAGAGCAGGGAAGTGGGCAGGACAAGTATGTAAACTTATACTTCTCGAATACCACTCGCGCTGCCCAGCGCTTCCCAAAAGAGCGGTTTTTAGTGGGCACCTCAGGAACTGTAAAAATTTGAACGTCTGCCATAGCCGGAACTTGAAAGCGAAGCGAGAGGAAGGGCAGTACTAATATACTACACTATGTACACATATCCAGTAGCAGTAGTTAGGGAATTATAACCGGAAGCGCTAGGATGAGCGATAGGAGCTAAATGTAAATGTGGCAAAATAATTAGTAATTGTACCAGTAAACAGGGTAAACAGTACGTTGCATATTTTATTACGAAACAATCAACCAATCAACCCTGCCGAATATTTTCAAAGTACCCACTACCTACTCAGTACCTATACATTCAATACTGTTCTGTTACACATTTGAGAAGGGATGTGTTAAAATAAATTTTATTTTTATGTCATTATTCGTTGCGTAGCGTTCCGCGCGCGCCTGAAACAGCCAATAGACAACGGGTTGCGGGGCAAGCGCAATGCAGTACCGCGGGCTCGGCCCAGAACAGAAGGAACGGGGAGGTTTTTAGTCAGGAACAGTCTGACACTCCCTCTCCCTCCACCTTAGGCGGGAGAAGTAATGGGTAGACTTTCCGCTCACAAAAAAAAATATTCGTTATGACATTACGCCTGTCAGTAGACGTACGTATTGAATTCTTCCTCTTCTTTTTCTTTTATTTTTTTTCATCAGAGCTAGTGTACTCTTTCGTTTAGTAAAATGCTTAATATTGTGATTATGGCCACATCAAAAATGTTTTTGGTTCAACTAGCGCCATCTTTTGATATCATGGTTGTAATAAAATCGCAAGGTTGTTCAGTACTGCCATGTAAAAATAAATTTAATACTTAATACAAATTAAAATATGACTCAGATTCTTTGATATAGATAAGCTTACTTGAAATTGATATATACATTGCATTTTGTAATAATATAAATTTCTAATCAGCTCGATCGTGTATAATAACAATTAAGGCGTTAGCAATCATTTCTTACTGGCAACAGCGAACACAAGTGTCAAAAAAGTGATAGTCGTGTGCGGACGGCTGTTTATTAATTTTTAATAAAATTATGAAAATAAACGAAACATTCGCAATCAGTCATCAATTACATTAAAATTCTCTATATTAAGTGTTGAAATGGTGTGAAAAGTGTTTTTTCTGTGAAGTGGAACGAGATAAACCTGCAAAATGGCAAAGTAAGTGAGAAATTAATTGTACTAAGATTCTAAGTGGATTATTGGAGAGTAACTCAATACAAAATTGTCGCCTACGTGATGTTGCGGTTGATTAGACTCGGCTGATGAAATCTCTGGTTACTGATGCGATAACTACACAATAATATTATGGAAACGATTCTTGTATCTATTTTTCCATGTTTGATGTTTTTACAACTGCTCAGCTCCAACTGACTGTGTCGTTATGATATTTTCGCGTAAACGAGATTTGTAAAGTCTTCTTAATTGTATTTTGATGCAAACAATCAAGTTCAAAAATTCCAGCTTACTTAATGTGAAATAAATAGGTGTACACAATAAAGACTATTTCCTTTTTTTGGGCATATATGGGCATATAGAAATATTTTATACTATAAAATATTTCTATATGCCCATAAAACATGACGCCTGCTCATAATCAAATAAGTGTTTGACAAAAATTTGTAGAAGTATTTTACTGCTTGAGTAAATCAATAATCACTATTTTCTCAGCTGAGCACTTCGAAAACTGCAACAATATCAATTAAAATAAAATTAATCCAAAGCTCATTGAACTATAAACAAACCTAATTACTTTATAAAAACAAAGACAGCAATATTATTTATCAACTATGTTTTTGTTTTATAGATAATTAAAAAGTTAACATAAACAATGTTCAATGTTTTTCGCAGGGAAATGATGATAGTGTTTGTCTATGACACTCTGTGCTGTACTTCAGAGGAGGACGACCCTATTGATGCAGTACTGTACTTCCATCCTGGATGGGTGTCTGATACCCAGAGGCATGCACTAGCAGGACAAGTAAGTCAAATTTTTTGTCACATATTTTAAATTCAAAAAAGAGGTTCTGCAACACCTCTTTTTGAGGACCAAAAATATGTTTTTAATTACTAGACAGGTTCTATTAACTATAATGTTTGTTAAAAAAAATACCTATAATTTCTCTTAATGAAACTATTATCCATTTCCAGTCTAAAAGTGATATCAATAAAATAAAATGATAATAGAATATTATTTAGTTATTGATAAGATATGAGATTGGCAAAAATATTAATGTTATTATTTATGAACTAGACAAGTCACATTAAATTCAGTAAAAATTTATTATCTGTGTTATTGTGACCTAAATCAAACCACTTAAAGCAAACAAAATGTATAAATAAATTACAAATAATTCTTTGAGCTGGGAAAATGATCAAATGGCTTCTTTCACTGTGGATGGGCAAGAGGGAATATCAGTCTTACTGACTAAAAGCTTCCCTATTTCTTCTTCTAGTCTAGGCCGTGTCTGTGGTACATTTTTGCACTTGACCCACAACCCTGGCAGAATAACTCACTATATTTTATTGTGAATCTGGACTACATTGACTTATGAGAAACAGGACTTAAAATCATTTATGCCGTAATGTTCATTTAGAATGTTATTTTAAAAATAATTCTACTCATAAAAAATTTACTGTAATATAAGGTTTTTTTGACCTCTGCATTTGTTTCGGCATTTCTTCTCAGAATAGTCATATAGGAAATGCCTAGTTTTTCACATAAAAAATAGAGATGTAAAAGTGCCGTTTTATGGCCTATTTGCAAAAATAAATTCATTGTTTCATTGTTTGTTTATCTAAATTCATTGTAGCATATTTTCAATGTGAATGCCTGGTTTAAAAGGAGTTTTTATTTTTATTTTGAACAATATTTTGCAGAACTCATTTATTTTATCTGCTTTTAAATTTCAAATGAAACAAGGAAGCCAAATAATATTTGATGTATTACAGACATAGTAATCTGTTTATCTTATTAATTTATTAGCAAGATTAATCGCCAATTAGCGTTAATGTATGGATTCATTCACAATGTTCACGTGTTATTACGATGCGACGGCGGCGGCATGCCCGACGTTACAAAGTTTAATAACATGGATTTGAACCATTTACAACCCACCTGTGCACCAGTAGTGTTTTATTATTATAATGCCAAGCAGTATACTTACCCGCTGACAAATTTTTAACTGATATTCTAACATAAGTTACCTGCATGCTAGGCGAAATTTAAGTGCCTATTTAGTGTGTTTTAGTTTCTTATGAAATTTCTATTTAGGTTAATATTATATTTTAATGACCTCAGACTCAGCTTTATAAATTGTTTCGTATTATTTGCTGTATTTGATTACTCTATTATGTACGAGAACAGCTTCGCTCCCAATCAATTTGTAACTCACTGCTGTTGCAGTGATAAGATCCCTTTGAGGAGTGGCTAGTGAGACGCCCCAGCGTTCTCACCTTCCGCCTGCTGCAGGTACTTACTGGACACGGAATTTTCGGGAAGTGAGTACCTGTTTTGGATTCAGTGGTAAAAAAGGCCCGGATTTCGTCACTGCAAAGTCCATCCGAAGGACACGTTGGACGAGTGCGCTGCTTGCCTGAGCACTGCTGTGTTCTCAAGGAAGCGATCGACGGTGGCGACTTCCCACGCCCAGCTTTAATCTAAGCCATGTTGCCGAACGAGAGGAACTGGGAAGACATTCCTTCGTCTGGGAAGCAGTCCTCACGCCGCAGCCACTGAAAGCGCGAGTCTGCCTATGGCAAGCAAGATCAGACCGTCTGATTTGAACGTCAAACAAAGATAATATCTATAAAAAATATGTTACTACACTCGCGAGCAAAAGTATGGAATCACTTACTTGGAATTGAATCCTCGCGATCTTAAGTACTTAATAACTAGTTAAGAATAATAAAAATGGTACCATTTAAAAGGTTAAACTGTTAACTTTAAATTGATACCAAATTCATTTAAATCACGCCATAATTTCAGAAGTTATACGGGATTACGTGAAGAAGTAAGGAAAAAGATATGTTTCAATTGTTTGATACGTCACGAGTTGCGCCCTATTGACCCCCTATAAAAGCACGTGTTATCGGATTTTCTTTATCAGTCGGCTTTCACACGTTGACCAGTACACATCTCCGCTACTTTAGACCCTTGAACTTGGACGACAATGGATACTACACCTACAGAAGCAGCACAAATCGTCGCCCTATTGCAAGAAGGGCTCAGCCAGCGGGCTGTCGCACGTCAGCTCCACATAAGCCAGTCCTGTGTTTCGAAAGTTTATAAACGGTTTCGGGAGACTGGTGGCTTTATCCCGAGACCAAGATCTGGACGGCGCCGGTGCACATCGGAGAGAGATGACCGTTTCATCGTGTCAACCTCTCTTAGAAATCGACATTTGACTGGTGTCGACGTCCAACAGGAGCTCCGAAATGTTCGTGGGGTAGCTGCCAGTGAGTGGACAGTTCGTCGAAGACTTAGGCTAAGAACTCACGGAGCGATTTTGAACCGTGCCCGCCGCGGTAGCGGAACTGCGGTTTTATTTCCAAACTCACGAGACCGGTTATTTGCGCGGTTACACAGCCGCCGCGGTTGCGATCATCGCCCGCAAACGTGGCGGGCGACGATCGCAAGATTGCAAGACGGGCGGTTAACAATCAGTTGAGGTCCAGACCGCCATGGACACACACCAGAAACGAGCCGTTGCGTTATATTTACTTCACAGAAGACCCGCCGGCCCTCGCGGTCGCTCGCCAACCGATCGCAAAGTACGCGGGTGCCACCCGCCGAGGCTGCGGGTAACCGCGGCCCGCGAAAATCGCTCCGTGAGTTCTTAGCCTTAGGCTAAGAACTCACGGAGCGATTTTCGCCCGTGTCCGCTGCGGTTGCGGGCCCGCAGCTTCTGTAGAATTCAAATATTTATATAAAAAATTAAAGCACATTTCACGACGCGTTTTACGCCCGCGGTGTACGCGGTTGTATGCGGCTCCCGCTGTACCGGCGGGCAACTAGTAGAATCGCGCGGGCCGCGGTTACCCGCAGCCTCGGCGGGTTGCACCCGCGCGCTTTGCGATCGGTTGGCGAGCGACCGCGGGGGCCGGCGGGTCTTCTGTGAAGTAAATATGACGCAACGGCTCGTTTCTGGTGTGTGTCCATGGCGGTCTGGACCTCAACTGATCGTTAACCGCCCGTCTTGCAATCTTGCGATCATCGCCCGCCACGTTTGCGGGCGATGATCGCAACCGCGGCGGCTGTGTAACCGCGCAAATGACCGGTCTCGTGAGTTTGGAAATAAAACCGCAGTTCCGCTACCGCGGCGGGCACGGTTCAAAATCGCTCCGTGAGTTCTTAGCCTTAAGCAAGCTAATTTGACTCCAAAAAGGCCTGCCACAGGCCCGAAACTGACGGCAGGTCACCGACAAGCACGCCTTCAATTTGCTCGCTCCCATCTTGATTGGGAGGTTGAGCAATGGAGGCGAGTTCTGTTCTCCGACGAGTGCAGAATGTGTTTGCACGGCAGCGACCGAAGGGTTCGGGTCTACAGGCGGCCTGGGGAGCGATTTGCGCAGTGCTGTTTCGCTGAGACAGTGGCTTATGGGGGTGGTTCTTGTATGATGTGGGCCGGCATTTCCTTTAAAACTGAGCTTGTTTTCGTGCCTGGCGGGGGACGAGGAGGCGGTCTAACTTCAGACCGCTATATTTCCGATATTCTGCTAAAACATGTCGTTCCTTATGCGGGATATATCGGCGATGACTTCATCCTTATGCACGATAACGCTCGTTGTCACACTTCCCGTGTCACAACTGAATATCTCGAAGAAGTCGGTATCGCCACAATGAACTGGCCAGCACTCAGCCCGGACTTAAATCCCATTGAGCACGTATGGGATGAACTGAAGAGGAGGGTTCGTTCCAGAAATCCTGCTCCTTCAAGTGTGAATGAGCTGAAATCGGCTTTGATAGAGGAGTGGGAAGGTATCCCGCAAGAATCGATACAGAAGCTGATTAGGTCAATGAAGAACCGCCTTCAAGCAGTTATTAGGGCGAGGGGAGGGAACACAAAATATTAAATCTTAATTTTAAGGTCAAATAAAATTTTTATTAATTAATTTTTGTTGTTTTCTTCATTCATTATTTTTTCCATTATCCTTATGTTTTCCTAACTCCTTCACTCAATCCGGGATAGCTCCTAAATACTGGTGTGATTTAAATGAATTTGGTATCAATTTAAAGTTAACAGTTTAACCTTTTAAATGGTATCATTTTTATTATTCTTAACTAGTTATTAAGAACTTAAGATCGCGAAGATTCAATTCCAAGTAAGTAATTCCATACTTTTGCTCGCGAGTGTATATCGGTCAGTCTCCTAGCAAAGCTATTTGCTCGTTTTAAAGTGGAGATTGAACTGGTCAATGCCACAATAGCTTATGAACCTGCTCTCTTAGCCTAAAAATTTAATCAGAGTGGAAACAACGACTGTCGCAACCGAGGGCCGGGCACGCTACCATAGCAGCGGTAAGACCCCTCTTTGAGGAGTGGCTTGAGAGACGCCACGGCGTCCTCACCTTCCGTCTGACGCAGGTGCTTACCGGGCACGGTAGCTTCGGTAGGTTCCTGTTTCGGATTCAGCGGGAGGAAACGCCCGAGTGTCGTCATTGTGAGGACCACCTAGAGGATACGGTGGAGCATACGGTAGCGGTATGCCCTGCCTGGGCTGAGCACCGCCGTATCCTCAGGGAAGTGATCGGCGGCGGCGACCTCTCGCGCCCGGCCTTAGTCGAGGCCATGGTGCGGAGTGAGAGGAACTGGGACGCCGTCTCCTCCTTTTGTGAAGCAGTCATGCTCGCAAAGAGAGAGGCGGCCCGCGTGAGGGAGCAATCCTCCTCCTCACGCCCCAGCAGCCGCAACTGGTGACACTACGGGCGTCGGGGATCGAGGGACGATCTCCAGCCACCGTAAGCACGGGCCTGCGGTCGGCGACTAAGGGCAGCTCGCCGCCCGACCAGAACCAGGCCCGAGCATACGGCGCGTAGCGTTCCGCGCGCGCCTCAAAGAGCCATTCGACCACCACAGACGGGGCCCTAAAGGGCTGATGTTCAGCCGGGGTTGCGGGGTAAGCGCAATGAGGTACCGCGACCTCGGCACAGAGCAGGAGAAGGAACAGGGGGGTTTTTAGTCAGTAAGAGTCTGACACTAAAAAAAAGGCCTAAAAATTTAATAATAATTTTAGTCGACTGATCGGTACCAAACGTGTGTGATTAGAAAGTTAACATCGACATAATCTGTGCGGAATGTCTGCCGGACAACCTGTTGGAAACATCTATTACACGAGCAAGCGTAGTTCCGAAACTTGTTCGTCCACCTCTTGTTATGTAGATAGCTGGTTGTAATTTAATTATTTATTGCGAAATTCTATTTGTTCAGGCCAAATCTGTTTTGTCGCCTAAGTTGTAGTCAAGGTTAACAAGAATGAGAAATATGTTAAGAATTCTTCGCCTGGTCTAGATGTTGCGCATTTTGATTTTTAAGAAAAGGCTAATACAATTTTGTGTTTTTTTTTAAAACGGGCATATAGTTTTTGGTAAACAAAACTAGAAGTGCCACGTTAGGCGCAGAATGGAATAAAAGCAAGATCGATTACTAAGCAAAAGATTTTGGAATAATTTAAGGCGAGGCAAAATGTTGTTATATTATATTATATTTAAAAAAATTTGACGTTGTTGTTCTATTTTCGTTTTTTTACTTGAATGTGAATTGACGTCCCCGGTATACGGCAATAAGGCAAAGTGAAAAAGAAAAAAAAAAAAACAATTTCTTCTCCCATCTACAACCTGGATATTGGCCCACGTGTGCGAGGTTCTCGCTGTCCGCAGACTCTTACCCGGTGGCTGGAGAACACTCGATTCCCGACGTGTGTCTCTGGCTGCGGCTGGGGCGTGCGTGAGGAAAGTCTTTCACGTTCTCCGCCTCCTCTTAAGCTAGTATGACCGATTCACAGATGGAGGAGTCGGCTTCCCAGTTAGATACTCATGTTTAGCGCATGTTAGTACTTACTAACCATCATGCCTAACAGCTACACGGAAATGTATAATGTGCCATTATGTTTTTAAATTGTCATATTTAATGAACGAAGGAACAGGTGAAGCAACTTATTTATAGATTTTTGTTATCTTCTTTTCTACAAAACGTCGTCAAGTCGATCTATTTAAGTAGAAAACGAAACAAATAAAATGCCGTTGTCTTATTTTGGTTGTGCTAATAAAATATGTAGGTATTAACTATTCGCGCGCGGGACGGAGAGTAAGGGTAGCTCGCCGCCCGACCAGAACCAGACACGAGAGTATGGTGCGTAGCGTACCGCGCGCGTCTCAAAGAGCCAATAGACCACAGACGGGGCCCTATAGGGCTGATGTTCAGCCGGGGTTGGGGGCAAGCACAATGAGGCACAGCTGCCTCAGCCCAGAGGAGAAGAAGGAAGGGGGTTGTTAAAAAAGCATTATTTTTTACCAGTCGCTAAATGCCAAAAAAAACCCTAATGAATTCTGTATTGTCTGAACCAAACGCTTACGCACTTGATACTTAGACTAAAGCCCTTATTCTCATCTGTCTCAAAAGCCTAATGAATATTTTATCGCGTTCAGAAACTTCCAGAAACTGTCACTCAAACATTTAAATCCTTGTCTTTCAAGTTGACTCATTAATATTCATATTTTAATGTTTTTGAGACTGTTGTTATAAAAGAAAATTGATCTACTAAACCTACCGACGTTACGAATATAAAAAGACGTTAAGGTGTAATTGGTTACTCGGGAACCTAAGGGACTGATAGGTGGCAACTGAAAACCAGTATCGGGTTCTCATTGAGTCCAATATTTACTGAGTTGGCAACCCGTTTGTCATGAGCACTTTTTCAGCTTGATATTTTTTATTTGAATCGTAATTTTAATTCTGTTTTATAACTTTTTTTGTTATTTTGTTTTTGTTTTTATTATTTTTAATTCAATTTCATCAAACCACTATTGTATCTTGAATTACCACGATTGAAAAGTGATGTGGGGCCTAGTGCTGGCTAAATATTTTTATTTTTCTAACTCTCTCACCCTTTCACGCAAAATCTACTGAACAAATCCGAATTAAGTTTAGCTAAAGGATAAATATTGTATACTTAACACGTTATTCACCATCAGGTCGTGGGCGCCGCACACTGCGTAAAGACACTGTTCTCGCAGCCAGTCGCCATCACTTTGCAGAGTGGCAAGTTCATCATCAGGGAATATGGCAGATACATATTGGTAAGTCCAAGAAAAATACTTAATATCTATTGTTTTTTTTTTTAGAATCCATCCTTCTAAATACTATAAAGAAGAAATATTTCACTGTTTGGTTTTTTATGGCTTAGGTCGGCAAACGGCAGCGGATTACCTGATGGTAAGCAATCGTCACCACCCATGGAGACTCGTAATACCAAAGGAGTTAAAACTAAAAAGAGTAACCTTGGAGTTTCTTGCTCGTTCTTCTCCATAGGAATCTACGCTTTGGAACGAGCAAATAGCTTCACTAGAGGACAGACTGACACGCTTAATGTTAAAGCTCTTGAAATACTTTATTCCTTTTTTTTGCTTTGCGTTCAAAAGTGCCTAATGTGGTCTAATTGAAATAATTTATTTTGACTTTGACTTTGTTACTACAAGTTCGTTACCGGCCTCTTGTGGGTTATTACGGATTTAAGGATAAAGGATTTGAGGATTAAGGATGGAGGGCAATATTTATTGTTTGAATAGGCTCCGAAACTAATATTTGAACCATTATTTTATTGTTGGCCAGATGAAGTATCCTCGGTGAACCTAGCGTTTCTAAACCTATTGAACAGATTTCTTTACAGTTTTAATCTGTGAAGTCTTTTGTAGGTTGCAGGCGAAAAGCTCGTTCATAATACTTAAATTCTAACCTTTTACAGGCAATTGGTAGTGATAGGAACATCCCAGATTGGGTGCTTAAGAACCGTGCCAATCTGCTTACCTCCATGATCAAAGTGTACCATGGAGACCTTCAAGTCCTAGCTGAACAAATGGAAGACCAGCGCCGTCTCTCGGAGAAGCTATACCAAGTCTTTGAGACGTATCTACCGGTGCTGCAGTATGGGTGCCATATTTTTCAAAGGGTGCCTATGTTGACTTTACCAAAGGTAAAAAGCTTTTAAATTATTTATGAATATCCTTTTATAGTGTATCGTTAGCTGCTGAAGTTATTTTGTCTACCTCCCACGTAAATAGAAACAAAAAAAAAACAAGTAGGTATCTTATGAAAACACAAATCACCCCCTACGCGTCTAAGCTTCACAACAGCCTCATTTTTTACCGTCCTTCTAGAACTTTTCCAAGATCTCAATATCGCCCCTTTGGAGACCATACAGCACATTATCCAATATTTAGTTACAAAAAGTTTTTTTTTCGGTGAATACACACACAACTATTTAATAATAGCATTCCAGCCAGTGTCAAAAAACCCCTATAGCTAATTAAAAATGTATTAACATTGAGCATTGAGACTGCTGCAGCTGGTTTTTAATATCAACAACATTAATATCAACATTCGTGCCGAAGCATGGATCTGCTCCATAATCTACATTATCCCTGGTGAATTTTAAAGAAAATTTTAATTTTAATTACTAATAGTAATAAACACTTTATTAAAATTATTACAAATTTAAATTAAAATTTTATTAAAATTATTACTATTAGTAATAAACACTAGCTGTGCCTCGTAGTTTCAATCACGTATTTTATTCTTATTTCATATTCACCAGGGATAATGTAGATTATGGAGCAGATCCATGCTTCGGCACGAATGTTGATATTAATGTTGTTGATATTAAAAACCAGCTGCAGCAGTCTCAATGCTCAATGTTAATACATTTTTAATTAGCTATAGGGCATTTTGACACTGGCGGGAATGCTATTATTAAATAGTTGTGTGTGTATTCACCGAAAAAAAAAAACTTTATAGGTAGATTGTAGAAATACACATAACTAAACACTCATCTAGACTGAGCTAAGGCAAACTGTGACGCGCACTTACCGAGATATCAAGAGATACTCCATCGAGTGTTTGCTCAACACATTTATCGCGTATCCGCAAATATTCCAAGTGAAGTGAGTGCCACTGCCCTGCTGCATTGTGTGCAACTAATGCAGTTATATGAATGTAGAAGAATATGCGTTTCAGCCTTTGCGAAAAACATTTTAATGTTAAAAAACCAATTCTAAATCATTTACCTATAAGTGCTCACTGCTGAGCAAAGGCCTCTTCTCATACGGAGAAGGTTAGAGCATTAATCACCACGCTTGCTTAATGCGGGTTGGCGATTTCAAACTTATAATTAGAAATTATAAGTCCAGGTTTCCTCACGATGTTTACCTTCACCGTATGTCAGTGGTGTCTAAATAATCATAGAAAGTACATATAACTCGGAAAAAGTCACATTGGTACTTGCCAGGTTTCGAACCCACACCCTCAGGCATGAGAAGTGGGCTCCTTTACCTCCGGGCCACCACGAAGGATATTTCAGATTGCCATAATTATAACATTAACCTATTTCTCTTCATGTACCAACTATTTTAATTTGTGTTATATCTACTACAAAGTAGAAAACAAAGTCGCTTTCTGTGTCCCTATATCCTTATGTATGCTTAAACTTTTATGACTACGTAACGTATATTGATGCGGTTTTTGAGGAAGGTCAAAGTTTATAATATTATCCATTAAATAGTGGAGAAATTTAGTGTCAGCATTGAAGCCGCACCAAGCCGGAGCGGGTCGCTGGTACAAGATATAATTACCAAAAGGATCTTATTCAAGTTTATTTAATTTCAGAGCGCAACATCAGTTTACATGGAGTCCATGCAAATATTGGAACACTGTAGGAAAAGCAGTGGCGTCTTAGGTGGAGTCGTGTTGTATAATAATAAGTAAGTTGAACAAAAATAGACCTTATTAATATTGAGTAGAGTTTTTAACTTTATTTTCACATTTATCCTAATCCTCGACACAATATCTTCTTCCATTCTTTCCTATAAAACGAGCTTATTTTCCTGTCCAATTTCTCCCACACAATATTCCATTACGTTTTGTCGCCACTTTTTTTTCTACCTATAATCGTACCTACTTATGTCAAGTAATGGACAACATTTTTGATATTTTATTAATGAATTTTATTTCGTAATATTCACAGAATAATCGCCACACAACTGCCTCCCGGTCTCACTTCCTACCTAACAGTGGTGGACCCATACAGAATAAAGTCTCCCGCGGAAACCCTAGACACAGAGACTCCCCTTCCACTTGGTGCTCAACTGCTGGTAGTGTATGTGGGGAAGAAACTTTATGATAACCTCAAAAAACAGGTCGATAAAATACAGGAGTTCCATCAGAACGGAGAGGAAATGATTGCTCGGTTTAAGAAGGTAACTCAAGGCTATTTTGTAGGATTTTATGTGTTGTTATTTAAATACATAGATTCAACGTGATCTTCAATTTTTTTCTTAAACAATGGCCTACTTTGCTAAAATGTTTGTTGATTTTCAGAGTCAAGAAGTCGAACGCGAAAAACAACGTGACTTCCCCCAATCCGGTATGAAGAGAGACAAGTCCCTACTTTTCACAGCTGTCCCTGAAGAAGATCACACCATGAT
This sequence comes from Spodoptera exigua, assembly GCA_902829305.4. Lineage (NCBI taxonomy): Eukaryota > Metazoa > Arthropoda > Insecta > Lepidoptera > Noctuidae > Spodoptera > Spodoptera exigua. Next base: position 13,185,202 of record LR824618.2, on the reverse strand, counting down.
ATCTCCACCCAGCAGGGAAGAACGCAACCCTGATGAGGAGAGGAAGCCGCCCTCCATGCCAGATGTCGTACCATTCACTAACAAACCTAGACAAAGACCCACGAAACTATCGCTTAGCTTCAAAACACAAAAATCATTGGATGAAGATATTCAAGAAAATGAAAAAGTATTTACAGGGCAAACTAGTGTGTGCTCCACTCCCATGGTGGAGTACAAACGCCTTCACGGCAACATGCTCTCCATCTGCCAAGTACCTGAAAGCCAGCAAGATAACATCAACACGGAATTAGAACCTGATGTTTTAAAAAATATAGAAAATTGTAATAAAATTAATTTGGAAAACGAAAAACGGGACAACAAAATGGTTTTAGACATCAATTGCATCGCGGACCACTACATCAACAAACCAGAGCCAATCAGAAAGCTGGCCAGTGTCACAGATCTACAAGAGACTATAAAGAAATTGTCAAATCGTGCGACTTCTAAGTTCAAGTTGAAACGATCAAAAGTGTCCCTGAACGATGATACTCCGTCCCCTGAACATACGCCTAAGAACCCTGGCACTATGACCATAAACGATCCATTGTTCCCGGTCTTTAGGAACGATGGTGTTGCCATATCAGAATCCCTTTTCAACCAATATTTAGAACAGCATTATTCAAAAATGAAGCAAGATTCCACAGACAATATGTTCACCTTCAACATGAAATTATGTGAGCAGGAAAAGTTTGAGGACTTTGATTCAGAATTAAATAGATCGCCACAAAGAACTCCTAAAAAGATAGCAAAAGATTCCACGAAGACATTACCAACAGACCAGTCGAGGAGGAAATCTTTATCTTTACCTTTGAAATCTTTGAATGAAAGTACAGATTCTCAGATTGGGTCAGAATCTGAGGCGACTAGTTTCAAAAAGAAGTTGACTGGTGTGCAGCTGACGCCTTTGATGGAGAAACTGAGCCATCTGGCGTTTTCTGACAAGTCGAGCGGGTACAGTAGTAGGGTAATGACACCGCTTGAGCTGAGGGAATTCCTGACCCCGGCAGCCGACAGACAGATCACATTTACCGATAGGTACGTATTGCATTCTATAAAGGCAAAAATTGTCTGCTTTTTAGCAAGCAACCGTAAATAAAAACTATCATTAATTTGTCTAATTTGCTAATCGTCTCTATTTTAGGCCAAAAACTCAACGACAGGATTCCGAAAGTGACGATGACTCCGACAGTGACTTGGAGTTGCTACCCGAATACAGTAAGCACGCAGTCAAGTGTGCGCTGTTTGTGAGTGGACTGCACAATATGGCGCTACTTGCATTACTTGACACCGACGCTGCGAATAACGTGGAAACTATTAATACTCTGGTATGTTTACAAATAGCATTCTTACGCATTTTCCAGTGTAAAAAGTCCAATCAGCAGTAATGATGACAATTTAACTATACAATGCTGTGTTGTTAAATTCTGACAGTTCCGCACCCTTTATGTGAGGCTTCATTGCACCTCTGCGATGATCCTTGGGTTCGATATTTTATGTTGTAAAGAATTATAAATCGTCGCATCTTTTTCTACAAATCGTACTTGTTTGTTTCAGTGGGAAACTTCTCTAAATGCATTAGGCCCAATAGAACAGAAATGTATTGAGCCTCTGGCAGCCGTTGGTGACGCGACAGACTACAGCTACTTAACATTGGACCCCGACTGGGGCACCGTACGTAAGGGCGGGCCCTGGGCCGCGCTAGATATAGCCACCATGGGGCTTATACATAACGAATTCGCGGAAGATCCAGAAATGTCAGAATTTATATTGAGGTAAGTCTATAGTTCGTATTATATAGATGTCACCTTCATTCAGCCATGTCCATTATTTATAAATAAGTTAAAATTGCAACGAAGAAAACATTTTTAACATCTATCAATGTTATTCCAGGAGTGATGAGAGTGTTGTAGTGGGGTCTGTCTGCGGTGGAGCGCAGGTATACTACCAGGAAAAAGGTCCTCGCGGTGCGGGCCCGCCGCCACCCTCGGATGTACTGGCGGCCGCGCCACTGCGCGCAAGACGTCGTCTCCACCGCGATCACGCCACGCTACTTCTGTAATCCTACAGACGCTACTAGCGTGCAGACTTGTACACAGGTATAAGAAACCACTGTATGATTATCCTTGTGACGTTTCTCATATACGTCACAGACAACAGTAAACGAAAATGTTACCAAGTGGATCGATTTTAATAAGCCGTTGGAAATGTTATTGTGTTGAAGATTTTTACTGTTTAGATAACTATCCTATGGGCATGGTAATTACTCAACAGTAATGCATCGATGGATTTGCATAGAATTCAGACAAACATAACAATGAAAGAAATTTTTGGTGTGTACTGCGTACGTTCGTGACGTACAACTTTGATGATATTTTTATCATAGATAACTATATAGACCTTTATTATAGCAGAACTTAGACAAAATGCCATTAGTATACCTAGGTAATTACTTGAAAATGGATATATCGTCCATAATTCCTTTGGAACTGTTGCATTTGTAGCCGTTTGACTTAAACACACCTACTTCATAGTTACTATTACTAGTACCAATCTCGTTAGAATGCAACTTATACCTACATAATTCCAAATATTCTATGTAACCAATACCAAATACTGAGCCCAATGAAACTATAGTCCCGCTCCATTATTATTTTTACTGTAAGTAGATAAATAAGATGCTTTTTATTTTCTGTAGAACTTTTTTATTTCTACATGAAATTCAGCTAATTCAACAACATAATGCACAACCAGCCAGTTGATCCCAAATAATAACCTAGCTACCTTACACCATGTTTTTATCGTGGGTACATTTATCATGATATATTTAGAAAGTTACAAGTAGATACCTATTAGAAGCGCCTGTAAGTTTCCTCATGTTTTATCGATGAAACCGCGAATGTTAAGGATTGTTCTACAAAGAGCATGGCGTGATAAAATTAAAATGTTGGCCACGAAAAAGCTTGTAAATACATATTGCCAAATTGTTGTTAATTAAAAGGATTTGATGAAGTTTTTTATAAATGTCAATGGTGTATGACCAAGCATTTGTTTATATACAGTAAATGGTTTTTGTATTCGAATACATTGATCTTTACGTCTGCTGATTGCACCAATATGATATTTTATACAGAATACCTGTGCCATAAGATGCTGAATTTGACTTATTTTTATATTTTGTTACATATTTTTATATATTATGACTGTATAAAGAAAGTATATTATTTGAGATATTCTCGTCGGATCCAACGGTAAATCAGTGAAATTCTAAAACATACTCATTTTAAATTCTTGTAGAAGTAAGGATGTAGCAAATGAAACTTCAAAACATTTTGGTGTACGTTTATTATTTGTATAATGTAGTTATTCGATGACACATCACTTTGTGGGTTACTATTTTCTTTATTATAATTGTATTATCTAATGTGTAGGTCCAGCAGTAATATTCAGTACATACCTGCCCTATATAGATATTCCTTGCAGTTATATAGCGACTGCATCGTAGACTAATTGTTTCGAGCTCATTCTATTCTTGCCACTAGAAAATAAGTTTTTCGGCCACTTCTAGATTATAATTGCCAAATTTTATATTTATTTTCTTACAGCTGAAATCTCTAGTCCTTCCAGAAATTATCTTGTAGTAACTTCGCTGAAAGCTGGTTTATTGCTAAGAACTGGGAATATAGGTAGTTGAATTTATGCGATAATGGTTTGTAGTTTTTGGCGTATGTCATCTTTATGTACCTACTTAGGTACAGCTTTCCACAGCGTAACATAATTATGTCGATAACTACTATCCATTATCGTACTAGTATGAAACGATTAGTGGCATTTTATGAATTTTATTTTTTATAGTGTTAAACTTTATAGTATTTTCTGCCTTAGATATAAGTATATATGTTGTTGTAATGTTGCTTGCCAAGTACCTAAAGCGTACTTTTATTTAGCAGTATTATATGTGCAAGCATTCCAGATGTTCGAAGTAGTTGTTGGATTTGAAGTCGTACAAAACAAATTGATTACTTTTAGAACGCCCTCGTGTCTCTTCTTGAAGCTGTTTTCAAATTTTTTTATTGTGTAATTGACAACGCTGTGCCGCTCTGAAGCTATTGAGCTTTATGCAGAGCCTATACAGGTGCTATCTGTGCCAAATGTAGCATCACATGACAGGCTCTTAATAATACAAGGGTACATATAAATGACAAAAAACATCTTGTTTGGATAAGAGGCAGACTTCAAATCAAACATGCAAATCATATCACATTCCACGTCCCGTAGCTTTAAGTGACACATCCGCCAGAAATGAAATCGCGTCCAATGCAATCAAATGCTTAACCAAACGATCATATGTTGCCGTGTATTGTTTTTAATGTTATTTGTATATTAAAGAGTATTTAAGTTTATCAGCGGTTAGCCTAGTCGCCATGGTGAGTGCCAACGTCACGATTATGTGGTATATTTATAATAATAATATACATAGATATTGTTAAGAATTTTAATAAAAATCTGATAGAGAATTTGGTTAATATTATTTTACTATATAATACCCATACTATTCTAACACTAGTCATTTGCATAAAAACTGTAGTTTTATTATAGTTACGACTTATCACTAGGCACATGATGTCATTTAGAACATCTGAAGTGTTGGGTAGATTGCCTAGAGGGTAACCATGTCCTTACATTAACTTCTATTGTTTATATAAGTATGTGCTTTTAAAGTACATTAATGTGCATCCTACAGTAAGCTAAGACATCTAAAGAGTAATCGAATATTGCTGCTACAGTTTTTATGCAAAAAATTACTATGAATATAAGTCTAACTAAATGCCGTCAATAGTACATATACATAATAAAATTAGGTACTAGAATAAAATAGATACAAAATAAAAGCAGAATGTTCATCAGTCTGCTAGGAGTTGATGACGCTGACGTCGGATCAGGTATTGAGAAGACTAAACCAGGTAATGTTTTGAATGTAATTATTTTACTAAGATTTAGATGTAAGTTACTGTTTAAATTCCAAACAAGCGATAGTCTCTTCTGTTTATATGATAATATTATTGTATAATGTATATAGTATGAATGTTATCTCGAAGTTAGTACATAGAATTTGTAGCCTCAGATTGTCCTGGACCCTCCGCAGCGTCAGTCGAGAGAAAGGATACGATGGATAGAGAAGGTGGGACGAACCAAAGTGAATGAAGAAGAACCAATAATGACGTTACAGCTATTGTTTTATTAACAAGTCGTACAACAACGCTACGCTAATTATCGTGAGATGCTAGACTCGATACAACCGATACATAATAATACATATGCAGCTTAGCTAGCAACACGAGAAATGCGAGTTCACGTCGTCACAACGATAGAATGGATATACGGTAGTCGGAAGATAAAGAATATGATCTATGCGCGCGCGACTTCTCTCTTCAATGTCTTCGCAAAGCTTGGGCTTCCTACTTAGCGGCTAACTCGATCATATTCTTTTCGCTTCGACAAGCCGGTGCCGTTGGCTGCGACACGTCACGGACGGACGGACGGACGCCCGGCGGCCGGCTGCCGGCTGCCGGTCCCGATTCCGGCGAGCGCCATTTCGAAAGGACTTTTCAATCAAACATTTTCAAAACTTCAACACAGTTAGTTTCAAGGAACTTCATCCTTTACTTCTTGTTTCAATACCTTTTCAAACAAACAAAATCAATATTAGACTTAGTGTTAAATCTTTATTAGAGCTAGTTTTACATCCTAGAGGCAACTATGCCCGCGCGGGCGTTACACGCTAACTTATTCTAGACCCTTTCATCACATTATAATTAACACAAAGGAGCTTCTCTCTTGGGGCCGCGCGGCCGGCGCACGCTCGGCTGCGGCCCGCCTGTTACAGAATGTATACAAACGTTAACAACAATACGGCTAACACTACCGGCTGGTACAATACAATATAAATGCAAAGAGGCCGGTCGACACATAGTTGGGATCTGTTGTAGTATTCAAAATGCTATGCTATGTCTGAAGTTGAACTCAGCATCACGAACTTACTAATAACGACCTGCAAAGTCAAAGAGGGGAGTAACTATGTGTTATACCAGAACATTTATTATGGTGCTACGTGTCAAGTGGCAACATAATGTTTCTATCAATTTATTCCATAATCCACAAATGACTAGTGGTTATTACAATATTTTGTTGCAGTACCTAGTGTAGTATATATCAAGCAATAAATGCGCGATAACAAAGCATTGTAGCTACAATAGATTGAAAATGACGATTTACTGTTGGGCCAGTGTAGATGCGCGTATACGAGGCAGCTGGCCGCTAAGCGAGACGTCTCTCGCCGTTACATAACAATTGCGGACACGCATGAATTATAAACAGTAAATGATTCAGAACGTATGAACCAAACCAAATACTAAGGGAATAAATTGATATAAACCAAATATATCAGACATTTCAGAACTTATTCCTAATTAAACTAAAAGACAAACAAAGATTCAAAGACAGACCCCACTTCATACAATCACAAAAAATATATACAGAAGTTTTTTTTTAGGATATTCAATATTTACCAATTTGTATGTGGAAGAGCAATGTTTGCCCACTCTTTGGTATATGAAAAAGGTATCTTTGAATAAGTACAATTGCTCTTTTTTTAAGGTTTTATCCTTGCACATGAAAATGTATTTCAAATAATTAGAGTCCATTGAAATTATAATGACTAACTGAGTGCACTGACTCAAGATAACCATAATAACAAAAGAATGAATAATGACTTGTGTCAAAAATAAAACAAAATAATATATATATCATACAATATTTGTACAATTAAGCTTGAGCTTCAATAGTCACACAAAATTGTCGCTTAAGGGGATTTAAAGAATTTGCACAATTAGCAAGTCAACAGGGCTACTAAAACTATAACAAATTGGCTATCAGTTCAAAGGTTTAATTCTGTAAAACTTGATGGTACACTCCTTTCATCCAATTAACAATAATCTATCTATATTAACTATTTACATAGTTTAATTGACTCTACATAGCCAATACAAGGTGTTACACATAATATATTGCTATCGAATTTACAAATTATTGCGTATGGCACGCTATTTTAAGACATAAATAAGCTTTGGTCTCGCCATCTGGAGACTTGCTTCGACAATATCAGAGCTTATACACTCAAAACATCAACCCTGCAGCTCAAGGTGTGAAAATTAATAGTTAAAACCTCGATAGAAAAAATGTAAATTTCAAATTAATTAACATCCATTTGTGTGCACATCAATATTTTGTATTACAATTTTATAGGTACTTTCAGCCCACCACCATAGAGTTTGACTACGATTCAACTAGCCTTTCTGCTAGTTATGTCTACAGAGTTAAAGTAGCCCTGTATGTTTGAACCCGACACATTAGTTGCCACTACCATAAAATGTCCTGATTCATAAATAGAAAACATTTTAACATAGATTAAATATTGTTGTTTGTAATAAGCAAACAATCTAGAACAGTAGTGGGCAAAACACGACTCGCGAAAGTATTTAATCCTGCCACCATTGTTACTCGAAAATGTGTAAATATTTTGTGGATCAGGTAGAAGCAGAATAATAAGAGGTCTAGGAACCAGGAAAGCTAGCAGACTATTTATTGACTGTTGCATAGCCATGAGACTTGGTATTTTTTGCCATTAAGTAATCAACCACTGAAGTAGTTTTGGTCCCCATGAAGTAAGTTTGCTCACCACTGGTCACGAGTGTGTCATTGGCACATTTCTAGCAGTCTCTTGGTAGTTGTTACTTTCGAAATTAATGGCTTTACCATTTACTTGTTTACAATATTATTTTTAAATTGCATGCCATGGATTATGAAAATATATTTACGAGTGGTACGATTTCAAGGATATTTTATGGTGTGTGGACAGCTAAAAGGGGGCTGGGTTAGGAGTGGAAGCCTATCGCTCTTGGTGGTAATAGGACTTACGCGGCGAGTAGGAGCGTTCCCGCTCGTAGCGACGGCGGCGGTAGTGCGGCGACGGCGACCGGTGCCTGTAGCCGCGATGATAGTAGTCGCGCTCGCGGTAGCCGCCTCCGCGGTAGTAGTAGTCGCTGGGGACAACACTTATGTTAATTAGGATATTTCCCTGAAGCAAGTTTCAAGCAAAATAACAAATATTTATGACGAAATTCAAAGAGAAAAGAATGGGAATATCGAACTATACTTACTCTCTGTCGCGACGTCTGTCGTAGCCGTTATCGCCACCTCTGCTCACACTGCAAATAAAATAGATTTCTTTAACCACTCAGCCACAAACTATTTCTTTAAAACAAATTTAACCACTCAGCCACAAACTATTTCTTTAAAACAAATTAAGGACATAATTGTACAAACAGGCCTTAAATAAACATACTAGGCTTAAAGACAGTCTACTCTAAATCTGTTTCTAGTTATGTTATACCAACACATAGGAGTCACTCATAACATTGATATGTAATGTGTGAATTTCTTTGTTGGATGGAAGATTTATTTTGTCTAGCTAAAGAATTTTATATCTTTTAACAACAACCCTGCTCCTCTGAAATTACTAAATTGAGCTTAATACTCACGTAGGTTTCCCCATGTAGATACCGGGTGTCGGGGTATGCGCACGTTGCGTGATCGAGTAGTCGACGCGGATGCGACGTCCATCTATCTCCATGCCTGTACACTCGTTCTTTGCAACTTTCGCATCCTCCTGGTTCTCGAAGTACACGAAACAAAATCCTCGAGAACGACCAGTCTGGAATAAAGTTCAATGATAAACAGCTGAAGAACATGTTTTATTGTACAAAATCTCTGCTGGTTAGTAAGTGTCCAGCACTTGACCTCATGTTTGTAACCATATTTTTAATCCCATAAATAAAAATTTACTATATTAGTAGAACTTAGATTAAAATTCAAGGTCTTGAAGTATGTCAGGTTAGTAGAAAAATGTAAAATATATGTGGAATAAATAGGTAAACAAAACAGCTTCTCACCTTAGCATCAATGACAACTTGAACTTTGTCCACGGGTCCATATTTAGAGAAGATGTGGTTGATCTGCTGTTCTGTAGTGTACAGACTCAGTCCGAACACGCCGAGACATCTAGACGGCGTGGGATTCTCCTGTTGACGGTACATGGGGTCTATTTTCTTGTAGGCGAGCTTTACTCGTTATAACTTTCGGAACTACTAAAGATTGTTTTGTTTTATGTTCTCTTTAGTTTCCTGTTTTGAATAAACAGTCCAGTATTTCCTGTATTACTCAAAATCATGTGTTCTTAACACCAAATATTTTTCAAATTTTCAGTGATCCAAACTTCATTCATGACAACAGATACTAGAATTTAAAAAAAAAGTTTGTAGTAATCAAGATCAAAAAAATTTAAAAGATCACATGCATTAATTCTATTTTTTCAATATTGAATTTAAATGGGGCTATGCATTAAGTGCATTTCAATTCAAATAGTATTTTAGTGCCCTATCTTAATACTAGTTTCTTAAATCTAAATTGTGCAATTGGCCTTTGGGGGGAATATTGTGACAAAAATGATTTGTCATAAAAATTAGCCAATTGCTATGACGAACATTCCTCTGAAAGTCGTCTTCCATATGTATGACAGCAAACAGTTGTGCTTGCTATCAACATTTCTTTGTTGCTTCAGCACACAATGGCCAATGTTTATGTATTTATTTTGAGGATGACTTTATAACACACTTAATGTAAATTCTCAAGAAAACAAGAACATGGGCCACTCTGTACAAGCCTTGGCATGCGGGGACAACTTAAAACTAATGGATTTGGAATAATTATAAAAGGTATTCACATAAACATCGCTCCTCACCCTGTCACCCATATGACGGCGACGCGAGGACATAGGGCTGTGGCTGTGGGAGCGGCGATAGGAGCCCCGCGGCGAGTACGAGCGACTGCGGGAGCGGGAGTACCGCGAGCGGTACCCGCGCCGCGCAGACCCCGACCGCGACCGCGACCTGGAGGCGGACCTAGCGTCAGCGGGAACGCTCATTTAACATGCAACACACACAAAGCCAATGCCTCAAGCTAAGCTGCTTTCTGGTGATCGGGTCTATTGAATTTTGACATTTGCCTCTATATTAATAAATGGAATGATGACAGTAACATTAACAACATCTATTTTCCTCAAATGAATTTGTAGTTAAAATTACACTTTCATCATATTTATAAAATAGTCCCCTATACATTCCATCTAACCTGGGAATCGAACCCAAGATAGAATGTATTCTTCTCTACTAAAGTACAAAATCAACAAGGACGCAATTGAAGTAATAGCTAAAACAAAAATCAATATTGATAATTTCCAACATTTGAATAGATCATAAAAAAAAACAAATATTCATCAATAAATGTCAAAATCCAATATCAATATCAACTTTGGACTTTATTCTTTTAACATTATGACTTGTTCAATAAAAGATAGTACACAAAAATTGTTGCTATGGTTTCTTGAACACAATGTTATTGATTATAACATGAATGACAACTACTTAAGTAATTGTATCCTTCAAACTTAGGGAAAGTTTAAAATAATCAATAATATTGTGAACAGGAATGCAAGATAAAGCAGTTATTTGCTGTAACACAACACACACACTGTTAATATTAATAATGTGATTATAACAGGATATTGTTAACAAAAATATAGAATAATGAGCCTGCTATATTAATATTGTAGTTATAGGATGGGTAACACTCTTGAATGTTTCAAATATGATACAATTATGCACCTAGTCTACATTACATCGAATTCTTGTAAAGCTAACCTCAATTTCCATTAATTAGGAGATTAGCTAAGCATTCTTAATTATACATTAATGCTTCCTAATTTGACAAACTTGTTTTCCTAAAAATAGGCCACTCCAAATGTTCTCATAACTAGCCCGAGATTGTTGTGTGATAGAAATATGACATGTGGTATTTAATTTTGTCTTCTGTTAGATTATGGGCCTATGGGTCTTTCTTTCTTAAATTAATGCTGCGATGATATCATTTAGCTAGGTATTTATATACAATACTAAGATCTTTGTTTATAAAACAGGCGTACTGTTTTAACATTGCAGATAGCCTAGGTGTAGAAGTCTATTTGAAATAACTTGAACAACATTTTACAACCATAGATTGATTTAGAGCCTAATTCATAAATAGATTTAGATTATGAAATAATAATTTCTACTTTCTTTACTACTTTCTTATCAGCACGGCGCGCAGTTTTTCCCCCCTCCCAAACAAGTTGATAAAACTGTTGCCACGATATTTGTGTTGCTACCGAAAACAAATAATTACAATTCCCATCAGATATCACCTTAGGATTAAAATGAATCGCTAAAATATCTGCAAGGTCGAAGACTAGAATAAATGACTACAAAATGCGAACTTCCGAGATGTGTAAACTATGTTTGAGTTTAACGATACACACCATTGCGCAACACGCGAACGAGCGTTACCCTTGAGATCGAGGTTATAAAGTATTCGTTAGTTTAATAACTTACAATGCCAAAACGTCACATGTTTAATGTTAGTTAAAACAAGCTTCCCAACCCAATATATAGAATCAACACTTACGGGCTCCTATATTTTCTGCTCGATGCTTTTGGCGGGGGCGGCGTCCTAGACCGGCTTCGGCTATGGCCCCGCGACATAGCGGCTGGCTTGGGTGCCGGCTCTCGAGACCCGTTACGAGTCCTGGAACGACTCCTCTGAAAGCACCGAAATGATATTTTCTTTATTAATTATAGAACGATCCGCCGACAAAATAAAACACACGCGGCGGGAATGCGACACGGACGTGACAAACTAAAGTTAAATATAGTACCTCTCGATCCGACATGTTATCCAACGTGATGAATACAGTGAATAAAAAGAAAACAAAACGTTTTCAATCTATTTTTGAATGTATCAATTTGAAATAAAATTTTGCGAGCACACCTCAGTCGCACACAGCAAGAAACGAAAAACAAAATGGCGTTAGTTAGGGTTGTCATCTAACGATGCTCATTTCATTTGCAAAGACTATGAGCAAATTTTATTTATAGCAACATTAAGTAGTGATTCCTGAACAATTTTTTTAGATGACATAACACTACTCTGTGCGTTACTAAACGAAAGTAAATCTGTCAGTTATATCGATTGTACAATCGTTTTCGTATCCACATCACATTGCGGAATGTGGATTGAGTTACTTATTGGTTGGATTCGTACTTTATTTAATTTCTTTTATAATTTCTATTTTAATTTCAATATGACTGATAAGGCGGTACAAGATGGTTCAACAGGGGACCAGCCCCAAGAGAAGACTGCAAAACAACTCGAGAAAGAAGCAAAAAAGGCTGCAAAATTAGAAAAACTTAAAGCAAAGTTGGATAAAAAGAGTGCTGCGCCAGCTGTGCAGAAAGATAAACCAGAGGTTCGTGTTGGAGGATTTAAAATTATTGGCAATGCATACTGTTAATAGCATACCACTTATTTGTTTGTTAATTTTACCGACAACATTGTATGTTTTGGTATTATTTAAGTCATGCTTTGTGCCAACAAAATTCTTAGGTTAATAATGTTAGCCGACTTCTCCTGGTGAAAGTAATGCCAGTGTGTGTTGTGTCATTCTAATTGTCACTCAAGATAAGTGATCATTACGCATGAATTGAGATCACTGGCTTGTATAGTAGTTTTAGAAAATTATTACCATTTCATTTATTAGCAATACGGTGACTCATATTGTATAAATGTAAATTGTAGTATTCATTTCCAAAATGCATGTACATCTGAAAAGAAAATCCTAGCCTGGAAATATTAACAACTCAAAAACTTGTACGGCATCATTTGATTCATTAATCTACGACATAATAAATATTATTTATCAGTATACACATCTTAAGATATGTTTCTAACATTATCAACTTATGATTTATGCCTTCTAATATATTGTTCACAGAAAAAAGTAAAAGAATTAAAAGAGGGTGCAGTGTACACAGCTGAAACTGCTCCGGGTGATAAGAAGGATATTACATGTTCAATGCCTGATGCATACAGCCCGCGATATGTTGAGGCAGCCTGGTACTCTTGGTGGGAGAAGCAGGGCTTCTTCAAACCAGAATATGGAGTAAGTATAATTATTTGAATTATTTATTATTATAAAACTTATCCTATTGTTTTATTATTTTTTTTAAATACTCATACTTCTTATTACTGTCTTGTTTGTCAGAATACCATAGATTCTAAGAAAGAGGTGAAATGTCTTATCCTATTGTTTTAATTTTTTTTAAACTTAAACTTCCTATTGGTGTCTTGTTAGCCAGTATACCTACCATAGATTCTAAGAAAAAGGTGAAATCAATATGTCTATGAGGAAAATAACAAGGTTTAGGTGGCAATCTGCTATCTTCATATTGAAGGAAAGAATATAATTAATAATATTACATCTGAGCAAATAGAATAATTTCAATATTGATGTTTTTCTCATTTACAGCGCAAGTCTGTCCTTGAACCAAACCCGAAAGGAAAGTTTTCAATGATAATTCCACCTCCTAATGTAACCGGAACACTTCACCTTGGCCATGCTCTCACCAATGCTGTACAGGATTCTCTCACACGGTGGCATCGGTAAGTCAAAATAAACATTAATTTTACTTTCTCAAATCATGCATAATCTCATATCATAAATCTTAGGGACATATTTTATGTACTTGTGTTTACACCATGGTGGAGAAATAGTGCATAGAGTGTTCATCATGATCAACAAATACTGAATGAATGCATCCTCTGTTATGTATGGTTTAGTTATGTGGGTACTTGCTTACTTTATTGAATTATAAAGTTAAGTATAGTGTAGGTTCCGCGCACGCCTCAAAGAGCCAATAGACCACCACTGATGTTAGCCAGGGGTTGCGGGGTAAGCGCAATGAGGCACCGCGACCTCGGCTGAGAGCAGGAGAAGAAACAGGGGGATTTTTAGTCAGTAAGAGTCGGACACTCTCTCTCGCCTTACGCTGGGCGGGAGAAGTCATTGGATGATTTTCCCCTGACAAAAAAAAGTATAGTGTAGGTAGACCTAATAGGTGTGACAGTCTTGATTCCTTCATTACATGACAAATGCTACCTAGCATGTTTTATTTACGGGAAGTTCTCAAATGGAGGTCACATACAGCTAAACACAACATACTACATTTGGGCATTATAATTCTTTTGCCTGTAGTTATATTTATGATCTAATAGCATTTTTCAATCTCATTGTTTGTATTCTTAAAGCAATCTTTACTTTAAGTGGCTAATTATAACTGTATCAAGAAAATAGAACTTAAAGTCACATGTAATAAGTGTAGTTTTCCCTTGTTGACAGAATGAACGGCAAGACGACACTGTGGAACCCAGGGTGTGACCATGCTGGTATAGCCACGCAAGTGGTGGTGGAAAAGAAATTGTGGCGTGAGGAAAAGAAGACCAGACATGATATTGGTAGAGAGGACTTTATCAAGAAAATCTGGGAGTGGAAGGAACAGTAAGTCTTTTTATTTTATTAAATCCATGGACCATGTGTAGTTTATCCTATTTGACATTGTACATAACAATATAGGAGTAAGTAACAATAGAACACCAAATAGAACTCAATTGTGACCAACCTCTTTCGCTTATTTTGTACAAATACATTTCTTCCTGGATAAAGTAATCATGAATTGTACATTTGACATAAATTGATTGAGTTTTCATTTTATATGTACCTTTGCTTAAGCTATTTAAATTATCTACGCGAATATGACGTATGCTTAAGCATACAAATATGACTTATGCGAGTTCTTCGGCGCCCCATGAAAAACTTGTACTAAGGGCATAGCTAACCTAATCTTCTCGCGGTTTCAATGAAATGAGATAACCCAAGTGCGATGGTAATACCTACAAACATTTGGCAACATCCTCCCCCCCCCCCCCCCCAATTCGTAAAGAAGTCCCATATCCCACCTGTGGACTCTATCCAGCAGTTGATGCTAATACCAAGCTTCATTGATATCCTCAGAAAAGGCGTGCGTATCTACGAGCAGCTGCGAGCTCTCGGTTCGTCTTACGATTGGTCCCGAGTCCGCTTCACAATGGACCCGGCTATGTGCAAACCGGTTTACGAAGCCTTCATTCGTCTACATGACTCTGGCGACATCTACCGGGCCAATAGACTAGTCAACTGGTCCTGCACGCTCAAGAGTGCGATATCAGACATCGAAGTTGATAAAGTTGAATTAAATGGAAGAACATTGATGAGTATACCCGGATACGAGTCGAAGGTAATTTTATCTACTTTTTGTTAGAGTGAGATTGCAAGAGATGCAGTTGGGACGATTGACTCATAATTAATTTAGAGTACCTTAGGAAACCTGAACTTATAATTTCTAATTATAAGTTTGAAATTGCCAACCTGCATTGAGCAAGCCTGGTGATTATTGCTCTAACCTTCTCCGTGTCAGAAGATGCCTTTGCTCAGCAGTGGGCACTTATAGGCTGATGATGATGATGAATTATAAGTTTGAAATCGCAAATCCGCCTTGAGCAAGTAATAATTAAATTAATGCTCAATGCCTTCTCTGTGTGAGTAGAGGGTTTTGCTCAGTAGTGGGCATTTATAGGCTGAAGATGATGTAATTCAACAGTTTACACAGCAAATATTAGAGATTTCTTAAAGAACTAGGGAATTTGAATCAGTTGGAAAAGCTGGACACTTATTTCTAATGCTAATCTGAGTCCCGTTTGTAGGTAGAGTTTGGTGTGCTGGTGTACTTCGCGTACCGGACGACTGACGGTAAGGATGAGATAGTGGTCGCCACCACCCGTGTGGAGACCATGCTCGCTGATGCCGCCGTCGCCGTCAACCCCAAGGACGAGAGGTATGTGCTCCTGAAATGTAAGCTCTAGGTATATTCATCCTATCCAGGGTTGCAACTCCAATATACATAAGTCTTAGTTTTACTTAGTGTCTTTATTAATTCGTCGCGTATTTCTTTATTTAAAATGCTTTTAATATATTTGTAATCAAAGTCAAATCCTTATTTTATTTTAATTTGAGCAATATAAAGCTCTTCGAACGCCAAAAAATATTTTACAAATGTCATTCTGTCTGTCAATCACCTAGTGGTTTTTTCCTCATTTCGAAGTGTGTAACCCCTTGGTTATTTTTTGTCTCGTTAGTTTTGCAAACAAACCTTTGTTATAATTAAAAAAAAAACGTTAAAAAACAAAATAGCAATTTTAACGTTATTCAGTATGATCTATTGTGATACGAACGATACCTATATTTTGTTCGCAGATACAAGCACTTGGTGGGCAAGAAACTGAAGCATCCATTCATTGACAGAGAGATTCCAGTCATCACAGATGACTCTGTAGACCTGGAATTCGGAACTGGTTAGTACATAACCTTTTAAATCACGAAGTTGTAAAGAGAATGTTTAAAAATCATTCAATATGTGCTAGTAACATTAAAGGACCCATGCGATTATAGGCGAGATTTGGCCTCCGGTAACCTCACTCATACGGTGAAACACAACTCTGTGGTTGTTTCATGCCAGCTTTTTGTGAGGCTGTGGTATCACTCCGGTCGAGCTGACCCATTCGTGTCGAAGCATGGCTCTCCCATACTTATATGCACCCACCTACCCCGCTTAAGCCTACCGTAAATTAGGGAAGAAAATGTTCTGTACTTAACGGAACATTTTCGAAAAAGAGTTTAGAGGGACAGGAAGAAGAAGAGAAGGAGAGAAGAACTGCCCGAACCACGGAGTAAGAACAAAGAGGAGATGTCATAATTAGATTTCCCTAAGAAACACCGCGTGATATTTTGCGGGGTGAGGGGGTATTAGACTCCGCCCACTTTTTTATTTGCCATCTGCCGGTCTATAGCAATACTACTCGCTCATTCAATTTACTTCTTTTTGTAGTTATGTAACTATTTCACAATAGATGTCACTGACGCAACGGGGTCGTACTTAAAACTTACCGGGGAGTTGTTTTAAAAAGTTTTTTGTAAATACATTTGCGAATCATCTTGATACGCATTTTTTTATTGAAATAGTAATAAATATCTAAAATATCTATTATTGATGAATGAGAATCATTATACATTTATCAAAACCATCTTTTTCATTTAAAAGGGGTTATTTCGTTGCGGGCCCAGCCTGAAGCAGAAACTCGTATACAATGCTACCAAGAGGCTGATGCCCTGCTGATAGCTGGTTCTTTGTGATAACGAGTGTTATTATTAGATAGGTATGCCATTAGTTTACTAATGTGTAACTTGGAACGGCATATTATTATGCGTTTAGACTAGTGCCATCTTCAAACATACGATTCAGGGATGCGTCGACGAAATAAAAGACTCCAAGTGTATCTTCATAGGTCTTGAAGGGACAAGGCCTCTATCTACGATAAAACTACTAGCGGTCCGGTACGTGCTTCACTACGTTCAAGTATATCATAAAATATAATCAAAAATATATTATTATGTTCATTTAACAAAAAAAAAATGTTATCGTTTGCTATGTAAAACTCTAAACGAGTCAAAAGATATATTCTTGAAAATTAATGGCATTGATATAAATGTTCTTTGGTGCTATTGTCTGATAGTGTGTTCTGTGAACTAGGTAATCATTTCTGCAATTCTGAAGAATATTCGGAAAAACACATTCAATCAACTCATCTATAGATTGCGCAATTGTATAAAAAATATTCGGTAAAATGACCGATCCGTCGGTACTGTCAATAGGTATTTTGCCATCACCAATCCAAACTAATATTATAAATGCAAAAGTAAGTCTGTCTGTCTTTTCTTTACGCCTAAACTACTGAACCTATTTGAGTGAAATTTGGTACAGACATAGTTTGGAACTCGTGAAAGGACATAGGATAGTTTTTAAACCCAAAATCTACAGGAAGTCACTATTCCAAGCGAACAAAGTCGCGGGCAAAAGCTAGTTTCTAATAATTGTTTTGAAAAGTCATGGGCAGTTGCATCATTACGTAGCTGAATACGCATTATTACTAAAGTTCAGTGTCAATTTTCGTATATATCTCCAAATAACTGATGACTTCAAACAGGTTTTTCATCAGCAGGAGTTGATCGAGGAATGACAGGCAATGTTTGACGAAAGCCTCCTGACAGCAATATCAGAGCACCACGAAAAACCTGTTGAGTACCGCGTAAATTTTGCATGGTTCGATTAAATGCTTCTATTGATTTTTT
Source organism: Spodoptera exigua (assembly GCA_902829305.4). Lineage (NCBI taxonomy): Eukaryota > Metazoa > Arthropoda > Insecta > Lepidoptera > Noctuidae > Spodoptera > Spodoptera exigua. The sequence goes on along the minus strand of LR824618.2, from coordinate 13,166,898 downwards.
ATTCGCCATTGTGTGAGTGCATCCCGTAAAATAATTAACGTTAGTTGCAAAACTTTTGCCATAGCAAAATTTCTCGAAATATTACAAGTTGCACTTTAAATTACCTGTACATTCAATAGCAATGCTAATGAAGAGTCTGCGGTCCTAGCACCTTCTAATAATGTAACAGCAATCGTCTTAATTTGCATTACAGGTTCGCCGGTTTTACCTCAACAATATTTTGGATCATAAAAACACAAAACAATAACTCAACAATATTTTGGAACAATAACGAACATTACATCTAATTAACTAGTGGTATGTTAAATGCTATTCCAAAGTTAATAATACCGCCAGATTCTTCATATATAACACATCCTAATTATCTTCACGACTGTCATAGGTACTATTTACCATGAAAAACGAACAAAACCTGCCCTAATGTGACGACATATTTCGAAATAAACGAACGATGGAACAAAAAGATATGTACGAAGGACAGAGTATGTTGTGGGCATTTCATAGGCTTACCGGCGATACATATCTGAGTTGTATGATCCAAGTCCTGATGCCTTTAATTTGGGGTTGAAATAAAAACCGAAGAGGAACTTTAGAAGTATAAATAAGGTCGTTCAGTTTCAAACACTCAGGCACTAAGATTTAGCACTCACAGCGTGCGATGAGGTGCGCTAAATTTGAGTGATTCCATTCGCGACTTAAATAAATCAACGATACCTATAAACCTTAAAAAGTAATTGACTCCTAATTACTGCCCTGTCTTTATTTATGTTTTACTACTTGACAATAGATGGCTGTCTGTTTATAAAATGATATAAAAGTTGCATAAATAATATTTTGGCGATTAAAGGATCTTTAGGAATGCATGTCGATCAAATTACTATACAAACGATCATTAAAATATACTGATACTGAACTATGCGTACCTATAAAAATTTTGTTTCTATGACACAAAGTGTCGACATCTAGTGTCGCGTAGATTGATAATTGGAAACGCTGACAATAAGAGACCTTGCTAGAACTATTTTAATAAATGACGAATAAAATAACTTATACATGAAAAGTGATGCCATGCATAGCACCGTAACGTTTATCATAGTATTTTTACAAGATAAAACACAAGACTTTATTTTGTTTTCTTCTGTCACGAGTAAAATGAATATTTTATAGGAGTTGTGCACAGGACGAACGACCACATTACAATGACGTAAGCCACGCCCACATTGATGACGTGAGGGCCGACTTGTGTCACAGGGCCGAGTTGTTTAGGCCGTCTCTTCTTTGTTCTTACTCCGTGGCCCGAACTATAGAATATTTTGAGAATTCACTTAGTCAATTTTTAGAGCTCGATATATTGCGTGCATAAAAACCGTCTATATAGCTCTAAAGATTTTAGACCAGATAAGGTCCTATCTTATAACTTAATGTATGTACTTGCAAAGAAAACTAAATTAAAAATAATTCCAGGTGCCGTAAAGATCTCGCCGGCGCACGACCAGAATGACTACGAGATCGCGAAGCGCCACAACCTGCCCTTCATCAACATATTCACTGATGACGGCAACATGGCGGCCAACTGTGGACAATACTCAGTAATTATATGTTTATATTTTTCTTATACCTAATAGAATAATAGAATAATAGAATATTATAGTGCACCTTTTTTGATAGGGAAGAATCATCCATTGTCTTTTCCCTCCCTGTATGGAGATAGACGGAGTTTTATACTCTTTCTGATTAACAGCCTCCCCGTTCCTTCTCTTGCCAGGTTAGCCTGGCATGTTATATAACTACTTAGACTCGCAAACCCGGTTATAGCACATTATAATTTAGTCTCCCAATCAAAAGTCTAAAAATACAAAATTATTTAGAAGTATATTTAAAATACACAAGCAACATGTTTTAGTGTGTGTGGACCAATCACATTAAATTCTCTACATCGTGTTATAGCAGTTCTTGACGCAATTAGAATAGGTACAAATTCCCGACAACAACCATAGGGCAGTAGCTCACCAGGCATGATCACCTAGTCGGGTCAGAGGATCCTTCCTCTTTAATGGAGGATCGACGACCTTACACCTAGTTCTCTCATCCCTCCGAATGTGATAACTTTCGTTACGCAGTCATGTTTTGTATTTCGAAGTATAGGAAAGTCATGCTTAATGGGACGGCTCGCTTTCCCCCTTTTCTGTATACACAAATGTCATACCTTACACCAAATCCTTTATATGCTCCCCCAAATATGTCTCTTAATTGCAATTTGGTCGTTGTCCAGGGTTGGAAGCGTTACGACGTGCGTCGCAAGATAGTGGAGGCCCTGTCCCAGCACGGGCTGTACAAGGAGACCAAGGAGCACGCCATGGTGGTCCCGCTCTGCAGCCGCTCCAAGGATGTCGTCGAACCCATGCTCAAGCCGCAGTGGTCAGTATACATACTCATATTATTACATCAGATTGCATGATAATTCCCAAAAAGTGTTCGACTCGACCGTAGTGATGACCATGAGCTCAAAGAAAACTGATGTCAAACACTGTTTGCGCTGTCTTACAGTGCATGTGCAACTGACTTCTTTGCAACGTATTGCGGGTTTGATTCCCACACGAAAGAACTATGTTTGTTCCACTTACGGTTTTTTCGAGTCGGACTTGCATACGCACTGCCGATACAGTAGAAAACTTTACTGTGGGGTAATATATAATTTAAATGTTTCCTTTCTTTGCTTAATGACTTCAATAACACAGGTACATAAAATGCGACAACATGGCGGCTGAGGCCATCAAAGCCGTAAAGACAGGCGAGTTGAAGATCATCCCGGACATGTACGAGAAGACCTGGTACCACTGGATGGAGACCATCCGCGACTGGTGCATCTCCCGGCAGCTGTGGTGGGGGCATAGGATACCTGCCTACAGAGTCACGTTACCTGGTGCTGCGGTGAGTGTTACATAAATATACCCTTCTGTAATTGTTAAGTAGAATCAAGATCATTAAGTATCAAGGCTAGTGTGGGAAAACAATGCTTCGGTAAGAATTGGCTGGCTCATTCGTGAAGATACCACTCCATACCACGGCCTCTTAGAACACCGGCGTAAAATTTCACTTACACGGCGAAACACAACGCTCGCTGGTTTATTCACGCCTATTATTAATGAGTCCGTGATATCACTCCGGTTAAGCCGACCCGTTCGTGCCGAAGCATGGGTCTCCTACACTTGGTTAAGTAATGGCTCAGTGTGTCAAAATCACTGTATTATTTTTTACTTACAACTGAACGTCTTGTCATCTATTATGTGAGAGTTAGACAGTATGGAATACACTGCACCTCATTTAAACCAAGGGGTCGACCAGAATCTCGTCATACTCTCCATCTATACAACTATATGTATATTCTTGAATTCCTTAAAGGCTGTTTACCCTAACAACTTGATGGTATGAAATAAATAAAATACCAGACCAGGCGTCTTTGAGTAATCGGTGAACATACATAAAAAAATATATAAAAAAAGATTCCGACGAATTGAGAACCTCCTCCTTTTTTTTGAAGTCGGTTAAAAATGACCCTTATGACCACTGTCAGAATGACGAGGAGCTCTGGGTGTCAGCTCACACTGAAGCGGAGGCGTTGGAGAAAGCCGCGAAGAAGTTTAACGTTCCTGCTAAGGACATTAAGCTAGCTCAGGATGAAGACGTTCTCGACACCTGGTTCTCCGCCGGACTCTTCACTTTCTCCATATTCGGATGGCCCGACCAAACTGAGGATCTGCAGGTATGTGTAATTCGGTAGAATATTTGATTAGGTAGTTGTACCTAACTACGCTGGTTATAAGAATATTTTAAACAAGTGCCCGGGTATCATTACCTACACCTATGCAATACGAGATAATGGTATCTGTTATATAAAAATCTTAAAATTACGATTTACTAGCTACTCCCGCGCGGTTTCACCCGCTGCTCGGCTCCTACAAATCTTAGCGCGATGTTTATAGCCAATAGCCTTACTCGATAAATGGACTCATATGAGCATAAAAAGAATAGTTCAATTCGAACCAGTATAGTAGTATATATTAGTAGGTATAGATTTCTCTTCATAAATATAGTCATTTTTCTCTTTATTTTTTTGATAAAAATAGGATTTTATAAATCTTAACGGGTATCATGTAATTAATATACTGTATGTGGCCAGGCTTTCTACCCTGGATCCCTTCTGGAGACCGGTCACGACATCTTGTTCTTCTGGGTCGCTAGGATGGTGTTCTTCGGACAACGTCTCCTTGGTAAACTGCCCTTCAAGTAAGTACTATTTATTATTATCATTATCTATAATTTCTTGCCAGAAATTATTGTACTTTAAATAAATATTATACATAAACTATATTTAAAAAAAGGCTACCGCCCGCGACTTCGTATCGTGATTTTAGAATCTGCAGTGTTTAAAGCGGTAGCTCGGCTAAATTACGCAAATCAAGTATAATTTATAGCCTATAGCACTTAGGAACATTGTACCTATCTATCAGTGAAAGAATTTTGTAAATTCGACTTATACTTTTTCTAAAGATAACCCCCCTCATACAAACTTACAAAGTTTACCTCTTTATCCAAACTAATATTATAAATGCGAAAGTAACTCTGTCTGTCTTTTCTTCACGCCTAAACTGCTGAACCGATTTCTGTGTTTGGTAAAGACATGTTTGGAACTCGAAGAAGAACATAGGATAATTTATATACCAAAAATCTGCAGGATATCACTATTCCACCCGAACGGAGTCGCGTGCAAAAGCTAGTAATATTATAGTATAGAAAAACAACAAGTCCTTCTTGTGCTCCACATATCTCTTTCATCCAATGTTTCCTTTCAGAACAATCATAATTCAAATCCGCAAAATAAATAATGTAAATAAGTATAATTCACAATGCAATTACAATTCTAAGTTTAAAAACGTTCCACAGGGAAGTCTATCTCCATCCGATGGTCCGCGACGCCCACGGCCGTAAGATGTCCAAGTCTTTGGGTAATGTCATTGACCCAATGGACGTGGTGTTCGGAGTGACCTTGGAACAGCTTCACAAACAACTGGAAGAGTCAAACCTCGACCCACGAGAAGTGGAGAAGGCCAAGCAAGGACAGAAACAGGACTATCCTAATGGTATTCCGGAATGTGGCACTGATGCACTTAGGTAAGAAGTATGTGTGTGTCTAGTAAAACTAGGAAAAAAGACTGCATGGTTCGTTCAGTGGCTGGGCAACTGGCTGCCGCGCAACGTGTCGCGGGTTCGTTTCCGCATGGAAGAACTCTGTGTGTTCTACAAATTGTTGTTCCGGGGCTAGGTGTGATGTGTATGTGACGTGTATGTAAACGCAATCACGACACAGAAGAAAATCCTAATTTGGGGCAACGATTAAAAAAGTCTTAATGTAATTGATACTCAGAACGCTGTAGTCAGGACTATTAATTAACCTTCTCTACATAATGTTAATTCAACAATGGTAAACAAACGTAATTTTAACTTTGCGCAAATTTTGCGCAAAATTCGATACCACATTTCTAGTATCAGTTAGTTAATGGAGAAAATATTCTAGCTGTTATCGCCACCTATGCTCGACAAATCTACTTTTAAAATGTCACAGTATCTCTTCTGACCAATATTTGTACTGGTATCTCTTCCAACTGAACTGAACTTCAGTGGACGCCCTCTGCCCCATCTAGGGGACACAGGATATTAAGTCAAGTAAGTCATCTCTTCCAAAATGATAACGTTGTCTTCTTCCAGGTTCGCTTTATGCGCTATGACACAAGGCCGGGACTTGAACTTGGACATTCTTCGCGTACAGGGATACCGTTTCTTCTGCAACAAGCTGTGGAACGCCACCAAGTTCGCGCTGCTATACTTCCCCAAGGACACCGTGTATGAGGTCAGTTATTCTAAGATTTTAATACCCCAACATTTGCCATTAAATCTCATATCAAGTAGTAAAGCTTTTTGTGTAACCTTTTGTTTTCCTTCTAGTGAATTAACCGACTTTGTAAACTACAAGGTTAAGTTCGCTCATGTTTTAAGTAAAATGGTTGAAAATAGTTATGGCCTAAGAAAAAATATGTTTCTTTGTGTAAGTGAAAGTGGCTCTAATCCCACGGTTATTAGGCACATAATGACACCCATGATCAAACTGTTCCGAGGCCATGTGCTTCTATGGCCGTCGGAGCGCGCCACCTCCAGGTGGGTCCCAAGTAACGGCAGGAGGAGTTACCATCGGCGTCGAGTCGGCGATGAAGTACCTGGGTCTCGTCCTCGACAGCCGATGGAACTTCACGGAGCATTTTCGTCGTTTGGCCCCTAAGTTGGAACGGTCTGGGGCCGCGCTCAAGCGGCTCCTTCCCAACCTCGGGGGGCCAAACGCCTCCTGCCGGAGGTTGTATATGGGGATTGTGCGATCCATGGCCCTCTACGGTGCCCCTGTGTGGGCGCCGGACTTGAAGCGGCGGCCGGCTCGTACGCTGGTCGCGTCCCAGAGGGTCATGGCTATACGAGTAATCCGCGGGTATCGCACGATCTCCGGGGAGGCGGCGAACCTCCTTGCCGGATCACCGCCGTGGGATCTAGAAGCGAAGGCGCTCGCGCGCGTCTACAGTTTGCGCGCAGACGCGCGTAGCCGGGGCGAAGATCCTTTGCCGCGCCAAATAAGTGCGTGGCGGAATGAGCTCCGGCGAGATCTCATGGCAGAGTGGAGACAACGACTGTCGCAACCGAGGGCCGGGCACGCTACCATAGCAGCGGTAAGACCCCTCTTTGAGGAGTGGCTTGAGAGACGCCACGGCGTCCTCACCTTCCGTCTGACGCAGGTGCTTACCGGGCACGGCAGCTTCGGTAGGTTCCTGTTTCGGATTCAGCGGGAGGAAACGCCCGAGTGTCGTCATTGTGAGGACCACCTAGAGGATACGGTGGAGCATACGGTAGCGGTATGCCCTGCCTGGGCTGAGCACCGCCGTATCCTCAGGGAAGTGATCGGCGGCGGCGACCTCTCGCGCCCGGCCTTAGTCGAGGCCATGGTGCGGAGTGAGAGGAACTGGGACGCCGTCTCCTCCTTTTGTGAAGCAGTCATGCTCGCAAAGAGAGAGGCGGCCCGCGTGAGGGAGCAATCCTCCTCCTCACGCCCCAGCAGCCGCAACTGGCGACACTACGGGCGTCGGGGATCGAGGGACGATCTCCGGCCACCGTAAGTACGGGCCTGCGGTCGGCGAGTAAGGGCAGCTCGCCGCCCGACCAGAACCAGGCCCGAGCGTACGGCGCGTAGCGTTCCGCGCGCGCCTCAAAGAGCCAATAGACCACCACAGACGGGGCCCTAAAGGGCTGATGTTCAGCCGGGGTTGCGGGGTAAGCGCAATAAGGTACCGCGACCTCGGCACAGAGCAGGAGAAGGAACAGGGGGGTTTTTAGTCAGTAAGAGTCTGACACTCCCTCCTGCCCGGCCCTGGGCGGGAGAAGTCATTTGATGATTTTCCCCTCACAAAAAAAAAAAAAAAAAAAAAAAAAAAAAAAAAAAAAAAAAAAAAAAAAAAAAAAATGATCAAACTGTGACTTTTCATTACTAATATTTACAAGTGAGTTTTTTTTATATTATTGGTTGAGTTACGTTTACACTTGACGAATGACTTCTACTGCCCTGGTTGGGGCGAGAGAGGTGGTCAGAATTTTACTGACTAAAATCACCCAGTCTCTTCACCTGCTTCGGGCCAGGGCCACGGAACATTATTGCCGAGTAACAGGCGCTTAATATTTATTTACTTTTATTTACATCTAGGTCCACACACCATCGTTACCGAGCAATCTATCCGCGATGGACAAGTGGATGTTGTCCCGCATTGCGTACGCCGTGAACAAAGTGAACGCCGGGTTCGAAGCGTACGACTTCCCGGCCGCCACCACGCATTGCTACAATCTATGGCTATACGACCTCTGTGATGTTTATTTGGTAAGTCTGTGCTACGTTTTATACACGATATTAGTTCTTATTACTTATGAAATAAGGTAATGTGTAATTAGCACTAAGTAATTGTATAGTCTACACAGTATGCAACTATTAAAAAATAAAAATTTTAAAAGTAGACATGCATATTACAAACTGAGTAATTATATTGAGGATAAAAATGCTTGGAGACAGGTTGGTCCTGCTCCACAAGAAAATAAATAAATGTTCCAGTGGATTTTTGAACGGATTTTTTTTCCTGGACGGAACTACTCAAATTTTGTAAAATTGCAACCATGCCACTTAAATTGTCAAACATGATATTTTTGTAAATGCTATTACAATTGGTTAGAGTTGTCATGCTCACTCAAAGGTCACAGTGCCGGTGGCACGGGCGCTGGATTGCTCGATTCCCTATAATATATAGAGTTAGGCGATGCTGGTGTACGTCCCATGTTCGTGAACAAGCGCCGTTTATTGGGACTGGTCAGTTCGTGAGCACAGAGAGGTCCATATACTCATATTGATCGCCCATTTACTTGTATCCCAGGAATACCTAAAGCCAGTATTCGCGTCTGGCTCTGAAGAAGCGCAGGCGGCGGCGCGCCGTACCCTGTACACCGCACTGGAGCTAGGCCTCAAACTGCTCAGCCCCTTCATGCCGTTCCTCACTGAGGAGCTGTACCAACGACTGCCCAGGAAGGACACCAGCTGTCCTTCTATCTGTGTGGCTAGCTATCCTACTGTAAGTATCTTATACATCTTCCTTTATAAATTGTATACTATTAATATTTTATTCATGTTATTAATTTGAACTCCTCTTTACATTATTTTGACTTTTGAACCTCGTAACTTCCAAAAGACTTTTTGTGTTATTCCAATTTCAAAAACGTTTGCGCTATTTGCGCAAAAAGCTAAAGGAACTCAACAATAATTTTAGATACAATATTATAATTTTAAATCATTTTTATTATTATTTATATAGGACGCCGACACGCCCTGGAGGTCTGAAGAATTAGAATCTAACGTAGACACAGTACTCAAAATGGTGCACTTAATAAGGTCTACTCGTTCCGAATATAACTTGGCCAATAAACAGAAGACCACGGCCCATCTCATCATTGCCGAGGACCTGCCGGTGGAAACCCTGAAGGGACTATTCAGGAGTCTGCAGTCCTTGGCGTATAGTGAATTGTCAGATGAGGAGCCTCCTGTTGGATGCTCTATCCTCACCGTATCCGATAAGATTGAAGTCCGTCTTGTATTGAAGGTATGCTGTTGTTTCTTTCAAAGTTAGTTTTTGAATGTCCTTACGGCAGATACTATAATATGGCCCATTTTTTTAATTACGGGGGGATACCTTCAAGTTGCCTTCAACTTTTGGGGGAAAAGAACCAATAGAGATTGTGAGATTTTTACCTCAATAAAACCTCGCCGGTGGCACCATCAACACTTATAAGATAGACCGGGTCTTCTCAGTAGACCAACTCCGGAGTTCCTATGGTAACGCCTGTTACGATACATCCCTATCGATACGTACGTGACCACTGTGCCACCTCCACCTTCTTCCCTGAAGTCACTGGGTGGGCGCCTGGATTCCCCACTCTATGTCCCTTGATCCCAAAAGTTTCCCTGCTAATTTATTGAGGCAGAATAAACGGCGGTTGCTGCCTCAACAATTTCTAACTATTATACTGTGGTACTTAATCGCAGAAAGTTGTTAGAGTAGTAGAGGGTAGTTGAGTTTGGAAACCTAGTTGATTTATTTGTAAAATGACCTTAACACATTCAGTGCCCCCGACGCGTATGTGCGTTTCCTTACGCTACTCTGTGTGCCCTCGACGCACCTGTGCGTTCAATACATTAATGTACAGAATCGTGAATGTGTACTTGGTAAACAACAAACATGTTTCCACCCCCACAGGGCCTCATCGACCCGCAAAAAGAAATCGTCAAGCTAGAAAAGAAGAAAGATGCTCTGTCACAAACTATAGCCAAGCTTCAACAAGCAATGGCCGCCGAGGACTACACGACGAAGGTCCCAGCTGAAGTTCAGAAGATCAACTCAGACAAACTAGCGCAATCTCAGGGCGAGATCGAAAGGCTACAAGCCGCTATGGAGACCCTCAAACTCATGTAGATAGAACAAATTTTCCAAATCCAACCACTAATTGTAATGCAATTACCAACCTTATTCCATTTGAAATAAATAATTTAAGTTATTTGAGCTGTATGTGGTTGGTTACCGATTATTGTCGAACTGTTCTCTCAATTAATTTGTACAGAAAGTACTGAATAATTTAATTGATTTATTATAACAACCAAGTTGTTGATTTGAAGTTTAGAAAGCTCAAATTGCCTTGTTGGCTTAAAAGTCCAATTGTAGTGCTACTTCAGGATCGTCACTCCTATGTTATCTTTTTATTTGATGTACACGAATATGATGCAGTGTTTTTTTATACTTACAATATAATGCAATAAAGTACATAACAAGCAATTTATTGAATGCATTTTCTACATACAAGCATTTTTTAAATAGTCACATTCACCATAAAATAGCGTCAGTGGTCTTCTACCTCTGTGAATGCATTTTCTTCTTTTAAATAGGTTGTTTTAATTAATTCAAGCATGTAATGTACTAAGAGAAACAAATTTAATTTATTTTCATTGCAATAAAAAATTGCTTAACTACTTTTTGTGTTTGCATTCCTCTAAATATCTCCTTCCCCTACTACCCTCGTTTGCAGATCAACTTTGTTGGTTACTATGAAATCTGTAGGATACAAGTTGCGTGTAACGCTCCCAGGGCTGATGTTCAGCCGGAGTTGCGGGGTAAGCGCAATGTGTCACCGCGACCTCGGTCTAAAACAGGAGAAGGAACAGGCGTGTTGGGGGTGTTTTAGTCAGTAAGTCTGACACTCTTTTCCCTTACCCTGGGCCGGAGTAGTCATTTGATGATTACCCCTGACAAAAAAAGGTAACGCTCCGGTTACCTACCTACTGCGATATTAACATACAATATGGTTTTAAGTGTGGGAGAGGGACTTGCTTCGGCACGAACAGGTGGTCTTGACCCAAGTAATACCACAGACTCCGATTGCATACCATCAGATAATAAGCCTGCTCGTTTACCGTCCTATCATACAAAAGAACAACATAAAGTTGTATACCTAATACAACTTCCATCAAATAGTTTTCTAGTATTTTTGCACATGGAGACCTTCAATAATATAAGCTCTACAGCCCCTATCCAGTGTTCCTACAAATGTTGGAAGAACTCAGAAGTGGCCTAAGTACCAATCTAAATAAGTGAATTACCCATAGTGTTTAAGTATGTGATGGAGTACCCACCTCACCTCCATAGATTATACAGATATGTACACAATTGGTATTGGTCATTGGTAGGTAAATACAGATTACTATCAATTATGCAGTCAGTAAATGTCCCCACAAGATGATTTACATGAAATCGAAATACTCTTCGATTGATTAAAATGTTCATCCTATGGCTGCAGGTGGCAACATGTCGTTTGACGTGGAGGACTAAAGCGGAGGCCTTTGTTCAGCAGTGGACGTCTTCCGACAGTGATGATGATGTTGATGATGATGATGTTCTGCACTGGGTTCACTTGGATGGCGTGGTGGTGACATGCCATGTCGCAAAATTACGCCTCGGTTTCATACATTTGAAGCACGCGACACCACACAACATTCCACGTAAGTTTGTCTCAGGCCATGGTGGATGTATGAAACAGATAGGCGCCCTTAGTAATGCCTGAAATTTATTGCTGTGACAATCCATCCATCAAAAAACCTTTCATTCCACTCCATTTCTGAACGCAGACAATGACTGTCATTTTCACTTTACTGCAAAATTGACATTGACGTATAAAGCTCCATATCAGACACAAGATTATTTGGGATCTTAAGCCTCACTTTATGTTGTTCTTTTTGTACACCTGATAAAAGTATATAGTTATCTCTTTCTGAACATAATGTTAAATAGAAAATTATAACTGGTTTGGAACGAAAATTTCTTATTTATTTTCTGTTTTCATTTTCATTGTGCTACAGCTGAATTTCAATTTTGGTATTCTTCGGTTGTGAAAATAATTTATCGACAGAAATTACTAGGTGCCTTTGAAATTATACAAATTATTTAGGCTTGTGAAGATTTAAGATCATTACAAAAAATGGAGTTTCCTACGCTTGGTGAACACTGTCAATACCAAAATTGCAACCGGGTTGATTTTCTACCTCTTCAATGCAAGTGTGGGAAGGTATTCTGCCGGGAGCATTTTAACGAACATTGTTTGTCCGGTGAATGCGAATTAGCACCAAAACCCAAAGAAGTTAACCTCAAAAATGATGACCAAATATTCAGGTGTTCAGAGAAAGGATGCCGGAAGGGGAACCTTCATGAAATGTTGTGTCCTAAGTGTAATAAACACTTCTGTATTGAACATAGGTTTCATCCGTAAGTATTCTAGGCATTTTATATTTTTTAGAAATATCAATATGTTAGTCTAACAACTCCAAATGTTTTTATTCTTTACTTTAACAATATTGGTAAATTTCCTCTTATATCTTTTAAAATTAAAATGACTAAAAGTATGTTTAAACTTTAAAGTAAGTTCATCAATACTTTTCTCAGTACCTGTCCTGAAATAGATGATGAAACAATGGCAGCCAAAATAGAGCAGCTTGAAGCCCCAAGAAGACAATTCCGAGAAGCAAATAAACATTTACAAGAGAAGGTAAATCTATTTATTAAAGTAACAACAACTCTATGGAATTAACATACTCAATTCAATTTTCTCAAATTTTTAGATTAGTTTTGGTATAATAACCAAATATAGATTTTAAAGTGTACTCTAGTAGAGAGTTAGCATCCTATTAAATATTTTATTCACAGATCACAGAGAATATCCGCAAGGCTCTTCAATCATCAGCAAAAGTAAAGACAGCATCAAAAATACATTTAATGAGGATAAAACAAAAGGCAGTTGGTCCTAAGACAATACCAGCATCAGACAGAGTATACTTTGCTATCAAAAAGCCAGTAAACATGGAGCCAAAACCAATCAAAATTGTGCAGGAAGAGGATAGTATAACTAAATTTGAGTCTGTGACTCTGGATCCAGATATAAAAGACACTGTTCCAGTATTTATCAGTTCCAAATGGAGCTTGGGCAGAGCTATAGACAGCATTTGTGATTCTTGTAATATAAAGAATGATAATAATAAAATGAGCCCTGTTAAGCTAAGATTGTTTAGGCAGTTAGATAGTTACTGCATAAGTCCTATAAAAATGGATGTGGAAATCTCTGAGCTGATGAAGAATGAGGTTCTGTTGGAAGGTGACAGACTCCTGGTTGAGTATATTGATAGCAATGCTCTCAGTGAGTTAGAGGAACATGCACAGCTATTCTTAAGCTAAAAATTTTGTAAATAAATGTGTAAATGGATTTTCGGGTTTATTATTATATTTTTTTCTGAGTTTGTTAGATTTCGAATTTCGATTTACAGGGTAAAATAAGACATAAAGTCCCACAGGTCATATTCAACAATCAGTCCACAAATCCACATTGTCCAGCTAGTAGTTACTCATTCTAGAAGGCCTGGTTCTTGTATCATCAGTCCATGTAAGTTAAATAAATTCAATTTATACAATTCATAATCAAGACATTCTTTGGGTACCACAGATTGGTATTATCTTGTGCGTCGTGGGAGTGTTTACAAACATCCATAAACATAATAAGAATGTATATGTCACATTCTGGCATGACCCAGAACAACAAATGTGGATAATAAAAACAATCGGTTGGTGCGGGAATCGAACCTTTGAACTGTAGCACAGTTGCCTAAAAGATGGAGTCAATAAAACACAATATAAAAAATAAATAACCATGTAATAATGTCAACATAACCTAATTACAACTATACACTTAAAGCGGTACCTCACTACTGTCTTTACACTGTGACTGGCTCCTCTGGTACGTGACGGAGTCTACCAGCGGCATCAGCTGCGCCGGCGCAGATGGGTTAGTGTGCGCGGTGGGGGGCGGGGTCGCCGCCAACTTATACTTCTCAACTAACCAGGTGCAGTGACCCGTCCGTGCAATCAACGTTATCAAATCTCTTCGGTATTGTTTCGTTAATATCGCGTATAAGAATGGGTTCGCACAAGCGTTCAGAGGGTAAAAAAATACTAGCAACACTTTCCCGTGACTGACGTCAACTAACGGCACTCCTGCTAGAGCTGTGATGCCGAAGAAAGCTACAGGAGCCCAGCACAGTAAGTCTGTTCCTATGAGCAGCGCCATCTTGTTCGCGATCCGTCTCTCAGCGGCTGCGGCCGCCCCCCTCCCCCCATAACTTTCTCCTCCCCCTAGTGACCTGTATATCTGCACGTAGCACACCACAATCGTAACCCACGCCAACGCACTCATTATAAATATTGATCCTTGGTACACAGCATCCCCCACGTCCTTGCTCTCCACAGGCAAACATATTGAGGTAGACGAGTAATCTGACACGCCGACCAGCGGCAAGCCAGCCATCAGGAAGGAGTACAACCAACCGCCCATCATTATTTTCGCGGCTGCTGACAGAGAGATTCTCCTTTCTAAATAAATTGCATAAGTTATGGCGAACCAGCGCTCTAATGTCACAATAGTTAAAGTAATTACTGATAACTGTCCAGAAAATACTGATAAAAAGCCAGCAATCTTGCAGCCGACACCGTACTGCCAGTCGTAGGCGTAGTTGAAGAATTCTCCGTAAGACCTGAGGTCTACAACAGCCAACATGAACAGGTAGAGGCCGGTGCAGAGGTCGGAGAAGGCGAGGTGGCACATGAGGAACCTCGGGACTGTGATCTCCGTGTGGTTTGTGAGTAGGACGAGCAGAACGGCAACATTGCCTACCACCGCGGCCGTGATGACAAACCACACGCTTGCTCGGAGCCACGACCAGCCCATCACATCTTCGCAAGGATTCAGTGCATCAGGAGCGGGAAAACATTCCACTTTTCGTGGGCTGCAAATAAAGTTTAATTTAGTGCGTTTAACAATGAAACAATGAATTTATTTTTGCAAATAGGCCATAAAACGGCACTTTTACACGTCAAATTATATGTGAAATACTAGATGAAGCCGGCATTTCCTATCTGACTACTCTGAGAAGAAATGCCGAAACAAACTCAGAGGTCAGTCTCTTTTCAAGTCCAGACAATGTAAAAATAACATAATGTGAAAGAACCGTGCAAGTTCATTCTGTAGTGGTCTGTTGAGGAAAGAACCACACCAGTTTAAGTGGACCCGTTCTGAAGACAGGGACGCAAGTGTCAGTTTGCAACCAGTAGGTATAAAATTAAACGGTTTAATTTTTGAACCACTTTTGTTTTGGTAGAAGAAGAAGAAATTTCACAAATGCCTACATAACCTAACAAGAACAAGGACGTTACCTAATACTGAAGTTCCCGCACTCTGCGGATACGATCGCGAAGCCAGCCCCGAGCGAGTTGTTCACTGGCTCGTGGAACTCCCCCTGGTCGTCCTCGTCCTCCCAACTGCCGGAGTCTGAGAAATACTCGTCCATCAAGTTAGCGTCGTATTCCTCACTTGTAGTCGCTGTGGATAGATCTTCCTCCAACGAGTCTCTGTAAACGCAAGAAATATAAACTTTATACAAATATAAAGTAGGTATCTAATTTTATTACGCGCCCTCTTCGTCCTACTCTTGGTGACCGCCCGAGATTTAGGGGTATCTTTAATAGGAGATTTGGGGATTGAGGATGAGTGAGGAGGAAGAAGGATCGGGCCTCCGGCAATTTCACTCTTACTGCGAAACACAACATAAGTGTTGTTCCACGCTGGTATTCTGTGAGGCCGTGGTATCACTCTGATCGAGTCAGCCCATTTGTGCCGAAGAGTGAATGAATGTCCCTCACTAATTATAACTGGTGGAAAGTGGTTGGATCGACCTGTAGTTAGCCTAGTTAGCCTAGTTTTAGGGGGAACAAAAGTCCCAAAATCGTATGAATCTACCCAACGTGTTTAATTTGAAATTGAAATAGCGGCTGTCTTTAATGAAATTCGAGTAAGTACTAAACTTACGTTATGTTATTTTTACGCTGGGGCGACACGATCTTTAGTGGCGCCAGTGATCTTTTCTTTCTTCTGGCTACTGGTTTCTTATGTTGGCTAGCGCTCGCACATTTCTGTTGACAAAACACATCTGTTGTATTACACTGTTTTTCTTTCCTTGTCTTTAAACTGGCAAATAAAATACAGTTTTCTGAAAAATAAATAAATTATCTTATTTCTGAGTAGAGGGAGAAAATTAAGAGTTCTTCCTTACCGATTGCATTATAGCGATTTGCGTTTCATAGAGCTTGTGTCTCGTCGGATTATGTCGCTCGGGGAAATGGAACGCGCAGCAATGGAAATGATGCGTCAGGTACGCTTTCTGGAGACCCTGAGGATGGAAACGTAAAATGTGACCAAGCAACAAACAGAGTGATATTATCATGTCACATTGCTTTATCGATTGGTCACGCAAAATTGCTGTTCTCTCATTGTACATATAGATTGTGACAGAAAAGTAACGAAAGGATCAATATCACACAAGCAATGCTGGGTTTGACTGCTTGTAACAACGTAATAAAAGCTAAAAGGTATTCAGCTATTCAATTTAGCAATAAACGAAATGACAAGACCATTAGTTGGGTGTTTTACAAATCACCTGTCTGCGGCCAAGCCCTATGCTTAGCAATGTTCTAAAACTACATTGAAAGCAGTCAGCCATTACTGAGTCACACAACATTTGTACAGGAAGTAAGGGGTGCTGGTATTTATGTTTGCAGGGCACACAGGCGTGACCTTGGCCTTTTATTTTAGAAACGGATGTGTGCTATACGTTTTGTTTTTGTCAGGAAATCAAGATGACATGTTTACATTTCTGTTGTCTCTGATTTATTAATGGAGTTGATTTGGTTATGCAACACAAAACTTTCAAGGAGCCCTGAAAGCTATCTAAAGGTAGTTACGGCGCAATTACTCATACGGAACGTAAAATTACGGCACTTCCTCAATTTGTCAGTTAGGGAAATTGATATCTACTTGTTCCGTCCCATTCTAGTTTCATACAGCAGAAAAACATATTTTTTTTAAAAGGCTGTAAAATACTAATGTGACCGCTGCACACGTTTTCAATGATCGTTAGTGATGAAAAACCACCCTTTTATTGGTACTGCCCACCATTTTTGAGGTAATTGTAGGTATTACCTGAAATTCGTAAATCGATGGGATGTATTTCAATGAAGGTGTCTTCTCTATCCTAAGGGTTTCCAAATTCTGTAGTCCTGCGGTGGGCAGGGAGGTAATGGCGGTGTTACTTAAATCTCTGGAACAATAAATTGGATTTTAATACTATCACCTTCTTATGTTTATGCTTGTGATTGAGAATTAAAAAGTATGAAAGGTTTCTGATACTTACAGCTGTCGGAGGAGCAAATTCGACGCGAAGGCATTTTCATCAATGTGTTTTAATTTCGTGTTACCTTTGAAACTCCTGAAATTTTTAAGGATTTAGTACAGATCAGTTCTACAGACAGAAAAAGAATTTATTAGAATAAGATAATTTAAAATTAACAACTTACAATTTTGAAATTTGCGCATTTTTAAACGCGAATGCGGGCACTTCCTCTAACAAGTTGTAGTTCAAGGATCTAAAAAGGAAAAGAAAAACTAATTACAAATTTAAAATACTTTGTTAATATATTGGTTTTAAGAATATATGTAGTACATGATTTAATATTATGTAGGTAGGTTCATGACGCCAACTAGCTTAATTAGCGATTGAACTAACGGCCAAAATGACTAGCCATGTCGTTGAATGGCTAAACTTATTCAAGCTGTACGTTGGTTGAATTACCAACAGAAATAAGCAGATAGGTACCAGTTATTTTTTGGACGTTTGTTTTAATTATTTAGCCAGTTGGTAGCAACAAACGTATTAAAATATAATAAATACTATTAGGTACCAAATAATGTGTTAGGTAGGTAATATGTCATAGCAACCATTACGTGCGTTGGTGCGGTAATAAAGATAATAATTTTCACTTATGGTTGCAATAAGTAATGTAAACTAATTAGCACTAGATTACAGATAGCGTCGGATAAACTACAGTTATTTGTTCAAGACTCCTCTATGCGCCATGTGATAATATTTGGTAAACGATGTAAGTATGTAGGTATGTGACTAGCCGTAGGACGCTAACAGATACGCGTAAGTATTAAGGATAATAAGGCCCAATCCTTCCCCTTCCCCAATCCCTCCTCAATCCCTAGATCTCCAAATCCCAAATCCCTAATCCCTAAAAGGTCGGCAACGCACTCGTAACTCCTCCGTTGCGAGTGTCCATGGGCGGCGCTGATTGCTTACCATCAGGTAATCCGTCTGCTCGTTTGCTGAGCTATTACATAAAAAAAAATACAAATACTCGTCAGATATCGATTTTCTAATATACCTAAAGTAGGTACCATTTAATGAATACATAAAGATTCATCAAAATAAGTATCTAATCTTTATATCATTGAGTATGATTGAGAAGTTCCACGAAGAGAAGTATTTAGGAGTCCTAATAAAAAAATACTTTTTTTTTCTCTCCTCCTTTTTTTCTTATCAACTAAGTACTTATTTACTTTCCCCTAATATGTCTAGATTGAAATCTTATTTCTTTCGTATTATATCTTTTTTACAAAATAAAATGTTTCAGCAAATAATTGGCAAAGCATGCAAAAAAAATAAAATTAAATAGCACATGTGTGTATGTACCTAGGGACTTACACTTGATCGGCGCGCACGCGCAATGCGTGCGGCGACAGACGCTTTATATGGTTGCCTTCTAGGTCTCTGAAACAAAATATATAAAATTAGAAATACTACTTTTAACCAGGAAATGCTGGAAGTAGAATCTCTGTCTAGGGTCTCTGTAGTGTTGTACTTTCACCGAAGAAGACCGAAGTGTAAGGAATATGGATCGTATCTACTAAGATCGTAGTAAGTTGAAGGCACATGGATCGTCATTTGTATTTAATTAGTTATAAGTTACTTATGCTTACCTACATAAAAATAATAAAAAAAATGTAAACAAATATTTATAATAGCTCTCCTCATAATTTATTATTATTGTAATGCCCGACTGGGCTCACAATGCTCCCTAACTAATGTATGTAAGTACCTACCTATATATATATATATGTAGGTACCCTACCACCTGAGTTTAGCGTTGAGTACTGAGTTCTAGATAGCGGTTCCGGATCCGGGGAGCAGATGTAAGTAAAGCTTCATGGGGAAGTGCCGTAACAGGCGTTAGGTACACAGTACCTAGGCCGGAGCTTGTCTATTCAGAAGACTCAAAGTGCCGCTTAACACGATTATTTATTTATTTATACTTCATGCAAAATTTGTATGTACATAAGGCGGACTTAATGCATTGAGCATTCTCTACCAGTCGACCTTTGGGTGATGCAGAGAATCCAGTAGTAGATGCAAGAAGCAAGCGAAATAGAATACTATAACATAGGTTTATATAAACATACATAAAGTACATAGAACTATTAGTGATGTAGGAATTCCAATACTTCCTCGGGGAAGTGATCGACGGCGGTGAGCTCTCGCGCCCGGCCTTAGTCGAGGCCATGGTGCGGAGCGAGAGGAACTGGGAAGCCAAGTCCTCTTTCTGCAAAGCAGTCCGCTTTGCAGAAAGAGGACCTCCGCCTCCTCGCAAAGGAGGAGGCGGAGCGCGTGAGGGAACTATCCTCCTCGCGCCCCAGCCGCCCCATTAGGCGACATTCTGGGCGTCGGGGATCGAGAGACGATCTCCGGCCACCGTAAGCGCGGGTCTGCGGGCGGCGAGTAACGGTCGCTCGCCGCCCGACCAGAACCAGACCCGAGCGTAGGGCGCGCGTCTCAAAGAGCCAATAGACCACCACAGACGGGGCCCTATAGGGCTGATGTTCAGCCGGGGTTGCGGGGTAATCATAATAAGGCACCTCAGCCTAGAGCAGGAGAAGGAACGGGGGGGGGGGGGGGGGGGGGGAGTTTAGTGAGTAAAAAACCAGAAAAAACAGGGAATCCCATACTTCCTAAAACAGCGCTAATAGTCTCATACATAACATCTACATAGGTGCATATTACCGTACCTACATTGCATAATAATATGGTGTTTACATAATGGACGATAAAACAGTAGGTTTATCTTCGGTATAATAACAAAGTAAATGGATGTTGCACTATGCATTGTTTTCTTAAGAAAGCCGCAGTATGAAGCCGGCTCTTATCAACTAATAAATTAATACATAGGTAACCCTCTATATACCGGTAAAGTTGAAAATGATTTAAAAATAAGGCAATTTTCTTCAAGTACCTTCAGGATGCTTTAGCTACTAAGGATAGGATTTTTTATTTCCACACATCAATTTTGTAGTCAAAACTTCCTATTGTCAAAGTTCTTTTTTTAAAGTAATTCTGGTTTTAAAGTTATGACTCAAGTACTTATTCAAAATGGCAGAAATAAAAACAGGAGCATCAATAGAAAATGAAGTTATCATGATGACTAATAAGTACTTACATAGCTTGCAGATAAGCGAGTGAGTTGTTATTCTTCTTGTCGTGCACGTGGCTCAGGTTTGGAACCTCCACCAAGCCAGAGGTCGTGATGATGCTGTGGATATCACACAATATAACACTGGGACGTTTTTCGTTGTAATAAAATTGCCTAATAGAGCCTTTTGAAGAATGTTATTGTTCCATTATAATTAAAAAATGAATACAAACCAAGATGACAATAAAATACAGCGTGATCGATTTCGTATGGGTGGGTACTTTAAAACAAAGGAAAAAAAAATTGTGCCTTTGCAGATTGCGATTTGTCACGGTATGGGTTAATTTTTGTTTGCCTCCATTTTTTAAAATATTTGTGTCTAATCCCTAACCCATATTTATTATCAATTTTTTTTATTATTTTTTCTTTAGTCAGTAATTAGTTTATTATTTTTATTTTTTAACTCCATAAAGCATAAATTATTTCATATCGTTTGACACCCGCAACTCCTCATAGGTCCAGTTGAAAACCAGCGTCAGGCACTAGCTGTCTGGCATAATGCTGAACTGGATGCTATTTGGCGCAACCTACTACCTATCTGTTTTTTTTGTGTACTTTTTATTATTATATGTATGTCTTGTGTTGTGTCAATAAATGTTTTTTCTTTCTTTCTGATCTATAAATAACCGTTTTCTCATTTCCATAAGAATTTGATAAATATATGATCGATGATGGTAACGTAACTTTTTAGAGGAAAAAACAAAGAAAATATCTATGCTTTACAATGCTCTCGCCTTGTATGTACTCTGATAAATCAAAGAAACTTGTTTGTAAATAACATAGTAAATACTCGAGTAATGAATCATGATAAGCGATAATGTATTGTGATTAAAACAAAACGGTATTAAATAAAATACATACGTACAATGTGCGTAGCTCGGGCAGGGGTGGTAAGGGGGACACCCTGTGCAGTCTCGGGGCTTGCGTTATAAACCTGGGACAAGACAGTAAGCATTTTGTTAGCTTTTTTTTTTTTAAAAACGTTGCCCCACATTAGGATTTTCTCCTGTGTCGTGGGTGCTGTTACAAACATACAATTTCACATACACAAGACACCCAGACCCAGAACAACAATTTGTAGATCATACAAAGAGTTGTTCCGTGGGGGAATCGAACCCGCGACACGTTGCACGGCAGCCAGTTGCCCAGCCACCGCACCAACCGTGTAGTCATTTGTTATTTGTTAGTATAAAACTATCGTGAGTCATACGAAATGTATTGGTATATTCGACTTTTACATGTTTGAGGTATTCGAGAAAAGCTCTACTAGATTCAAGTTACACCGGAATTCATACTTATTTGCGAGCAGCTTGCGTCGTGCAAGGAAAAAATGTTTCGTATTATAAACGTATACTCAATATTGAGTGTTACAGAGAGATCAGTAAGTAAGTATACTTATATTCCTTGATACAATAAGTTTAGCATGCGTCAGTACGCGACTAAATGTCTAATCTAGATAATTTTCTCGCGCTACCGAAAGGATTAAACGATTAATTACCGATTTTATGACGTGTTTATATGTTTGATGATTTAATGGCTAGACGTAGATACTATAGCACCCACTACCAGGTACATTTTACATAAAACCATTGTTTTTTTACATTTGTTTGCTTACGCTGGGCGCAGTAGTTACGTAGGTACGTACCAATTCATTGTTCCTGCGTCAATCTTTTAAAACGTAGGAGTTTGTTGACTTGTGACGCCCCACCTCCACATATATGTTGCGGATAACGTTACTAGTACATTGACCACAGATACCTTTTCACTTAATACGTTTGATATATTGCACTACGTAATGAACATACATAGGTAGGTATACTCAAAGAATAACCGTATTCCTAGATAGACGACAGAGATATCGTATAAGTAAAATTAACGAGGGTATAGCCCTAATATGCGAATTTGTGTCATGTAATTCAATTGGCACAATTGATGCGAATTGTCTAGACGTACTATAGACCACTAGGTATGTAGTTAATTAAACTTACAAAAATAATGTATTATAATATAACATACGTGTTTTATAGTTGTGTTTCTAGCTCATAATAATAAGAATAAGAGTGCCGTTAAGATTTGAATCTGGAATAGCTTCTTTTTTATTTTATTTTTATTTTACAAGGCAATTACAACAGGTAACAATCGACATGATACAATGTTTTATACAGTATAACATTTTCACAGACGTAATCACAAAGCATTGTAAGCAAAATAATTCCAATAAAAACAAAAGTGCAGTATCTACATTGAATAAGTGCACTAACAGTAAAATCAATAATTAACACCTGGACTACAAAAATTAGCTACTCAACGAAATAATTGACAACATTTCTCTTGAAGGTCGCGGTACGGGAGGTTTCTCATTTGGGTATAAGTAGCGTTTCAGAATTTTCAAAGATTTTTGTCACAAAAAAGTATATCTACCTAAGACAAGACCTAGATTCTAATTGAAAGCTTCTTAATTCTATTCTAAGAGTTTAGGCAGCAGATTGATTAGATACGTGGTTTTCGGGCAATTCTAGACGCATACACGTGGAAATCATACGAGATCTCATCTGGAATCCTAATCCAAGATAAGCTTTGTTTCCAAGCACTTCAAACCTAATGTTTACCTACCATTTTAAATGTTTTATTCGTTTCAAAAGCTATCTTCGGAAAAATGTAGTCAATAAACCTGTTTTATGAGTTGTATCGTAAATAATGGATACTTACAGAGATTTGAGATTAGGCATCTTAGTCAGATCGTCTACAACAATGTGATCCAATTTCGGCGCATCCATTATTGATCTGTAAGAAAAACAATACACTGCGTATTAGATACTACCTGATACTACATACCTACGCATTGTTTCTACGATGATTTCGGAACTAAAGATACGAGAGATAAGGTGGCCAACCACTGAAGGGACGTCCTATCAAAGAATCGAAGACTCTTAACGGACAGATAACGAATATGATTATCTATTTGTATCCAACATTAATGTCCATCAATCAAGATAATTTGGGAAATATAGACAGCGGCACAAGATACAGAATAAAAATAACTATTAGTACTACACACGCGCACGTACTTAAGTCTTTAATAGCAAGGAAATAAAAGAAATATGTTTGCTTATTTCTGCGTTATTCGGTGTAGAGAGTAGCGTGAATCGTGCGAGATGTCTTGAAATAGGAATGCCACTTATACGACATGTGAAAGTTGATGTTACCTATCTATTTAACCTACGTAGATAATATCACATATAATATTTAATATACGAGTATTTAAATTCCGAAATAATGGACTTTTGCATAAAGAAAACTACCGAATTCTGACGAAGGTATTGAGAATGACACAAAAGTATAAATACAATTAGCCTCTCACAAAGTCTACCTTCCAAACAAAAGCGTATCTCAGCCGATCGAATGAAAACCTTTTAAAATTAGATCATATCCTAGTAATAAAATAATGCTTACAAATGCTCAACCCGATGTAGATGGTAGCCAGCAGCATGGATGGCCTTAGCCGTCAGCCGCGTCATGTTGGTCTGGTGCAGCACCACGGAGACACTTTCGCTCATCGTATGACATACTGCTCCTCTGCTCTCTGGAACAATGCACCCAATCAATCAGTTGGCTGCACGACGACGCCGCGACGCGCACGCTACTCATGAATAAGAATCCCGCTGTGATTTGAAACTAGCAGAGCTTTACACAGTTGATTAAAGTAAGTTGTTATTTTCAATATAAAAACCACATTGGTAATCAAATATTAAAGCAGACAACGATTGTAGGACATACTTAATAAAGAAAAGATGTTAATTAGGTACCTAATAATTTGTTATAGGACTTGCTTAAGTATTGACGCTGTGCGGCTGTGCGAACAATAGATAAGGCGGGATGGACGGACGGACGGACGGTGAACGAAAACATCGTGAGAAAACCTAGATTTATAATTTCTAATTATAAGTCACACTTCAGAAGAAAGAGGCATCAGGTACAAAATAATATTTAAAAAAAATGCGTTATAAGTTGTTACTTCACTAGTTTGACACAATTGGTATAACGCCTGGGTGAGAAAACCCGAGAGAAGCCAAGATCAGACCACTATAAAAAATCAATCAAATTATCTTCGGATTTCGGCAAATTGAGAGTTGTTCGATTACCTAATCAAAGATTTCGTGAATCACGCAGTCATACGTAATTTTCCGTTTATCTATTTGTCGAAGCATCCATAGAAATACGGGGCGTAGGTGTTGTAACAAGGGCATAGTCTAATGTGAGCAAATACCTACCTATCTCAAGAACACATGTGTTTTTTTTATGTAATAGTTCGGCAAACGAGCAGACGGATTACCTGATGGTAAGCAATCGGCGCCGCACATGGAAACCCGCAACGGAGGAGTTACAAGTGCGTTGCCGACCTTTTAGGGATTAGGGATTTGGAGACTCAGGGATTGAGGAGGGATTGGGGGAGGGGAAGCATTGGGCCTCCGAGAACCTCATTTACACGGCGAAACACAACGCTGTGGTTGTTTTACGGTTTTCTGTAAGGCCGGGGTATAACTCCGGTCGAGTCGACCCATTCGTGCCGAAGCATGGCTCTCCCACACATACTGCGTGGCCAAAATATTCTTAAGATTAAGAAATACATACACAATACAAACGATTATAGACTTTGTTTTGACACCTAGTAGAATGAAAAAAGCTTTCAGTAGTTCAGAACATAGGTGCTACTGCAACTTATTTTCTTGACTATCCATTACTTTGAGTTGCTTTTACATTTCAAGATACAAATTGTAAAGTTAGTTCTAGGCTACTTAATTTTTCACCCTAATGTATCGATTAGTTTAAGTTCAACATTGATTTGAACTTACAATTGAAGTTCTCAATACCTATGCGGATTTCATCAATCAAATAAAAATTTACCTGCTGTTAGTTTTGTTTTTGATTGATTTTATTTGTTTCCCCGATGCATGGCGCGATGATGTAGGTAACTATTCTGACTCTGATGTTCTCGAATGGTTTATATTTACTATTGTTTATTATCTATTCAGTCTTCAGACTACGTAAAAGCAACGGTATTCCACAGATTTATGACCATTTCAAACGCATTTTTTATTTCACCGTTTTGTTTTCACACATATGTATCTATTTATTTTCAAGTTGCAGTGAAAATACACAATAGGTATAGTATATTTATATACATTCCAAGACAATGTATTTGCTAGTAGTTACGTTGGATATATTAAAATTGTCATTACACCATAACGAAGACCAAGTACCACATTTGAAGCCTTGATAATTAATGTAATTAACCCGACGAGTGACAATATTGCGGGAATACGGGTCAAACACTAATGAACTCATTAGGATGTGTTTTAATTTAAGCAAATATACACAGCCTTGTTATATACATAGGCACTTGTCTGGTATCTTTTTTGTATACTAATATTATAAAGAGGTAAAATTTGAAAGTTTGTATGTAGGGAGTACCTAAACTTTGGAACCGCTAGTCGAATTGCTATAATTCTTTTACTGATAGATAGCTACAATGTTCCTGAGTGCTATATGCCAGAAAACATCACGCTTCGATCAAATAGAGCAGCGGGGGAAACCGCGCGAGAGTAGTTAGTTTATATATAAAAATGGATCACAAAATGTGTTGGTAAGCGCATAGGTAACTCAACAACGCCTCGACCAATTTTGTTAATTCTTTATTTGTTGTGTTTGTTATTGTCAGGAGAAAGTTCTTATCAAAGGAAATAATAGAAAAGTAGAGGTGAATATTCGGAAAAAGTGACACTTTGATAGCGAGATAGTTGGACCCGTGCGAAGCGGGGGCGGGCCGCTAGTATTATCATATAATCTTGTACGTTACAGTAAGGCTACTTTTACACTTAAGTTTGTGTAAAGGTTGGATTTAATATAGTGGGGCGAAGCGTAATAATGCACCGCGACCCCAGCCCGGAGCAGGAGAAGGAACGGGATGGTTTTTAGTCAGTAAGAGTCTGTAACTTCCTCTCGCCCAAGCCAGGGCGCAAAAATTCATTGAATGATTGAAATAAAAACATTAAATTGCTTACCAAAAACAAAATATGTCATTGGTGTCAATGGGTTTTCTCACATGTAACCTACTTATAACTCGTTTTTCATTGATTTTAGTCATAGATGATGAATGCATTTACTTGATCGAATGATAAATTTAATTAATATAGCATCAACATTGGTTATAAAGATATTATTTGTTCGGAGGGCTTGACCACGGGCTTGACCAATTTAATTGTTAACGTTCTTTATTGTTTACCTACCAACATCGATACCGGAGTGGGTATCGGAGATCGAGGTAATTTGTCTTGTATCACTTTTTAGATCAGATACCTACATATGTAGATAGTTAGATACCTATTGTGCGAAATGCTGATGCCTTGGTTTGTAAGCTAAAAGTTTGATGAGATATGTCGGCGATCATTTTGATCGGCATGTTATGGCATTTAGCCTGGCTTGATAGATATCTAACAATCCAACAGTCGATTATTATTTGGTAAATAAACGTTATGTCTATCTGCACAATGTAAGATCTACATAAGCTACTTATTATTTTTTATTGAACTATTTTATCTGTATAAGTTTTTTTTTGGTTTCACAGAGAAAGCCTCAATGTAAAGATCGTTTATTTATTGTCTAAGCGTAGGACACTAGAATAGAACACTACCTCCTATAAGATGTAGTTCATAACAGTTAGGCAGATATTCCGACATTATTACCTAGATCTAATACAGTTATTTTTTAAACAAATTTTCATACCACATTTTTGATGTGTATTATATATAATCTTTACGAAAAAGTATTACGTGCTCGAATCATTTATCTTTTGAAATTTAAAAATGTTTACAATGTGGTCTAATTAATAAGACACACTGAAAATCCGCGTATACTATCGAGAATTTGTAACGAAAATAGCAATTTGCGATCTGCTTGAAAGATGCCAGACATCAAGGAGTTAGTGAGGAGTACGTATTACAATAAACATTGATTAGTACCTACATGCCTCGGTTTTACGATAGACATAGCCGAACGGTAGTACTTCATGTTAACTGCAAGAGAACATTAATCGCAGTTTTATTGTATTGTTTATATTCTATACACGGAACTGTGAGTAATGTGAAGTTAATTATTGTTTATTTTGTGAATGAGTAAGTTTGTAGTAAATACAGTGTTATTGTAATGTAGTAAGACATAAATACTTACTGACAAACTTTTCAGGTCTTTTTTGTGAGGGGAAAATCATCCAATGACTTCTCCCGCCCAGGGTTGGGTCGGAGGGAGTGTCAGACTCTTACTGACTAAAAAACCCCCCTTTCCTTCTTCTGCTCTGGGTCGAGGCAGCGGCGCCTCATTCCGCTTATCCCGGCGAAAATCAGCCCTATTGCGCCCCGTTTGTGGTGGTCTATTGGCTCTTTGAGACCAACTTTACAGCCCTGAATTTGTCAATAAGTAGGTACTTATATAAATAAACTAATTCTTCATCGTCTAGATCCACAAACGTTCATTCATACCTAGTATAGTTAGGTAGGTATACTAAGATATTCAAACTGAAAATTTTATTTTTTGACTTTTACGGACAATATATAAAATTAAATAAAAACAAAATGTTCACGAGATAAATTTTAAACAAAGCGTAGTTGAGCTGTTCATCAGCTGCCCCTTGAAGGAGCTCGTGTGTTTGACTGTTTGATCAATTAAAAACACTGTTATCAGTGACGTGTCGAATGCTACATAGATAACGCGACCTTGCCGAACTGCGACTGATAGATCTTGCCGGTTCAGAACAATGGGAGATTCTTCCTCACACTATTTTTAACACGTTGAACGCATTGTCGGCCAATGGTTTAGACTGCACAGTTAACGCGCAATTCCCGCTCGGAACACCTCTTTCCACAATCCACAAATTTTTGTTCCGATTCTGGTTGAGATGTGTATGTGAAATTTTATGTTTGGCACGGGGCAAGGGTTTTCATAAAAATTGGTGTCCGACGCTAACGAGGAAAAGCCCAGTATTAAGAATTGCTTCTGTGTCATCGTTACAAACATACAAATTCAGATAACCAAAATTAGACCCGGAACAACATTTTACAAAGCACATAATCACATAACGTGTTGCTCCGTCTACCCTTGACACATTGAGCTTCTGCTGGTTGCCCAGAAACAATGGAACGTAGAATTTATTTTTGTAAATAGGCCATAAGACAGCTCTTTTACACGTCAAAATGATGTGACTTTTGACGCGTCACACAAAATGATGCAGGCATTTCCTACATGACTACTCTGAGAAAAAATGGCGAATCAAACTCAGAGGTCAGTTTATCATCGTCATCAGCTTGGTTTCGTTCACCGTTAGACGTAGGCCTCTACAATTGCATGCCACTGAGCTCGATATTCAGCTCTTCTCGTCAAAGAGGTCAGTTGGTATCTTTTAAAGTTGAGTCCCAGACACAACCGTGCAGACATTGGTTTCATCGGACATATTTATCACTCTACTTGGTTGTAAGTTCTACAGTCCTACAATAGTCATGATTGAGTCATGAAGCGAGTATTCGCTTAGACATTTTTCAATAGTAGTGATGTCTCAGCAGTAATTTGTCTTATTTAATATATTTTATGAAGGTTATGTATATGGGTACCTATAAGTTACATATAGGTAGGTATGTATGAGAAGTAATTGTTATAAGGTAGGATGGACATGTCATAGCGTTTTGGACAAAAGCCAGTTAATATAAATCTATAGTAATATTATAAAGAGGTAAAATTTTTAAGTTTGTATGTAGGGGTAATCTTTGGATCCGCTGGTCGGATTTCCAAAATTCTTTCACTGATAGATAGCTACAATATTCCTGAGTGCTATAGGCTATCGAACATCTCGCTACGATTAAATGGAGCCGAGCAGCGGGTGAAACCGTGCGAGAGTAGCTAGTCAGGAATAAAAAAGTCTACAGTCTGCATCTTTGACAGTTGTGACACAGTAGTCGCAGAGGCTGGGCAGCTGACTTCCATGCAACGTGTCGCGGGTTCCGTTCCAACACGGATCAACTCTTAGTGTAATTCAGAAATTGTTGTTCCGGGTCTAGGTTTTTTTTGTGAGGGGAAAATCATCAAATGACTTCTCCCGCCCATGGCCGGGCGGGAGGGAGTGTCAGACTCTTACTGACTAAAAACCCCCCTGTTCCTTCTCCTGCTCTGGGCGGAGGTCGCGGTGCCTCATTGCGCTTACCCCGCAACCCCGGCTGAACATCAGCCCTATAGGGCCCCGTCTGTGGTGGTCTATGGGCTCTTTGAGGCGCGCGCGATACGCTACGCGCTTACGGTGGCCGGAGATCATCTCTCGATCCCCAACGCCCGGAATGTCGCCTATTGCGGCGGCCGGCGCTTGAGGAGGAAGATTGCTCCCTCACGCAGGCCGCCTCTCTCTTTGCGAGCATAACTGCTTCACAGAAGGAGGAGACGGCGTCCCATTTCCTTCCGGGTCTAGGTGTCATGTATGTGTAAAATTTTACATTATGTTTGTAAACCCACCCATGACTCACGAGAAAATCCTAAAAGAAAAAAAGAAAATTTGTAAAGCCCACTAAACAGGTCTATTTGTGTACCAGTTTCAAGAGAGCAATAACATTAATTTAAAGACTGCCAGACATAACATTGACTTTCAAACGTGATTGTAAATAATGTCTAATTGAATGAATGATTCGATGTTTATTTTGACTGTTGACATCTAATAGTAGGCACCTGTCTATAGGAAAATTCCTAGAAAATCATAGTACTTACCTAGTGTGTACACGCGCTGTTTGTCTTTTTTTATTTAGTATTTATTGACAGAATATTATATATTCTTAAAAAACGTTGCCCCACACTAGGATTTTCTCCTGTGTCGTGGGTGCGGTTATAAACATACAATTTCACATACACATGACACCCAGACCCGGAACAACAATTTGTAAATCACACAAAGAGTTGTTCCGTGCGGGAATCGAACCCGCGACACGTTGCACGGCAGCCAGTTGCCCAGCCACCCCACCAACCGTGCAGTCAACAGAAAACTCAACAGCTTATTTTTTATGTGATAGGACAGTAAACAAGCAAGCGGATTACCTAAGCAACATAACTACGGATGAGTTACGTTTGCGTTGCCAACCTTTTGGCGATAAGGGTTTTGGAGTTTTGGGGAATGGGGAGGAGAAAAATTTGGCCCCCGATAACTTCACTCACACGGCGCAACAACGCTCTGGTTGTTTCACGCTGGTTTTCTGCGACGCCGTGGTATAACTCCGGTTTAGCAGCATTGCAAAAGCATGACTCTCCCTTATTTTATATGATTAAGCGCTAAAGAAATAATTAGGGTAGAACCGGGTAATACCGGTCAGGAGGTATTACCGGTCAATCTAAAATCTCAAAAAGTACACATACACAGCGAGTGGCGTGATGTCGCCGAGCGACAACGCCCCGGCCCCCGCTTAATTCCGCAGCCGACTTCTTGGGTGAATTCACGTCGTTTGTTTTCGCGCTTAGTTGATGTAAATTTTCGGGATAAAACGATAACAGGTGAGTGTTTATAATTTCACGTTTCTTACATTGTTACCTAGGATTGTTGCACCATAATTACTTAGCATTCAGAGTGATAATCGTTTTTTAACTTATTTGGTCAGGTTTATTAACTAGAAGTTTTTTTATGAAAATGTTTCGAGTCGGGCAATGCCGGTCATGCTGACCGGTATTAATTACAAGTAAAATTGGTAAACACGGGTATAATTTATTTTACTATTAATGATTTTTTTTATTATTTTAGGATGCCTAAAAGAAGAAGCCAACCCAATTCAAAGGCGTCGTGGAGCCAAGAGCAACTAAACAGGGACAAATAATGAAACAACTACATTATGACAACCCCGTTCCTTCTATTTCCAGCATTGGTTAACCTGTCACTGTTAAGGATCTTTTGCCACTACGAAATAAGTCGGGGGACAAGAAAAAAACATACGATCTCGCAAACAGTATTAACAGGAACTCCTAACAAAGAAGCTTTAGACGAGAAAGAAAACAAAAAAATTACAAAGGAGAAGAAAAAGCCAATTCTTAAAATAAAACCGAAAAATACTAATAAAAGAAAAGGAAAATCAATGGAAGTGAAAAAAAGCTAAAGAAAAAAAGATAGTTCTAAAGTGCTCCAAGATATAAACAAATGAAATGAGAGCACGTCGGACTCAGAAGTAGAAATGACAGACCTGCATGAAGATGAAGACACCGATGCTGACGAAGATTATGAAAACAAATGTTTAACATGCGATGATTATGGACGTCATAAAGAGCTCTGGTATAGATATGTGCTGTGTGGTGTCTGGGCACACTCTGAGTGCTCTGGTTATGACTCTCCTGAGGGTTTCATTTGCGACTCATGCCTGAACAAAGCTTGACCGGCATTAGCAACCTACTGACTGGTTTTACCTGCCGATGTGTCTAATACCAGTCAAACTCGATTTTTTTTAAAATGCTGATTGTGCTAAATTTGTTTAAATCATTGATCTGAATTAATGTGATTTTGATAGAAGAATACCTAAAGTTTGATTGTTAAAAGGTTTAATAAAGAAATGTTTATAATTATTTGATTTGTGATCATTTTGCCTTAAGTGATCGGTAATCCCCATTCTTACCCTAAATGATTGTTATGTAATTCTTTAACTCATTACAGAATTACAGGACCTTGTTATATATTAAAACAGAGACGTAACAAAAAGCAAAGAAAAAATGTAAGTCATAATATGTAATAGGCAAGTGTGGATAAAACAAATAAGAGATTATAGGTACATAGGTATACGAATAAAAGTCTTGAAGCGATAATAAGTCTCGATGACCACTCAGTAACCCGGTAACTTTCCATATTTGTTAATATAAAGTCAAAAGTCGTATTTGAAAACTACATGGTTTGTTATAATTCCGAAAACACCAATAATAACTTCTGTTTGCATCGTTAACATTCATAAGCTTGACGTGTTTACAAATATTTGTATGAATTTCGTTCCGCAGATGAAAGGCACAGACATAGAAATGTTTCCTCTAATTACCATTGCCTGTGAACCAGTTTATGGCAAACAGTGAAGTCTTTTTCCGAATTATATTATGTTTTATACACACTTTATTGCTTGTTTGTACGTTTATGTGTATAATAAATTTGTTTGTTGTTGTTTAATTGCGTTTTATTATGTGCTTAAGGACAACCTTACAGTTTATAAAGAGTTCTGAAGTTGAATGGAGTTCATAAACCGTAAAATAAATTGTTGTATCAAATAAATAAATAATAACTTCGTGTGATCCACAAATTGTTGTTCCGGGCCTGGGTGTGATTTGTACGTGAAATTGTACGTTTGTAAATGCTGGGTGCATTTACACACAGGACACAGGAGAAAAGCCTAATGTAGGGCAATGTTTTATTTAAAAATTAAATAATTATTTAAAATTATTTATTATGTTTTCGGCTTACTCACGTAATAATTTGACGAGATACTCGACGCGACACGGCGACCGTCGCGCTGCCACTGACCACTGCCATACTGCCAGTAGCAGCGCGACGGTCGCCGAGTCGCGTGTCGCGGAATGCTGCTCATGAATATGGGCCTCTAGCATGGCTTGAAACTAGTCGAGTATCTCGTCAAATTATTACGTGAGTAAGCCGAAAACATAATAAATAATTTAGAATGTCTCACGAAAGTTATAATAAAAATTATTTAAAAGCAGGAATTCTACCGGGCCAGTTATTGATCTGTTATTAGTGTTAGAGAGCTCTTTGCTCTTTGTAAAATAATGATGGATTCTTAGGTACTGTGGGCAATTTATTTCTAGAAGACAAATTACTCAAGATGAAATAAGATATGTATATGTAAGTAACGTGCATCCGCTGCATTGAGAGATCAAAGCGTATGAAGTGTGTTTGTGGGTCAACCTTAAAACAATGTTGACAAAATTAGCACATTGCATTTAGCACCACGCGATGACGCACTCCGTCACATTGACATGACAGACTCCACACGGTAAGATCGAAAAACAATTTTCAGTCTTTGGTTTATTTTGAATATTTTAGATAAAATATTATAAAACTGAATAGTTTTTTTGTTTGTATGAACGCGCTAATCTTTGGAACTACTGGTTCGAATTAAATAATTATTTTTGTGTTCCTTTGTAAATTTATCGAGGAAGGCTTTAGGTTATACCTAAAACATTACGTTACGATTTGTAGGAGCAGGAGCCGAGCAGCGAGTAAAACCGAGTGAGATAAGCTCGTTTTGGATAACTTTAAATACCTACTAGTAAATAGATATTGTTTTGAAATTAAAGTAGGTAAGTATAATCTTTGTCATGAGCAAATTCTTATAGGGAATCGTAATACTCGGATACCTATGATCAGCCGGGGTTGCAGGTGCAAGCACAATAATGTAAGGAACGTATTTTTAGTCAGTAATAATCTGACACTCCGTCTTACCCCACCAAGGATCAGAGAAGTCATTTGATGTTTCTTCCTCTATGTAATTAAATTAATATCAGTCAGGCTCATAATAGAGAGGTAAACCCGACGACACTTCTAAATATTGTCCGTATTTTCAAAATACCGAGAATTTCAATTCAAATATTGATTCAGACTTCGAGAGTTCAATGATTGCAAGACATAAAGGCATCTAATTTATTAAAACATTCAATACTCCTTTGTCATTCACATGAAGGAACATTTGTTTATCAGCTGAGGTGGTATCTTATCAGTCCCATAATCGCTAGGCAAGCAGCCGGCTGTGTGGCCTGTTAGTTTTGTAAATTGTTGTAACAGAGCGGATTAACACAACTTTAACAAAACCCGCCTCATTCATCACTATCATTGCTACACGTTTATCTATTTAAATAATAGATTAATAGTCTAGGAAATACGAAATACGACGCTATTTTAAAATAACCTATCGAGTTTATAATCAGTGCACAGCAGATAGCAGGTATATACATACAATATCTACTTAGAAAAAAACATACCACTCGAGTTGAAAAGATTTCTTTTTTTGGAAATCGGTTAAAATTTATAAACTAAGTTTAAAAGGCTCGTCTTCTATAACAAATAATATAGAATTTTAAATTAGTAAACAAATCACTTTGTAAACCTCTGCCTGCCCCTCCGGGGTTCAAAGCCGTGGTATGACAAAATTTCACGTAAAATAACGCGATCATGTGAGCTCTGGATTCACAGCTACCAACATATTTGGACAACAGCAAAGATCTCGTTGATACGCACTCAATTCTGTATTGTGCAGCTATAGCGTAAAATTATTATTATATAAAAATACTAGCTTTTGCCCGTGACTCCATTCGCGTGGAATAGCGACTTCCTGCAGATTTTTGATATAAAAACTATTCTATATCCGTTCTCAAGTTCAAAACTATGACTGCAAAATTTCACAGAAATCGGTTCAGTAGATTAGGGGTGAGGAAAAGACAGACAGACAGACAGAGTTACTTTCGTATCTATAATATTAGTTTGGATTTAAATAACAGGTACAAATAAACTTATTCAACGTGAAGTTAAGTAGGTAACTAGAGTTCATCTTAGCTTAAATAAGTAGGTACTCTATACCAAATAACTAAAGGATATTTTTATGTAGATGGTAAACAATTACAAACAATCATTTGTAAGTATTTATAAAGATAATTCAAGAATCACCATTGATCTCGTTTTTAAAAATAGCGTAAGGTAAATAATTACCACAAGTTTATGCGACGTACTTAGTCTTGTACTTCAGTGGAGCTGTAACGAAGCGATCACGGAGCTCTAACTGGTACTGTCAATATGTGATCACGACTTCTACTACCACTAGTACTACCTACCTACAAACATAATGCTATAGTATAACTTACCATTTTAGGAAAAAGATAATATACTTACTTACTTATATATTTTCGTACCAATATTAATCCGACTAGTTGTTGAAAAATGTTATACACGACAATGGGAAAGAGTCAACGGTCAAGACACATGAAATGTATTCTATAATATTACAATGATAAGAAATCGCATTTAAGAACCCAACAACTTTATTGAAACAAAGTTGTAGGTGGGATATTTTTACTTTTAAATGCTCTTTAACAAGAGGTCTAGCAGCCAAAGTTTTATATTGAAAACTTTTCTGATTCTTGTAATTGATAATTAATATCTATGTAGCTTTGCACGCTAATTAGCGGAAAATTATAATTTTGTGCGTCCCGTAGTAAAAAATTTGAAACTAGTAAAGTTCTTCTCAGTTGATTCACGCGACTATGTTGTTATTTTAGATAAAATTATAAGATTCTTATTTCAAACTGGCACCTAAAACAAAAAGAAAAACTACCGTTTTAAATATACAACTACTAACCAATTAATCTATTATCTATTACATTGATTGTTTTTCTTTAGCGAGTGACGTATTAGCTACGTGTATAAACAAAACAATATTGTTGCAAGTTCATTGCACTGACACACGAGAAATAGGTACGTAATAAATATATAAGTAATGAGGTATAGATTATTTTATTACATTATTCGTACTCTTCTCTTTTCCCTCTTTTGGACTCCTAAGCAATGCATAACTTAGATGATAGTTTGGGGTGGCTGTACCTAACCGTCAAAAGAGATCCATATAATCAAGTCTATCGAGCATTCACTGCCCCAGAGCCTACCTACACAGCAAAATGTAATTCTTGCGATTTATTGTCCCACCACTGTCTCTGCTCGAAGTCACGGAATATTTTTCTCGTGAATTTTGCACGCCTGTGGAACTATTCCATCATTAGGTATAATAAATCCGCGTGAATTTTATTTCGCTATGCGAACAGGCTTTAATATTTTTAGTCTGTGTGGTATTTGTAGTGTCTGGCTATTCGGTATCCAGTTCAAACCAACGAGAATTTGATTTTCAATATCGTTTTATGTTTTGTGCTGAATAGATGATGTTACCTACATCGACTAGACTATCTCTTCAAAAATCTACGAGAGTTGGACTGAAAGAAGAACCTTACTTACATAAAAATAAAGTCATTACTTCTGTCATAATACCTGCTTGACGAAGGCAACATTACCTGAGAAGATCCATAGTAAAACACATTCACAAATGTTTTGGAACGGTTTTTAATTAGGCACTTACATAACAAAGGTTTTTTCTGAAGAGGGATAATCGTAAGTATCGCCTTTCGAATTGGGCGAGGCGAAAGGGAGTCTCAGACCCTTAATTACTGACTGAAAGCCACCCCGTTCCTTTTCCTGCTCCAGGTCTCCATTATTACGCTAGACCCGCAACCTCGACCGGACATCAGCCCTATCTGGCCTCACCTATGGCGACATTATATTTACGCGGGTATTAACGCGGAAAATTATAATTTGAATACCTTGGTAGGCTCACCTATGGCGGTCTAATGACTCTAGTAGAAACTTCTTCGAATTACAAATTACCTGCCCTAATTGATGTAAGTGTAAAAGCTTGGATAGTTACGTAAGAATGCCTCAAGGCTGGCGCATATTTCACTTACTTAGAATACCTACTTAAGCTAATTAAGCGAAGGTAATTTCCTACTTAGCTACTACTGAGAGAATCAATATTTACATTCATATATATGTATGTAGGTATGTACAATATATCTACAATCGTGAAAACAAGAGCATGCAATTAAGAAAATTGAAACACGTGCCGAGGTATTGTTGACAATAATTTGTAATTGAATTGATAATAGAGCAAATAGTTATTGATGGTAGACATGACATAACAGGGTAGGTACCTATCTAGGCAGCTTAGTATAAGCCCTATTGAACAACGAGAGTTTAGTAGCCCTATTGACCAACGTTTTTGGAATAGTTTGATTTTTTCTATTAAATTCATTTTTTTTTTTCTATAAGACATAACACGTTTGCCTATTATCTCTTTTTGGGTTCTGTTTGAATCCCAAAAAGACTACACTTTGCTTTTTTTAACACCTGTAGACGAAGTTCAAAGCCAAAATTCAAAGTTATTTGTAAGATCCAGATGTGCACTAGAAATCATATTCCTAGGAAACCAGCTGACAGCCATTTATTCACTTCATTATTTTTGGCAACGGCATTAATGTTATTTAATTGATAATACCTACTCACTAAGATAAAATCTATTAATAAACCTAATATCTACCTACCTAAAGGCATTTGCTGAAACCGGTTGATAATTAAATGCAGGAATTTAATGTAAACGACTCAATTTATTTCTTGTTCTTTGAGTATGTATGAACGAAATTAATGCAGTAGGTGTATTTTCCGATATTAATGTCAACTCATTACTTAGTACGATTTAATTATACATGGGTATCTGAGCGTACGACGTGTACTGCGCGTGCCTCAAAGAGCCATTTTTTCTTCTGGGCACCACAGATTGGGTCCAAAAGGGCCGAAATTCTTTCAGCCGGGGTTCGTACGATGTGTACTGCGCATACCTCAAAGAGCCATCACAGATGGGGCCCAGAAGGGCCTATCTACATTCCTTCAGCTGGGGTTGCGAGTCAATGAAAAAAGGTACCGCGGCCTCGGCTTAGAAAAGGAGAAAGAACAGGGTTGTTTTTCAAATTTAGTCTGGCACTTCCTCTCGCGTCATCTCGCTCGAGAGGAGTCATTTGATGTAAGTCAAAATCATTTATTTCAATTAGACACCTACATACACTTTTGAATGTCAAACAAAATTTTAAAGATATACAGTGTCAGTCCTTTTAGTTAAGCTATTTGCTCGTTTCAAAATGTAGATTCCGATGGAGAAGCAAGAGCAAGAAACTCCATGGTTAGGTACTCTTTTTAAATGAGTTTCACATACAGATCTTTGGTATATTATTTTAGTCGTATTTGAATATCTAATATCTGAGAACATAACGTTTGCCAAACGAAATAATATAATGTTTTCATGAAGCATGTTTAGTATGCAGATGTTTTAAAAATATATTATTATTATCTTTAAAAAATTGGTTATCGTGCCAAAAATTCTAAATTGAAAACTAGGGCTAGTGGCATTATCAGACGGAACACAGCGGTAATAAAATAAAAATCCTATAATAAACCACGTTCCGACGCGATGAGTCGGATTAACTCGATTCTTGACGTTATTGACATTCCATTTGAAAGACAATCGATAAACACTTGTGTTCCCGCCACTTTATTCTAAAGATAACACTTTACTAATAATAACAATTGAAATCTGCCTGGTGCACAGTGGAAAATTCCTTTATGTGTGATCCGTATCAATATTTGATCGATAGGGATTTACAAAAGATATACAATTTAAAAAACAAGTTAAGTATCATGTCATATTTTATTTTTAATCTTTCAACATGTGTTAATACATGCGGATTTGATTAAGAGTGCATTAAATACTTCTTTGTTATTTTTATTCAATATAAAAACAAATTGATTTACTTTAACCTTATCACGCGCACCTTATAGGTATAATATTATGATAACCCTACTCGTAGGTATCTATTAACATTCAAATCTGGCTATAAATCGTTAGAGAACACTTAAAATTTATCCTTTTTCCTTTTCACAACATTCTTCGTTTGATTTTAAGCCTTGTTGGGAAAATCATAGCATTGTAAGTATCAATGGGAAGTATTCTGATTTACCGTCGTTATTCACTTTTCAAATCACTGTCGTTACCATGTTACAACGTCCCCTATAAGACCAAAATAAATTTGCAAGGAAAATTCAAAGTTAGTAAGATAAAGTTAAATAAAGACATGTAGGTATGTACATCAAAAATAGTGTATTAATATATTACCAAGAGATAGTATCAATAAAAGATCAGAATGAAATTGAACGGATGTTTTGATGATAAAGCATTTGCTTCCTTAAAATCGTGTAAACATGAAAATTTATTTTATTACATTGTTATCGTTAGATTCAAGATGTTACTAGGCTATAAAATGTGAAAGATGAAATAAGTGTAGGAGACTCATGTATCGGCACAAATGGTTCAGCTCCACCGGAATAATTCCACGGCCTCAAAGAAAAGGCGTGAAAAAACCACAGCGCCTTTTTAGTGAGGTTACTGATTACTGGTTCTCCTCTCGCAATTCCTTCTTCCCAATCTCTTATTTTCCGAAACGCAAAAAACACAAAGAAACGGCAATACACTCGTTATTGCGATAACATTCCGGTGTTGCTGATGCTCAAGGGCGGCACCGATTTTTTACCCAGTGCTATCACTTTTTTTTAAAGTGTATTGTGTTCATGCGTTACTAAGTAGTTATTACCACATTCTAGTAGGTGGAAACTTATCCTGATATTTTTATGGGATCGGAAGGCAAACGCGCAAACGGATCACCTGATGGTAAGCTATGCGCACACCTGAATTCAAGTGCGTTGCCGACCTCTTGTGAATCAAATAAGAAAATATTTGTTCGTATCTAAAGCTGAATATGCTTGAAATGCTTGAGCGGAGAACTAAATATGTATATTATCTATTAGAGATCCGTTTATTGCATACCGAACCACCGATTTGACATCATGATATAAGCCAATACTGTCAGATGTTGAAGCTTTGCAGGCGATGCACATGCACATAGAATTATTTAGGTACCTACCTGCCTATTATAAAGATGAACTTATTACCAACATCACTTAAATGAATGGTATTTTTAGGGTTCGTGGTTGGTAAGTGGTCACCAAAGTGTTAAAGCGGGAAGCTTATTACTAAAAATACGCTTTCTGTTAATCAGTGATAGTTAGAAGGTTGGAATTGGTAAAATTTTGAAAAGATACGTATTTTTTTCAGATGTAACATTTATTTAGTTTTTAACCGACTTCAAAAAAAGGAGGAGGTTCTCAATTCGACGAGTATTTTTTTTTTTTTTTTTTTTTTTTATGTATGTACACCGATTACTCGAAGACGCCTGGACCGATTTGCAAAATTTTTTTTTTATTCGATAGGGTATACTTGCCATTTGGTCCCATTGTCATGAGGTCAGGACCTGATGATGGAATCCTGGAGAAACCGAGGGGAACTTTCGAAAATTGTAGGGGCGAGTAGTTTTTTTGTATGATGTTTAAGTAGGCCTTTAACAACACTACAACTTGACGAAGGTCGAAGTCGACCAGATGTTGGAGCTGGAAGACAGTCGAGGGATCTCCTTGACTATTTGGAGCAGTTGCCTTGTGTTTGGGCTTGAATGATTCGTATTGGCGAGCACTTTGCACATCTGTAACTATCATTAAGGGTCTGATGATGAGAACGAAGGACAGCTCAGGGAACTCCTGAACGGTGCACAGTAACTACTTCGTGTTTGAACTTAATTCATTTATGTTGATGAAAACTTTGTACCTGTATGGATTATAACAACTGAAGGTCTGCAGTGTACCTGACGATGGAGACCATTGACAGTCGAGGGAATTCCTCAACGATTCATAGCAGCTTCCTTGTGTTTGAGCTTAATTAATTGGGTTTGATAATAACTTTACATCTAGATGGATTGTGACTATCATTAGAGATCAAGACGAAGGACAGTCTAGGGAACTTCTCAACGGTTTACAGTAGCGACCTCGTGTTTGGACTTAATTTGTTTATATTGATAAGAGCTTTCCCTCTCCTAGAGAGGTGGCTTGTGACCCAGTAGTGGGAACATTAAAAAGGCTGATGATGATGATGAGAACTTTCCCATTTCTTGGGATCTATATTTTTTAATAGAGCGGCTCCTTTCGCAGGCCTACACATAGCTACTTAAAAATATATATACTATTCAATATGTTAATTTATATTTAAAATGTTACTGTAGTTTACAGAAGAACTTGTAACAGACACTAAAAAGTAAAAAATAAAAAAACTACGTTTAAAAAAACCGACTTCAAAAACAAAAAAGTGTCAAATAATTAAAATAGATATTTTAATAGCACTCTTACGTACGCGAAGCTAATACTTTTAATATTAATAATAAAACACTATCAATTCTATGTGCTACCTATTCATAGGTTTGAAGTCGGTGCCAAGCCCTAAACAGAATAAAACTAAATGAGAATTAAGACTGTTTAACTGCTAAAGGACGAAATTTCCAAAACCAACAACGAACCTAACTACTACTACTTTTAACAACCCACGAGTTACGTTAAGTACGAGAAAACTTTTAGAATTCATATTTCACCCGAATATCTTTCTAAGCTATATATAATTTCGCATGTAACGAAACAATATAGACTTCTGATTCTACGCTAAGGCCATCAATCAAATGCTTATAATATTATGTATTAGGCTTGGCACCGACTTTAAACCTATGAATAGGTAGCACATAGAGTTGATAGTGTTTTATTATTAATATTAAAAGTATTAGCTTCGCGTACGTAAGAGTGCTATTAAAATATCTATTTTAATTATTTGACACTTTTTTGTTTTTGAAGTCGGTTTTTTTAAACGTAGTTTTTTTATTTTTTATGTAAATACTAAATTATTAAAAATGATCGATGTTGGAGTTTCTATGTAATCAAAACTTTCTGAGAGTTATTATTGACATTTTCATCGTACATTAATCATATCCGTGATTTTCAAAT
Organism: Spodoptera exigua; assembly: GCA_902829305.4. Taxonomy (NCBI): domain Eukaryota; kingdom Metazoa; phylum Arthropoda; class Insecta; order Lepidoptera; family Noctuidae; genus Spodoptera; species Spodoptera exigua. Next base: position 13,124,694 of record LR824618.2, on the reverse strand, counting down.
GATGACATTAAATGTGCAGAATCGACTATCTCAACAAGTTAGCCCGCTAAAAATAGATGTGAATTACTGATTTACTTTATTTTTGGCAAACACGATAATGCGTACATATTTTAAAGAGGTTTATGTCCGTATTTAAAAAGACTTTAAAATAGTTTTTTTTTACCGCACCAATAGATGAACCGGAGATGTCACCTACCTAACCATAATTTTACTAATGCAGGTAAGTCATCCACTTATATTGTACTCGTTAGATTTTCAATGGCTATATAATAAAGAAGCAAATATTTTTGATGACACTGTGTTTCTTTTTAGTGCATCTCTATCTTTGTACCTATGCACTTCTAGCGAAAATTAGTTAGAATGAGAACTATAGTAAGTATTTTAAGTATTAATAACGAAAAAAAAAACAAAGAATGTACCTAATTTATATAAAAAAAAACATTTAATTTGACATGGCTTGTATTTATCACTATTTATTTGTAATTAGAATATTATAATAACATTATATTTGCTAAAGGACAATAGATTGCGTTATAAAACAAATTGATTAACACGCTATACGCTCCTTGTTATCTATTTGCATAATTATAGCCAGACGAACTGATGTGGCGAATATTATTCTACCTAAGTACTTCCGTCATTTAGAAAATCAATGCCACGGTTACTAGGCAGGCAAGGTAAAGCTTTGCACGGTTGCTATTTTGTGATATTTCGCGTTTCGGCCATCTTGTTCTAAGGAATTTAAAAGCGTTTTATATTGTTCGTTTTTTAAATGTTTATGTGAAAATATGCTGAGACTTTCCACGTCAGTCAGTTGTTTTCTTTCAGAAGTAACTAAGTAAGTGTTTTGATATTTTAGATTATTTTAGTCGCTTTGGGGTATTTAAGAAAGTTTCTTAGTTTTACCTGGTCAACACTAGGTATTGGCATTTAAATAGATATTTGACTGCACGATTGGTGCGGTGGCGGGGCAACTGGCTGCCGCGCAACGTGTCGAGGTTTTGATTCCCGCATGGAACAACACTTTGTGTGATCTACAAATTGTTGTTTCGGGTCTGGGTGTCATGTGTATGTGAAATCGAATGTTTGTAAACGCAACCACGACACAGGGGAAAATCCTACTTTGGGGCAAAGTTTCTTTTCATATTACTGCGCAGCTAACAAGAAAAAATTACAGTTAATACTGGTCCTTCATTAATTTGTTTGTAAGAAGTAAGAATAAGAAAAATAAATAGTTTAGAATTCAGACCTTTTGAATAAATATCTACTAAAAGATTAAACAAAGCATTCTCATTCAACCCGACAGCGGTGTTCCTAGCAGACATTATTCAAATAAATTCAACAAACATTGTTGAGGTAGTATAAGTAGGTACCTATCTATCTATAGGTATACTTAATACATATTTATTGACGATCACCGAAAGTGTGTGTCCGGCAATAAACCCGTTTTATTTTTTCTATTCATAAAACAGTAGGTACCATCTGCATAATAAATTAACGCAAATAAGTTTATTTTAAATGTAGGTATTGGTATTTTATTGTCATAGTGCTTATTTTGCTGTCCGTGGGCGTCTCGGGTGAATTACATAGTTATAGCTAATAAGATTTTTTATGTGATAAATAGGAAACGTGCAGACGGGTTACCTGATGGTAAGCAATTAGCGTAGCCCATGGCCACCCGCAACTGCAGAGGATTTGCAAGTGCATTGCCGGCCTTTCGCGGATATAGGGTCTGGGGACTTAGAGATTCTGGAGAAATGGGGGAGAGTAAGGATTGTATTGGACTTCATGACCCTTTTACTGCACAATCGGAAAAGAGAAGTCTTTATATGTATATTTACAGTATAGTAGGTACATATTTACGTAAGTCTAGGTATAATGTCTCTGATGATGCTTGTTTTGTGCACCTTTAAATGTATCTCTGCATCACCCAAAGGTTTGACTGTTAGAGAATGCCCATGGCATTAAGCCCAACTTTGTACATTATTTTTTGTGCATGAAGATATTAAATAAATAAATACACCTTCTTCAGTGTACGTACCATTTTAAGTAATGGACGAGAAGGACGCGTAGCGTCTATGAACACGTTGCTAATGAATAAGAGTCCCGCTGTGAATTGAAACTAGTAGAGCTTTTCTCTTAATTCACGTAAGTAAGTTAAGTAATTTTCAATAGATGTCAATTTCTTGTATTCATTTAAATATTTTGCTTTTCTTTTCTGTATGTTCCTATTAAGTACTTATCTATATACTTTTTATCTCTTTTTATCCAAGTAGTAATACGACTGAAGTGTTTGCTGGCCGGGTAAGCTCGACCCACTTGTTTAGACCGACACTCGTGACTGTTTTCTTTACTTTTATTTGAAACTGATTTAGTAACGGGAAGCTATGACGTCATTCCATTGTTTTTGTATAACCAGCTTCCACGATATCTGATAAGGGTATTTCGGCAGCTTTAAACTATCTGTGACGGAGACGCAACTGTCTCTGTGTAAGTACCTACCTACCAAAACGAGGCCTGAACACAATCGTTTAATAATGATTAAATGTTTAAGTATCTCAGTAAGTACACGACGGAACCTTAGTTCGTCAACTACTCCATTTTTGTCCAGTTTATACAATGAAAATAACAATTTTTTATGTCAACGTACGCGTACCTATACCTACATAAGTTATAGTTTTGACCGATTTATATTATGACGTCTGTGTGGCGCCATTTTGTTATAAATCCATAAGTACTTAATCGCCCTGGGAGGCCATTAAGCAGGTGAATAAATTATGATTTATTACGTTACAATAGTAAAAATGTGGATGGATGGAGAGGGAAAGGGAGACCAAAGAAAATATGGATGGATTGTGTGAGAAGTGATATGGAAGACAGAAGAGTTAGTGATAGCGACAGGACAGGATAGGTGACAGGACAGAATGGAAGAAAAAAACATATTGCGCCGACCCCAAATAAAACGGGACAAGGGCAGGAAGATGATGACTAGCAACCGGCCCTTGCTTCGTACCCACTACGTCGGCGTTAGCCATTTGTTTTGTTCGCAAAACGCCACGGTATAGACTCCTACTAGACAGTATATACATTTAACACGTTCATCGCGGAAGCCCATTTATGCATCTAGTTAATATGACGCAACGAGATCTATAAGTTCTCGTCGTGATCCATCAGGAATAACGCAACGAGATCCAGCAGATCTCGTACGACTCAGTCACTTCAAACCCCAATAGTTTTATGAAATTTAACTAATTTTATATTTTTTTTTTGTATGTGCAGGTAGGAGATGATCAGACCTTTCAGTAGGTTTTCACCGCCTCAAGTTATGTCGAAAACAATAATGGAAAATTTACAAAATAGAAAAACGAGAACTTTTGGATCTCGTTCTGCACTAGATAGCAAGAAAATGCGAGTACTTTTAGATCTCGTTTTGCAGATATTGCATAGTATCGATAAAAAAATAGTGATGAGAAACAATAAGACCAACAACATTATCGATAAAATTAATCATTTATTATAATACTATAGTGTAAGGCATTAGAAACTTATAAACAGTGCAAAAAATGTCAATGTTTTTCATTAAAACTTGGAAGACATATAGTTTTTTCACACTTCACACAGAAACCTTTTACCTGTTTTGTCTTTTTATCCGCTTCCTTGCTAGACATTGTTTTTCGTGCCTTTTCATAGCAACTCACACAACGTCTCTTCTTGTTATTCACTATATATTTGTGTTCAGTGGTCACTTCCGGATTATCTTTTTCCAGAAAAAAAGGAACTCCTGTGAATTTCGTTATGATGCTCTCAATAAAATTCTTTTTTGGTAACTTATTTTTTTTCTTATTATTACCACCCATGCATTTACTATAGCTGTTCCAAAAATTAATTCCATCATCAATTTTCGAAACCAGTTGACACGACACTAATTATTTTCTTGTGAGGATTCGCACGAGATCGCTACGAGATCCTTTAGTTCTCGTTCCGCACTAGATGCAAAATTTTACTATTTGGTCGCAACGAGACCTATTAGATCTCGTACGTTTTCATTCATAAAAATACTACATCCAATGTACCTAATATGAACAAAAATATTTGTCTCACTCTATCCGTAAAGAAACATACAGAAATATTATTTGCCGAAATGGGATAGACATAGGATTTCACTTGCGCGATACTAAAACGTCACAAACGAGAACTAAAAGGTCTCGTTCCGCGTTGAACGTGTTAAATACTTCAATAATAAATAATATACAATACTTCCAACGTATCTTGGCGAGTCTGAAGTTAGGTGATTAGCTGCGCAGTACACAATTTTGTTGTTCGTAAAAGATCCATTGCGCAGACAAACGGCTAACTTCAGACTCGCCAAGATACGTCAGCCGTAGTATACTAGCTTCTGCCCGAGTGGTATTCTAATAAAAAGCAGCCTATGTGTTAATTTGTAGTTTCACTTATCTACATACGTCAACCAAATCGGTCCAGTCGTTTTGCGTGAAAGAATAACAAACATACTTACATCCATACATTCTCCTAAATTTCACATTTATAACATTAATTAAAATTAGATAACGAGAAAGAAAATTAGAATATTAGGATGTTTTTTTTTGTTTAATGTGATAAGTCGGTAAACGTGCAGACGGATTACCTGATGGTAAGCAATCAGCGCCGCCCATGGACACCCGCAACGGAGGAGTTATGAGTGCGCTGCCGACCTTTTAGGGATAAGGGATTTGGAGATATAGGGATTGGGGAAGGGTCCGGGAAGGGGAAGGATTGGGCCTCCGGGAAGGGGAAGGATAGGATAGGATATATCTGACTTGGATTTGAAATTATCTCAAGCTGATAATCATATGCTGTAAAATATAGATACATATATACCTATGTGTAGGGAAGTAACAGAAGTAACTTATTACCTATTCCTATTCTTTTGCGATTCATCAATTTGATTTAGCACAGCAGTCACTTGTAAGTCATTATTAAGCCATTTGCGGTGATAAGTGTGAAGATCTATTTATAAGATAGGTCTAACTAATCAGCTTCGTTTTGTGTAATGACTGCATTACTTCTGTATTATTTAGAAGTTAAAATCGTTGTATGAGGCTTTCTTGAAGGGCTAAAATCATTCAATGACTTGTAACGCCCTGGGATAGGCAAGAGGGGGTGTTATTTCTCCTCCTCTTAGCCAAGCCGCAGTACATTATTTCGCTTGCACCTGTAATCCTGGTTGGATATCAGACGTAATAAGCAGTAGTGGCCTTACAGCTCGATAGTCGTTGAGCCTGCGAGCTACCCTTGCTTATCGTCCAGAAACTCGACTTTATTTATAGTATAGCTATGGCTGGGAGTCGTTTTGCGAATTGAATGGGGCTTCTTAATTGACATAGCGTACCAATTAACAAATACTAAAACAGCATGTCTTGTACCTAAACAGATTAATTTAATATCTTTCCGGATTCTTGATAATCTTTAATCTCAAAGCTTTTTAGATAATGCTACTTACTAATCAATAGAACCACCTAGTACTTTTACTATCATTTTTGATCAAGAAATTGCTGAATCATTAATTCCTAGTGGTAGGTAGGTATACTAAATTAAATTGTAATTAATCATCAGTAAGTCTATCACGTAAAGATAATATTTCGTTCATCCATTATTAAATAAAGAATAAACAATATTCTATTTTCAGTTATCGATATTTTTATCGACTAATAAACGCACATCGTTATCGATGCCGATAATCAATTCGTTGGTGATGGTCACTACACTACTACGAGAGGTTTAGTTAGTTTATCGCTACTTGTCATGCAGATTAATCCACCTTATAAGTATGTATTTATCGGATACTTATCTAATTTTGAAGTTTAACTAATTTATTTTTGTAACCTAACTAATCTCATAAGGAATTTTACATGTACCTATCCGTAATCGTTCGATACATTTGGTAAGTCTAGGATATCAGAATGACTACCCTATTCGGAAGGCGAATGAGTTAGTCCGAATATTTATATAAAATTGTCACTGAAAAATTCGATAAGTATCCGATAAATACATACTTATAAAATGGATTAATCTGCATGCTTGAATGAACGACGACGATGATGCTGCTACGAAATGAAAAATATTTAAAATCGATTTTTCCCTAAATACAGATGTTTGCGATTTACCACAACACGTTCGTGTGAAACAAATAAATGTGACGTAGGTACTCAAACTTATTTTTACCAACCAAATGTATATGGTACCTATGGACAGACCATTCAACTATACAAACATGCCATAAGGGAGACTTGTCAAGATTACGAGTATGATGATAGAATGAATAGAGTTTATTACTACTTCTGTCTCTAATAAAGTACATTGTGTAGAATGGCACACGAGCGTTGACCATCGCTCATCAAAGTCGGTTGTTTCACACAACACACAACAAACAAATGAAGCGACGCACGCTGCGGGCGGCAAATTGTTGGACCACGTAATTTGCACGCACGCCCAAATACATGTACACTAAGATATAATCATATTACTATATTCATAGTTTTAGTGGTTCTTTTTTATTACAATGTTCTAGAAACTGATTAAGTAGGTAGTATTTCTAAAAGTATAAAATTGTTGGAAGTAGAAAGTAGAACAGTTAGAAAATTGTTTCTTGAAAATCGTGTTTGGTTGTTTTTGTGGTTTTAAGAAAGTAGTTCTAACAGATTTTAGTAAGTACGGGGTGATCAAGGATAAACATGACAATAATAAGTTGTTGATTATGGAATCTAGCACGTGTACACAAGCCTAAATGAAAGCTTTAAGTGTGGGAGAGTCATGCTTCGGCACGAATGGAGCAGCTCGACGGCATGGCCTCACGGAAAACCCGCGTGAAATAACACCAGCGTTGTGTTTCGAAGTGTGAGTGCGGTTAGTGGAGGCCCAATAATTGTTCTCCCCAAAAGCCTAAATCGCCGAAACCCTTATCCCCAAGATCCCGATTGCTTGTCATTATTAGCTAACCCGCCTGCTCATTTGCTGTCCAATCACACAAAAAAGGGTACTTAATCACTTTTATATGAATGGAACACGATTAAAATTCCGTTTGAATTATGAAGTGTCCATTATTACAAATTGATCATAAAGTAATTATGACTTCTATGGGTTATTGTATGTATAGTACATAAATACTTATGTAATGACGACAGCAATGACCTAGTCGCCTTGTCGTGTTTGGAGTTGGCGAGTCTAGACGCACATTGTCCGTGCTATTGGTCAGGCAATCCACCGCCAAGATGCAGTTCGGATAACAAAAGCTAATGAAAATGTTTCATAAAATGCAAGACCTAGCAAACTTGCTAGTTCCTATAGTAGGAGGATGAGAATTGTCGGTGTGATGGATCAAAAATAAGAAAATCAAATGCTCTTAAGATTTAGCCCATAGATTTCTATTTCATAATACTTTATTATTATTATACCTACTCTATATATAATTAAGCCCATATAAAATGAAAACAAAGCTAACAACTATCATTTTGTTTTAAAAAATCGAAAATTTCCAAAAAGTGAGAATACCTTTTTATCGGCTTTCCCTAAATCTTATCTTAGTTTTTGGTAACCTTCATTCGTCTTTTCTCCGTAAACTAAAAACCTCAGAAGCTACCTTGTTCGAAGAATTTCAACAGACCATTGAATGTTTAACAGCTCTGATGAAATGTTAGTAAAGTGTGTTCAATGTCAAGATAAATTACTTACTCGTACTTTTGCAACTTTGTCAAATAAACTACTACTTAATCGTAATACTTACTTAATCGTACTTTTGCAACTTTGTCAAATAAAGATACACACAATAATGATTGTGTCACGACCAAACATATCGTCGCTGTCATAGTCATCGAACAAAAATATCAATGTTTCTTGGTTATTGTGGTGAATTGGTATATTTGGTGAAGGAAATAACTGCAGCTTAAGTATGAAAACGTGCACCAAGGCATCACAACTGGGCTAAGCACCGCCGCCGTGCTCTGGGCGGCGAATTCATACTCAGACCTTAATTGAGTTCATGGTTCGGAGCGAGAGGATCTAGGAAGCCACCTCCTCTTTCTGCGAAGCAGTCATTTTTGCAAAGATGGAGGCGGAGTGCATAGAGAAACTACCTTCCTCATGCGCCAGATGCCGCAGAAGAAGATAGTCCAGGCGTTGGGGATCACACGAAGACGGTCCGACATTCTCCGGCCCGCATTCTGCACGCGTCCTTCAGAACCATTAGAAATCTTGCAGATGAAGCTCAATATGGGTCTATGTTCAGATTTGCAGAGTTCGTAAGCAATAACGTACTGCGGCCCCGACTCGGAGCAGAAGAATGAACAAATTAGCTTAAAGTCAGTAAGAGTCAATAGCGTTTCAAATCTGATAAAGTATAATTATAAAATCTGATTTAGTGTTTTCTATACTAATATTCTAAAGAGATAACGTTTGTAAGTTTGTATGTAGGGGGTAATCTTTGAAACCGCAGGTCGGGTATTTGTCAGATAGCTACGAATGCTACGATGTTCCCGAGTGCTTTAAATTATATTGGATTTGCGTAATTTAGTTGAGCTATCGCTTTAAACGCTGCTGTTTTCAAAATCCCGGGATATATTACTTTTCTAAGCGTACGAAGCCACAGGCAAGTGCTAGTTTTGCATAAAAATAATACAATAAAAGTTGGGAGGCGCGTTTAATTTTATTTTACTAACATTTTTGTGCATAGGTCTGCTATATTGTTTTACAGATCGTTGTCTCTCTCCCAGCCCCAATAAAATAGTTAGTTATTCTTTATAATTCTACACACACTTTCGTTGTGATTTTATTTATATTTGCTATATTTTCTTATTGAGATTTAAACTATACAGGTCAATAGATTTACAAGACGAACGTGTCGCGAGTGCGATTCCCTCAAGGAAAACTCTTTGTGAGATCTACAAAATGTTGGGCCGGATCTGGGCGCAATGTGTATTATGAATTTGTATGTTTGTAAACGCACTTACGCAATTAGTATCTAGATATTTATTAGGTATCTATTATTTATATTGTTATTGTCAACCAACCAGCAATAAATCTATAAAAAGTGGTTGTAGTAACCACACGTAAATAAACCATATTATGCATATGTATGTATTATGTATGCAAAGTTCATAAAACTATAACAGAAAACTTATACATTATTAATATGCATGCAAAGTACCTATATGATTGTTTGTCTATGATAATAGAAGTCTAACGGGTCTTGCTAAAACCTTACCAAGCCCAAACTTTAATGGCACACCTTAATACTAACGACACGCCCATAAACAAATTTAAGACTAAGTACCTACCTACTTACCTACTTAGTCTATGGTCGTGTGGGTCTATAAAAAAAAAGCAAAATGTTCCCAAAATATACTGGCTTACAGCAATAAAAGTTTTAGGCAGTCGTAAAAAAATGTAATAGGTACATATTTATAAAAATGTTTCAACGCGTAACTATTTGAATTCTATTTTTAAGTGTGTCATTCTATTTTCGAACTCACTTGTTTGTAATGTCATTTGAAGAAATCAGAGAACAAAATATTTTTTAGTGTCCGAGAAAATTAAAAGTTATTTTTTGTAGCGTTTGGCTTTTTTATTTTAATTTAATAAAAGTTATTTATTTATGTATCTTTGCTGGTGGTACCTAATTGATAATGTGGACGTTGGTGGAGCACTCCTATTTACTCGAAGCAGGCCAGATTATACACGCTATCAGGGAACACAGACTCACCCCCGGTTTCCGAAAGGCCGATCAATGTTAAAATCAATTTAAACTCTTGTCAAGTCATCTGATTGGTTGACTGAATTATCAACAACCAATCAGATGACTTGACAAGAGATTTAACAGGAGATTAGTTAATTTTAGCGTTGACAAGCCTTTCAGAAACCGGGTGTAAGACAAGGAATTCCTCTCTTAAGCAGCCTAAGTTCGATAAGGGGACCCGGTGTAAAATCTTGACGTTTTGCCGTTTGTCTGATAGTCGAATAGTGAAATGGACTAGAAAGAATTTAGTTGTGCAATGACTCCCGCACACTCTTCTAAATTTATTTCATAATGCTAAATTTTTGGGTTTTCTGTGTGGGAGAGATATGCCTCACAGAAAACCGGCGAGAAGCAACACTTAGGTACGTTTTGTTTCGCCGAGTGAATGAGGTTGCCGGAAGCCCAATTATTCCCCCCACTCGCCATCCTCAATCCTCAAATCCCTAATAACCCACAAAAGACCTGCAACGTATTTGTAGTAACTTCTTTGATACTACGAGTGTCCATGGGCGGCACTGATTGCTTACCATCAGGTTATCCATAATCCGTCTGCTCGATTACCGAATTATGACATACCTACAAAAAACAAAAATTCGATGGAGTCATTGAACTGTACATAATTTATTTTAATTATAAGTAACTAGTTCAGATCGTCGAGAAATCATCGTCATTTTATGAGAAAAAAACTTGATTAACAAATAAAGACAAAACTCAAATCAAGGTGTAAAATGTTCTATTAACCTGTCCGTAGCCACCGTCATACTTACAAATTGATAAACACACATCCATGACTGATGGCTGTTTGCAAACTACACGGGTTAACTGATTAGGTAGGTGCTGTGGCGCGGCGCTCCAGCTGAGCCGTGTTTTCGTTTCATTAAAAACAATAATGTAATTAATTATTGTTGTCTACACTCGTAAATTCGTACTAGGAAAATGAGTAATGCTTTAAAATATGTACTGTTTCACTGGCTCCTTATTTCAATTAGTAAATTATGTGCGTTTGTTTTCAGAATCGGGAACGTTTTTTGTTTTATGTAAGTACCTGGATTAGAGGGTAGGCTCTGCGTTACCCAGCGCGGCAGCGGTTGATTGGTAATAAGTTAAAAAGATAATAAATAAATGAAAGTAGATAAAGCTGTTCTACAGAAAATTGTTGGTTAAGGTTTATTTTTTTTTGCGATCTGTCGTCAAACGAGCTGACGGATTACCAGATGGTAAGCATCGACGCCACACATGCATACACACAACACCAAAGGAGTTACGAATCCGTTGCCGGCCTTTTGGGGATAAGGTTTTCGGGTATTCAAGGATTGATTTTAGATGGGGAGAGATTGGGCCTCCGGTAACCTCACTCACACTGCGAAACAACACTATGGTTATTTCAGTTTTCAGGTGTTTAAAAAAGTGAAAATATTAATAACTATATTTTGTGTTTAATTGTATATTTGAATCTAATATTCAGCGATCACCAATTAAATAACAACGCATATACCTAGGTATTACCTACATCACATAACGTACCTATGTTTTTAAGATATCATGGTGAAATTCAATATCAGTAGGTATCATAAAACTAGGATTATGATCACGAGACCGGATACTTAGTGAAAAGTATAAATCAACATTAGATACTTATAAAGTTCTGTACATTAGAACGTTATCAAAAAACTTCCAAATAATTTAGATAGCACTAAATAGGGGCATTAGCTAGAGATCTTTTAACATCAAGTTACAGGCTTCCTAGTACACAAGGGGCCAGCGCGAAGATAACTAAATAGATATTACAAATGATAAGTAATATTTAGAGCAAACAGCTGTCGGTACTTCACAAACACTTGATCACGACACACGAGCGTGACACCTCAATTAAATTATAATTGATGTTCACATAGACATAAACTATGTATTTTTGCAAAACTACCTAAATGTTGCGCAGTAGGAATACTTTATTTAAAAAAGCTTTCATAAGCGCTATTTATTTCTTCGCTTTCAACAAATTGATCTGTGCACTGTTCGCGGGAAATTCTCGTCATTTATAACTCAAATGCCGCTAAATGTAACCGAGTTGGATAGCTGAAAGTCTACACCGATTAGACTTGATCTCTCAATTAATCTTTTTAAAGCCAATTAAGAGTTTCATTGAATAAGTTATAAATGTTCTGAAACGCCATTGTTTTGTATCTCCTGTAAAATTCATTCATTCACTAGACCTACAATACAAATAGAACTGAATGTTTTATTTTTATTTTACATACTGATGCAAGCAATGTAACCAAATTATGATAATCAATACAGAATTGATTTGCAAAATTTAAATAAAACCTCGTTTACGATTGTCAAAACAAAAACAAAATAAAATTTAAATAAAGAATTCGTGTTTGTAAAAATGAAGGTTACCTAAAAGTTTTTTTTGCTTTTAAAATCAGAAATAGATGACGAAAGTTTTTGAAGTAAAATATAAAAACTTACCTAGGAAAATAAGGGCAACAGCCCAAATAAATAATCTCCAAAACATGTTGTTCACGTAAAATATGACACTATTCACTAATCATCCTTTTTCTATTAAAAAACATGGTCCTTTTTATAAATCAGTCTTTTTGCTCTCCAAAACACTACATTCTATCAATTGCACGATTAAACTTCACTATGATAACATATCTTTCATTAATGATTAATAAAATACAATAAAACTATTTAATATTAGTTCTGGCCACTCGTCTAACGAATCGTTTATCATTAGATTTCTTTTATCGTATTTTATCGAAAGATTGGCGGGAAAAACACGCGCGAACTCCACGCTTTCCGTGTTCCGACTGATGCCGCGGAAAATCTCAACTAGACTTTTCAGGCATAGTCAATGACCGATTCTTTTTCGTGCGCCTTTAGTGATGTGAAATATTTGTGAAAATAAAATGTTTATATACTAGGAGTAGATACTTTTTTATATTCAAATAAAACTGTATATTATTATCGTTTAAATTATTTATTGCCAATCGATAAGCAGGCAGATCTAAAATAGAAACAGTCTGGTAGATTTATCACAGCTAAAAAATGTGTCATAAAGCGTTACCTAGCATATTTTTAGGTAAGCACTATAATATGAATATTCTAACAATTTTCGTAAGTAAATGTTAACAATCAGAATCGTTATTTAAGTAAAAAAATAACTTTTCGCTCGCGATCTCCCCTGTGGATATTAGAAAAAAGTAAGCGGTATCCATTCTCCAAACTCCTTCCTTTATACTTATGTAAGTACTTATACAAACTAAAATTATAGAAAACGATTTATTATGACCTGAAAGAAAGACAAACAATCACTTCTGTACATATAAATAAGCAAGGATAAATTTATACTAAGTTCCCAATTTTATCATGTGTCTTTTCAATGTTACCAATATCACCGAACGATTTACAATACAATAAATTTGCTAAGTCAAGTACCAGTAGATATCTCATCAAACCACGATTTTCCCAAATGATCGTTGACATTATTATTGTGTTTTCAATGACAATGACATCGATCAAGATCAATACTGATAGCCAGACATGTGGTTAGTTGTAACGCGTACGTATTTATAGAACAAAGGGAAATATATTTCAGTAAGTATGTTGTTATTGAATATGGAATATGGACTTTAGGTAGGTATTATCACATCACTACATGGAACAAAGTCGCTTTCTCTGTCCCTATATCCCTATACGCTTAAATCTAGAAAAGTTGCAGTTATTTATGGATAATGGTTATAAAGATGATTGAAGAGGAAATTTTATAAATGTATGTAATTACATCCGTTTAATAGTGGGTCGCTAGTTTGGTAATGAAGTGTAATTAATAAGTTTAATTGGTTTTATTACAGCAACAGCGACAATGCACTTGTTGTGGGCGATGTTGCGTCTATGGGCGGTGCCGATTATATCCCATTTGCCGTATTATCATATAAAAAAAAACAACTTATTAAGCATAATTTCGATGACAAATTGTAAAAACATGCATAGGTGGAAGTTTGCTTGAATGGAGTTAATTTTACTGTGTCTTTAAGCAATTAGTGCAAAGTTGACATTTGATTGTTGAGAATTTTTCTGAAGAATGTTCCTATAGCGTCTCTGGTTTTAATACCACCTGTTATAGCTTTAAAAAAAGTGTGGGAGAGCCAAGCTTCGGCATGAATGGGTCGTCTCGACTGGAGTGATACTACGGTCTCATAGAAGTTTCGCCGTGTGATTGAAGTTACCGGACGCCCAATCCCTCCCCCACTTTCCATTATGTCTAAAAAGCAACCATGGACATGGTAATCCGTCCACAGGTTTGCCGTCCTATCACATAAAAAAGTTTGTGTATTTTTTTTTATTTCCCATTGCAATAAAGTGTAAGAGAAAATAAGTAGAGATAACCTTTGAATTTACACATTACAGTCAAGGTAATTGTCAATCGTTCATGGTCAGAAATAAGCATGTATGTGTATGATAAATAAAGTGTACTGATCCGCCCCCCGGCCTCACATGGGTGCTAATTAATAATGTGTCATCTTTGACAAGTATTGGGAGCCGCCATCTTTAATGCTGTGCAAAGTATAATGAAATGACAGTGGCCGAATGTAGCAGATTTTTTAACGCTCCAATTTATTTAATCTCTATCCAAAATCCCTTGATCGATTGATAAAAACTATATTTAATTCATCGGCTAAATGATACTTTTTTAATTTTCATATTGTTCTAGGTTATTTGTGTAATAAGTACCTATGTTATAAGTATGACAAAAAGCGTGCAAAATTCATTAAAAAGTATGATTTTTGATAACTTGAAAAATAACTTAGTATCGAACATACAGAAAAGAATTGAAAGTAAAAAATATTTCTTTGTTTAGCCAATGTAAGATAATTTCACATGGATATAGCAATTCATGCTGTGATAGAATTACAATATCAATGATATTAGATAAATACCTAAGTACTTCAAAAACAAGACCATAGTGAAAACAATAGGCACCTATCGAATGATCAAGACATCATTTCGAAAACGAAAGACAAAAGCAAAAATTTCAATTAAACAAAAAAGTATTGTTTTAAAAAAAAGCCTTTTTGTTTATCAATTTGGAAGCCGTTTTGAATGATTTCACCAAAAATGAAAGTGAAAGCCATTACAATCGTTATTGATTATTTTTAAATAGAATTTGCTTCGTCTTAGTTTAAAATTGCATGATTAGCTTGTAAGTATTGATCACGATTCCACATAATTTTGCATCTATTTCAGAGCTATGCTCGGTATTTTTTTACCATGAGTCCTAACTGAAACGACTTATCACCCCCGAAAAATCTTGTATGTACTCAGAAGGCGTCATCGCGCTTCAAACTGAAGCAACTAAAACCATTCTCAACTAAAATAGTATGAAATTTCTACGATTAGTCAATTTTGGCACGTGGCATGTCGTGACGTATTTACGAGTATCAATTTTAATTTCATTATGCCGTCTTGTGTTATTACTACGAGTAAAAATGCGACTGGAATTACGAAAAAAGTGAATAAGATTACATTTCATCTGCAAGCATCGACTGCAATAGTATATTTAATTAATTATTGAATTTTTTTTATCGATTTATTTCTCTATGAAAATGATGCGGCCATTTTGTGAGTGTTATCATTCTTGGTGAAAATTTTACCCACTCATTTATTTGTTGTGGGTTATATTTTTGTCCATTATGGAGCCTATGTCATATTAGTTTCCCTGACAAAAAAAATAAATACAAATCATACAAAGGGCACGGTTAGAATAATTTTGGAAACCATCTAGCCAGAGCATAGTGCGGCTGGCGGGGGGATTGGCGTATTGTTTTTGGACACATTTGACGACATGTAATTATGTGTGAAAGCGGATTCTGGTTTGTTCTGTATTCTGAGTATGTACTATATAAAAATCGTTGAAGAATTCAAGATTCAGATGATATAATTCTTATATAATATCGTAAAGCTGTAGCGTTTGTTTGAACGCGCTAATCTCCGCAACTACTGGTTCGAATATAAGTGTGTTTAGAGCCATGCTTCGGCACGAATGGGTCGGCTCGACCGGAGCGATACAACAACAGCGTTGTGTATCGCCGTGTGAGTGAGGTTACCGGATACCCAATCCTTCCCCTTCCCCAATCCCTCCCCAGTCCCTAAATCTCCAAATCCATAATCCCTAAAAGGTTGGCAACGCATTCGTAACTCCTCCGTTGCGGGTGTTGCGGCGCTGATTGCTTACCATCAGGTAATCTGTCTGCTCGTTTGCCAAAATATTACATAAAAAATTGAACAATTATTTTTGTTTTTGTTAGTTATACCCTACCCTATAGCCATCCTGGAGGCTATATATAGGGTATAAAACATCACTCTACGATCTGTAATCTGTAGGGCGGGTGAAATCCCGCGAGAATAGCTAGTAGGTATATAATATTATTATATACTAGCTATTCTCGCGGGATTATATTATAAACGTCATGGTGGCCCGAAGGTTAAGGCGTCCGCATCTCATACATGAGGAGGTCTCATATAAGAGAAGCGGACGCTGGGTTCGAAACCTGGCAATTAGGTAGGTACTAATGTGTGTCATATTATGTAGGTACTTACGTCCTAAGTTCATCAAAACACCACAGACCTACGGTGAAACCCGTGCGTACGGCACATTGCGTTCCACGCGCACCTCAAAGAGCCTATAAACCACACCTATAGGACTGATGTTTAGCCGGGGCCTCGGCCTAGAGCTGAAGAGCGATCGGGGGTTTTTAGTCAGTAAGAGTCTGACATAAGAGAAACTTTCCTCTCGCCTCACCCTTGCCGGGGGAAGTCATTTGATGATTTTCCCCTGACAAAAAAAGACGGTGAAGGAAAACATCGTGCGGAGACTTGGACTTATAATTTCTAATTTTAAGTTTGAAATCGCCATCTGCCTTTAGCAAGTGTGATGATTAATGCTCGAAACTTCTCCGTGTGAGAAGAGGCCTTTGCTAAGCAGTGGGCACTTAAATATATGATGATGATGATGATATAATATACAAAAATGTTTCAAGATAAAAGAAAAACACATCGATGTATTTTTTTGTTATGGAAATAATTTAATCTAACCTTCACGTACAACTATCCCTTAAACATTGAAATACGTATATAAATATAGACAGCTACATGCACTTTAGTCATAAATCATAATTGAATTGTTTTACAGTTGTACCTACGTAACTGTTGCTACAAACAGTGAGTTTTGGCGGCTGTCCAAACTGGCCTGCGAAGATTTATCTACACATTTTTATCGATTTCATGCTCAGAGTCTTGGTAGAACCAAAGATACCATCGTAAAAAATATTTTATTAACTAATGTTCATTCAGGAAAAGTCTATAAAATAAAAATTTTGAAACGTAGAGTCGAGGTATATATCAGGCGGTAGCCACCTTTTCTTTACTGTAGCCATTGCCTAACAAGACGAATAACTGACACCGAAGTTATCCGACATCCGTGCGGAGCAGAACTTTATTTATTATATAATAAGTATACCTAAAGCATTTGAGTTAATGCTCGGATATTAATAATTACTTAATAATAATACCTTTTTGATAGCATACTTTTTTAATTTGGACTTAGGGCTTGCACACTGGTCGCTTATACTGAAAAATATTTGAACGCCATATAATTTTATTTTTAATTATTTTACTTTTTTCGTCGATATATGGTTTCCGTAATTTTTTTCATCAAAATCGGTCAGTTATTTAAAATTTTAAATGTATAAAACCTTTTTATAATATTATTAAAGGCAATCTGGAAATTTCTTGTGAAGGAAATATGCTCGACGCCATATTCCTATTTTATTTCATTTTAAAATACAAATGGCATTTTGTAATTTTTGTGCTTAAGTGTGACAGATTTATGTTTAAATTTAATATCATTAATAACTTACATAAATAAAACCTTTACCAAACTCTAAAGTTTCTACAATTATAATTATAGATTAAGTATTATTAATAACTTGTCTTACTTTTTATTAAAATATTGTTGTATAAAAGCATTATAGGGAAACATTTTCCTTTTGTGTCTGAGTACCTATTTCAACGTTATATTTTATTTTTTCCTACTAATTGCCTACTAGGTACAATACATGTTTTGACTAAAACTACACAACTTTGACAGGAGATATGAAGTACGTTACGTGTTGGCAGTTTGCCCATTTCATTCATAAACCCGTTAGTACTGTGTACGCATTGAATTATTTTTAGAAGCAGGCCACTTGAACGGGTCAAATCAACCCTTCATACGTAGCCATCAACCTATGAAATATTATGGCGTGGAGCTGGAGAGTAATTGGTTTAATAAAATAGAAATGTTTTATTTCTAAAATCAGTTTTATGTTCAGTAGCGATTGGAACAAACCACGTAAGTGTTAAGTAGTACTTATTTAATGTTCCTTTTGCAATCCATGAATTTCAGAGCAGGTCGATACATATCATAAGAGGCCTTCCTCTCTTCTTATTATAAGCTTGCTATGCCCATCAGGGTCCATAATTGTGACAATTTTATATTTCCCTTTCCACCTTATGTACCTACCAACATAATAGAATGCAATAAAGGAAATAAATATGAAAAGTTTACCTACAAGACTTCGAATTTTTAAAATTCGAACAGCATGACTATCAAATTTTTTCAAAATAAATCAGCTAGCAACCCCGTTTTAAATAATCTACAAATCTACGGCAATAATGATTAAATGACTTGATTAACGATCAAAGTTTTATTGTATTCGGTATAATCGTTATTATGCCCTTTACAAGCGAGTATTAAGATATTAAGTATTTATTAAAGTCAAGTCGAAATACTTTATTGATTATTACGGAAATAACTGTACAGTCAGCGACATATTTAGAAGAGTAAGTTTAACAATAAATTTCGTTAATTATTTGTGCGAACTGAGTGCATTCAACCACCACATTTTCCGAGGTGAATTAGCATGGGCGAGCCATATTTCAGCACGATCGGCCCGGCCCAGGGTCATAGGGAGGAGGGTGCTATCCTCTATCATAAAATCCCTTATCCGTAAATCCCTAACAAGCCACAAGAGGTCGGCAACGCACTCGTAGTAACTCCTTTTGTATTGCTTACCATCCGGTAATCCGTCTGATGGTACATAAAAAAGGTTACAGGTTAAACGAAATTACACACTGCGGCGTCTGCGGTGCAGGCTTGGACCAGGAGTTGGAACGCTAGGGCTGTCTTGGCGTAAGGAGTCACTCAATGATGTTTTCTGCTCAAAACAAAAGATACTTAAGCAACAGCAGATTCAACATTTTCAGCGATTTTCAAATCGCCTGTTGGTAACTAGTACATTATTCTCTAAAGAACATTTTCTAACCTTTGATCAGGCTACAGAAGACGTACCCTGGCTGATGAATATACTGAACGATTTACAGATTAAAGAAACCTCAAGTACGTAAATTGTAAATCGTAAATTGTAAGATTTGTGATTTTTCTGTAACTCAACCAACAAATAAATAAATAAAGTTGTGAAATGTGAAACATTCAGAATCACGTAGCTGTTTGACGAGAGAAGCGGATTGGCGATGTATCTGCCACTAAGTTATTATGCTTTTCATAAATGTATTCGCTATTAATTTTTAAATAATTTATTACCTTGCAAACATTCACTTGATCATTCTGCTGTGTAATATTTAATTACTTTCTCTGCATTTTTAAACAAACAAATTTTCGTTTTTGTTTTTATCTAATTTTTGTTTTTTGTTTCTCTAAATACACGTGTACCTACTTAGTGTGCACTTTCTAAATTTAAAGATAATATAGATTTTTTGTTTTATATTATTTGTTTGTACCTCAGTAAGTGAATTAAATGTGATTTTAGGATACGCAGCGGGTATTCAGACATTGCAACAGGATTTTGGCTGTTAACTAGTTTTAACATTATTGAAAAATCTTTCCGTGAAATATAATGATATTAACTAAAATTTACACGTGAGTAACCCGCGAATTTTAGTTAATTTAGTATGTCTCACGATAGTTATTATATAATGATATTGTGATTATTAGGTACTTAGCTAAAAACGTTATATATTTTCATGCGTGTCCGGAGTCATGGCAGAAAACTAACTACGCATAAGTATATACCGTTGTAACCTTCAGAAATAAATAACGTGCACTTGATATGAATTTGTTTATATTTTTATCAATTAGTTACAACGAGTAACTTAGTTATTTTTTATCTGTCTTGTTCATTGTGATCATAACTCTAACATTTTGTCACTGACTGTATAAAATTAGCATTATTAATCACTGATACGCTTCACAATAGTACTCAAGACTTGTTTGTCAAATTATTTTATGCTTGTTCAAAGAAATTTATTGTTGTACTCGTTTCTAAGATTATTTATTTGCTTATTATCTTTTTATGATTATTATTTATAGCTATGACGTCATTCAAGTTAATTTCATTTCAAAACAAAATATCTTATAAAAGTCTTTGTTGCAAATAAACAATGCATTGAGCAATGCAAAAATTATAATAATTTAAAATACTTCCGTGAGACATTCTAAATTAATTATAATGTTTTCGGCTTACTCACGTTATAATTTGACGAGATACTCGACTAGTTTCAAGCCATGCTAGAAGAGGCCCATAGTGCTTTTCTTTTTTTTTTCTTTTATGTTCATTGCTTGTTTTGTCCCTCTTTAACTATATTCGTGTATGTTTGTTTCTTGCGTCATTTGTGTGTGAAATAAATGGTTTTTCTTTCTTTCTTCTTTCTTTCTTTCTTTCTATTCATGAGCAGCATTCCGCGACTCCTCGACTGTCGCGACAGTCGCCGAGTTCCTTGTTCCTTGATACACATAAAGTTATTTCAAATAGTTATTTTATCTCTCCTTATTCCCCAAAAGGCCAACAACGAACTAGTTGTTGTTGTTGTCATCCGTTGTTGTGAATGCCCATGGGCGGTGCTGATTGCCTACCATCACTGACCATCAGGTAATCCGTCAGGTCATTTGTCGTGATAAGGCAAAAAAAAACTTACAGTGATTTCATAATTTCGTAGAGTGTTGGTTGTGCATATTTGTTCGCGGCCCGTAATCGAGAATCAATGGCGTTGACGTTCTGAAGGACTTTGATTAATTGCCTTAATGACGCAATCCCTGGTAAACATGGTGACCGAATGTTGTGTAGTCTTCTTTTTACTGAGTGCGCAGTAGTTTTGGTGGAATCATCAGGACTGCACGGTTCCGGTCAGGCCTGCCGACGTTAACGAGGAGGCGAGATGGCTCCAGGACGCCATGTCTCGGATGTGCGACGTGGCGATGCCCCGGATCCGGGCGTGCCAACGCAAGCGCCAGGTGTATTGGTGGTCGCAGGAGCTGGCTGCTCTGCGTGGTGAGTGCACCGCAGCGCGACGCCGATACACCAGGCACCGCAGGCTCC
Organism: Spodoptera exigua; assembly: GCA_902829305.4. Lineage (NCBI taxonomy): Eukaryota > Metazoa > Arthropoda > Insecta > Lepidoptera > Noctuidae > Spodoptera > Spodoptera exigua. The sequence continues at coordinate 13,103,466 of LR824618.2, read as the reverse complement.
GTATCCGCCCTCTGGACGCTGAAACCAGAGAGGCGGAGCTGTACGAGGAGTACAGGGCGGCGAAGGCCACCCTAAGGGTGGAGATCCGGCGGGCAAAAGATCGGGCCCGCGAGGAGATGTTGGAGACTCTGAACAGAGACCCGTGGGGACGCCCCTACCGCATGGTGCGTGATAAGCTCCGCACCTGGGCGCCCCCACTGACTCAGAGTCTCCGGCCGGAGGTCGTGGACGAAGTGGTTGGGGCACTATTCCCCCGACCACAGATAGGTTACACGCCTCCCACTATGTCTCCGCCCCCTGCGGTGCCCAATGCGGGCTACAACGACGACGACGGTGAATCCGCTCCGGAAGTGACCGAGGTAGATTTGAGGGTGGCGGTGCGCCGGCTGAGCGGCAAGAACACCGCCCCAGGACCTGACGGGCTGCATGCCAAGGTTTGGGTCCTGGCCTCGGAGGCTCTCAGGCCTCGACTAATTGGTCTTTTCAGCGCATGCTTGGAGAGGGGCCAGTTTCCGCTGTCGTGGAAGACGGGTAAACTGGTCCTCGTGAAGAAGCCGGGGCGTCCTGCGGACTCTCCGTCCGCGTACCGGCCCATTGTGCTGCTCGACGAGGTGGCAAAACTGTTCGAGAGGATTATATCAGACCGCCTCGTCGGGCACCTGTCTAGAAGGGGGCCGGATTTAGCGGACGGCCAGTTCGGCTTCCGCAGAAGGCGCTCCACGGTAGACGCCATCATGCGCGTGAGGGACCTCACGACGGGGACTGCGTTGGCCAGGGGGCGAGTCGTCGTGGCGGTGTCTCTGGACATCGCCAACGCCTTCAATTCGTTGCCCTGGAGCTGCATTCTGGAGGCACTCCGGTACCACCGGGTGCCTGCCTATCTCCGTCGTGTAGTCGAGGCTTACTTGACGGACAGATGTGTCATCTACCCCGGTCACCGGGGCGTGTGGAATCGGCGAGAGGTGTCGCGCGGTGTTCCACAGGGATCGGTCCTGGGACCTCTCCTGTGGAACATCGGGTACGATTGGGTGCTACGCACCGACCTCCCGAGCGGCGTCAACATTGTTTGTTATGCTGACGACACGCTGTTGCTGGCGAATGGGAGGTCACATCAGGCGGCGGCCGACCTGATGTCGCAAGCGGTCGCGACAGTCGTTGCAAGGATCCGGCAGTTGGGACTCGAGGTGGCGCTTCACAAATCCGAGGCCATGTGTTTTTATGGCCGTCGGAACGCGCCACCTCCAGATGGGTCCCAAATAATGGCAGGAGGAGTTACCATCGGCGTCGAGTCGGCGATGAAGTACCTGGGTCTCGTCCTCGACAGCCGATGGAACTTCACGGAGCATTTTCGTCGTTTGGCTCCTAAGTTGGAACGGTCTGGGGCCGCGCTCAAGCGGCTCCTTCCCAACCTCGGGGGGCCAAACGCCTCCTGCCGGAGGTTGTACATGGGGATTGTGCGATCCATGGCCCTCTACGGTGCCCCTGTGTGGGCGCCGGATTTGAAGCGGCGGCCGGCTCGTACGCTGGTCGCGTCCCAGAGGGTCATGGCTATCCGAATAATCCGCGGATATCGCACGATCTCCGGGGAGGCGGCGAACCTCCTTGTCGGATCACCGCCATGGGATCTGGAAGCGAAGGCGCTCGCGCGCGTCTACAGTTTGCGCGCAGACGCGCGTCGCCGGGGCGAGGATCCTCTGCCGCGCCAAATTAGTGCGTGGCGGAATGAGCTCCGGCGAGATCTCATGGCTGAGTGGAAGCAGCGACTGTCGCAACCGAGGGCCGGGCACGCTACTATAGCAGCGATAAGACCCCTCTTTGAGGAGTGGCTTGAGAGACGCCACGGCGTCCTCACCTTCCGCCTGACGCAGGTGCTTACCGGGCACGGCAGCTTTGGTAGGTTCCTGTTTCGGATCCAGCGGGAGGAAACGCCCGAGTGTCGTCATTGTGAGGATCACCTGGAGGACACGGTGGAGCATACAGTGGCGGAGTGCCCTCCTTGGGCTGAGCACCGCCGTGTTCTCAGGGAAGTGATCGGCGGCGGCGACCTCTCGCGCCCGGCCTTAATCGAGGCCATGGTGCGCGAGGGAACTATCCTCCTCGCGCCCCAGCCGCCGCAGAAGGCGACATTCCGGACGTCGGGGATCGAGAGATGATCTCCGGCCACCGTAAGCGCGGGTCTGCGGACGGCGAGTAAGGGTAGCTCGCCGCCCGACCAAAACCGGACCCGAGCGTACGGCGCGTAGCGTTCCGCGCGCGCCTCAAAGAGCCAATAGACCACCACAGTCGGGGCCCTAAAGGGCTGATGTTTAGCCGGGGCTGCGGGGTAAGCGCAATGAGGCACCGCGACCTCGGCCCAGAGCAGGAGAAGGAACGGGGGGGTTTTTAGTCAGTAAGAGTCTGACACTCTCTCTCGCCTTACCCTGGGCGGGAGAAGTCATTGGATGATTTTCCCCTGACAAAAAAAAAAAAAAAAAAGGACTGCACGGTTGGCGCAGAGGCTGGGCAAATGGCGGATATGCTATAACGATTCGATTCCCGCACAAAACAACACTTTGTGTGATCCACAAATTGTTGCTCCGAGTCCAGGATTTTGATCCTGTATCGTGAGTGCGTTTAAAACACACAAATTCACATACACGTCACACCTCGACCCGAAACAATAATTTTTATTCCCACTTTGGGATGAGCAACATAGCTTCACTAGAAGACAGACGGACAGACTGACAGGCATAAAGTTAAATCTGTGAGAATCCCAGATTCCAAATGTGCTGTTGGCATATTGAAAATGTATAAATAATATTACCTTTTTCAATCGAAATTTTTACATATATATTGCATTGGTATAAATTATGACCGGATTTTTTCTACTTTTCCAAAAATTCGTCCTCTCAAATAGATTTGTTAACTCTCAAATAAGTAGGTGTTTATAATTAACTGATTTATTGCCATCGCTGTTGCCCAGAGGTTGTATGTACTATGTACTTTCTATGATAATTTAGACACCACTGACTTACGGTGAAGAAAAACACCGTGAGGTAATTATAAGTTTGGAATCGCCAATTCCCTTGAGCAAGCTTGGTGGCATTAATGCTCAAACCTTATCCGTGTGAGCACTTATAAGCTGATGATGTGAAACTTAACTATAATTAAGAAAATATGTAGTACTAATTCGTCGTCCTCAATGAAGGTCACAACGTATTATGCGGGTGTTATCACCATTGAATCCATTCCAAATAGATAGAATGTGCGCTAAACCCATCTCCAATAATATGCAACATTGCAATGCTTATTTAGATAATACCTAGCCGGCGAGCGCCATCTATGCATATAGGTACTACAGTAACATTTGAGAAGGTTATTGAATTGTATTGTTGATCTTCTTGCAATGTCAAGATGGTTTAATGTTTAAAAATTGTATTACTATCTCATTGTATTGCATATAAAAGCAGCGTGAGGGAACAATCCTCCTCACGCCCCAGCCGCCGCAGTAGACGACATTCCGGGCGTCGGGGATCGAGAGATGATCTCCGGTCACCGCGGGTCTGCAGATGACGAGTAAGGGTAGCTCGCCGCCCGACCAGAACCAGACCCGTGCTTACGGCGCATAGCCAATATACCACCACATACGGGGCCCTACAGGGCTGATGTTTAGCCGGGGTTGCGGGGCAAGCGCAATGAGGCACCGCAGCCACGGCCTAAACCAGGAGAAGGAACGGGGGGTTTTAGTCAGTAAGAGTCTGACACTCTCTCCCGCCTTACCCTGGAAGTCATTTGATGATTTTCTCCTGACAAAAAAAACATACAAAAGCAAACAGCAATTTACTTTACCTTACTTTACTGAAAACCCTGGTACATACAAATACATCGTAGTTAGAATCTATTTGACATGACCGTCGTGGCTAGCCACATCTACTACGCAGCTACGCCGTAGCGCATGTATGGGTCCTTAAGAGCCGAGCTACGCAGTGTGATCGTGTTTACTACGTTGCTACGACATAGTAGCGGGTTTATGAGGGCAGATTATCATTAAAAGACTTCTCCTGGTCTGGGTGAGACGAGAGGCAGACACAATAGTACTAATGTATAGTATTAAACAGCGAGGCAATCTATTTAATCAGGATGTATAGTATCTGGTAAATATTGGTACTATGCCAGCTTTATGTAAAATAGTGCGGTTACGTTAATCGTTACAACGCATTCATAGTCACAGATTACTAATAAACGAGTCAGAGATTCATAGTACAAGTATACGAGGTGATTAATTATACACTGACAGTTGCAAACGGCTTGCAATGTTTACCGCCTGCCACTGAGAATCAAAGCTTATGTTGCTTGCGTAGTGTCTCTCTCTAACAACAAAGGATTTGAAAATGTGTAGCCGCTTGCCTTTCTTTTGTAGGTATTTTTTTATTTAGAAAAAGCTTGCCTTACGCTAAGCTTAAATCCTGTGTCATGGGTGCGTTATCAAACATACAAACCACCCAGACCCGAAACAACACTTTGTGGATCACACAAAGTGTGATCCAATTGCTTTGCAATTGTGATTCTAACCGACCGGTTCTCCGGTGTTCCGGGTCTGGGTGTGATGTGCATGTGAAATTGTATGTTTGTAAACGCACCCACGACACAGGAGAAAATCGTAATGTGGGGCAACGTTTAAAAAAAATAAAAAAAACTACGTCTTTACCAAATTTCACAGAAATCGATTAGGTAGTTTAGGCGTGAAGAAAAGACAGACAGACACTCTGTCTATCTGTCTTTTCTATTTTCGCATTTTTTATATTAGTTTGGATTTGGATTAAAATAGATAATTATAACAGGTTTGCTGCATGTCTTTCGATGCTTTATCAAATAAATTTCAAAGTGGTTTTTTTTTGTCAGGGGAAAATCATCAAATTACTTTTCCCGCCCAGGGTAAGGCGAGAGAGAGTGTCAGACTCTTACTGACTAAAAACCCCTGTTCCTTCTCCTGCTTTAGGCCGTCGCCGCGGAGCCTCATTGCGCTTGGCCCGTAACAACATGGTAATGGCTAATGGCTAATAATAAGATTGACCTGCTGAAAATACATTAAAGTGTCACAAAAAGTCGTAAATTATGTAAAACTTCCGATGTTCTGCAAATAATTTATGTCGCCTGAAGTCATTAATTTATGACTCCGCCAAAGAGACATACAAATGCCATTATAATTAAGGCAAATGCGAAGTTTTATGTGATATGAAGGACAACTAGTTTACGGATTAGCTGATGGTAAGCAATCAGCGCCACCCATGGGTAAACGGCAACGCTAGAGGAGTAAGTAACGTATGCGGTGCTGGCCTTTGACGATTGGGGTTTCGGAGATTTGGGGAAAAAGGATTGGGCGTCCGGTAACCTCACACACACGGCACAACAAAACCCTGTGGCTGTTTCACGCAAGTTGTAGGTATACTCCAGTCGAGCCAACCCATTCATGCCGTATCATGGCTTTCCACTTTATTTCTTTTCGATAAAGTATTTTGAAACTATGTGTAACGAAATATGTATACGAGTAATTGGATTCAATGAAATTCGTTTACAGTTAAAGTGGATTAGATTTTTATTATATTTTAGGACCATGGCAAATAATTGTATACATATTATAATAATAGTTTGAAACATTCGTAGTGTTTAACCAAATTATTTCAAAAGAAAAAATAATAATTAACCCTAGGTACTCATTAAATTTTTCTTAAACCTGACATTGCACCACGACCAAATCATCAAGTGACTCTTACCGACTAAAAACAATCCTTCGCCAGCACCAAGCCAGGGCTGCAGTAGATTACTGCGCTTCTTTTTTTTGTCATGGGAAAATTATGAAATAACCTCTCCCGCCCAGGGTAAGCAGGGCGCGAGAAAGTGGCAGACTCTTACTGACTAAAAACCCCCGCGTTCCATCACCTGCTATGGGCTGAGGCCGCGATGACTCATTGCGCTTTACCCGCAACCCCGGTTGAACATCAGCCCTATAGGGCCCCGTCTGTGGTGGTCTATTGGCTCTTTGAGACTCGCGCGGAACGCTACGCGCCGTACGCTCGGGTCTGATTCTGGTCGGGCGCGAGAAACCCTTACTCGCAGACCCGCGCTTACGGTGGCCAGATATCGTCTCTCGAGGTTACTGCGCTTGCACTCACAACCCCAGTTAAGCCAATACCAACAAGATGTGTTTGTGAATGATAAGAATCACTGTTTCGTGTAATAGTAAACAAAGTTGTAACAATATTTTACTCTAATGGCGTTGCGTGTCAAAGAAAACTAAATGTTACTCTGCTTTTATTTATAAAACAAGGGCATACAAGGGCATATTTTGTAGTAAAACTTTGACCTCCACTTTCATTGTGAAAATGAAGGTCAAAGTTCAAGAAAAGCTTTTTTTATGTGATAGGTTGGCGAACGAATAGACGGAATACCTGATGGTAAGCAATGAGTGCTGCGCATGGACACCCACAATACCGGGGAGTTACGAGTGCGTTGTAGACCTTATTGAGATTAAGGATTTGCAGATTTTGGGATTGAGGATTAGGGATTGAGGGAGGGAAAGGATTGGGCCTCTAGTAACCTCACACGGCAAAACAAAACGCTGTGCTTGTTTCATGCCGGTTTTCTATGAGGCCGATGGCTTTTCCACACATTGGTGGTAAATATTAAAGATTTTTAGCTTTTGCACAAACATTTATGCAGGTTAACTTAATGCCACAGGCATTCTCTGACTTTTCATCACTGATATTATTTACAACTAGAGTTCAGAGAGACCTTAATGCATCCTATCGTAATTTTAGAAGCTCCGAGCTGACTCTGGCCCTAACCGGCGCCTGCAGATTAAATGCTATTTTGGGTAATTTCCCAGGCGCTAGGAATTTTCCTATATACTCAATGCGTTCACAAATGTCACTTATACAAACAATCCCACCCGGAACAACTGTCTGTGTGTCACAAATATTTGTGCTACGCCGGAATTACACCAGTTTCCCATCGAGAGCCTTAACTTAATCATAGACTAAAAATAGAATGAAATAAATTAAGATAATATTTAGGTTATATTTTTTCGATATTATTATATAGAAACTCTACCTAGAATACCTAAGTTAAAACAAATTAACTAAGTATTTTGCCATTAGCCTCGTACTATTCTGTCATTAACTTACAAAAATAGGGTCAACTTGATCTAAAGCACTTACCCATTCACATTATCAGCCTATAAGTGCCCACTGCGGAGCAAAGGCTACAGGAAAAGGTATGATCATTAATCACCATGCTTGCTCAAGGCGGATTGACAATTTCCAACTTATACTTAATTAGAAACTATAAGTCCAGGTTTCCTCACGATGTTTCCCAACTTCTTCCGTTTGTCAGTGATGTCTAAATAAATCAAAGAAAGTACATATAACTCGGAAAAAGTCACATTGGTACTTGCCAGATTTTGAACCTATGAATAAGTAGCGCCCCCTTAACCAACGACATCACTTACACATTGAACCTAATTATTATTAATAATAACGAAGTCCGTATGGTGCCGGACGTTAAGAATACCACCATCCCATTTCTTCCCGTGGGTGTCGTAAGAGGCGACTAAGGGATATTTCCTAAGGCCGTGCCTACTAATAAGCACTTTAGGCCACCGTGTGGGGTCGGTTAAACTACCAACAATAGCATTCCCAAGGAGGGTTAGCGTCAGGCGGGCGGCCGACTGTAAAATACTAGCCAAAACTCTAAGCAATATGTCAGTTATGAATGGAATGCGCGATAGTGTTAGGGCGTACCCCGCAGGCGACGCGCAGGGGCAGCACCCGGCTCCTGTGGGAAATGGACCAGGGTTGTTGCACCAGCCCGGGCGGGTGCAACGTAAGAAGTTAGCTCGGGAAATCAGATTGAGGTATGCCAGTTGGAATGTCGGGACTATGACTGGAAGGGCCAGAGAGTTAGCGGACATATTGAAAAGAAGACGAATAAACGTAGCGTGCTTACAAGAGACTAAATGGAGAGGAACAAAAGCGAGAGAAATTGGTGAAGGATACAAGTTCTATTACTGTGGAAGTGATGGCAAAAGAAATGGCGTAGGAGTAGTGTTAGATAGCAAATTGAAAGAAAGCGTGATGGAAGTACATAGGATGAATGACAGAATTATAGTTGTGAAAGTTATGTTAGAGAATGTTATGTTGAATGTAGTTAGTGTGTATGCACCACAAGTAGGATGTAATGAAACGGTGAAAGAGAAGTTTTGGGAGGATTTTGATACGGCCTTAATGAACATCCCTGTACATGAGGAGTTGATAGTGGGAGGTGATTTTAATGGACATGTGGGAAGAATGAGAGGTATGTTTGAAAGAGTACATGGCGGATGGGGTTTCGGAAATCCAAACAATGAAGGAGAGACACTGTTGCAATCCGCTACTGCATTTGATCTAGCAGTAGCCAATACGTGGTTTCAGAAAAAAGATGAACACCTGGCCACGTATAAAAGTGGTAATCATAAGACGCAAATAGATTACTTTCTAGTTCGGCGCAACCACTTAAAGTATGTGATGGATTGCAAAGTGCTGCCAGGAGAAGACTTAGTCTCACAACACAGACTCCTGGTTATGACATCAGTGGTTCAAATACATTGTAGGAAAACCAAAGAGCGCCCGCCCCCTAGAATAAAATGGCACAGGCTAGAGAGGAATGACTGCGCGAAGAAGTTCAGAGAGCGGGTGGTGGATAGAATGATAGAGATAGGAGACATGAATGATCGAAGTATAAATGAAAGCTGGAATGAGATGGCTGAGTGTATAAGGCAAGCAGCGAGAGATATTTTGGGAGAGACGAAAGGAAAGGGCAGAATAGATAGAGATACATGGTGGTGGTCGACAGGAGTTCAGAATGTATTGAAAGAAAAGAAGAAAAAATTCAAGGAATGGCAGTGCGTACAAACAGATAATGTTAGTTTGAAAGCTGAAAGAAAGAGTGAGTAAGATGCTTTAAAGAAAAAAGCAAAGAAAGCCGTAGCAATAGCAAAAGCAAAAGCCCAGGACAAACTATATGATACATTAGACAGTCCTGCAGGCCAAAAAGAGCTGTACCGGCTCTCTAAAATGAGGGAAAGAAAGGCGAGGGATGTTTGCCAGGTAAGATGTGTAAGAGATGAAAGTGGAATGGTTTTATCGGATAATGACAAAATCAAAGAGAGGTGGAAGGAATATTTTGAAAGACTTATGAATGAGGAAAATAATTGGAGTGGGGTTTTAGAGAGTAAACCAGTGAATGTGGGGTTAGTGAGAATGGTTAGTATGGAGGAAGTCAGAGTAGCAGTGAACGGAATGAAAAATGGTAAAGCCATTGGCCCAGATGGAATACCAGTTGAGGTGTGGAAGTTATTAAGAGTAGACGGATGGGTGTGGTTGGCTTTGTTCTTCAATAAATTGTTGCGGGAAGAAACCATACCTGATGAATGGTGCAACAGTTCTTTGGTGCCCATCTTTAAAAACAAAGGTGATGTCCTCGAGTGCAACAATTATAGAGGAATAAAGCTAATGTCGCATACCATGAAAGTATGGGAGAAAGTTATTGAACGGCGGCTGAGAGAAGAGAGTGACATTTCACAGAACCAATTCGGTTTTATGCCTGGTCGTAGTACAGCGGATGCCATATTTGCTATACGCCAGTTGTGCGAAAAATACAGAGGTGCACATAAAAACTTGCACATGGTATTCGTCGACCTCGAAAAGGCATACGACCGGGTACCTCGTGAGGTTCTGTGGTGGGCCCTTAAGGAGAAAGGTGTGCCTGGGAAGTATGTGCAGTTGATCCGATCAATGTATAGTCGCTGCAGTACACAAGTCCGGTCTGCAGCGGGCACCACTAGCAAGTTCAATGTGGCTGTCGGTTTACACCAAGGGTCGGCTCTCAGCCCTTACCTCTTCCTGATAATAATGGACGCTCTGACGTCGGACATTCAGGAAGAGGCTCCCTGGTGTATGCTGTTTGCCGATGATATTGTGCTGGTTGCCGAGAGTGCCCTAGAGGTCCAGAGCAGATTGGAGGTGTGGTGGCAAAGACTGGAGAGTGTTGGCCTAAAATTGAGCAGAACTAAAACAGAGTACTTGTTCTGCGATTTTGGCGGTCTCTCTAGTTCTGTGCCCATAGCTCTCGCCGGAACGCCCATACCAACCTGTTCTGATTTTCGGTACCTTGGCTCGCTTATCCAAGGAAATGGTGAGATAGACCGAGACGTGGCACATCGGATCAACTCAGGATGGATGAAATGGCGACTCACTGGAACAACTTGCGACCCACGGATGCCCCTCAGGTTGAAGGGTAAAATCTACAAGTCAGTGATAAGGCCTGTCCTACTGTATGGGTCAGAATGTTGGGCTCTGAAAAAGACGGATGAAAAGCGATTGCATGTAGCAGAGATGAGAATGCTGAGATGGATGTGTGGTGTGACGAGATTGGATAAAGTGAGAAATGAGTATATTAGAGGAAGTTTGAAAGTGGCGCCAGTGACTGAAAAGTTGAAAGGGAACCGTTTGTCTTGGTATGGCCATGTGAAAAGGAGGGATGAAAAGCATGTTACAAAAAAAGTCATGAGTATAAATGTGGATGGATGGAGAGGCAGGGGGAGACCAAAGAAAATATGGATGGATTGTGTGAGAAGTGATATGGAAGACAGAGGAGTTAGCGATAGCGTGACGAATGACAGGACAGAATGGAAGAAAAAAAACATATTGCGCCGACCCCAAATAAAACGGGACAAGGGCAGGAAGATGAATAACGAAGTCAATAGGTAAGTTAATAGGTACCTATTATATAGAAGGTAGGTGACGATAATTAGGTAGTTGTATTAAAGCATGGTCTGTAAAAAGTATTTACGCACTACGTCTAAGCGAGAGATTCGACAGTAGTCAAAAACTGCCAAAGGTAAATAATTAATCACTTACTTAACTATAGCCGGGAAAAGTATAAAAATCTGTAAATCACATGACTGACTACAATGCTCTAATCCGTTAACGAATTCCCAGTAGAATACCTAATTGTTTGAATAACAAACAAACTCTTTTACAGTTAACCTAACGAAAGTTAATAAATTTGAGAACCTATTTTGTAGCTGATTTTATCAGATTTTTACGTATCAGTAGGCCTCGTGACGTCATGCATTAAACTTTCAGTAGGTATGTAAATCGGTCAGAGAGAATAAACAGATACAACAACTAGTTTACGACGTCTTGTGTCGTTAAAGGAGCTATCAAATCCATAATATAACAATTAATGGCCCATTAACGTGTTGTTTGAAACTCTTCATAAGTTATTGTTACGATGCTGCGTCTTGAATGACACATTCATTAAAATTTGCAATAATTTTATGAAGAATATAAATATACATAAATGATGACTACATATAATACGTATGGATCAACGTAGTGCTAATTCAGTAGGTTGATTACATAAACACTCGGTTGAGTACATAAAGTACCTTTACATGGCTACGGCTACGATATTACTTAATTAGCTTTCATAGGAAATGTTTGGTATGATGTAAATGGTTGACCACATTCCTGTCATGATGAGTATACTGCCTGTTTATACCGCGAATGAGTAATATTTTACCAAATAAGTACATAAGTTATAAGATAAAGAGATATTTTGAAATCGCCACGTGAATCTCAAAATGCAGGCAGCAACAAACAAGAATATTCTTTTAAAGTGTGCGCCATCTAATGGCCGATAGCAGAACTGCGTAGTTACCTATGCTGCCATCTAGCGAGTATTTTTTGAAAGTAAACCATAGACAAGGACTAATTGTTTTCGTTTACGATTAATATTACAATAACTAAAGTATTTTTTTCAATGTATAAAATTTGATTTCATCAATTAACTAGATATTTATTATGTTCAATGTATACTTTTTACAATATATTTCATTCATAAAAGAGAAGTTTAGAGCAGAATCCTATTTATTCATTACCTGCTATTTTGTCTATGCCTTGCTCTATTATTTTGCGCCTGCGCTCTTGATGGTCTACGCGACGTACCTAAAATCATTTTGTGGAAAATTTGAAGTTTGTTGTTATTTGTGACAACTTATAATTCATAATTATTTATGAAAGCTCCGTGCTAATTACCATTCCAGGCGCGGGGCAAGATTTCACTGTGGTGGTTAGCCTGGATGCGTTCCGTCACTATACTTCGAGCGGTGTACGGTAGCCATCTTGGAATCGAACAAAGCTTCAGATGTGTAGTTTGTCTGTTTATCAATAATTTTTGTGCATTTTCTTGTAAATAGTTTGTATGTTTAGGATATGTACGGAACGTTCGTCCATATGTGTAAATAGCTATGGCTGCGACAAGGAAATTACAAGGTAATTTATTATGTTATCAGGTTAGAGATTGATTGACCCCAACCGATGTAGGTACGTGTTCTAGAGCATTATTGTCAATTGATGAGACCTCTGGCATACTGGAGCCAGCGGTGGCAAGCAGAATATGTGAAACGTGTGATGGTTACACGCGTACAGAGCGCTATGCGTACAGGTGGTCGGTAAAACTTGACAAACTGCCGCGTTTCTTACGATAGTAGTACTACAGCCACGATTTTATTGTTGTGAACTATCAACATAGACAAGCAGGCGATCTTTATCTGGCCTACCCCCAATATTAATGTGAAAATCTCGATCCACCGTATTGTTTTTAAGTGACGCGATAATGAAACAGGTTTCTTGCATTAATGCAATGATGTGGTTTACAGGTGAAATAGACAGGTGTTTAAAAAAGGTAACAGAAGGAGTCGAGACATTTGATGACATCTGGCAGAAGGTTCACAATGCGACGAACAGTAACCAAAAGGAGAAGTATGAAGCAGACCTCAAGAAGGAGATCAAGAAGCTTCAGAGGCTACGGGATCAGATCAAGTCGTGGATCGCCTCCGGGGAGATTAAGGATAAGAGTACACTTTTAGAATATAGGAAACTAATAGAAACAGTGAGTATTGTTTGTTGTTATTTACTGCACACTAGTTAACCTGACACAGATTGTGAGTGGACTCCGGGCTATGTTTGAGTAGAGTTAATGTCTATTATGTATGAACTTTGTTATCAAAAGTACTCTTATTGATATTAAAAGCAATGTCAAACAGTTGTATGCTCATACTCTGTTGCCATATGTGCAACAACAAATATTTAATACAATAATAATAATATTATTATCTATATTCAACATATTCTAATTAGGTTATCTAAGAGGATCAAATCTTATAGCATTCTTAGTGAATTATTGTCTACCCTCAACCCATTATAAGTTATAAAAAATAACATCTGTCATGTAAACCAGATAAAAGTACTTAATCTACAACCATCACAGCATATGTGTTAAGAAATTTTTAGAAACTTAAAGCATTCTACTGACCAAATTCTAAATTTTAATCTACCTTCGATGTCACTAATATGTCTTTAATTTAAAATATGATACATATACCTACTACATATTGTACAGTACTATTAATTAATGAATTAAACCTTCTAACTACATTTATTTTAATTCAAGTTATCATAAAAAGTTTGCCCTGAAGTATTCTGCAGTTAATACTATTGGAATCTCATTCAAAAGAAATTTCAGACATAGATTGCTACTGTCTTTCATTATTCTCATACCAGTGCTATTTAGAAATTATACCAACTACCATCTTAATGGCTAGAAACTGATTGGATTGGTGTTTATAATAGTTATTTCCGATGTAACATTTTGAACAAGGATTAAGTATGCTTGATCTACACTGGCCAGCAGCCTGTTTGTCAGTGACATTAGGTTTTAGGTTTTAAAATGTAGATTTGAATGGATAACAATGAACAAGAAACTCCTTTAGAAGTGAAATTAACCAATTAACAAAGCTTGGTGTTCATATATTTTGATCCAAGCTTTGTCAATTTCATTGAAATTTAACCATTTGAACCCTGTGTGCTTAATATTTTCAAATTGCACTGAGAGCTATTCTAGAATATGAGATTTTATCCCAACAACTATTTGATACCGTCTCAAGAATGTTATAAATATGAGAGGGCTCACTTACACATCTTTAATGAATATTCACGTTAACAGAAATATGTTCTCCCAACTACACATTACACTGGCACTGGTATTATAAAGAGAAGCAAATATGCTTTTAATAAATATACAACAAAGCGATCAAGAAAGTTTTAAACTGCTTGAATAATGTTTATTGAACAACTTCTTCCACATCAGTTCAATTAGATGTATGTTTTTGCAATGTTTCCAATTGATTCTGTCTGGATACAAATCACTTTGTTTTTCTACTTCAAATACCTAATTGCACTGTCATATGTATGCATACCAAATAACATCAGAAACCTTGCTATGCAATTAGTAAATTAAAATTAAACAATTCAATAAGTATCCACTTGCCCAATGAACTGTTAAAAACTTGTGCGCTTTGGTAATGCTACTTACTTTATTAAGTACTTACCTGAATAAGAATAAAGAATCAAGCTTCTATATAGTAGTAGCTGTAATTATTAAATTGTATTTCAACATTAAGATAATGCAGTGTATGACACACCCCCAAGTTTTGTAATAACATGAGTGCCTGATCAATCTTATGACTAGTGACACAACCTTATCAGTGAGATAAATATGCATTTCATAATTTCACTTAAGAACAAGCAGTGTCTTCATGTCCACATCAAATCAAAGTTATAAAAACTTTTTTAATAATATCCTTTGTGATTATTATCATCTAGTGATCTACCCCAGCTATGCAAGGGTGCAAAGATGATACTTAATTTCTCCACCATTAAATGGATGTTATAAGGATTATACATATAAATCTTCCTCTTCAATCACTCCTATCTATTAAGCGACCGCATCAACAAAATCCGTAAGGTAGTTAAAGATCTAAGCAATAAGGATAAATGGACAGAAAAAGTGACTTTATTTTATAAAATATAGTGATTATTTGAATCGGTTATCTGATTTGATAAATAATATTTAATATGCTGTCAAATTCATTTGATAAAGACTGTTTAAAAACAAGCTATTAATTAACAATGAATCATGAATGTCATATTGAAAGCTAATCATTATTTATTTTTAACTGAAATTAGTTCAAAACAATTGCTTATTGCTAAGTGATGAATCAAATATATATTTTATTTAGAACAGTTTAAATTGATTTAATTCAACATTATTTTCACACACTAATCAAAATTTTGCAGCCTATTCAAAATTTTTCAAAACCAGGCCTATAAATCGTAAAGTTATCAAAACACAGTGCTTGTAATCCTGTAAGCAATTTCTTATGTATTAGATACATATGTGGCACAGATAAAGTGATTTAAATTCAGAGTTAACATTCTGTCTTCAGTGCAAGAAACTCGAATGTTTCATAATCTCTGTATGTTTGTGTCATTGAACTCCTAAACCTCTGTACTGATATTGATGAAACTTTGGATATAGTATAAGCAGGTTCTAAATTGCATTTGGGTTCACAAAGAGACCTGTTAGGTGGCATCATAAATGAAAATGAAAACAAGTCCAAAAATAATCCTTTAATAAAATTCCAATAGTTGTAATAAGCATTACTAAAACCTTTTATTGTTATTAATATAGAATTTTATAGTCAATTTGTGTTATCCGTAATATACAACTTTTTCTTGATTATGAAGTAAAGTATTACCAAGTTGATCTTTGTTTCCAAAATAAATAATAAAAACTCATATGCCAAAGGTAAAAATGCAGACTGAGTTCATTAGGTACCTAAACATGATAGTGAAGACTAGTTTATTTATATCATTGTTGAGATTACAAAGGTTATATATTAATTTAATTCATATTAGTATTTTTTTTAAGTGGCTGAGTTAGTATATATACGGCACTGTGTGTATTTTATATTGAAATGTTGATAATTTTTTGAAGATTCAAATTTACAAGAAAGATGGTCTTTCTCGTATGAAAGAGGCATTTGTTTTGAGTGCTGGATGTATGTTATAATTAACAAAACATATTACATACGTATTAAGGTACAAAAAAACTGGGTTGAGGACTCAGTCCATAATACATTCAAGATATATCATATTAAGAATATATATAATTCAATTTTTTTTTTTCAAAACCATAGATATTGGAAAAAAAAATTATATGTGCAATTATTTTAATTATACTGACGGTAATAACATCGACACATCCAAATTCCCATAGAATATAAAAAAAATAATTGAGTTTGCTAAGAATATCACCCAACACAATGAACTTGCATCTTCAATTTAGGATGTCAGCAACATAGATTTTAAAGTAAAACGTGTTTATAGTATAAATCTTTAGTAATTATATGTTTTCTTTGTTTTCAGCAAATGGAAAGGTTTAAAGTAGTAGAGCGAGAGACGAAAACGAAGGCGTATTCCAAGGAAGGGCTGGGTGCGGCGCAAAAGCTGGACCCTGCGCAGAAGGAGCGGGAGGAAATGTCTTCGTGGCTCGTCTCATCCATCGACGCACTTAATTTACAAGTAAGTGCTTACGGGGCGCGGCAAACGCGACTAACAATATCGTTAAAGCATTATATTGGCGAGGTATTGTTGGCTTGCGTAATGCACACCTAGGAATCCAATAGACTTAGAACTAGATGACAATATTAACTTAACTAACAATATACCTACACAGTCACTAATGCCGATGTAACCATTATTACCTTGATTTGACCCGCTAGAGCCCGAAATTAATATTGAATCTCAATCCCGATCTTCCAATCTTAACTCTATGATTTGTCCTCTTAATTAGAGACAAGTTGAACGAATAGATTGGCAATTGGCAATTTGTGAAACGAATCAATTTAAATGTCAAAATTTTGATTAGGATTGGCTATAAATTTCGGGCGCATGGTGTGCATAATTTGTAAATAAAATAGGGAAAGTAAAATTATATTGAATGAAGTATCGATTAGCTTGAACAATAGCTTAAAGTAGGTATCGAGCATAGTCAAAGAGCTCACTTAGCATCGTAACGATCATATCGATACTTGCTTCAAATCCTGGAGTCACATGCAGGCAGATTGTAAAATCGGCCTCACACTTTAATTGTCATTCTGGGTAGAAGAATAACAAATTATGTATAAATCTGCTTTGCAAATAATGTTCTGGATAGCTTCTATCGGTGCGTGATTTGACAGATTCGCATGCTATTACAAGCAAAATACACCCAGTTGCCTATGAACGATCAAGAGACAGGAAAGTGCGATAGTGTGCTGCCACAGAGCACTGCCTGACATATCCTTGATCCGCAATAAGGTGTAGTGCTAGTAAAATGAGCATAGCTTGTCGTAAATCCCCCACCTTCAGAAGTCCCTTGTATTGAATAAATATAAATGCTGTACACCAATTACCGATTGTCTTCTTCAAAATTTAAGTTTGCCGAATAGACAGATTTTCACGGTGATGTGATGTAGAAATCGTTTATCTGAAAATCTGTTTATCGGTGCAACGCTACGTGCCGCAACGTTTCGGCGCCGGCGGCTTCGCGACTACTCGGTCGTATGCCGCCGGGCCAACCAAATGTCGCGGGGTCATCGGTTCTCGCTCGAGTCCACGTAGCAGCATCGCGCGCCAATTGAAACTGGTGTGTAGTCTAGTTAACGTTTGCGGGATTGTCAAACAATTATGCCAATTTTCAATTCATTTGTTTGACAATTCCTGGCAATCTTTAGCGTAGATCGATGTAATTGGTGTTACGATAGCTGTGAGATTGTTCCTATCACTGTTATGGTCTGTGGCAGATGAGGTAGTTACTTTCCTATCTAAGTGTCAAATGAAATATTTCATTTTCCCAAAACTAAAACATTAGTATGCTTTTACGATGACTATCCAATGACTGTCACTTCTCCTCATAAAACAGCTGTCACACCAATCCTCATCGATCAGACTTGACACCAGTGAGACTCTCTGTAGAAAGCTTAAGTTCATCAGTGTTGTCGTCCAAAATATTGCTTTGCCTTTGGTAACATTGAATGCGATGTGCACTTCCTAAACCAGGCTGGCCAGTTTCCGCTTTATTATCAGTGTTATGTAGTGCTATATTCAATGTGACTCTTTACATAACATCATCACGTCTTTTGTTCCCTGAGGGCGCAGGCAGGGGTATATCATATACATGTGTGTAAATGTAACATTTGCCAGTTATGTAAGCAAGCCGGAATTCGGAATTCGAAAAACCCAATAATTGAATGCCTCGAAGGTTTTTACATTTCAGCCATTGACCACCCCAATATCATGCAGATAACAATCGAAAATTTGTCTTGAACGCCATACTATTACCGGGGGACATTCCATCAGATAGCATTCTTTGTTCATTAACTCTTCTGAATGTCTAATACCTGTGCTGCTTTCATCAAAACAAATATGTAGTGGTCAAAAAGTTACATGTGATTATATTATACAAGTATTTTTATAACATGATGTTTCCAACTTGTCAAATTCAATACTTTTTCATTACAAATGTTAAAAAGAAAGATGTTTTTGACTGAGGAAACATCCTATTTGTATGTCTGTCATGTCAATGTTCGAAAATGATAAATGGTAGCTGTGCGGAAACATTACCAGTGTCACGATAGTAATTGTGTGTTAATAATTGCAGGTTGATCAATTTGAGTCTGAAATAGAGTCACTGCTAGTGGGTAAGAAGAAACGGTTGGACAAAGAGAAACAGGATCGAATGGAGGAGCTGAAACTGAAGCTGGAGAAGCACAGGTTCCATATAAAGAAGCTAGAGACACTCCTCAGAATGCTTGACAACATGTCCGTTGAAGTAGAACAGGTTGGTAGTAAAATTTAATTTATATTTATTATTTTAAGCAATTAGTTAACTCTGGAAGTTTCGAAACTGTTCAGCAGTATACGTTTTATATCTGTATATCACTATATTCAATTATTCAGTTGCTTTTATCTTAAATGCCATGGGTTGACTATCTGTATATACTCATAAGCCCAATCGCCATCTTTAAATAAAAGCCTCTCTTTTGAGAAGAGTATGTGCGAAAATCCCCAATCTTTGCAGTTTAGAAGTCTTTCAGTTAAGTCACTGATAGTTTAAATTGTGCTACTTCTCATTCCTTAGTTGATCGCAGTTTTATGAAGTATTTAAGTTTTTATCTCCATAGAGAGCTAGGTTTTATATGCGCTTGCGCCGTTGGATAAATCCGTGTATACATCGTTGTTTCTTTGGATATATCTTTATTAAAGACATTTTTACTATAGGAACTGTATCTAATAATATTTTATACTAGGTACTCTCGCGCGGTTTCACCCGCTGCTCGGCTCCTACAGATCATAGCGTGATGTTTTATAGCCTATAGCACTCAGGAATATTGTAGCTATCTATCAATGAAAGAATTTTGGAAATCCGGTCAGCGGTTCCAAATAATACCCCCTACATACAAACTTACAAATTTTACCTCTTTATAATATTAGTATAGATTGATTTGTTATATATTTGTAAATATGTACGTAATGTTGCTTAAAGACAATCTTTCTCAAGTCTAAGCAGGTGCATGTTATATTGCAGATAAAAAGGATAAAGGACGACGTGGAATACTACATTGACTCGTCGCTGGAGCCGGGCTTCGAGGAGAACGAGTACATATACGACGACATCCGCGGCCTCGACGACATCGAGCTCAGCGGCGTCGGCCTGCCCTCCTCCGCCACCACCGACAGCAATAACAGCAACGACTCCGCAGGATCTCCCACTAGCATGCTCTCAGGTACCTTCCATCATACATCTCTAACGAAAAACTAATAATATTAATGTTTTCCATGCTTCTAACCTACTGCGACCCTATGCGTGCGGGTGACGTGACGAAGCCAATTTCTAACAAAGCATTAATCAAAGCAATCATTTCCTATGGATAAAGGGTGACTAACTCAAAGTATTGACGCATTTTATCATAATACTGTAAAACATATTATTTCTTAGTTACTTATACTAATAATACAATGATTTGCACTTCCGTGAGACATACCTGTTTTATTGAAAATAACCACTTACTCGTGTGAATTTGCTGAAAAAGCTCTACTAGTTTTAAGTAGCATTGGGATTCCTAATCATTAAGAGCGACCTCATAGCGGCGAGGTCGCGCTTCTGACTGTAATTTATGCAAGCATGTAGTGTTTACAATAATTGTTTACCACTTAAAAATAAATTTCTACTATATTGTGAATTGTTTTCTCATTGCCATTCATTGATACATAGAAATCACCAATTTGAAATACAAATTTACCCTAAAATCTTGGAGTGTGTAGCGTAAAAAGTTTATTAAAAAGCATATCCTTATTTCCAGGTACAAGTCCAGTAACATCACCAACGTTAGAGGTACACAATCACTCAACAGATTCCATAGACGTCGAAAAAAAGAAAAAAGAAGAGATCATAACCAAAGTGAGTATAGACACGTACACCCCTACCTCATACCATTACACATATATTTATTATCCATTATCTTGTCTCTTGTACTGCTACGTGGAGTTTTGATGTGGATTTTCCAAATTGATACTTATGTACGATTAGTTTTGGGTTCTAAATAAATTAACGAATGTCCACCACTAATTTTCGAAGATATCGAATCTTAGTAGTACGTCGAATCTTCCGATGATATCGCTCATTCGTAACATCAGTTCTCACTAAAAGTTACACGTTAATCAAAATGGTTTTTCATGTAAACTTTAATAGGATTACTTGGCTCCTTTGTCGTGTCCATGTTTGTCTATCAAGTAGATTATACTTGCGATCGAAGGTCGAAGTAGTAATAATATAATTACAAATAAAAAATATATCTTTCACAAATATATTGTGTAATATACCTAACTAACTAAAGTTTTATCATATCTAGAACAACATGGGCGTATTTTTAAACACCAAAATGTACCAAAGCGATGCATGCTGTATTTTAATGTATACCGAATGTCCTTATACTGTCTCGCCGCTATATAGAGTTGGTGTGCTCACTTACGCCCTTTTTGTTCTAGGTGTGCGATTTGTCTTTTTCGCCGACAATACATTCAAACTTGGTAAGTGCTTTTTCCAATATTTTAATCTTATAATATCCATTTCAAGTTAAAACAAGACTTTAATTGTCTATTCTGTCAAAGTTTTTCAAATAAGTAATGTTAAACTTATTTCTTTCCCTTGAAAAATGTAACTTTGACAAAACATAAATGTTTCCATAATCTCTAAGACAAGAAATATCCCTAGTATAGCAGTTAGAGGGAACCCAAAACCAATCTGGAGCGAGTTTGTGTAAAATAATGTGTGATATATTTGCGTTTGCATTGCAGCCGGTAAAACCGCTGCCGCTGCGCGCGGGTAACGCGGGCGCGGTCAGTAACAGCACGTGTAACGTTAGTTCCTTGCTCAATAACTCCGCAGCATCCACCAATAGGTCAGTCCACTGACACAAGTCTATTTATTACCACCTTTATTGCCATTTACCCACATATTCAGGACTGTTTCAATGAGAGACCGTTTACTAAGACCATTCCAAGCTTCTATAACTCAATATTTTATCACAATTACTTAAAATAGCCTGTCAAAATCATAACCCTCTTTTGCTTTCCGAAGTCGGGTAAAAATACATACGTTGTGTTATATATATATATATGTTCATACGTTTTCCGCTGAAAATTAGGAAAATGTAGTCGTATAATTTTGTGTGGTAAAATATTGAGGTCGTAAAATCTTTTTTTGATCCAATGTTGTGCATAGTTCGGCTTAGCTAGTTACTTGTATCATAATTATTATTTCGGGTAACGTTCAATGTTCTGAGAGGTTAACAGAATATGAATTAGGTATAAAAACTATCGGTAAGTTGCTAGTACAAATCTCAACAACTGCAGGACACGGCCAGAAGAAGAAAGTAATAAATAAAATATTACCATTATTTATCATATGCTTATTCAGTATGACTGAGAATCGGTTACTGGATATTTTCATACCCCTAAGTGATACGGGTGAGCAGCTTAACATTTTTATTCGAAGTAATTTATATGACAAAGCAAAGTTTGCCGGGTAAGATAGTTTAATATTAAAGGGAATGACAATAAGTGTTTTCAGAAATTATTTTCTTGGCCAAAGACCTCCCTAAATCTTATTTAACATTTTTATTCCATTGTCTTATATCAGCACATCAGTTGCTATGTGTAGCGACTCATTATAATGCATGGCTTAAAGTCTCTCATTGAAATAATTGTCCTGCACACTTGAATATGTAGATAAAAAAAATAAAATTCACACAAAAATGAGAATACAAAAACGAACTGGCCTTTGAGTATTTTTTTTGTTCTCATTTCGTTGCGCGCATGATTCAGCTCATTCTAGAATAATTATCATAAAATTTATTTTTTTATTAGACTATTTGTATTATTGCTATTTTGTACAATACGCTTATGACGTTATGTTTGTCAAGCGGAGTTTTAGTTGTAAACAGCTTTGCTCTCAATTACACTATACTGTTATTTAGTACACTTTGCATTAAGTTGGCACTTCTAAATCTGTGCCTGTACAAAATTGCCGCCAAACGTAACCCATAAGCTTATTGTAAAAGGCAGTTAGCGACATCTCTTCAAATCTCAATGAAATATCTAGCAGACGTAGTCGTGACGCAGGCTGCATTGCACAGTGATCTCTGCGATGCAAGCAATACGTTCCAAAGTCCACTAGTTGACAAGCGCTAGATGTGCATACTCATAATTTATACATGTCGTTATTGATTTTATGAGATTCTATTTATAAAAGATAGTGTAAGTGACTTAGCAGTATCGGACGCACGTTTACACTTGTGATAAGAGTTTCCTTCGATGTTGGCATTCCTTATTGTTGAATTCGCGTGTTTCGTGCGCTCGAACAGTTTGTGCAGTGTTAGTAAACATGAAAATGTTGTGAGACCGTCAACAAGTGCCGGGAGTTTTCAAGGACGTCGAGAGATGTTCGGTTTTCACTTTCCTCGTGTTTAGTGTCGAAGTAAACGTGATGTTATTGATTTACACTTAGATTGAGAGTTATGTAGGGCTGTAACTACACAGGTATATGTAGCTAGGTACCTATATAAAATTAGTCGGTAACTGTGATTGAATAGAACGCAACAAGTGGTCTACTTTGTGCGTCGGGATCGTTCGAGGTGACTTTATTGTTAACGAGCGCTCGGTCCTAGCGAGTTGCAACTTCCCGTTGGCAAATTTAGATAGCGAGGTGGTAGTGTAGGGTGCATTAGATGTGCGTTGAGATAGAAGGGATGTGGGTGGCGGGGCGCGCGCGAGCCCGCATGAGCTGAGCGGTGCGTGTATGTGCAGTATAAGCAACAGCACGGGCGGCGCGACGGGCGCGGCGGCGGCGGGCGCGGGCGCGGGCCCGGCCGCGTCCAGCTGCAGCACGCCCAGCAAGGCGCCGCCCAGCTCGCCGCCGCACCACCACACGAGGCACGCCACCACCAACTGCGCCAACACCTCCACAGGTCAGTACCCTCACTTGTTTCCGCGAATTGTGTTATGTTTGGTTTTTGGAAACTTATTGTAGTTTCTTATTGCAAGATATGCCCAGATTTTAACTATGCTAAGTTTAGACAGTGTTTTTGGTTCTAACACATTGTTTTGAAAATTTTGGTAATGTTCATACAGCTGCGTAAATTAGTAATGAAATCGCTCGAAATTAGTCATGAAATTATTATTTAGGCAAAATGTCCATTTTACTGAATAGTAAGGCACCGTGCCCTTGAAATATTGAAATAATTATGTACCCCTGATGTTATTGCAGATCATGGCATCAGATAATTACTTTATCTGTATTCATTCATGTGAATAGTTTTAATAAGTATATAGTTTAGTATTTACCTTCCTTCAAAATTTTCCTTTAGGTATTTATTTAAAGAATTGGCAGAAAATTTAATTCACCGTAAACGAGGAAGTACCCACACAGCAACAAACGACTGACAACAGAACTTGGCAAATATATTTCATTGATTGTCAGCCGGTATACAGAAATAGCCCTTTGCTGTCCACTCCGCATCTTTAAACATAAATGTTTCCACACGCCACCGCCGCCAAATTAAATAACTGCAGATTAATTATGGCGGATATTCCCATACTGTAACCGCAAGTTCCAACTGCGGCTACAATAATCTAACCGCCCCAACACCGTGCGACTTCCTCCACTAACGATAACAACACAATATACACAAACCACGCATAATTAAAAACACACGTTATCATTACAACTAAACGCGATAACGTACGCTTCCATTGTTTACAAAATAAACAAAACGTTTATCGACGCGAATGAATGGAACACGGCGACCGACCAACTCATTACGAAAACGATTAATCGCACATTGGCATTCCGCCAATATTCGTAAAATTTGCTCAAAACTGGCGGTAAGCCAGAGCGATGACATGGCGAGAGCGTCGGTTCAGTCGCTAGGCTGTATCGGACGAGACCTGTGCCTAACTTTAGAAATAATTAAGAAAGCATAATAACAATGGTTTCCCGCGCGAATGTACGATAAAACTATGGACGATGGTAAAGATTTTGTGTGGGGTGTGTTGTGTGTGCATGTGTCGTGGCGGGCAGGGTCGGCGGCGGCCTCAAGTAAAGCCGCTATAACTGCGTAGTTTCATGTTTTGTGTGGTTTCTGTGAACTTCAGCGGCAGTTACATAATGTTTTTGTCATGGTGTGTTGTTGGTGTGTGGGTAACTTGTATTGTTTCGGTCTTCATGACGGTTTTTGTTGCGAGGTGAGCGGTGGCCCGGGCTATGAGCCACGTCAGCTTTTTACAAGTTAGCTAGATTGTTATAAACGATAGCTATAAAGATTAGAAATCTTAGATTGCTTAGCACCGTAGATCGTATATCTAGACACAGAATAGCGAAAACATAGAATGAAATCATAACAGCGGTCTGTGTTGTTTGCATTTTGACAGTTGTATCAGTAACGTCAAATTTTCTACGTTTCGAATCTTGTAGAGTTGGCATTGCAATCCAACGCGTGTTATTAAACATTGCTTGTTTAATACGACTTATAAATTAATATTTCATTATTAGTATACAGTTTTTTATTTCACTGGAACTCTTATTGGAAAACATATTTCGTGCTTAACTTTAGTATTACTTACTTTTTGATTAGTTTGGCTTTATTTTAACAAAATTAACAAATGTTATATGTATGTTTTATTCGTTTTTCTGCGACCTAAACGCCTTTAAAATGTCCCTACTAGCTGTTGAGTATTAATATTGCTTACTTCTAGTATAGTAAGTTATTTTTTCACAATGCCTTTGTTTTGATTGGCCGGTGCAATGCGTCAGAAATGAGACCGACATTTTTTAATGAATCACGCTCTCTCTAAACATGTTTACACAAAAATAATATGACACGAATTCTTAACGTCTTTGTCCCAATAACGGGGCAGTTTTTCGTTGCAAATGCAATAATTTTTATTAGCGACTCAATGTTCTATAACCTACATTATGATATTTAAATATTGGCGAAATAGCATCTGCGAAAAAAATCTCTCTCTCAGCCGGCCGGGTGACGGGTGTTTTACCCTGCACGGGAGAAGTCAATTGATGATTTTCCCCTTACATAAAACTGAGTTAATTCCTCGTTACCTGTAATAGTGAGTTTGCTTTAGCTAGAAGTAACAATACAAAGTAGGTCAGCAGGCTATCGATCGCCGGCCTCCCTCATTATTAATTACCCTTATTTGTAGTATGAAGCTTGTATGTGATCTCTACGGCCAATTGACCATCGACTTGCATTTTTTACTACAATTAAGTAATTGTCCAAAGAAATACTAGAAATATTAAGAGTTAGAAAGTAATTAAGGTGTCAAGGTTGTATATGTTTGAAATTGATATATATACTTAGTCGGGTCATAAGTTCTGTCAAAACCTTATATTTTTAATTTTCGATTACTGGCCAGAAATTCTTCGACTTATTTTAAAAATAGAACTTTCGCGCTTGTAGAAAATAAAAAAGAAATTATTTTTTATTCATTTTTAAATATGGAGTGGTCGAATAAAGAAGACAGAATCGCGGTTATCGCGTTGCACCGCTGTGGTTACGCGCCAAAAGACATTTTCAATATTCTTCAAAATTTGAAAATAACGTTACGGTTTGTTTATCGTACTATCAAACGATACACCGAAGAGTCAAGCTTCGAAGATCGTAAGAGAAGCGGCCGACCTCGCACAGTTCGGACACATAAGGTCATCAAAGCAGTGAAGGCGCGAATCGAACGAAATCCCGTACGTAAACAAAAAATCCTAGCTCTGCAGATGGGGCTAAGCAGAACCACTGTTAAAAGAGTACTAAATGAAGACCTGGGACTACGAGCTTATCGTAAAAAGACAGGACATTTTTTGAACGAGCGTTTAAAAAAAATTAGGCTAGACAGATCCCGCGCTTTGCTACGACGGTACGCGGGAAAAAAATACCGCGAAATTCTTTTTTCGGATGAAAAAATTTTTACTATTGAAGAAAGTTTTAACAAACAAAATGATAAGGTGTATGCCCACAGCAGTGAAGAAGCAAGCGCGCGTATTGCGAGGGTCCAGCGTGGGCATTACCCTTCCTCATTCATGGTTTGGCTTGGAGTCTCATATTCAGGCGTAACTGAGGTGTTTTTCTGTGAAAAAGGTGTGAGAACTAGTGCCGAAGTTTATCAAAATACTGTCCTAACAAACATAGTGGAACCTCTTTCTCAGACAATGTTCAGGAACAGGCATTGGATATTCCAACAGGACTCTGCACCGGCTCATAAGGCACGAAGTACGCAAGACTGGTTGATCGCTCGTGGAATTGACTTCATCCGGCATGAAGACTGGCCCTCTTCTAGTCCAGATTTAAACCCACTGGACTACAAGATATGGCAATATTTGGAGGAAAAAGTCTGTGCTAAACCTCACCCGAATTTGGAGTCTCTCCGAGCATCTCTGGTTAAAGCAGCGGCAGACATAGATATGAATGTGGTGCGTGCAGCGATCGATGACTGGCCGCGTAGATTAAGGGCATGTGTTCAAAATGGGGGAGGGCATTTCGAATAATGTAAATAAAATTATATTGTACATTTAATGACCTTTCATTTCATATATAATTTTTAAATAATTGTCAAAAGGCGTATAAGTTATTACATCAAAAGTTTGTGACAGAACTTATGACCCGACTAAGTATATATAATGCAATATAAATGCTTTACGTTACAATAAATAAATAAATATAAATGACTAATCAGAAAAAGGTAAGTATTTAATCTGTAATATGCAGTTATATTGCAAATTATATTAAGCAAATTAAAGCAACCGTAATATCAAAGGTGGCTTATTTATATACATATTTAATTGTTATTTATATAATTATAATTCGCTTAGTAATCTTGAAAGCATGAGTACTATATTGAATATGTTTTATCACATTACCTGCAGTAAATAATTTTGAATATGAATTAATAAATAAATACATATATCGAGACTGACAGATTGAATACTTGTTCATTTCACAAGAACCTACAAGTGAGTCACTGAGTGGCATTTGTTTCATAAACACAACATAACTTGAAACTCCATCAATTTACGGATGACCCCGAAATTGTGAGTTCACGATGCTTTTGAGTCACGCGAACTACGTTTGTGAATTATCTGAATGCTAATAATTATTTTGTTTGTAAACATACAATTTAGCATTTGACCGAGTTGTATTGTGTGTGTCTCTACAGCTGTTGGGATTATGTATTACATTGTGATGTTAATGCCGATTGCGTCAGAGAATTCTTGTACATTCATTGTCTGAAAGATTTCAGAGAGTTACCATTTACATATGTCAAGTGTTGTACTTTTGAAAACATTATTTAATTAAAGCTTCAGTTAAAGTATCACAGCTGAGCATTTAGGAGTAATTAATATCTTTTACAATGCACAGCTTTTCACACAAACTCTCGAGTCAAATATAATGAAAACCGCTAAGCAGATTTTAATAAAATTCATGCAAGATCATGGTGTAGAAATATTTTTTAATTGAGCAGTTTGTCCAGTTTGTGTTTGTATGGAAACTTAAGTCTTCCTCTCTCTATACTCTTTCGAGAATTTACTCTTAAGTTTTATACAATAATATATTACGTTAGCACATTCTTCAGCTTTATAATTTAATTATATTAGTATAGATGATTGCCTTCGGCGTTAACTTCACCATTGTGCCACTATTGTTCAAAAAGCATTAAAATAAATATAAAAAAAGTTAATACGCAATCAGGTGGGTAAAGGATTATTTATTATTAGATAGGAACGAGGTTATAGAATATAATTTTCTTTCCACGTTTAAATGTATGTCGTGTATCGTAAATTTTATTGTTAGATTAGTTGTAGTACCCTTACGTATGTATAACGTTGTCGTGCGGGCGTGAGTCAGCGCCACGTGCGCGCGTTGCGTGCGAGTCTGTTTGTAAACACCGCCGACATCGATAACCGCTCACGTTTCACGATGCCCCGTCTACTCATTTCATGCTCTCCCGTGATAAACTTCATTTATGGTGTGGCATGCAAATAATTATTACACTAATTAGTAGTTAACTGGGTCTCACTCGTGGCTTCGCTCCCGTCATTTGACTACCTAGTTACCTACCTTCACTATCTGCCCTACCTACCTACCTACTCTACCCTATCCTATGTCCTTCTCGCAGTTCTTAGCTACCTTCCTACCAATTTTCAGCCGTTCTTGAGTTATAAATAGTGTAACTAACACGACTCTCTTTTATATAGATCGTTTAAATTACTAAAGTTTACCAGCTGTATGAAACATTGTCAATTAATTTGTCTAGGTTGGTGTCTAATAACTATGAGAAATTCAATTTTTTCTTGCAATATTTGTTGTTATTGTAATGAAACGTTGGTATTTCGGTTGCAGAAGTAGTGGAGAATGGTCCGGTGTCGACAACCCCCGCGCACACAGCGACACACCTACCGGCAGCAGCGCCCACGCAACCACCGCCTGTGAGTTAAAATAACAAATTCTTCATAAAATATTTTCAAAGTATCTACATGACATGTTTTCTCTATTCAAGATTTGTTTATTTATTACAAACTAAGCTATCCCTAAGATGCTTTAATTGGACTATCTTCGCCCTTTACATGGTTTAATAAATATAAAAAAAAAAGAAACTACACAATGATAACTTAAACACGTATTTTTTTATTTTTCGAATGAACTAATTCCTTACAATACGTTTGCAGACGTCAAAGAGTTCGTCAGTGCCGCTACTTGGTTCAAGTGCGAGTGCGAGCGAAACGGCGCCGTCGCCCCTCACCGTCAACGGGCCTAGCCAACCGGCGCATCATACGCCGCAACATGTTGCTAACAAGTAAGTTGTATACTGTACCATAAACTGTGTAAGAAAAGGTGTCATAAAAATAACTTTAAATCGATTAGAATTCACGGTGAAAACTTGCTTTCAAGTAAAACACGCACTCAAATCAGTTCATTCGAACCTGTGCTACAGTGCCATAGACAGACAAATAATTTAAAACACTTCTTCATTACCTGTAGAAAAAATATAATTAGTTCCCACAATACAACTACATCACAAACATCCAAACTAATAAATATTAAATAAAACTACATACATATAGCTAGAACTCAGTCGTGATTCGAGAATAATCGTGACAGTTGCAGTTTGTCTAAGGTCGGGAATGTCAGGACAACGCGCAGATTGAAATGTCAGATTGAGCGCTGAGCGCTGTAACTAGGTCGGTACGACCTCCGGGCTATAAAGGGAATCTATATTGTAAATGGATAATGGGTCTATCTCGTTGCATTCGAGCGACGAATGCTCCAATGCAGAATTGCCAGGAAATCGTTGTTGACATCCTGATTTTAAGCTGGGTCTGAGCTGGGTAGATTTTATTATGTACCTATATGCATTTGTGATATATTTTGCAAAAATAAAAATAAAAATTCCATGACGTTTATTCGAGTCAAATTTTCATTCAAATTATGTTGATATCTTTGCCAATGTTGTGAAATTTTTTCTTTGAAAACTAAAAAAAACACAGACAATCCTGTGTTTTTTTTTAGTTTTGTTATTTTTTTTACTTAATTAGTAAGAAAAGAATTATCCATCCATATGCTTTAACGTCACACGTCTTCTTTAAGTAAATCAATACGGCATTGGAATAAACGTAACGTCTTTTAGTCCTTTCGATTTCTACAAGGGCTGGAATGGGGTCACTTTATGATCCAGTTTCTCATAATCAGGTCATGGGCTGTAGGTCTAGGTCAGACTACAGATAGCACAAGTTCACTAGGCTAGCTAAAATAGAAGGTACATTTCTATTAAGGAACTTATCCTTTTAGGAACTCGTTAATACTAATGCGATTGTTTTGTTGGGGTAGGCAGGGCTTTTATGAATTAGTTTGTTATAAAATAATATTAATATTAAATTATAGATTTTGAAAAACTTGAAGAAAGTTCTTAGTTACAGATTCAAATAACTATTGTGTTATTGAGAATGTCTAAGTGTATATCTTATGGCACTTTAGTTTTGTATGTGGATATATATTAATTTAATTTATATTTTAATTGAACTAAGTTATACACAATTGATTTGAAATGATTGAATTTTTGCTGTCATTGCATTATGTATCTATAGTGCGATCTGATTAAACGTTTCGTTGGTGTTGTATTTGTAGTGGTAGAGTGAGTGAAGCGTCGAGTACAGGCGGGCGTGGCAGTAGCGCGGGCGCGGCCACGGCCTCGCTGAAGAGCATGGCGCAGGAAGCCGTGCAGCGCGCCGGACTCGACCAGCATCACCCACAGGTACACACTACTACTAAAGATATTGTGGTATTTGCATGTATAAATTATTATTTGGATTTTCTTCTCTATAAAAATATTTTTCTTATTCTATAATATTCGGTGTCATGTCAGGGCATGAATTTATTGAAAGTAGCAATCTACTCACGTGAAGCAATTGTGAAAACTACTCTTCGAGTTTCAACTCACAGGGGGACTTATTTATGAGCAGTGTATAAATACATTTAGTTCCCTGTACACAAGCGTATTTATGTAATATTATGAATAAAATTGAAATGTAATGGTTGTATGTTACAGAACCTAAGACGAGGGGCACCCCTAGCGCAAGCGCACATTCCTCCGTTACTGGGCGTAGCACCGCTAGGCCCACTACCACTCAACTCTGTAAGGACATCACTTAGTTTTTAACAAACCATACATACTAATTCTATACATTAACAACTCTTTTCTCTGCTTAGTACACCTAACCTTAGTCAGTACGACATTATTCTATCCTGGTAGGCATATAAATTGTAAATTACTGTAAGAATTTTATGAATGAAGAGTAATATCTGAATATTTTTTATCCTTAGTAATGTACAGTTTGAATCAAACTAAAAGCTTCATTGAAAACATATATTTTATTTTTGTTGGACATTCCAAAGTGTTCTTATTGGACTAAATTATTTAACATCAACTACACAAACAACTTTGTAGACAGTTTATTTTTATTTTTTTTATACATATTATATTATTATACTAATTGCACATTGGCTTTTTATATTTAGTTACCAACACACGAAGCATGGTGGGGGCAACCTTGAATAGCTGTATGACTGCCTTATCAAATTAATGATACTGATATGTTTCCAGGAACACCAGCTACAGTTCCAAATGTTGGAATCATCGTTCTACCACATGCCGCACCCGTCCGATTCGGAAAGAACGAGGGTATATTTACCGAGAAATATATGCCCCACGCCGATATACTACAACCAGGTCAGTAGGCGGCCGGGGGAGGGTCACTGTTAGTTTGCATGCCGACGCTAGCTGGTTCCTGTAGGTAACAGCTGCGACCTTCCCTGTAAGGTCCCGGTCCCGGTCAAAAGGTCGTTGTAATACCAAATACTGGTCGAGCCATCACTTGTATGTATAAGTGCGTAACGTAAGCGAGTATGTCCGTAGGTGCTGCTTCCCCACTCGGACTCCGTGGAGTTCTTCCAGCGACTGTCGACGGAGACGTTGTTCTTCGTGTTCTACTACATGGAGGGCACGAAGGCGCAGTACCTCGCCGCCAAAGCGCTCAAGAAGCAAAGTTGGCGGTTCCACACCAAGTACATGATGTGGTTCCAGAGGCACGAAGAGCCCAAGGTCATCAATGAGGAGTACGAACAGGTAACGACTGTGTTGTGTTGCCCTTTACTTCTAGTGCTTATGATATCAGTTATTTATGCACTATTAATAGTTGCCATCTCTTGAATTGAACAGAAGAGTCCAGAAACTGATTATCTGAGCTAGTAGTAATGCTGTGTGTTTGTTTACAGGGCACATATATCTATTTTGACTATGAGAAGTGGGGCCAGCGCAAGAAGGAGGGCTTCACGTTCGAGTATAAGTACTTAGAGGACCGTGACTTGAACTGAGCGTGACAGTGTACAGCCGTGCCGCCGCCGCGCCGGGCCCCGCCGCGCCGCCATTCCTGAAGCAGTATTGTTCCCAGTACCGCGGGTACTGCGCCCCGTCGCCGGCTCGCTCGCGAGGCCGTGTCCCCGTACACTACAGATCTGAATACCTGAGCCTGAGTGTGACTCGATGCATGAAGTGAATGCCGTGTGCTCTGCGACGTATGGAGTGTGTGAGATATACCGTAGTGTACCAGTGCACCGTGGACACCGTCACCCTGCGACCACTCGGGGCACGGGCCTCGCGGGCGGACCGTCGACTGCGCCGCGTGCGCTAACTAAACTCTTACAAAATAGTGTATTTGAACATATTCTGGCAGTTTGTAACATGGAATAAGTTGTGAGGATTGCAAGTCAGTTAGTATTGATGCCGAAGTGTTTGTAAACTGTACACAAGAACGAACAAGCGAAAGATAACGTGAAGATTAGTTTCAGCCATACAGGTTGTAAGTAGCGAAACATGTGATATTGTTATAGGCGCCCGGGACGGCGTCGACCCGCGCGACCGCACTCGGGGCCGCTGTACCGGCGGGCCGCTCACTGCGCAACCCCTTACATTCGGTTCCACGGAGTATAGTGTAGTCTTGTGTTTTATGTCCTTGCGCAGTGACCGGTCTGACACTGGCCACCGATGACCGAAAGATGGAAATCTCCATAAAACGGCTAACGCACATTATAATTGTAGTACTTTTATTGGAGCATTTTAGGAGCGTATGGCTTTAATATATAATTTAATAAAAATTAGCAGACGTATTAGTACGGACTGGTGAGATTTGTTAAAGGAAAGAAGTTCGAGGTCGTCCCGGGTCATTTGTTTTTTAACTTGTGTATAGACATTGGAATAGTTTGAAATTATTTTAAGTGCCGGGGCGTGCGCACCACGCCCGCTGTATTTGTGATCTTAATTTTTGTAGACTGACTAGTTTTCTTATAATTGTGATCAACGCTGGCCGGGGCCAGGGTTCAGTGGACGGGCATCAAACCGTGCGCGGGCGTAGTGCGCAGGGCCCTGGATACCTAAATATAACTACAATAAGGACCTCCAGTGTGATTTCATTAGTTTGCTAAGTAATACACTTTTTCACCTCTAAATATGTATATTTTAGTTAGTGCATTTAAATTTGAACAAAAGTTAAATTATGTAAGAGCATGCATGTCACACTGCCAATGTATTATATTATTGGATAGTTATACGGTATATATATATTTATATAAATTGTACTTATTTATTGTTTGTGATAAATTTACGTGATGCACCGGCACCGCTTTGTATCGAGGTGAAAGAGTATATTATCGAAGGTAACGTGAACGCGAGCGCAATAGTGCTACTGCCAGATAGTGAGTCAGCAACGTCTTGTTTCCATTGTCCATGAGAGCATAGAAGTAATTTTGTATTGAATGAAGTAGTTGCACCCGCGTCGCGCAGCTCAAGTAGATCGGCCGCGGCCGGTGGCTAGGGAAGCGGTAGGTAAGCGGTAACTGCGCGCGATCTCGTTTATTACGTGCGTAATGTTGATAGTTTTCACTTTTGTAAAAAGTCTATCGTGAGAGCAGATGAGATGTGGTAAATAATTTAAAAAATTATCTGTACAGTTCTATTTGTATAGAAATAATAAATAACGATTAAAAAAATTAAAAACAACGTTGTGATTTCTTCCTAAACGCTTAGTTTTAAGTGCGTCGGTTTTTAAATGTGCGTGCGCGCCGAGTTTAGGGGCGCCACGCAATTTTCGCATTTCTTTTTTTTTATTTATTTTTTTATAGAAAGAAATGACTGTTTACTTTTAGAATAAACTCTAAGAAAGCATTGAACACATTTGTTTCGTTTGAGGATCGCTCTGATTCCCAGTAAAATGTTATATTAATTAATTGCGCACAAAGCTTCATTGCAACTTCTAACACTGCTGTACTTTGGGAACTAATACTATTTGGTATCTGTTTTTTATGTGGTCTGAGTGCAATTCACATGAATCGAGTTCCAAGTTTTGCAATAGATAAATAATTACAGCATTTTAATCATAACTTTTCAAGGTATCGCTTTCATGCAAAAGTACAAGTTCCTTTAACTTTCCCATTCCATCTCTATTCAATGAATTGGATAGTCTGCTACTTTTTATTTTATAGCATAACAGGATTATGAGGATCACCAAACCGCCAAAGGATTTTCACTGAGCTTTTGGAATAAATAAATTCTTCATGGTGTAAGTAATAAAGGCTAAACCGACAAGGCAATAAAGTAATTTTACGTTATTAAATGGTAAGTTGTAAATGAACAATACTTTATATCAGTTCGTATCGATCAATTCTGATTAATCTTTATTTATTTTTTTCTTCTTCACACAAAAATTGAATGGCGGACTTAATGCCGTAAGGCATTCTTTATCAGTTAACCATATGGTAGTGCAGGGATCAGGCTGGTGCAAAGCAAGGGCAGTGTCCCAGAATAAATATGAGAGGGGAAAGAAAATAGGTACATATAGACACGCATAAAATATGTAGGTAACTGAGTACAATAAGATAGCGCTTATGAAAGAACTTAAGAAAAGTAGAAGCCATAATCGTATAATATCAACCCTTCAGATGACGCTGCAGTGCGCACTTGTGTCTGGAAGTAGAAGAAGAAGTAGTTTGGAAGTGAAACCCTTGCGAAGTAGCTAGCTGCTAATACCATACTTATGTAACGAAATTTAAATCATCTAAGCCAAGTTCAATATCCATCGTTTTTCAGTTACTGTTAATAAAACTTACGTGTAGCAATGGAACTTGATCGTTTATTTATTTCGTAGGTAAGTTGTGGACTAATAATAGAAATCTTTGTAAGGAGATTAAGAAAATATTTTAGGTGGAAGTATGAAGCCTGTAGTTGAATACTCTCCTGCCGAGGAAAGCAGAGCCGTAGCGCAAGTTTACGTTGCAGCGCACGTGACTAGAGTGACAAAGGTGAGGGCGCGTATGCCTTATGAAGGAGCATGTCTAAAGCCCTCACCAGAAATAATGAGCCTATGCCTGTACTACCTGGGTAAATACCAAAAAGGGTACAGGCACGGTAATAGCGATCAATGGCAGAAAATAAAATTGCCATTAAATTAGCGCAACGATCTAGAACTAAGTAATTCTTGATATTCGACGAACAGACTGACAGACTACTATTCTATTTTGACATTTCAAAAGTACCTACCTATTTATAGTTTAGTTAGAATAAATGATTTCGACTTTGAAATAGGACACAGTTTGAAACGCCTATAGAAGCAGGTTCACCTTTCTGAAAATATTTCAGGCAGCATCTGTGGATTAAGTTCGTTCTTTGGGTAAACAACTACAGTACGTGTGAGTCAGAATTCTAGGTAAAGCCTACGACCTGCCCAGCACGAGCCTTCCTAAAGAATGCTCATAGTTTCCGTTAAGAATTCATGTGCCTTTTTCATCAGTAGAGAAACGCGATATAAATAAACAGTGGGGGTACTTTGAATAGCGAGTCATAAAATACAGGGCGCAAATAAAAGCCCAATTTAACCAACATTATTTATTAACGTTTTCTCTTTTTGCCGCCATGTTTGATTTTATTGTTTGGCTTCCCCTTGATACGTCTTCTTACTCCGGCCGCCTCTTCCGTATCGTCGTCCGAGTCAGCGCCGCGCTTCTTGCCTTTACTGCTCTTCTTGTCTTCTAATTCTTTCATTTCCTATAATAAAATAAATATTTGTTATAATATCTGTCACATACCTATAGACGTTTTTACTACAACAAGCTACTAACAAAATGTGCTAGTGCCACATTTTGTTATGATATAATTGCAAGTCGAGGATTTATTAGGAATAATCTTGGCCTGCATTGAGATTAGCCTGTATGTTTTATGAGATACATTCAATAAAGAAACATCTTGAAAGCGCAACAGCTTTATTGAACTATTGATAATTTTGATAAAATATAGGGTACGTACAATCTTAGTAAGTCGCTGTGCCTCTGCAACTCTCTCCTGCAGGACCATGACCTCGCTCTCCTCCGTCTTATATAACGGAAGCTGTTTGCCTATCAACTGCTCGATGCGCTGGTACAGTTCCACGTCGTACTAAAATAGAGTATAGACGAATTGTTTTCAATTTGTAATATCAAATCACAACAATAAAAATCAGTTACAAACTCAGCATTTTTTATAGAATGTGAATAAAGTTTTTCTTCTCTTTTGACTACAAATAGTGTTAAAAACAGAAATAAATTTAAATTATATTTTCATAATTTTATTATTATACGAAACATTTTTGAAGGGGATCGTATCTTTAAAGAAAGTTAATTAAGGTTTATGATTTGATTTTAATAAGAACTGACCTGCGACACAAAAGTGATAGCTTTGCCGGCGCGTCCTGCTCGAGCCGTGCGTCCGACTCGATGTATGTAGTCCTTGCTGTGCAGTGGTATGTCCAGGTTTATCACCACATCCACGTGGGGAATGTCCAGACCTCTGTAATATTACAATGACTAATTAACTATAATGAAGTGTAAAACTTATAATAGTTAAAAATAAGAAAATCAACTCATTTCTCAATATAAAACTATTCAATATTGTTTTAATTAAGGATCTTTTCACACTCGAACTTGGTGATGCATTTCCTCGCCTCACACAGGCAGATAAATATTTTATTATCCTAGTTTTAGTTCAAGTAGTAATTGCGAATCAGATTTTTTGCTTTACATTGATAGGTACATAATATAAATATTAGTAGGATTAATAGTTTATTTATGAATTTCCGCTTAAACATACCTTGAAGCGACATCAGTGCAAATAAGTACGGATCGACTTTTATTCTTAAATTTGTTGAGAGCAGCGAGACGTTTGTTCTGCGACATCTGCCCGTGCAGGGGCACTGCCGCCAGACCGAGGTTGCGCAGTAACAGTGCGGTGCGGAGTGCGCCTGCGCACGTCGCCACGAACACGATGAACGAGTTGCCAGACATCTCGTTTAGAATGTGAACTAGGTATACGTCCTGTGGAATGATAGGGATTTTTGAATACTGATAACTTCGCAGATGGACTAATAGTTCTTATAACTGAAAAAATGAACTTGTTACGGTAATATGGGGTGAATCCCTCCTGTGTCTTTCGGCCCTTGAATTCTATTCACCCCATAATACAATAGCGACTAGAAGCAAACTTATAAATAATAAATAAAAAATTAATATAATAAATAATCCCAGTTCCAGTCATGGTTGACACAATACATGTAGTCATGGGTCACATCGAAACATGTACGAATTGAAAATTGAAATCAAACTTGCTATATAGGGCCTAAAAATCGAAGTCAACACAGAGCAACATAATTGATCTATTTATATTAATATTGAAATACTGAAAACCACTTAATTATGTTTTAGTATTGAATATAACTTTAACCAACCTTATATTTAACAGGGATGAAGAGATAGTACTGTAGCAGCTTCTCAACAGTTTGGTACTTAGTGGAGACCTCGACTTTTACAGGATCCTGCAAGGAGGCCCTTTGTAGCTTTTGCACTTTCTTAGTCATTGTGGCAGAGAAGAGGTACGTGCGTCGCTCGCGAGGGATCACGCGAAGAATCTTGTCGACTTCCACTTCGAAATCCATGTTTAGAATGCGATCAGCTTCGTCCATCACCTGTACGAAACAAAAATATATGAAAATTAAGTTCAAACCAAGTAAAATTTTCATTTAATTATTTTATTTAATATAAACCACATTAAGTATTCTGGGTTTGGTTCAAATTTATGAATGAACATCTCATTTGATAATAGAAAATAATAATAAAATTATCATTATTAATATTATGTAAGTAGATATACTAATTTGACAAAACAATGACAAACTATGACATGTGAAAAAAATAATCCTGAAAAATTACAACCATTTAATTCATTATTCACTGGCAACACCCATTAGCTCACCATTAACTCACTTATATTTAATGTAATCTATGTTATGTAATGTAATTTTATGGATTTTTATTATCTGAAATAAATTGAATTGAATTGAATTGAATTAGAAACACATGTCAAAGGATCTTGACTTACCAAGAACTTGAGAGCTTTAAGATTAAATCCCTTAGTATTCTCAAGATGGTCAACCAGTCGTCCTGGGGTGGCTATGATAATGTGCGGCTTCTTGGACAAAATGAGAGCTTGGGCCACCATGTCCATGCCTCCCACGATTACTGCACATTTCACTCCTATACTTGCACCTGTGAGTTTTATAATTAATTTATTGTAAAAAGTATTTAAACTTTAAAATTAATAAAGTCTAGGGAAAAGAGCAAACTATCAATCTTTTGATCTGTCAAATATTTTTTTAGTAGGTATTAAATACCACACAAGTTTTTTGGGTAATTTTGTTCGCAATAAATTATTTTCTGCAAGTATCACTTTTGATTACAACAGTTCTATGAATTAGTTGAGTACACATTAGTATTGTCTATTATTAAGTTTATTAATTAATGTGGTAACAATGTTCAGGACAAATTTGGAAACATCATGATAAATAAATGATAAATCATTTTTTAAAACTTACCAAGTGCCTCAAACTGTTCTGATATCTGGAATGCCAATTCTCTGGTAGGTGTCAATATTAACGCAAAGTATCGTTGTGGATTTTCCAACAGAGCTTGTAGTATAGGCAGGGCAAAAGCGCCAGTTTTACCAGACCCAGTTTCCGCCAACCCAATGATATCTTTCCCTTGCAATGCCACAGGTATCGACTCTTTCTGGATTTTCGAAGGTTTCTTCCATTTTAGTTCTTCGCAAGCTTCACATAGTACGTCTACTACACCCTGAAAAGCGACGAAGTTTAATAACATAACCTCACTTCAAAATAATACTGTAAAATAAATAAGTATAGCCGCTAGATACTACGTATTTACGTCAATATATCAGGTGATGTGGAAGAAATTAAATGTATTTGGTGAAATATTGGCTGTTTAGAACACGAAAACATAAATACCACATGTAGGGTGTACTTACCAAATCTTTGAACGTAGTGTTGTCGTCTTCTTCATTGTCACCTCCTGCTTCTTCTGGTTCCTGCTCCTCTGTTTCTTCATTATCTGAATGCTGGCTATCGTCTTCACTACTACCGCTGCCCACGTCGGGCGTCATTTTCTTTTAAATTATAAAATTGACTAACTTTACGTGCGACAGCAAAGACGAAACATGTGTATCTATATGTCAAATACAACTGACGTAAGGTGCGGTTTGACAGATACCGTTATTTTTTTTTATTTTTTTGGAGTTTATGGAGATACCGTTATTGTACTGTCATTCGTTGAAAAATGAAATGGAACGATTTGAAATATTAAGATTTTTTATTTATTTTGTTTTCTATCATTTATTTTACAAATTTCACTTTAATATGATATGCAAATTTACCTATAAATACTTTTGTTTCTAACCATAGAACTTTAATAAATTGGCCAATTATGAAACATTAGAACGCATTACATTTTTGAACTAAAGAAATTTGTTCAAATACTACTGACAAAAATCATTTATTTTCCGTTTATGTTCAAAAATTGTATTCAAAATAGCTTTGATTATTTATGTCGTATTCAAAATAATTAACTACAAGTATTACGAGTCCCATATATCTGAAATTTTATTAAAATATAACGTGGCAAATTGGGATGTGTCTAATTTTGCTTTTTTTTTTTTTTTTATTAATTGTGTATTTGAACGTAAAAGTAAACAGCTTAGCGTCGTGTTTTTGAGGTTATCTGTCAGTAGTGTTATTGTAAGTTCAATTAATTTTATTTGACTACATTACACGCAAACTAATTACAAATTATGGCAAAGCATCATCCAGATCTTATCTTCTGCAGAAAACAACCAGGCGTTGGTAAGTCTTCTATTAAGTACTCTTATATTAAATAAAAACCATTGTGAGGTTTCATTAAAAACAAATTATTTTTCAGCTATAGGCCGTTTGTGTGAGAAATGTGATGGAAAATGCGTGATTTGCGACTCCTATGTACGTCCATGTACCTTGGTGAGGATATGTGACGAGTGTAACTATGGGTCGTATCAGGGACGATGTGTAATTTGCGGTGGTCCCGGCGTTTCCGACGCTTACTATTGCAAAGAGTGCACTATACAGGAAAAAGATGTAAGTACTAACATTTTCAAATAAAATGCCCATAAAATCGGAACTGAAACTTAGAGGCATTCACATACTTACACCATACCCAATATTATTAGATAATAAACTGAAGTGTGAACCTTTTGAGGAATTAAGAATTATAATCATGTCGGGTTTTCTAGCCCTAGTTATGAAGCTAAAATGTGGAAAAAGCCTGTGAAATAAGTATAAGTATTTAAGATTCTATACTTCATTGAAATTAATACATATAATTAGTTAATGTACTTATTACACTGTGTTTTATTACAGAGGGATGGATGTCCGAAGATTGTGAACTTGGGTAGTTCAAAGACTGATCTGTTCTATGAGAGGAAAAAATATGGATTTAGAAGACACTAACTACTGTGTTATTAGGATAACTTTTTATTGTATAGTTATTTAAAGACATACTTCATAAAGTTTAAGGGAAATATTTGAAATAAATTGTGCCCCATATTATAGCCTTGGACATAAAAACCTTGGGATTGCATTTTGTCAAAACCTTGGTCTTGTTCCTTTTTTGAAAACTTAATTTACTGTTTAATGATATAAAAGAGGATTTAGTTTCCAAATAAACAAATAAAAAAAAGCATTAATTAAGCCATACAAAATTTTTACAGTACACAGTTTTATATTGTTTCAATTTTTTTTACAAAAGCAAGGTTTTCTCTTCGGCTTTCATATGTTTTGGTGGATGGTGTCTCATTCAAAATTTGAATGTATGAATTTTTTACTTCATAAATATTGTAATGTCAAAAAGTGTACAAAAGGCGACACCAATTTAAATGAATCAAATACCATAGACAAGGAGTAAGAAATTAATAAATAAAACACATTCACTCTCATAATGTTTATTTCTTTCTAATACGCTAAGTTTGTACTTCTAGACTTCTACCTAATATCTATATACATGGAAATGCAATGTCTTATGCAAGTCAAATGGGATGAAAGGAAATTTAAAATCAAATATGTAATAAAAAACAGTACAAGTACTATGTCTACAACTAACTTACGAGTAATACCAAAATACTATACATATCTGTCCAAACTCCTTTTTATTGTCTATACATTTTATACATCTTATTACCATATTCCCATTAGTTCATTTTTGGTCACCAGATGGCGTTACAAGCGAAAAACAAATTATTTCATTTTGTTGCAAAACTAGCTTTGGGTTTTGTATACCCAATCATTGCAGCTGGCTGCAATTTAATGCCCAATAGTTTTAACACTAGCTCATTTTCAACCTTGGTCAAATTGACTCAACATAACAGTAGAACCATCTAGCTTTAACCCTTATTACCAGAATGTTTGAGTGTATATTTTTTCACCAACAAAATTCAACCCAAATTGATTTCTAACTTCCTCCACTGACAATACTTGCGGATGAACTGACGGGGTTGGTCCAAATGTTTGCCTCATTGTCGTTGGAACCAGAGTATGTTGGCCGCGCCGGTATGATAGGTGAGCGAACGCATACACTGTGAAAATAAAAATAATATTAAAAACGTGTCTGTATTATAATGCATTAGGCATATTGTAGCGTCCTTGGAAATCAACCATTTTAGGGTGACCCTTATTTTTACTGTGTCTTTCCAATGGTTCATAGAAACAATGTCATTGGTTTCTGAAAAGGTCTTTGACATGTTGTCCAAAGAAATTGTAGGATATCTCGATTCTTCACGACAAAAAATAGGGAGTGAAATGTTTCTTTAAAAATGATTTTTATAGTTTGTAAATGCAATTCTAATTTTGTAAATTGTCCACTAAAGCACACGTGGTATAGTGTTTAGGTGTTGAAAAACTTAAAATTTGTTTTTAATCATGCGCAGAACAATGTTTTAATGTTTATATTTAGTTAATAATATGCTAATATTTAGTAAAATATCGGTGTGAAGTGTTTTGTGTCATGCATTTTTGCAGCCCTAAGATTTTGTGACTGACCTCCCTGAGTTCACTCTGGAGTATCAGCTGAATCCAAACATTGCCCTAGGAACACCATTATAATTTAGTTAGAATTTTAGTTTAGTAGGCATTCCAGATTTTCAAATCTTTTTAGTGCAGTTCAAAATATGTAGTTTCAGTGTGCAGATGGCACCACTGGCTTTTTTAGTCAATTGAAGTCCAATAGGTAAGTAATTCCTGTTTACTTTTCTCCAACCCTCACAGTCCCAACCCGTCGCATATGATCCACAAAAGTGTAGTACCTATACTTACGAGTTAACGTCTTCTAATTTCTTCAGGAGTCTCTCGTTCTCTCTGCTGAGCAGTTCCTGGTCTCTAAGCAAGGAGTCCCTCACTCCAAACAATTCGCTGTTCTCGGCTCTCAACGCCGAATTCTCTTCCATATGAAGTTGTACTAATTCTACCAGTTCCGATTGTGGAAGCTGATACAGTTTATTTGGTTCAATCTGGGTTGGAGTTCTGCGTTGACCTGTGAAAATTTAAAATAAGAGGTAAGGTAGGAGTTTTGACACGTGTTGCTCATTGATTGGCAATTGTTACCTACTTAGAATTAAAAAAAAATAACATTAGAATCGATATTATATTCAGATTTAGCAAGGTATCTACTGTAATTACCCTAAACTAATTTTAGTTATCGCTTTTTTAAAAGAGCTTTTTCAGAGTACCTACACTATGTTGATGATTTAGAAAAAAAAATTAACATTTTGAATTAATGAAGGTAAAAGTCCTTACTATAAGAATCCACATTGTAGTCCGTCTGCAC
This sequence comes from Spodoptera exigua, assembly GCA_902829305.4. Taxonomy (NCBI): domain Eukaryota; kingdom Metazoa; phylum Arthropoda; class Insecta; order Lepidoptera; family Noctuidae; genus Spodoptera; species Spodoptera exigua. Next base: position 13,060,109 of record LR824618.2, on the reverse strand, counting down.
GTGCAGTGCAGTCCTCAGGTGTTGATTCTCAGCTTGCAAAGCTTCCACCTCCCTCTTCAAACTCAAAATGAGAGCATCTCTCGCATCCTGGAAAAGTTAAGAGCGTCAAATCACATAATCAGATAGATATACTCCCAGTTATTAATTTTTCGCGAAGTAAAGGATAAACATTGCGCTTAAAATTGGATGGATCTCAAAATTTTGCCATAAGTGGCAGTAGTTGGATCTGAAGATGGAGAAGGGCACTATTTCGGAGAAATCTGTTTCTAATAGTGGTTGGAAACGGTATGTTGGTAAAGTAAGTGATTTAGTTGAGCTTACCATTTTAACTATAGGTTTGGATTTGATCTTCTTAGCACGAGCAGCGTATCGGAGAGTGTTGATCGTCTCACTCAAGTTTGATCTCGTGGGAGCTATACAGGCGATCTGGAACAATAGGAGAAAAATTCTATGTTTCTGGACACGAATTGTCTTCACTTAGGGAATATTCAGTTAAGGTTTATGGCATTACCATGAGTGTGACTCCATTCCCCGCAAGACTGTCTGCTAGGAGTTTGGTGAGCTTGCTATCCCGGTACGGTATATGGCCTCGTTTCTTGCCGTCACTCAACTGTGCTATGCAGTAACCTGTTTCCAAAAACTTTCAATTAGTATTTCGAAGTTTTTTTTTTACTCAAGAAAAGCAGAGACTAGTAAGTACCTAAGTATTAAGTTTTATATTGCAATGTGCATTGGAATTCCACTTTGTGATTCGCAAGGGGCCCTCGTTTGGCCACTCTCTCTCCTAGTGCTAAACGATGTTTTTTTTTTTTAAACGTTGCCCCACTCTAGGATTTTCTCCTGTGTCGTGGGTGCGTTTACAAACATACAACTTCACAAACACATCACACCCAAACCCGAAACAATAATTTGTGGATTACACAAAGAGTTGTTCCGTGCGGGAATCGAACCCGCGACACGTTGCACGACAGCCAGTTGCCCAGCCACCGCGCCAACCGTGCACCCAATAGTAGTCTGTATCAAGTGTTACTCGTATACAGACTACTATTGGGCCAACCCATGCTTATTTACTACAAAGTTTTCTCTAACAGCACCCATTCTCATTAAACTTTCTCCTTCTTATTTTGAGGACTTACCAAGCACCATAAGACTCCTGTTAATATTATTCGCTTCCTCCAAAGTTTTCCCCGTGCTATGAGTCCGTTTAGTCATCTCACTACCGGCGAGGTCCACGAAATTGATCTTCCCGTGGGTGGAGCAGACGACGCCGGCGTCCTCACGTAGATCCCTGCGCACGCGCACGCAGAGTAACGTGTGCGAGCGAGACGAATGAGCGTTCATCGCGTGCGCACCAACTGCTCGGTTGCGCATGCCTGGGGAAGTTTACAGGTTAGTAAGGAACCGTCTAGATAACTACAGGGAGAAATACACCAGCTTACACTGCAGTGATAAGTAGTAGGTAGTGTCAGGTTTTAGATTGAAACTTTGGTAGAACAGACGATTTAGTATCTGATCAAGAAAAAGAGCATACAAACAAACCAATAACTTACTCATCGATATAAAGCTGTAGGCAATTTTTGTAAAGGTTAATTGGTCACCTACCTTCCTCTAACACAGCGAACAAGTCATCAAGGGTTTCACAGTCCACGGTAAACAGATTTTCTACGTAAAAGCCTCTACTCTCCTTAGACCACCGCACCTGCAGTGGTTTCCGAGCACTGCCCGGGTTAAGGAGATCTATTACCTAGAATCAAGGTGTGATATAAGAATGAAAATAAAACTTGGTGTTCAAATGAAGATAAACTTAAAGATAAACTACAATAATAGACACTGAACGTTTTCAACCTTTTCGATAACTGATTACTAAATGGTTGCTGATAGGATATCATTTTTGTTCCTCAAGATAGCGCTAATTTAGCGTAAGGTCATGTTTTGGCCAATCACTAGTTGTAAGAACTTGGGCAACCCATAAACCGCCTTATTGAAAAATGCATTGCAAAAATAGCAGCACGAACTGACATAATTCTAGACAATACATTGAAAATTTTGTCATAGTAACATACCTTTTCATTATATATTTCTAGAAAGGATGCCTTTAATATGAAGTGTGACTCCGGTCTCTCAGAGATCAGTCGGAACAGGTGGACGAAGGAACGGACCACTAGGCCATGTTCTGGAGCGAATGGACTCGCTCCACTTTCAACCTGTAACAAATAGAACCTAGATAGAAGATTTAGGAAAGATCGAAAATTAGATTTATTTCTTTTTTATTAAGTACTTAATTAAATTTATTTCTTGGATCTGCTCTAGCATATCCTATGGGTACTCTCGTATGCAAGTACTAAGAAACAATCATTCTGTTACGCGTTCAATGTTGTTTTGAATTAAGAAATTAAAACCAAATCGATGAAAAGGTAGACCAAAATTAAGGATGGAGGATTAGAAGTTAGCCTGTCTTCTTCTCCCAACCAGGGTGAAAGCGCAAAAATGTTCCGTAGCCACAATGGAAGCATGAGAAGGAGAAGGAACAGGGTCGTGAAAATCGGCCAGTGAGAGTCTGATATTCCCTCTCGCTCCCACCCAGGGCGAGAAAAGTAGAAGTGAAGTGAATTTACCCTTCAAAAAAACCTGTCTTGTGCTTGCGTGGATCTTTATTTGTTCGCAGTCTAGTACAAAACTACTGTCTGTCTGTCTTTTCTTCACGAACTTCTACTGAACCGATTTCTGTGAAATATGGTACAGACATAGATTGAAACTCCAGAAAGGACAAAGGATAGTTTTTATACCAAAAATCTGCAGGAAGTCACTTTTCCACGTGAACGGAGTCACGGGCAAAATCTTGTGTCTAATAATCGGAGAACAATTTAATGAATTTGTAAAGGTACCTAATGGATTTGGATTCGTACCTTGTATACCTAGTATATACATTATTGGCCATAAAAACTCATTTAGCGGCTATAAAATACATATGTACAATAAGTAGGTGCAGCTTGCGTGACGTCACATGTCACGCGGTCTAGTTTTAGCGTGATTGACTTTTTAATTGGCCCTTGTTTATGTTAAATTCATTGTGGTAATGTAACACTGTTGTATAAAATGTAAATTAGGTAATACAGTCGTTATAAAATAACAAAGTAACGATGGAACCTAGTAAGGTGGAAAAGTCGCATATCCTATTTGGATCGAGGTATATAAGGTTAAAGACTTTGTAACCTATATTGGGCCTACCAAATTCGCTTTTATTTTTTCTTTTATGTAATAGGTTGGCAAACTAGCAGACGGACCTGATGGTAAGCAATCAACGCCGCCCATGGACATCCGCAACAACAAAGGAGTTACGAATGCGTTGTCGACTTTTTGGGGATTTGGAAACTTAGGAATTGGGGTAGAGGAAGGATTGTGCCTCCGGTACTTCACCCAAACGGCGAAACACAACGCTGTGTTTGTTTCACACCAGTGTTCTGTGAGGCCGTAGTTTCACTCCGGTCGGGCCGACCTATACGTGCCGAAGCAAGGCTCTCCTACACTTACACTTTATTATTTAGTAATCGCAATCTTTTCGACATTAACTCAAAATTTTGAATATGTGGGTTCTAGAAACTATGATAAGTTCTCAAGTTTTTGTATATAATTTGGCGCGGCAGAGGTTCCTCATCCGGGCAACGCGCGTCTGCGTGCAAACTGTAGACGCACGCGAGCGCCTTCGCTTCTAGATCCCACGGCGGTGACACGGCCGCTTCCCTGGAGATCGTGCGATATCCGTGAATTATCCGGATAGCCATGACCCTCTGGGACGCGACCAGCGTACGAGCTGGCCGCCGCCTCAAGTTCGGCGCCCACACAGGGCCCCGTAGAGGGCCATGGATCGCAGAATCCTCATATACAACCTCCGACAGGAGGCGTCTGCACCCCCCAGGTTGGGAAGGAGCCGCTTGAGTGCGGCCCCAGTCCGTTGCAACTTAAAAGCCAAACGACGGAAATGCTCCGTGAAGTTCTACCGGCTGTCGAGGACGAGACCCAGGTATTTCATCGCCGACTTGACACGGATTGGCAAACCCTACTGCCGATATTTGGGACCTATCTGGAGGTGGCCCGTTCCGATGGCCATAAAAACATATGGCTTCGGACTTTGGAGCGCCACCTCGAGTCCCAACTGATGGATCCTTGCAACGACTGTCGCAACCGCTTGTTTACTATCACTACCCTAAGCCAACCAGGCCTAAAATATATTAATCTTGGAGGTATTTTATAAGTTTAACACCCATCCTATGCAAAACTTCTGGGTTTCAACAGCATAATATCAATTAAGTAGCTACATTAGGTACTGTGAAACGACCGCTAAAGTCGAACTGCATCGCGTGACACTGTCTATGTTACGCCATTGTTTTAACGTGATTACCTTTATAATTGTCACTGGTTTGTTGTGAAGCTTTCTGTAAATTGATGAGTCAATTTATCGCTTACCGACTGGTAGCGCTTATCTAACTTTTACCTACTAAAACTAAAAGATGACAAGTAACTAACATTGTGTTAAACTACAAAAAAGAGTAGTATACCATTCCATCCCTTGTTCAGTAAGGTGGATGTTCAGATGTTTTTCTATCAGTCAGTTTGATCAATCAGTCAAACAATTATTTGATGATTGCATTGATTTGATATATTAATTTAATCCTTAACCATACCATTTTATTATAATACTGCTACTTATATTTTATCGGGATCATAACACCAAAGACTATTAACACTAGCTTCTACTCAGCCTTACAGACTATACACAAAAATTCTACCTACTATTAAATTACGGAAACAGGGTTTTCAGAAAGTCGTAGACAGTCTACCTATCAATGAATCTGTCGTAATAGTAATCATAACCCATCAATGCACTATACATACATACATAAAGATAATGTATCTGGTTCCGATCGATAGCCCCCACGAGGTCGGAATGGCCTGTCATTTCGAAGCCGTTATTAACTTATGTTCACACTAAATTGTTGGTAGTTACGGATGTTTGACTGTCATTTCCTGATCTTTAGTTTTTGATAAGGGAATTGTTCAAATTTTCTTTTTATGATATTGATGTTTCTGTGGTTTTGAGTGTAAGGATTCTAAGATTAATAATTAATAGGTGGTCGTAACAATTATGAGCTGTGGCCAGTGTGGACACATTTATGTACAAAAGGCTCTTATTTATCCGCCTGCCGGCTTTATCTACTTTTTTATATACATACCTACTTATAATTTTGACATGTGAAGGTGATGTATTTATAGCCTATTTGCAAAAATAAATTCGTTGCTTCATTTTTCGTTTAGAAAATTTTATTGATGGTGCCCTATGAGTGTCATCGAACGAGCTAATGAAATGGGTCAGGCATAGATTTGGCCTGCTAGGTTTTAAGTTTGGCACTAATAACTACTAAACTGGCCATCTTTGTGGCCGCGTAGTTATGGCGCCAAATACTGAAGTATGAGGATACGGTTCCAAAACTTGTACCTTATAAGTACGTAGATACCAATTTTCAAAGTTCATTGAGAAACCAACATCAGGTTGTAGAGGTTCAACTTTTCTCAACCAGAACTTATAATTGAAAACTATATACTTACCTACTTAATTAAAAATTATAAGTTTGCCTAGGCTAGAACTTACGAGGTGGTTAAAGATCGTAGCTTTTCCGCATAACTACTTAAGAATAAGTTTATGATTAAGAGTAAGTTAGTACATTATGGATAATTTATAGTACACTCACCAATCCCGGAGGTCCAGTCAAGGTATGTGTCTTCCCACTCCCAGTCTGTCCGTAGCAGAAAGCGGTGCAAGAGAACCCCTCCACTGCCATCTCCAACAGTCTTTTAACTCCTGAATATTCTAGAATGTCTTCCTGCAACATGATTTTCCCGTTATTGATCAGATCAATTTAGCCAGTAGGTATATTATGGTATTATTTGCCATATTTCATAATTATGTGATACACGTTGCAAAGTAACTTTCTCTCTTAAAATAATATCTTTGTACTTGATTAGATTATTAAAAAAGGAAAATAAACTAATTTATAATTACTTTTTTAAAGTAGTACACTTAGGTATATTCATTCCTAGGTGAGATCTGAATTGTTACATCAAGGTTCTTAAAAAATAAAATCGCTTTTGCTAATTATAAACCTACCTGGGTTGCCTCGGGTTCGAAGACAACATTATAGGAGAAGACTTTCGCCTTCTGACTGGGCGTGGTGTTGTGACAGACTACTTGTCCCTTGCCGGGGAACTCCAGCAGCAAGCGCTCGCCACACGAACGCTCCTTCTCACTGATTGGGCGCACTCTAATAATAATAGAATGGATACATGAGATAAACCTCAATAAAACCTCAAATGCATTTAAACTCATTCTAACAAGAAACAATATAGGATAAGTTTAGTAAAAAAAAAAATGTTATTTAAGTTATAATTTTCTAATTTTCCATGAAATAATTATAAGGCTTTTTTTATTTATTGCATGAGGTAAACGAAAACTGTAATAAATGTTTAGTTACATTTTTATTAAGTTCGTTAGTTAAATTCTAGACTTTATTTTACTTAACTTTAAAGCTTTTTTTTACTTTAAAGCTTAATAGGTAGGTACTTCATTATGGTTTTGTAATGATTAAATCAATTTTATTTAGATTTCTTTCTACATACATAAATCCTGTACGATTTAGAATATTTAAATAGAATTTTACTAAGACTTGACAGAATACGATAGTTTGTTAACATTTATGGTATTTTTAACGAACTTTAGGTAAGGTTAACAAATAAATGAAGCCCGCTCCTGAACTAGTACTTAGTACTTTTAACTATTTCCGTATACATTCATCGTTTGCTGGATTGGTGAAAACAATTCATAAAAATTGAAAAGCAATTTGTTTTAAACTTAGTAATGATAATGATCCTTCAATTGTTCACTGTTACAAATCGCCTAACCACATAGCTAATGGCACCGACATTAAATGCTCAGAGTTCAATACGAAAGGGGAAATTACGGAAGTATTTATATAGAAACCGGGTATTAAAACGGTTGGAATAAATCTTACAGGAGTGTCCCGTATGGTGTACCTTGTGGTGTTTCTGAACATCGATCAATCAGAGGCGGAGCCGAGCTTTCAGATTGTAACTGATTGCTTAAAATAATGAAGGACTTCCAGAAGACTATTGTTTATTTAAAGTTTTGCTTTATTATTATTACTGAATTATTTTAGTAGGTACATTAATTTAATATGGTTTGTGTACCTCGTTGCACAAAAAAAAGACAAGTTTAACCACAAAGAAGGTCTTTTTTGATGGGAGAAATTATCAAATGACTTCTCCTGCTCTAGGTGAGGTCAAAGGGAGTGTCAGACTCCTACTGATTAAAAGCCTTATAAAACTTATAAAATGTTTGCTTATTTCAACAAAAGAACTAGAGATATTTTTCTTACTAATAATCTTTGTCCTACGATTCATTATCGTCTGCCTGAATAAATACGTCCATTGTCAAGGTGTCATTCGTACGAGTAGGTATCGATTTCTCGACATTTAACAATCACGTCAATAACCCAAATACCTAAGTCATGTTCGATTAAAAGCTTCGATACATAACACTGCTCTGGCAATTATTAGCCGATTTATTTTCTAGAATTTGGTCTCGGATTATATGTAACAGCTAGTTAAATACATCATTCTTAAAAACCTGATATAGTTTGATGCATGAACGATGTTTAATTGTACTTTAATTACTTACCTTTATACATATACTCATAGGTATATTTGTACTATCTATATCTATATCTATACTTCTATACTACTTACTACTAATATTATAAATGCGAAAGTAACTCTGTCTCTCTGTCTGTCTTTTCTTCACGCAAACTACTGATCCGATTTCTGTTAAATTTGGTACAAGCATGGTTTGGAAATCGAGAAAGGACATAGGGTAGTTTTTATACCAAAAATCTGCAGGAAGTCACTATTCCACGCGAACGGAGTCGCTGGCAAAAGCTATAAAACATCACGCAACATTTTGTAGGAGCCGCGCAGCGAGTGAAACCGCGCGACAGAAGCTAATAGTAGGTATATATTTATGAAAACTAGCTAACTATGTAGTTTGATAGCACGTATAAAAACCATAGCTAATATTTTATTGTGAGACTGATTGAAAAAAACTACTATTCCTTAGAAATAGCGAACCACCAAATAGCTTGTAATGAGGGATTTTTTTTTATTGGATAATCGTCAAATGCTTCTTCTAGCCCCGACTAAAACCAACTTGTTCTTCCTACCACGGTCCGTATTTGCATTTGCCCCGCAACCTCGGATGAGGGTGAGAAGAGGTCTTTGTTCAGCAGTCGGCACTTATGCCGTGATCTTTTATCATAACAGATGATGTGGTGTTGAATAGCTTCACTAGGAGGCTAATCGATAGACAGACACTTTTGTTTGACTTTCACTGGTAACTAGATTCGAGATAGGTGCCATATGTCCTTATTTTCAAGTTAGAGAAGATTAACAGTATCTTACCTGACTACGACGTTGATATTGTCCTCATCAGCGTTAAGCGTGGTGCTGGAGCCGCGCGTACTTCTGTCCACACTGCCAGCCCTGCTGCTGCCACTGAAATAACTCATAACGTTAAGTATGGCTTGCAGAAGCAAATGTACCTAATTATTTTTCATAAAAACGTGTGAATTGAAAAATGAAAAATTTGGTTCAGATAGATGGACAGGGTTTTTTTATGTTATAGGCCGGCAAACGAGCAGACGTGATGGTAAGCAATCAGCGCCGCCCATGGACATCCGCAACGGAGGTTACGAGTGCGTTGCCTACCTTTTAGGGATAAGGGAGATTAAGGGATTGAGGAGGGATCGGGGTAGGGGAAAGATTGGGCCTCCAGTAACCTCACTCACACGGCGAAACACAACGCTGTGATGTAATGTTAGGTTTAGGTATAGCCGGATTAAATAAAATATTCATCTATTTTATTTTGCAACTGAGGTGTCCATTGATGAGGAAAAAAGAAGTAGAAATAAGAAAAGTTCGCATCTCCTAGACTAAAACCGCACTGTTCCATCTCCTCAACCTCAGTCGGCCGATCAGCCCCAGCCGAAAAAGAGTCTAAAGCCTAACTCCACAGTAATTATTATTCTTCTAAGCAGTTTAGAGAGAGATACTCAGACATTCAATCGTAACAATGAAACAATGAATTTATTTTTGTAAATAGGCCATAAAACAGCACTTTTACACGTCAAAATTATATGTAAGCTCTGACTACTCTGAGAAGAAATGCCAAACCAAACTCAGAGGTCCGTCTCTTTACAAGTCACTCAGAAGTCCGTCTCTTTTCAAGTCAATAAATAGTAATAAGCTTTGTCATTGAAAAAATCCTAGAAAAAGAGTTATCCAAATAAATTTTCTGTTAGCATAGCAAACAGCTATTTGGCGGCCTGTAATATTAAAGAACCGATTGTTTCATGTCCGAGCGACCTACATATTGTTGTTTACTTTATCTTGTAGATAGTTGGTCAAGGGACAATTTTCTATAAAAACTGTCGTGGAATACTTTGAAGTCACGATTTCCTTATTTTTTATGCATGAAGAGTAATGGTGCTGGATCGATTGGCTGTATGATATGCTTTATGATTTTGCATTCTGAGTTGGGGTCAAGGCCATGTTAAGTGATATTCTGAACCTGAACATGGAGGATCGTATGCGACATCCTAGTTTGCCGTCCATTTAAGACTTGCCATTGTACAATATGCGATTAATTTACAAACATGTTTTGTTCAATGCAGTACATTGTATAAAACAAACTTGCTTTTTCTCTATTATATCGTTATGTATGCTTAAGTGTATAAAACTTATATTATCAGTAATATCTCGATTTTGCTTGCTTCTTGCACCTATTGTTATCTCTACATCACCCAAAGGTTCGTTCGGTTAAGTCTACCTTGTACACAGATGTTTGTGTAAAGTTTAAAAATAAATAAAAAAAAAACTTGAAAACTACGCAACGGATATATTTGTAGCTTTTTAATGTATAGAGAGATTGAAGATGATGGTTTAGGTAATTAGGTATATCAATAATAAGTGAATAACATCCATTAAATAGTGGAGCCAAGTATCAGCATAATACCCGTGCAAAGCCTGGGCGGGTCGCTAGAGTAGCATAAGAATTTTGTTACTAAAATCATTGAAGCATTTTCAGTGACAAATATTCAATTAATAAATAAAATTGTAAACATCTAGATTTACCTGTCTATAATAAAAAAAATAAGGAAGCTCATAAAAATTGTGCGTTGTAAATGGTACGTGCATTTATTTAATGTCCATCCTATATCCAACCATCCAACATGTCTCATATAAATTTTTCAAAATTTCATAAACTTGTGAAAAAATGGTATGCAAATGTTTATTATAACCAATTCGTTACCTTCATGGTAATTTCTATATTAGGTACTTGTCGTCCGTAATCACGACCGCATCGAATTTAATACGCGGTAATTTGAGCAAAACCTTAAAGGAAATGTAGGGTCCAAGTGTTTCCTTTGCGTGGTAATCAGGGATCTCACGCCATCGCCCCATGATGAATTGTGATTGAGATTGACTTTAAAAATAAAATGTAAATAAGGGTGTGGGTAAGCTTTGGAGTTTTGGTTTTGTTATATTTATTCAAGTAGGACTTGAATAAACTCGAAACGTCACTAACATTGCGTATTTTTTTTATAATTATTAATATTAGGTGAGATTATTTGTAAAAAGTTGTAGTTTTTACTAGAATTCTACGGTGATTTTCATATTTATGCAAAAACCAAATATTAAAAATATTTTGTCATTTTATATTTTTCTATCAGCTGTAAGTACTTATCTAAGTTATAGTTCTTTATCTTATATATAAAAATGGATCGCAGAATGTGTTGGTAAGCGCATAACTCAACAACGCCTGGACCAATTTTGCTAATTCTTTTTTTTGTTGTGTTTGTTATTGTCAGGAGAAGGTTCTTATCAAATAAAATATTAGACAAGTAGAGGGGAAGATTAGTAAAAAGTGACCCGTGAAAGTGAAAGCGAGAAAGTTGGACCCGTGCTAAGCGGGTGCGGGCCGCTAGTTTATTATATATGCGTACAAAGTTTCATGAAAATCAGATCAGCAGTTACTATAACTTAAAAGTTTGTATAAAAACCTATTAAGCATATTAGTATGCATGAAACTTTTGACAACATCTTTATTGAGACATAAATAAAAAATTTTTACGTAGTTAAGTAGGAAAAAAAGATTAAACAAACACTAATCTACCGATAATTTGACTAAAAACAAGTCTAAAAAACTTTTCCAGAAAAACCAATTCGTGCAATAAATAAATAATTTTAATTAAACACTTCGATAGGCTCGCGTGATTTACATAAATTGTGGGTAGAACAACAAATTGTTCCCAGAAATGCTTTAAGTGAGGGTAGTTGAATATTCAAGAGATTTAGTCGTGATTGACAGCTGGGCGAGTTGTGGCGTCGATTTGGCTAAATGCCAAGGGCTCACCTATTGACCGCTGGGGCGCTGGCCTGTGCAGAGCTACCTTTAATAAGGCTTTTTGTCTTTCACATCAATTGAGGAAATTGGTGCTATTAAAGTTTTTAGGTAACGAAAATTAATAGAACCTACGAAATGGTAAATTTTGTGAGAATTGGTATGGAATAATAATAAGTTTGTAGGAATAGGATTTCTGATAAGTGAGTATCGCAAGTTTAATATAATTTTAATATAGGTACTTACTTAGAGAACATAATTTTTGAATAGTTAAGTATCATGGAAGAGAGTCCCGCTGTGACTTGAAACTGTTTTTTTTTTTATGTGATATGTTCGCATGGACACTTGCAACAACAGAGGAGTTACGAGTGCGTTGCATTCCCTTTAGGAATTAGGGATTTGGATATTCAAGGATTGAGGAGGGATTAGGGGAGAGGAAGGATTTGGCCTCCGGTAACCTCACTCACACGGCGAAACACAACGCTGTGGTTGTTTCACGCCGGTTTTCTGTGAGGCCGTGGTATCACTCCCGTCGAGCCGACCCATTCGTGCCGAAGCATGGCTCTCCCACACATAAAACACTTCATTTACAAGAGTAAATCGTAATTTTCAATAAATTTAGCAAATAGCAATAATTAATTCACAAGATCTTTATTGAGACGCAAATAAAACAAGATATTGTACAGTTAACCAACCTCCTTGATTTACTAATCACCGCTTACTTGACAGGTCTAGAAACTGAAGTTCACGGCCAAGGCCTAATACGTGCAACTGATAGAATACGTTTACTAAATTATTCAATTCAACTTTTCGAACTGTGATACTACCATTATGGTAGGTAATATGGTAGGTCAGTCGTACTAAATTGATTAATTACGTAGTCGAAGTATAAAGTCTTAATATGTATTCTTTATGTAGTACTTGTTTTAACCGTACATTACACTACCCATGGCCAAATTTCTTTTATACATTTCCATCTAAAGGTTGTCTAGAAGAAATCACCTTGTGTGATAGGACCGCCCATTGTAATCAGAACATTCGGTCATAGTATACAATGTATTGCTACTTGGTGTATGTGTGCAATAAAGTATATACAAATAAATAAATAAAAGTCAGTTAGCTTTAACAATTAGTCATTTGTAAGGACCACTTGTTATTTGTGAAAACAAACTGATTTGGTTTCGAATGAGTCATTAAATTTATGGCGGTAATAAACGCTGAATAAAATATTAAGTAAGTTTGTTTTGTCAAACTTTGTCAGTAAGTACCTAACTCGAGTAAAGTCTGGTAAGGTACGAAGTTGCTACAATATTTTATGTGACTTTCATAGCGACATTTCTAATTATTAAGTGACCGATCAATAGTCACGGCCGCGTAAAACATACCTACAACTTGAACAAAAAAGTAAAATCACTACTGATTAGTTAGGTTATAATATATACGTGCATTTCTATAGTAAAATAGTAGATACTGTAGAATAGTTTAGTGTATGGGGCGAAGCTATCCCTTCTTATATGGAAGTTAATAGAAAAGAAATTGTATTACATATACCTGCCAAATATTGCGAGGCACGCGGTAAACGTAAAATACAACCATCAATGACTTCAGGAAATAATTGACGTAGATTGATGTGATCTCACATCTTTTCTATAGTATAGACCAGAAAGTCAGCAGACAGGCAGATCACCTCGGATCACCCAGCATAGGCGTTCGCCAATAGAGATTTGCAGCATTAGAATTACAAATTCGTAAATTGGAAAATTATGAATAGGGTATTGGGATATTTGGGGTTATAATGACTTGTGAATAGGGGACAGGATTGGGCCTTCAGTAAGTCACTCACGACGCAAAAGACAAAGCGATTTACACCGATTCGCGATGACGCTTAGACTTCGGCCTTCCAATCAAGCCGGCCCATTCGTGCCGAAGTATGACTATCATATTTGAAAATTAAATCAAGTTTCCTTCCACATCTTAACCTTGGGACTATATTCATATCACGTAAATCGATATCATCATTTGTTAGAGAATACCGACACTTCCTATCAATGAATGGGAGGTAGCGAGCTATTTGGGGCAAGGCTTCGCATATCAATACTCCATTAACTCCTGAATGGTTGGAGTTAATTCGTTTAGACATTTAACACTGTAAAGTTCATTTTATACGTCATTGGTGTGATTTAGATTTAAGCTTTTTGTCAGTACTTACGACATGATTGATATTGAGGTTTTAAATGGTTACAAAGCAAGAAACGATTCGTTTCTAGTAAAAATGGTTAATGAGAAAAAAAACGGGCTCATGTTTGTGTAAGTCCACCATTTTTTTTTAGAAAAGATGGTATTTATTGACTTCTCCCGTCATAGTTTTTTTTTTTGTGAGGGGAAAATCATCAAATGACTTCTCCCGCCGCCTTCCCCGGGCAGGAGGGAGTGTCAGACTCTTACTGACTAAAACCCCCCCTGTTCCTTCTCCTGCTCTGTGCCGAGGTCGCGGTACCTCATTGCGCTTACCCCGCAACCCCGGCTGAACATCAGCCCTTTAGGGCCCCGTCTGTGGTGGTCGAATGGCTCTTTGAGGCGCGCGCGGAACGCTACGCGCCGTACGCTCGGGCCTGGTTCTGGTCGGGCGGCGAGCTGCCCTTACTCGCCGACCGCAGGCCCGTACTTACGGTGGCCGGAGATCGTCCCTCGATTCCCGACGCCCGTAGTGTCGCCAGTTGCGGCTGCTGGGGCGTGAGGAAGAGGATTGCTCCCTCACGCGGGCCGCCTCTCTCTTTGCGAGCATGACTGCTTCCTCCCGTGATAGTTGAGGTGGAAATGAGTTTCAAGACTGACAGGAATCCTGCTTCGTACTTAGGATGTATTAAAACTAAAAATCATTATAAGTTCTCATTGCTGAGCAAGAACCTCAGGATCCTCTTACACGGACAAAGTTTGATAATAAATAACCGCGCTTGTTCAAGATGTATATGTATGTTATATATATCCTAATAATATTTTCTTACTGAAAATAAATCAGAAAAGCTACTTATAGTGATTAAAGTTTTGCAACTTAAAAAAATTGTTTTCACGTCAATTATTCATCAAACCATAAATCAAGTTTTGTTTGGAACGACACAAGACATCGATAAAATATTCATTTAAAACAATACATCAAAGTGTAAAAGTGTGGGGTATCGACAATAGATGGGTCCTAGATTACACGTTTGAAGTGTAAAGCACTTTCTAGGGATTTTTTTTTTTTTTTTTTTTGTGAGGGGAAAATCATCAAATGACTTCTCCCGCCCAGGGCCGGGCAGGAGGGAGTGTCAGACTCTTACTGACTAAAAACCCCCCTGTTCCTTCTCCTGCTCTGTGCCGAGGTCGCGGTACCTCATTGCGCTTACCCCGCAACCCCGGCTGCTTACCCCGCAACCCCGGCTGACTTTCTAGGGATGTGACCACATTGCGTGTTTCGCGCCATAGTGATTCATTACATCGGGAGCGAAGGAAACTTGCGTACAGCCTAGTCTGTTACTCATGCTTTGAAGTTTTCGTGTTCTAAGTGGAAAACAGGAAATTGCGTAATTTTACTAGTTAGACGTTAGTCATTTTCTGTGAGTTAGCTTTCAGTGTTACAATTTAAGTAGTTTTATTATCTCCATTTTGTACAATGCGTACTATTTACTCTACAAACGTCATTTTTTTATTAAAAAACGTTTTTCTTAACGACGGACGGAGATTAGGCTACTCGTTTTACTATATAATCGATACTTATATTCTGAAAATTACTTAAATACTAACCTTTATTACCATAAATAGCTTTCGGAACCTTCATTGTGGATGAGGTATTACATTAACTTTTTGATTTAAGGTTGATTTTTTACCAAGTTGAAAACCGATGAAAAGTCTAGTCGAAAACTAATATAGGTAAATTAATGGAAAATTCGGAAAATCTTTTACTTTTACCTACATACAAAACTGAACACGTCATTTCAATTTCGTAATCTTTGCCATTTTAATGACGTCATTATTTCTGTTTAGCAAATCAATGCGTATGAGGTCATTTTCTTTCAGTAAAAGGTTACTTCGTGTGAAATTTCTAAGTAAATTGTTAAAAGGCTTAGGCTTTATGTATGTATACAATAAAATGTATGTATATTGAATCAAAGGACTTTTGAACTATCTGGGTAGTGTGAAATCATAGGTTAACATCAATTATATTATTATTACCACAACATACAGAGCGCGTACAAAACGTGGAGCCGCGCGCCCACCTCGATATTATTTGGTTCTTGGGTTCTCATTTAATTAATACAAAGCCCTACTATAGACGTACATACATAGGTCAACATTTTACCTGTATACCTTTTTGTTACTAATAACTGTATTTTTAAAATGTTTTGGGATAGTTTCTTGTACTGACATTGCTGACAAGCGGGTCCCGTGCCTTGTCGAGTTTCGCTTGTGCCATTCGTTTACTTATAAATGATTTTGTAGTTGTGAATAGTAACATGGTGATGATACGCTGGTTTCTTATGTCAATCTGATCCTACCCCTTTTTTTTCCTCATGGAGACCCATCGCCTTCGGGGAAGGGCGAAGGGTACTGTCAGACTCTTACTGACTAAAAACCAACCCGGTGTTCCTCCACTTACCCATGTGTCGTAGGGGTGGGTATCGCCGAAGCATTCGTCACAACCCCCCGACGGGTATTGGCCCGCCAGATGGTTTGGCGGGCCCCGTCACCCACTGCGGCCGTCACCCCGACCACAGGACTCAACTATGAGGCGCGCGCGGGACACTCACACACACTCACAGGCAGCCTCTCTCTCCCTTTCCGCCGCCTCCTTTGCGAGCATCACGGCCTCGCAGAAGTTAGCGACGGTACTCCACCCTGACTCGCTCCCGAACATAGTAGACACATCTGATCCTATCCCTAAACCAACCCGACATCATTAACATTATTAGGCTGTATCCGTACATTGGTGTACATTTTACTTTACTGCTTAATATTACCTATAAATATGAAAATTTGTGAGAATGTATGGCAATACTTCACGATAGTTATTCTTTCACGCAAAATCAGCCGATTTGGTTGAAATTTAGTATGAAGACAGGTGATATTTTTTATTTGTCAGGGGAAAATTATCAAATGAGTGCTCCCGCCTTGGGTGAGGCGAGAGGAAGTGTCAGAGTCTTACTGACAAAAAAACCCCGTACTTATACCCTGGATTAACCCATAGGCATCGGAAGCTAGTAATCTTTATGTTTTATAACACGCCATTGAATCTTCAGGCCTTTTGAAAAATATAACTTTGTTTGCGTAGAATAGTGACTGCCTACAGATTTTTGGTTTAAAAACTATCCTATGTCCTATCCTATCCTATTTCTCGACTTCCAAACTATGTCTGTACCAAATTTCCCACAAATAGGTTCAGTCGTTTAGGCGTGAAGACAAGACAGACAGACAAAGTAACTTTCGCATTCATAATATTAGTTTGGAAGTTTGGATTGTACATTAATGATGCCGTGCCATATAAAGATTCATTTTAAGAGACTTCACATAACTTTGTTTCGCATGTGTATTACAATAATTGCCTCTACTTCAGTAAACATCATAATACGAGTAATAATTAAATTATTGTCACTCGATTGGTCGAGCGACTGCCAATAGTGTAATGAGCCCCTTATATTTAATGAGCTATTTACGCCAGCTGTTATTGGTTGACGTCAGCTGTCTGGGTACTGAGTAAGTATGGAATTATTCAAAGTTATGAGTACTACGACAGATGGCTGAAGTCAGTGGACTTGTTACTCAAGGACTTTGTATAGATACCTGGCTTGTAAGGGTCAAGACCGCTATTGATATGACCTTGACCGTACTATACTTTAAATTAAGCTTTTGCGTTGCATTTTTCTGTCATATGTACGTAACTACGGATGTAGATGTTCTAACAATATTATGCTTGTACACTTAAAGCTTTTAAACATAATTTTCTATTTTTATTTTTATATTTATATTTTATATTAAGTTACATTTATTGAACCGATCCGCTCCGGCTTCGCACGGGTGCAATGCTAATACTAAATTTCTCCATTATTTATTGTACAATAGTAGACGTATAAATTTCCTCTCCAATCACTCTGTCTATTTAAAAAATCGCATCAAAATTCGATGCGTAGTGTTCAAGATTTTAGCAAACATAGGATCATGGATTAGAAATTTTGCCAGGTATAGTCTGTTTTATTTTATATAGGCGTTTCAATTAAATTATGCTCTAACAGTATCATAATCAAAGCACCAAGTAGGGGATGGTTTGGTAGTCTACTCCAAATTAATAATACATTATTTTTTGGTATAGGTCGGCAAACGAGGACTACCTGATGGTAAGCCATCGGCGCCGCCCATGGAAACCCGCAACACCAAAAGACTTAAGAGTGCGTTGACGGCTTGTAGGGATAACGGTTGCGGATATTTAAGGATTGGGAAGGGATGGGGAGAGGCGCAGGGTTAGGGCCTTCAGTAACCTCAAACATACGGAGAAAAAAATAGATTCAGTCAATATTTGGTTAGGAGGCACCTACTTGCAATATGTCGCCTTACCTGCCGTTTCTGGATCGGCTTCGTATGCTGTCATCATCTCGACCCCAGCCCTTGGTCAGGTTTGGCAGTCCAAGAACACTACTGCCTTTCGCCATACCACCGCCTGGTTGATCCGTACTACGTGCCTTTCGCGTTTTTAGCTCTTTGGCTATTGGGGAAAAGGAAACATTAACATTTATGATCTCCATCATCACCTATGTCAATATAGATGAGAAAAATGGTTGGACGTAGGTACGATATTGGAAGTCTTTTGTGCTTCGTAGAGAAAAGTTTTATTGCAAGAATAAAGATGGTTGTCATAAAAAGAGTCCAGGGTTATTGTTTACTTTAGGACATGTACCTATGACGATCCGTGCATAAAAAGAGAATGTTTATAAATATCACACTGGGCTTTGATAAAATTGCAATCATAGGTACGTAGATAATCCAATTAGTGCTCACAATATACCAGGTAGGTACCTATATACCTACTTTAAAATTTGTCGAAATAAAGTTGCTAAGATTTTAGCTTAGATTAAAATGTTCTTTCAAAGTTTATCATAATTTATAATAATTTATCATATCATATCATATCATATCATATCATAGTTTATAATAATTTAAACTTCATTTCACTAATACGAACTAATGACTCACATTTAGTACTGCCGGCAAGAGTTTCAGCCGACCTGGATATATTTCGCGACAAAGATGTTGGAGGCGCTCTCATGGGAGTCGCCTGCCTCTGTTGGTACCCCATCTCTGACCTCACAGGATGAAATAATTGGAGATTCTTCAGCGCCATAACTCATACCGATCCTTATCACTTTTATTCAACATTTTACATGTTTCACACACCGGCTCCACAACAAAACTAACGACAACCAATTTGTAACCAAATTTCAAATAACAATACGCAAAATGGCGCGAACAAGAGCTTGTTTCTGATAACATTATCACATGATGCGGGTGCAAATCAACTTTCTAGAAAGTTTATAAGTACAGAAAATACCACAGTTTTTGTAGAAGAACAATCACGTAAATTCAGTAACGGCTAATTATCGTCATAAATAAATTGTGAACATAATCTATTGAGCCTATGTCATAATAATCGATGTCTCCATCAATGCCATGTGAACAAAAATGTGTCGAATTCGATATGGAAGAATTTAAAACGAAATTAACACTCAACTAACAATTATATCAATCGAATGTAATGTTTAAAGATTATTAAAATTTGTTTTATTAATGGCGCGAACGGAATGGTGGGAATTATTTTTCTATGGTCAATATGGCGGACGCAACTGTCACATACGCGCGCGAGGCACAGACTGAAGTGTTTTCAGCCAGGGTGGGTTAACTATTTAGTGGGGTTTGAGGGTTTGTTATTGACAATTTTTAGCGGTCTTTTTACGCTTCAATATTATTTGTACTTAATAAATTAACTTTATTCGAACGATTTTATGTATAAATAAGTAGTTTATCAAGAGCTTAGTAAGAGGTAAGTGACTACAGATTTTTGAAAATTTGTGCAAGAATTGATATTGCCTAGTATTTATGTGTATTAAACATAACTATTTTTAAATAGTAATTATTTATATTAGATATATACATACCTACTTCATTTCCAAAACCCATCTCGAAAAATAAAGGGCAAAGCAAAATCAATATTTTTTACAAAATTGCTAGAATTTTAATTTCGTTTTATCATTGATGTAAATGGTAGCTATCTAAAAACTCCACGCGATACAAACATCAAGTCGTAGTAAGTGTCTTTTTTCAATATTGTTTGTTTTGTCGTCGTCCCATTAGCGCATGGAATGTGACAACATGATATCACATTTTTATTCATTTCCTTTTTATTGATCAGATCGATATGAAATTAATCCAAGATAAGCCTTAGGGGTCTTTAACTACATTAGTTACGAATATAAGACGTTCTCTAATTTCGTTTCTCGATAGCCTAACACTTACCTTGTCATTATGCAGATTAAGATCCTTACTAGTACTTAGATAGTATGTGTTGCTTTCGTCCCTGCGTCACTGCAGGGGTGCCAACAGAAAATCAGTGTTGGGTGCTCTGTGAACAGCTTTTGCTGAGTTGGCGACCCATTCGGTTTGGGGATGTCCGCCAACCCAGGGTATCTACTATTATTCTAACTTTGTTAGTCTGTTTTAAGGTTATTTTTTTATTTATATTATTTTGTTGTCCTGTTATTCAAACTTTTTATTGTATTTTTTTTTGGTCTTGGCCTTCATGTCTCATTCCGAATAAAAACAGTTTTCTTTCTTTCTTACCTACCTAAAATGACTTTTAGAAATAAAAGTCTAGGTTTTAGGTCTAGGTGATGCGGGTCAAGCTCAATAAGGTGCCGCGGCCTCAGCCTGGAGTAGGAGAGTGAACAAAGGGTTTTTTTGTCTTCGGTAAATGTCTGACACTCCCTCACGCCATACATAGGAGTTGAAAAGTCATCGTCCATTCTTTACATGATAAGACGGCAAACAAGCCTACGGATTAACTGATGGTAAGCTATCAAGCTAAGCGCCGCTCATGGACACCCGCTACAACGAAGGAGATACCAGTGCGTTGCCGACCTTTTGGGGATTATGGATTTGGAGACTTTGGGATTGGGGGACGTGGAAGGATTGGGGCTTCGGTAACCTTAATCACACGGCGAAACATATAGCACTGTGGTTGTTTCACACCGATCTTCTGTTACTCCGGTCGGAAGCATGGCCCTCCTAAAAAAAAGTTTTAATCAGGAATTTAGTGTATACCCGATAAACTCACTTTGAGCTTCGTGGTTGTCAGCTGACTAGTTTTTAGGGTGCGCTTTACGGGACACGAATTTACCGAATATATTTGTAAATGTTTATACTTAAACATAATATTTTATTTGTTATTAGAGGTTAGTATCCTCATGTAAGTATTTGTAAATAGTTTTGTCCAACAAACGTACCTAATAACTGTAATTACAATGTTCTAATTTGATACAATATTAAATATGTACCTATGTATACCTATTAGAAGCAGATTCGTGGTTCGCCTACAAAATAAGTTTAATTACTTGGGTATACCTACCTGCTTACAAAGTTTACATGGATTTTGTTGGGGGTTAGTTCAACGTAGGTATATGTATGTATATTTATTACTAACTTTTGCCCGCGACTTCGTTCGCGTGAAATAGTTACTTCCTGCAGATTTTTGGTATAAAAACTATGCTATTATCATATTATATTTCTCGAGTTCCCAAACTATGTCTGTACCAAATTTCACAGAAATCGGTTCAGTAGTTTAGGCGTGAAGAAAAGACAGACTGACAGACAGAGTTTTTCGAATTAAAATTAAAAGGCCGACAACGCACTCGACAATAACTCCTTTGATGTTGCGAGTGACCATGGGCGGCGCTGATTGCTTACCATCAGATAATCCGTCAGCTCGTTTGCCAACCTATAGTATAAAAAATATACATAATCAGCGCTATTACAATAGACCAGCCAAGATTTTTTGTTTAGCGGTGAGAGTCATCAGTTGACTTCTCCATCTCCAGCCCCGAGTGAGGCGAGAAGGAGTGTCAGACTCTTATCCCGTTCCTATGCTTGTTTCTGATTCGGGTCGCAGAAAATGTTTTCGTTTGCACCTGGAACGCCAGCTGGACATCATCTCTAATGGAACCTATATCTGTGGTGGTCTATTGGCTCTTTGAAGTACGCTGTACCTACGATATGCGTTAAGCGAGAGCCAAAACCGGCGTGAAACAACCATAGCGTTATGTTTCGCCGCGTGAGAGAGGTTACAGGAAACCCAATTCTTCCCCTTTCCCATCCTTCTCCAAGCCCTAAATCTCCAGAATCCTAATCCCAAAAAGGTCGGAAACGCAATCGAAACTCCCGAAAACGCATATAAAAAAATTAAGACTCAGATGTAAAAAAGCCCAAACCTCATGCAACCAAAACAAAACTTTGTGATCAGCAGCTTATCTCGCTCACTTCGAAAACAGTACTCAAATTAACTTAAATAATACTTATACCCTTAGCAACACATAACTGTACAAGTCTTCAAATCGTTAGCATTTTACTAAGCAATGACCGTTCCAAGGACTTTTCATTGTCTGGTCTATCAGACATTTCTGAATGCTTTTATATACTGAGCTATGCGAGTATATTTATATATCTATCTATATACACATATGTCTATTAATCATGAATGTCATGGCGTTGTATCACGGCGAAATTTATAACAAATTGTTCCTATGATTGATTGCATTTGGTGAAAGAAGGAAATAAGTAAAAGAAGGTTTTAATTCAGTACGCAATTAAAATCTTAAAACCTTAAAAAAGAGGGTGCTTTAAATACTTTTAGTGCTCTCTATATAGACAGAATACCCCCAGTATTCTGTCTATTCATAGCATAAATCAAGACTCTACTTTGTATGAAATATTAATAATTATAAATAAAATCAAACTTAAAAGTAATAATCAAAATAATACTTTTCTAAAAATAAACATTTCAAACTGCATTCTCTTCCTTTCCAACGCAAATACATACACTACCAACTAAAATTCCCTAAAATCGATCGGCTAAAACGTAGAGGTGTTATTATTGTTTACATTTATTTTCCATTAATTATTCACCAGCCACGGACCGTACAGGAAGGGTGGCAGGTTGTTGACACCACTGCCCTTTGTCCATCACTGATTTTTGTAAAATGTTGACCTCTCGCGTTTAGTTGTCATGTTAACATGACTCTTTGCAGGTAACACTGGCCGGTATGTTGTTTATGGTGTACTTTAACGGTGTTTTTTTAGGGAGAACGAAATATGAAATATTGAAAAAAGAACGTTTATTTTTTATTAACTCTGGCTATCGATTGTTAGGTATAAAATTGTTCGAATTTATGTTGGTGTGATTAACTGGATGCGATTTTATAGGTAAAACTTTTTGATGAATTACTCAACACCGGAGGAGTTACTGGTACAAGTGAGTTACAGGACATATTGGTACATTAGGTATGTCAATAATGGCATCAAAATATATCCATTTTGCAACTGGTCGTTTTATCCGACAGCCGAACAGAAAAATCAATCAACTTTCTGAGGCACCTAAAGTTCTATCACCTCTCCAATTTTCCTTCTACCAATCCAACGTCACTCTTCCGATTAAATAATATCGATTAACCGTCAATCAATTTGGTTGATAATAGCCTTCGGTTTGATTCGTCAAAACAAATTGCTGGCATCTGGGTCACACACGAGTAGTGTGGAAGGGCTTTTGAAGTCAAAGCGTGGCCCAAAATGACGAGGTTTTTAGTTCACCCTGTTAAAATAGGTCGGAAAGTCTGCCAAAGAGGTCGGTAATTTTTAATCAAAAAGTTAATAGATCTTCGTAGATAGTTGAGAAGTAAGTTAAAGTCCTAGAAATAAATTCGGTCTTTTTTTTTGTTTAGGTAATAAGCGTAATGTCATTTATTTATCGTGTCGCACGGTGCGCGGTGGTCCGGACGATGAGGCGCCCGCATCATATAAATGAGAGTGCGAGTTCGAAGCCTGGCAAATATCAACGTAACTTTTTCCGATTTATATGTGTGTACGTTCTATGATTATTTAGACACCACTGACATACGGTGAAGGAAAACATCGTGGGGAAACTTGAACTTATAATTTCTCATTATAAGTTTGAAATCGCCAATCCCCCTTGAACAAACATGGTGATTAATGCTAAAACCTTCTTTATTTGAGAAGAGGTTTTTGCTCAACTCCGGGCTCTTGTTAGGCTGGTGATGATAATGAATTGATTAAATCTTCGATTGATTGATTCCGTAATGAACAATCAATGGGTATTGTTAAAAAGTAGTTTAAAATTGCTCTCTGATAAAAAAAAAATTACATTTTTATTTAGACCCTCAGTTCAACCTTGACCCCTACCTGTACATAGAATTTGTTAAAAATGCAAAATTACTGACATCAAATCCAATAGTTGCACAATCATAGGAAATAAGTAGGTAGGTACATTCATTAACATAGTGCAAAAAATGTGACCATTGACATAAAAAAAAATATGAATCACAAACATAGTTTCCAATGTCATCGGCCAGGGAGCGCTGGCCGTTACGCGCATGCGTACAACTGTCGTTTTGGGCGGGAACCACATCTGTCATCCGATCAAAAACCGCGAATTAAATTGCAAGGCCTCATTTATTACGCCATAATCACAATAAATTGTAGATGTACGGTATATAATTCTACAGCAAACTACGACAAAAATGTTAATAAATTGGCAATAAGAATGTATGTCATTTCAAGTTGCCGGACAATTGCTATTTTGTTAACTTGGTTAGCTGTAAATAATTTGAAGCTGTGTGATAGGTACCTACACAAAATTACCTTTTTATAGTTTATGGGCTAGTTGTGTTATTCTCCGTAGATATCTTTAGGATCTGTGGTTTGTAGTGACCTTAGTTTAACGTTACAGTTTTTAACTATACAGGCAACTGAAAGGGAGTAAGTGAAAGAAACTGAAAGTGGTTTCTTTCGATATTTTTACTAGTTAACTTCGAACCTTTACCTTCGATCTTTTTTCCAGAAACCGCGGTTATGGCACATTTTTTTCGAACGTATCGCCCGTAAATATTTTTTCTCTCTATGCAAGTACTTAGGTACTTCTTTGGTTTCATTATGCAACTGTTTTCATGCGTGTTTTTTAACAATTTTAAGGTTATCTGTGTGCATGCATCAATACTGTGAGACAATAGGCACAATGAGTTACCTAACATTGATAAACAATCAATTTAAAATGCTGTAGCTAGACTTCTGATTGACATAAATGAATAAGTACCTTTGTTATTGTTCAATAACACACTAAGGGCTGGTTTTTCAATGGTAAGATATTTTTTTTTTAATGATATACGTCGGCAAACGAGCAGACGGATTACCTGATGGTAAGCAATCGGCGCCGCCCATGGACACCCGCAACACCAAAGGAGTTACGAGTGCGTTGCCGGCCTTTTGGGGATGGGGGTTGCGGATATAAGGATTGGGAAGAGATAGGGGAAGGGGAGGGATTGGGCCTCCGGTAACCTCACTCACACGGTGAAACACAAGGCTGTAGGTTGTTTCACGCCGGTATTCTGTGAGGCAGTGGTATCACTCCGGTCGAGCCGACCCATTCGTGCCGAAGCTTGGCTCTCCCACACTTCTGGAAATAATTATGATGCTGTCGCGTAAAAATGTTTTTATAAGACAGTGATAGCAACAATTTTATTCCTCAGATAACATTTATCTGACGATTGAAAAATGAGCCCTAAGTAGGTACCTACTGTAAAATTTTCAATCGATGTTCCGAAGTCAAAATAATGTTAAATTAATCTAATAATAAACATCATTTTTTTTATTGGATTCCACTTAAGAAGTACGGCTTTTTTAAGGGGAAAATCATCACCTTACCGCCTGGGTGGGTTGAGAGGGAGTGCGTACCAACATTCTACTTGGTACCAACCAACCAAAGATGATATAACCACCCAACCAACCTGTTCTGTATCCTGCTCTAACAGGGGCGCCGATACATTATTGTTTTTACACCCGCAACTCCAGCTGAATATCAACCCTATCGGGCCCACATCTGACGTGGCTCTTTTAGGCAATCATCATAGATACTATGGCTAAAATGCCGAATGACTTACTGTAATTAACTATTTATTATAGGTCTTAAGTAAATGATTTATTTTCAGTTCATTCGATTTTGGATAGAACCTCAAATGAGCCGACTTATTACCTGGTGGTAAGCAATCATTGCTGCCCATGGACACCTGCAACATCCGAGCAGTTAACGTGTGCTGCTGGCATTTCCTAGGGATTGGAGGGTTGGTGAAGGATTGGGCCTCCAGTAACTACAAATGCTATTTTCATCAGTATTATAATATATTTTTGATGTGATTTGATAGAACCCGTAGCGTAGTGGCACGGTTCGTTGGTTGGCACTGCACAATGACGTGTCAGTCGCGGTTCGGTGCCCGACGCTTTTTGATTTACTTGTTTTAATTAGTTTGTTTCCATTGGTACACGGTTATTTTTACTTTTTAGAGAAAACATTTTGTTTTTATATAACTGTAAATTATATTGAAAATTTTAATAAATACATATCCAGTTATATATGTAATTGCTTTCTAAAGAAAAATAATCCGTTAGGTACTTCACAAATAGGCAATAAATTAAACTTTTTTACTGCTCTTGTCAATATTTTTAAATGTCAAAAACAACACTCTTCTGTGAATTTTGTGTGACATTGCAACTAATGAAGCCATAATGGTCAAATATAAAAAATACTTATTTGTGAAATATTTGCAAGAAAACATCTAAAATTGATAAGTCAGAATAATTTAGCCATGCGGCTGTTGGAAAAGGTTGATTGTGAGTTTCAAACACAACCTTAACTTACGTATAAAAAGAAAAAGCGTCTCTATGTTATCTTGGACGGCCCGCTCACTTCCTTTTTCGCTTTTCGATGTTTCGTTAGTATTTTATTATTTATGAATAGGTAGACGTTTTCTGACTTCTAGGCTGATTCAGCAAAATAAATTACTAAATGCATTATAAAGCTTCAAAAACATTTTTCATGTTAAAATTTCGTCAACTAAACTTTTCAAGCAAAACTATAAAGTGAGTTCTTTTTTTAAACTAAACAAAATGACTGATGGTTCTAAATAAAACAAAGTGCAATGGAAACCGTCACCAATAGTTTTGAACAATAGAACTTCCCCTTCCTGCTTCAGAAGTTGCGCAGATTACAGTGAGTCGACCGCTATTATTTAATTTTGGACATAACTTCAAGATAATCATGTAGACCATATCTTCTCTACCGTAAACCTGAGTAGCTGTAAAGTATTTGTCATGAAAAGTGAATGACACCGAACCATGTTATGCATACTTAAGCATATAGTGTCACATCATCATCATCATCATCATCATCAGCCTGTTGTCGTCCACTGCTGGACATAGGCCTCCCCAATTGCACGCCACTGAGCTCGATGTTCAGCTCTTCTCATCCAACCACTGCCAGCCACCCTGCGGATGTCGTCAGTCCACCTAGCTGGAGGGCGCCCTACACTACGTTTGCCTAGACGTGGTCTCCACTCTAGAACACGTTTACTCCAGCGGTCATCGGTTCTTCGACAGTACGAGGATTTCAATTATAATTTGTGTCTGTTACAGACTATATAGCGACGGCTTCGCACGGGTACAATGCTAATACAAAATTTCTGCACTATTTTATGGAATTTATTATAGGTAAACCTACTTAAAACCTTCCCCTTCGATCACTTTAAATCTATTAAAAAAACCGCAACAAATTCCGTTACGTAGTTTTAAAGATTTAAGCATGTATAGGAGGGATATAGGGACAGAGAAAGCGACTGTTTTCATCTACCTACGTAGTAAAATGATGATGACTTGACTTGAAAAGAGACTGACCTCTGAGTTTGTTTCGGCATTTCTTCTCAGAGTAGTCAGATAGGAAATGCCGGCTTCATCTAGTTTTTCACATATAAATTGACGTGTAAAAGTGCCGTTTTATAGCCTGTTTGCAAAAATAAATTCATTGTTTCATTGTTGCATGAATGATGAATCGCAATAGAACTACGAAAATAAAATAGCTAATAATATAGATTTTTATTTACATAATCAGTGTTAATGAAAGGAGGTGTCAAACTTTTTAGTCTGTATTTGATAATGGCGGCTGTAAAACACACACAAGCACAGATATCAGGGCGCCATGTATTCAGGTTGTGTGTGATATTGTTCGGAATCATGTAACGATGCTATCTCATGGATGTGGCCTTTGGATGCAGCCTCATGGAGTGGAGACCTTCGTTATACAATCGAATATTAGGGGGAATAAAAAAACATTACGTGGTATCGTGACTGCCTTGTTAAAGCCCTAGAGAGAGACGTAATTTGAATTGAGAATAATGATTTCATTCATTCCGTTTACTATGTAAAGTAGGTACCTACCCATAGACCCACTTATCTGTATGTGAACTATTTTAACTGCGAACTTTTTGAACTTTATATTTTTTTAACTAAACCTTTTTTTTGTCCTCGAAAAATAATTATTTGTATATCACACAAACAACTTATGTGGAGTAAAAGAACCATGAAGTATTTTGGGTAGATATCTGAAATCGAAGCTAAGATACGAAGTGCAGCAGCCAATCGCGACACGAATCGTGATACTTAATGTAGGTAAACGAAAACACAAATAAATAAAAGCGTATTTTTTTTTCTCGGTTATTTGGAAGCACAAAACATAGCTTTTTGATTTAATTTAGGTTATAGCTACAGCGCAACAAACAGATACTATTAACTGGATCTAATAAAAACACAATGGATAAATAAACAGGCAATTTCCTCTAAACGAATTGTTGCGAAAATTAATTAACAATTACCCATTTGTAAACATTGCCAGCTTGCAAAATTATATTAATATAAAGGAACACATTTTGTAGATACCTATTCCAGCCCAAGACATGTAGGTAAATAGGTACGACCTTCAAATGGACCTAAAATTCTTGTTGGGCATTTTTCTCTTTTTGATCCACAAAAAGAGAAAAATCATCATCATCAACTTATAAGTACTGCTGAGTACAGGCCTCTTCTAACACAGAGAAGGTTTGAGCATTAATCACCACGCTTGCTCAATGCGGGTTGGCGATTTCAAACTTAGAATTAGAAATTATAAGTCCAGGTTTCTTCACGATGTTTTCACCTTCATCGTATGTCAGTGGTGTTTAAGTAATCATAGAAAGTACATAATAACTCGGAAAAAGTCGCATTGGTACCTACTTGCCAGGTTTCGACCCCACACGCTCATGCTTGAGAAGCGGGCGCCGTAACCTTGGGGCCACCACGACCTCTAAAAAGAGAAAAATGCCCAACAAGAATTTTATTTAAAAATATATAGATTTGAAGAGATTTAGAGAGAGCCAAAATTAATTGATTCACTATTTTGAGCCATCTCATTTTCATTAAATGGTCATATAGGTCTCACGATATGCCTATATACTATATACATTAACTAAAAAAAATAAAAGCCATAGTGAAAACAAAGTGGTTTAAAAGCTTTTGACTTTTTTGGCAAATTGGAGTCAAAAAACTCTCGATTAATGGGTTCAGGGTACATATGTTATAGAGAGGACAGTAGCCTTCACAATGCGACCCAGTAGACCCTAGGCGGATGGGCAAACAAAAAACCAACGATCGCCATAATTATTATAAGCGCGGGACGCATGCGCTGTAGCCAGTCCGCCATAACCCGCTCGCGCATCCACCTGCGCATAGAGACGAAAATGTTTAAATCCTTTTTTGTTGAAAAATTTTTTTAATATGTATTTTTTTTAATATTTTCCTGCTTTTTGGTTTTTGAATAGAAAGTTTATGTGTGCCTTTTTTGGAAATAATGAACTATAAATATTTATATTCTAGTTAAGGTTCTTTTTTATTAAAAATGGAACGAATCGCAGTTTTGGTGAGTACATTACCTAGCATGTAATATCAATGTAATAAAATAAAAAAAAAATTATAACTTTAAGAAAAGACCTTAATGAGCTTTTTACTGTACCGCTGCTCTCCGGTGTCCTTTTTGTTTTTGTAAAGTCTGGATTGAACCTTAAACCTGTTTGAAGTTATTACAAATGCGATTCGACTATATAAATATGGTCTTTTAATGATTTTACTCGTAAACAAATCGAATAAAATTTTAAAAAAGACTTACTTGTTAACCATTTTACGAGGAATTTAAGTTTCTTAATATGCTTTAATTGTCTAGTTTTAAGAGTTCTGTAGCTAAATGGCAAAAAAACGGAACCCTTTTCATACCCGTTAGCCCGTCCGTGTGCCACAACTACAGCAATATCTTTTTTCTGAAACTATAACAATTGCAGGTAGTTACTGACGAATTTGAAACTTTGTTACTCGTGCGATTCGCAGAATACATATACCGCGACTAAGGTGTATTCTGCATTACGATTTTCAAACAAAAATAAGAAAAAAAATATCATTATTGGGAGCTTTACATTTCTTATCACGCCATCCTACCCATAATCTGTGTTTAATAGGTATCTAGTCATAGATATGCAGGTCTTCAATATTAATATTGAGGTTTCAAAATATATATTTTGCGAGGGAGACACTTCCTCTAAAACTCCTAAAATAAGAGAGTGAGAACACAAAAACGAAATATATGCTTGACATCACTTTTACAGAAAATTGGTTCGAACGAGATCTAGTGAGCAGTTCGTAATATTATAAATGCGAAAGTAACTCAGTCTGTTGTCTGTCTGTATTTTCTTCACGCCTTAACTACTGATAATATTTGTGTGAAATTTGGTACAGACATCGTTTAGAACTCTAGAAAGGACGAGGATAGTTTTTAAATCAATAGGTTAATCTTTAATCTGCAGGAAGTCACTATTTCACGCGAACAAAGTCGCGGCCAAAAGCTCGTCGTCATAAATCGTAAAGTTACATATTATGACTTATGAGCAAGTTTGACTGACCGCTTTTCATCAAGTAGAATCGTATGACCTAAGTAATATTTTGAAATTAAAAATTGAATATTATTATTACATAAAAGTAAGACAATAGGGTATGAATGTAGTTAAGGGTAATCCGTTATAACCAATAATAACAGAGACGGGATTGTACTCGTAAAATTAACAGCTTGTAATAAATATTCTAACTGTACTGTATTGTTATTGTATTCCTATTCCTATTTCTATGTCGATAATTCAATGACCGAGATGTCTTCAGAACTGCTAGCCAACGAGAAGGTTCATAGCACGAATAGACATAGGTTTAAATACATATTCATATGGTGGATATAGGAACTTGAGCCATGATATCATTGGTTGGTCAAAATTTAAATTATGTATTCTTTTTCGAGACAAAAAAGGAAAAAAAACGTAATATGAAAGAAGAGGCACTAGCGATAAGGGAATGGAGGGCAGGAAATAAAAAGGGAAAATATCGAAAGAGTTAACATGATGAACCTTTATCAGTAAGTTTATGTTTACTTAGTAAGCCTTTGATGCTACGGTACTTATAATTATTGAGGATTTATACCCATTACAACAGTTTCATTGCCAATTCTATTACAAAATACCAAAAACTTGGCTGACTTGGCTTAACACGTTAAGCGCCATGGGGGTAAAAGATGACCTCCGTTAGCGGAGGATTTGCCTTCAACAGTTTTCTATCGGCAGTCAAAGGCTTAAAAATGCAACTTTAAAACAGACTGCACGTAATAATTATCTGAAATGCGCCTAGAGATATTAGTAATTAAGCATATGAGTTCTGCCCTCAGGAAATGTGTCATCTTATCGACCTTATAACAAAACATTGGTATTTATGATATGAATGGAGTTTGTACCTAGTTTGTTTGTAGAACCAGATTTTTCCAGGAGTTGAAAAAAAGTGATTACAGTGTTCCAAAAAATTATTACTTATCGATATTTAATTTTAAATCTAACTCAACTGTTAAAGTTTCTGTTAGAAAGATAAAGTTTAAGTCTTGTTGTCGCTACATTTTTTGACGGTTACGATCTATCACAAGTGTTGGCATAACAAGTATCTACAATCATTAGTCATGAAACATGCAGCACAAAATCCAATCTCCATTAAAAATTATTTTGTACCTAACTACAAGTTTACGCGCGTAAATTCATATCGTCATAATTCGTGGTCGCACAGAGGTAATCTTTTGTCTCCATTGGCCCAGGGCCACACAATTATATACCGATTAAACAGTCGGATGTGTGTCCACTAAACAATGCAAGTTAGCTCTCTGTCTAATTTGTATAAATTTGTTTGTGTTATGTCAGTTACTATAAGTCCTATTTCTCACGGCTTGAGCACATTTCTGTGGTCAAATAAGACATTGTGACTTTGCTATCAGTATATGGATCGGCGTACATATTTTTCCCGGCAACGAAAGGTTAAAATGAACGCGTTTATAGTAGACGAATTTCTTGACTATGGTTGCTACCTTTTTTGGCGCCAATCTATCAAGATGCTTATTGTCCAATCACTGTAGCCGAAAGCTTAATGCGGTGACACCACGGAGTATTGTTCTTACTCCTTGGGTGACACTAGCTTATTCTCGTATCGGATAAATCTTAGACTTATTTTCTTACAAACATTTAAGTACCTATATAGACGTAAATTTATGTTGAATTTATTTATTTTTCTTAATATTTCTTTATGTGTACGATAAATTGTTAATGTGTACCTACAACATACTTATACATCACAACCATAGCATTAATCAATTCAATGGATCATTCTTTAAAAAAAAAAGTTCTGAAAGCACTTGCAAAAAAATTACAAAAACACACAGTATACCTAAACGAAGCTCCAAATAAAATAAAACTATGTACCTACCTACATAATTATCCAGAATTACAACAAAATACACTTATTAAAATAAAATAACGCGTAAAGAATAAGATTTCAAATAGAAAACATGTTTTATTAGAATAACTTCCTCATTGATCCAGTTTGAGAGGCCTGATAAGGAAAAATTTACGAATTTTCTTAAAAACTCTTCGTAAAACACGTAAAATCTACCTACAAGCAGTTAATTATTTAATGAATATTATTTTTCTCGTCTGTTTATCAGCAGAATCGTAGACTGCCAACGATATTTTAATTTTTAATTCCTAGTTTCGACATAAGGACGATTCTCCGAAAAGCCTTAAAATTGTATTAAAACTTATTATTAATTTATTGACAGCATTATTTTTTATTAGATTGCTTCTAAGCTGTGACATACCTAGTACCTATAATTAATCAAAATCATATTCAGTATCATCAGCATTCTTAACTTTTATTTGAAAAACGATAGTTAGTTCATCGTTAATTTTAGTTATATTGATGGGAAATATCACATTCGTGGTTTCATTTTGCATGAGTGTATTAACATGGACAATATAAATAATATTTTTCCTACCATGAGTTGTTTCCGCAGCACTAAATATTAATCCAAAAGGCGCAATTACGTTTCTCAATCTATCATTTTAGATACCAAATATATTTGATTGTTATTTTTTCTTAGTCACTATAAAAATCGAAGCATAAAATGTCATAATAACCTGGAGGTATAGGGCGCTCGCTTTTTATGCAAAATGATTCGAAACCTGATGGCAAGTACCAACCAAAGGGATATTTTCGACTTGTTTGTGCCGCTGACAAACGTGAACAAAACTATCGTGAAAACTCTCAACTTTTAATCTGTATAGTTTCAAATCGCTGATCCGCTTTGAGCGAGCGTGGTGATTAACGCCTTCTCCGTTCGAAAAGTGGGTTTTGTTCACTAGTGGCCACTTATAGGCTGATGATGATGATGATTAAAGTAAAATATTCACACGTAACAAATTACAACATATCATAACATACTCAGTGATCTTCCTGTACTAAATTACACAGAAACAATACAAAATTAGGTTGTGGCCTTCACTTCTGTACATTTTCTCTTTGTGTGTGATCATACCATTGTTTTTAGAGGTCATAGGCTGTTTCAGGGCAATTTTATGGTGTTTTTTTGCATATTTTGAAGTACATGTAATGTTTATAAGTACTGGGTAATTGGTTTGTAATTAGATAAGTATACTTTAGGTTGGGTTATGGTAACTACATATTTTCGTAGGTATTTTGAAGAGTCAAGTATTTTTGTGCATTTAATTTGAAAACATGAACGCTAGATATGCACAGTAAGTAGCTTATCGTAAGAGTCAATTGACCACCACAGAAGGGGGCCCTATAGGGCTGATGTCCATCTAGGGTTGCGGGGCAAGCGCAATAAGGAACCGCGGCCTTAGCGAGCGTAGAGCTGGAGAAAGAACGAGAGTTTTTAGTCAGTACGAGTCTGACACTCCCTTTCGCCTCACCCTGGGCGGGAGAAGTCATTTCCCTCACAAAAGACGTAGCTTATTGCCAGACGAGTTCGTAGATCGTGCCGAAAGTAAACAATTCCGAACTATTCATGTTTTCCGACGACGCGTTAAGACTTTTTTTTTGAGGTCGGAAAATCATCAAATGACTTTTCTCATGGAGACTGAATCCAGGGTGCGGCGAGGGGTTTCAGACTTTTACTAACTAAAAACCAGCTCGTCTTTTCTCCTGCTAGTAAATGCTCACGACGCGTTAACACTAAAATTCCTATCAGAAAACAGAAAAGTGCAAAATGATTTTACGTGAATTCACAAAAATAAATTCACGTGTCTATTTCTGGTTTAACCAACTAATTTCAAAGTCGGCTACCGGATCTTGGTCACAGGTTAATCAAACGACAGTTCAAAAATAACAATGAAACTATTTTTTTCCACTACTCATAAGTATAACTCATTAAACATCTCAAGATTAGACGGACAAATTACATGAATCATATTTACATTAATACAATTACGTTGTTTTTTCACAATGACGTGTTGACGCGGAAACTGCTGGACAAAAAACGATGAAACAATTCGTTCACATAGCTAACGTGCCGTGATATTGACTGATCGTTATGATAATACTTGATGAGTACGTAATGCATATTTATAATTGTAACCTCTTTTGTTGTAGTTTCGCTTTTTGTTACGTTTTTTTAGTGTCAATGAGTTGAATGCATTGTTTTTGATATAGGTAGCTGGTAGGTTCATGTATATCTAATACGGAAGTTTATGAAAATTGTGTTAAAAATATAGTAGGAACCGTTCCGTTGTTCGGTTAGAAAAGTAAAGATGTTTTAACAAAAATATAAACACAAATTTTAAAAGAAAAATAAAATAAAACTGTCCTCTTCTGTTCCAGGTGGTATTCGCCTTCGTTCTCACTTGTCTCCAGTATACCTCAGCAGAAGAAACTGTACTATCGGAAGTCTTAACGCCCACAACCGACAGTGAAAAATTAAAAAGACAAAGCAGAAGTTACTATGACTATAGATATGGAGCACCAAGACCATTGTACGACAGACTAGAATACGGGAGACAGGATTATGACAGACCACGATGCGGCAGATGCGACGACCGTAGAGACGATCGCGATGACAGGGACGATGATTACGATCGTCGAGACCGCTACAATGATGACAGACGCGGACACAAACCGACATACGGTAGCAGATACGACAGTAAAAAGAACTACGACAGCGACGAAGACAGATATTCCGATAGAAAGAATGGACAAAAGAACGGAACGGAAGAAGAGAACGGGGATAACAAGAGTGGTTATGATGATAAAGATAGCAGACCAAGCGGCAGTCGGCGAGGAAGCGATAGGGATAGAGATCGAGACCGTGGGCGAGACAGAGACCGCGATAGGAGACGAGGTGGAGACAGATACGATGACAGGGATAGATATAGACCAGATTATTACGACAGATTCCTAAGGGATCCTTATAGAGAAAGAGATTATTATGACGACTACAGAGGTAGACGACCGACTTACGATAGA
The DNA here is from genome assembly GCA_902829305.4 of Spodoptera exigua. NCBI lineage: Eukaryota > Metazoa > Arthropoda > Insecta > Lepidoptera > Noctuidae > Spodoptera > Spodoptera exigua. Next base: position 13,024,534 of record LR824618.2, on the reverse strand, counting down.
TATTATCCTAGTTATGATGATGGGTTGAGTAGATACGATCCCTATGGATACGCAGGTGTTAGAAGACCAGTGTACGACGACAGAGGCTATGATGACGGGTACGGTGGATATGGACCAAGTGCGGGCAGAGGAGCTCATGATAGGTAAGCCAATATGACATTGTTTTTATTTTGTAAGGGTATATCATCAAAAGTCTTATATCTCACTGACTAAAAACTACCCTGTTCCTTCTACTGTTCTTCTACCGGCCGAGGCCGCGGTACATTATCAACCCTGGTAATTTTATACACGCAACATAAGACACATCTACATGCTTATATGTATACATGCCGGTTATTTTGTGTCGGGTCAACTAAATTAATAATAGTGATAGTCGACCTAATGCATAAATGAGTACTTATATCTGCATCTTTAATCTTTTAATTTAGTGCTTTCTTTGAACTTTGAACTAACGCCTAATCTACATAAGATTAGGCGTTAGTTCAAGTGACACTTTAAAATTTTTATGTATAAGAGATTATACATGTTATGTTTGACGCAATGGCTACTGTGCAACGTGCTGTTTTGTACGGATTGATTCCCGCACCAGACAATTTTTTGTGTGATCCAAAAATTGTTCGTCCGAGTCAGGATGTTATGTGTTTGTAAAATTGTATTGTTTGAAAATGCACGAACGATGCAGGAAAAAATCCAGTGTGTGGGCGTAGGCCAACGTTTAAAGAAATTGAATGAATGTAACTACACAGGTAAACATTTTAATAGTAAAATAAAACAAGTAGGTACTTACTTATAGTACCTGTACCAAATTATCAACGAGTAGGGATGTGTAATGTATACGCTATTAATCACCGACTACTGTTATGTACAACGCGAGCCGTTGATAATCACTTTACGTGTCCGATTAGAAGTAGACCATAAAATTAACCATTGAAGAGTTCATTCACACAATACAAACAGCACAATGTGTATTATTCATTGAAATAATGTCAAACACATCGATACATGACGCTTTCACCTAAAATTCAAAATGGCAATACGAATTATGGAATGTAACGGTAAAATTGCATAGGTTAGCTTGTTTTCCCGCCATTGTGGGCAGCCATTGTTGTTTTATTGAACTCTGCGATTACATATTTTAACTTGTTTAAGTACTGGTTAGGTTTCCGAGCCCTTTTGTTTGATTTTGGGCTGTTTGGCATTAGTACATAATTAACCCTAATTTTGATATAGTTAGTGCTTAGTATTTTGTACAAAGGTACCTAAATGCCCATTACTAATTGTATTGAAATGAAAACATTCATTTACAAATATGGTACCTAAATACAAAAGATGACGACACAAAATAAGTTTTTAAGTGAGGGAGAGCCATGCTTCGGCACGAATGGGTCGGCTCGACCGGAGTGATACCACGGCCTCACAGAAAACCGGCGTGAAATAACCACTGCGTTGTGTTTCGCCGTGTGAGTAAGGTTACCGGAGGCCCAATCCTTCCCCTTCCCCAATCCCTCCTCAATCCCTAAATCTCCAAATCCCTAATCCCTAAAAGGTCGGCAACGCACTCGTAACTCCTCCGTTGCGAGTGTCCATGGGCGGCGCTAATTGCTTACCATCAGGTAATCCGTCTGCTCGTTTGCCGAACTATTACATAAAAAAAAGCATTTCTCGCCTTCAGTCAGGCATGCGAAAATTAAAAGCAACCAAGTAAAAATATTTCTAACTAGCTAGATAAAACATTGCCGTCCATGTGTTATTCAAGAACCTATCTCTATGCCAATTTTCATCAAAGACTATTCAATACTTTTCGTGAAAGAGTAACAATCCACCAATCCATTTTTACAATTTCTCGCGTTTATAATATTCGTACTAATAAGGATCTACTTAGCTCATTCTCTCACACCTCGTTAAGTGCCTCTTGACACATGAGTAACAAAAAGTCAACTAACTTCTCACGCATTAAAGTTACATTATAACTTACAATTGTAGTAACCTAGAAACGCAAATACCGTAAGTTCTCCGACAGATAATCTCGGGATGTATATAATTCCATACAATTATCTTATTTGCAAGACAATCAAATGTTTCGCGGGCTCTTGATTAACAGTACACGAATACTGTTACCTCTGGCAGATGATACCTACATTGTAGGTTCACGTTCTTGCTAAAGGAATTTAATTAAGAGTAGACACACACGGGACTGCGTTTTTCATGAAAGGTTTTCTTCTCTTAAACTTTTATTCGCTATGTAAGCACTTCTTGCTTTTAATGTAATAAAGGATCAATAAATTTGATATTTTTATTGTATTAATGTCATAATAGTGGAGCACTGTTCATGCATGAGGGTGTGAACTCTACACCTGGCAAGTAAGTAGCTAGAAATGTGATTTTTCTGAGCTTTGTATACTTTTTAAGTTTATTTCATCTTCATCATCAGCCGGTAAGCATGTAAGTGTTCACTGCTGAGCAAAGGTCTGTTCTCACATGTAAAAGGTTTGAGCATTAATCACTACGGCTGCTCAAGGGGGATTGGTGATAGCAAATATCACCAGTAGTGTCTAAATTAAAGTGGAAAGTACATAGGTATAACTTAGAAAAAGTCTTTCACACAGAACCCGCACTTTCATGCATGACAAGCGGGTGCCTTAACCTCCGGACAACCACGACGTATAACTTAGTTTTATTTTATCTCCAGTTTATTAAGACCCCATTATCTTTTTTCGAGTAAATAGAATATTTGCTCACCATTAGGCATTTATTAATGTTGATGTGTGATGTGTATGATTGTGATTAACATTTTATCGATGCGATGGACCAAAATGAGTACATGTTTCCTTTCCTGCTCATACCACTATTTCATATTGTACTTGATAAAAATAGTTCAATAGTGCGCACTTTTATATTTAATTTTGTTATTTTGAAAAAAAGGTAATTATTTATGGCTCTGAAAATGGCTCCGAAACTGATAACGATCACGATTTGTATCTGAACGACCGTCCCATAAAGCGATGCATTGTCTTGTCAACTACATATGCTCATGCAATATGGCAATAATGCATATGCGTTTTAAAAAGAGTGCATAAACAAGTACATATAAAAGTATATAAAACAGTAGTAATAAAAATTTAATTAATGTGAAGAATTTGTAAGTTTGATGATATGTAAGGGGCAATCTTTGGAACTATTAGTCGCATTGCCAAAAATCTTTCACTGATAGATAGCTACCATGTTCCTGAGTGCTATAGGCTATAAAATATCACCCTACGACCAAATAGGAGCATGAAGACGGATGAAGCCGTGCGACAGTAGCTAGTTTTTGTATAATATTATAAACGTGATTGTTTGTAAGTCCGTACAAACTTTCGCATCCATTATGTGTCTGTCTGTCTGTTCATTTTCACGTGAAAACAACTGATCTGATCCGAATGAAATTCTAAATACATATTAGATATATGCTTATGTCCACTTTTTACTCTAGTACTGCGGTCGAAGAAACGATTGAATAATATTTTTTAGTCATTGAATTATCGCTGTGCGCGTCTATTCTTAATTCACAAAACGGTGTTTGTATTTTTTCTGCCACCATTTTGTATAACTGCTCGTTGGTCACGGGTTGACGGTTACCGACCGTTTGTTTCCTTTATGTTTGATTTATGAACTGAGATCAAACACCTCACTGTTTTAATAGAACTAACGACACGCCCCGGCTTCGCACGGACGCAATGCCAATACAAAATTTGTCCACTATTTTATGATAGTACACATATAAACCTTCTGTCTATCTATCTCTCTATCCATCTCTTAAAAATACTGCATCAAAATCCATAGTATACTTAGTTTTAAAGATTTAAGCATACGTAAGGATATAGGGGCAGATAAAGCGACTTTGTTTTATATTTTGTTGTAATTAGTTTTATAAGCCCGTTTTCTTTTTACTTCATAAGTACCTACGTAAAAATATGTCTATGAGATTATCATGCTTTACGTGTTTTTCTAGATCCCCTTAAAACCATTAACTTGTACGGTGATCAGACCTACCAGATTAGCCTCTGATCTAACGATGGTTCTTCCCAATATTGAGGCTGCGATTTCTATCAACCGGGGTTGCGGGTGAAAGCACCTTGATGTACCGCGGCTTTAGCTTGAAGTAGGAAATAGAACAGGGTGGTTTTCAGTCAATATGGGTCAGACTTTGCCTTTCGTCCTACCCAGAGCAGAAGAAGCCTTTTGAAGTCTTTCCCCGCTCCAAAAAAGGTTATTTACGATTTCTATGATAAAGTTCGAATCTTTGTTAGTTTCAGGCCGTGGGACGAGACTTACCGTGGTCAGGCGGGATGGGATGCAGGAGGTAGAGGCTACTATTTCGCGTCAGGCAGGCCTGATGCAGCGCCCGCTGCTGGCTGGGGACGACCTGAATATTCTAGGTAAAATACAGAAAAATAAAGAGAAGTACAAGTGTGGCAGAGCCATGGATCGGGTTTTCCGAAGTGATAGATACCACGGCCTCACAGGAAACCAGCGTGAAAAACCACACGTTGTGTTTCGCCATGTGAGTGAGGTTACCGGGGCCCAATCATTGGGCTCCCCGAATTCCTAATCCCCAAAAGGTCGGCAACGATTTCGTAAATCCTATGTTGTTGCGAGTATCCCCATGGGCGGCGTAAAATGCTTACCGTGAGGTAATCCGTCCGCTCGTTTGCCAAACTACAAAAATTACAAAAATTAAATTACAAAGAAAGGTAAACTTGTTTTTACAAAACCTTATTTTACATGAAGTTAGAATAAAATTCTTATTTTTTTCGTAATAGATCGGCAAACGAGTATACGGATTACCTGATAGAAAACAATCAACGCCGCCCATGGACAAGCGGAACAACGGATAAGCCACGAGTGCGTTGCTGACCTTTTGGGGATTAGGGTTTTGTAGATTTCGGGATTGGGGGGGGGGGGGCGGATCTAATCTATTCTATAGCATTTGGTTACAATACCTATGCCATTATCTTAGTTCCAAAAATAAATAATTTAACCAATTCCTTTTCTCATTTCTAGACCCCAAGACGCCTATCAAAGTATAGGAGGCTATTCAGGAGGTTACAGTGGCACGTACCGCGATCCATACGCACAAGTTTCAACCGGATACAGTCAAGGCTATGGTCAGGGCGCCAGCTACGGTCAGGGTGCTGGTTATGGCCAGAGTGGCTATGGACAGAATGCAGCTGCTTATGGAGCCAGCTTCGCGGGGTACGGACAAGGTGGCAGTGGATGGCACAGTGTAGGAGAAAGAAGACCTTATCGAGATGAGAGGTGTGTATAGCTCATAGATATTTTGAACTCTAAATGTGCCTAGTAATAAGGATGTTACATGCGTGCATTAAATAATATGTCCCTAGACTTTGGCTAGTGTTTCGTTCATGTTCTATCTAATAATCAAGGCATCATAGCTATACGTAATAATTATTGTTGGAGAGGCAATGCTTTGGTGTTTGTTTGTTCTAATTATTAAAATTATATCCACAGTGGCGTCAAAAAACTGGAGAACCGTGACAATTACAACCAGGACTCTAAACGCAGTCAGAACAGCTACGAGCCGTCGAGCCGTCAGCCGTCCAACTATGGGCAAACGGCTAGTTATGGCCAGACAGGCTATCAGCAAGGCTACGTCCAGAGCAGCAGCACGACTCCAGCCACCAGCTACCTGTTCCAAAGAGATGATGAACAGGTTACTGTGAAGACTAATGAGACAACAAAGCAGCCATCTTAGATTTTGAAGCGTCTTTTTTTTACATTTCATGGTTGACTTAAGATTTAAAGTGTGGTTGAGAGATGACTGTTCTTTTTTTATTGTGTTCGTCGAGGAAAAATATTGTAATTTAGTAATACATATTTGGACTTATTGTTTTTTATGTCCAGTATTTTCATTTTTTGATTTAGATACGGGAGAATGGGGATTGTTGTCGCAGAAGTTGTAATTGACAATTTTACGATTGAAATACGAACATTGTTCAATATGGGCGTCGATTCTTTGCTCCTGATTGGTGAATCGATAGCTACAAATAAGCCATTGTGACAACCAACCCTATCTTTCATATCTTGTCATGTCTTTATCGACAAACAGGTATCATCTGTGCCATGGCACCTGAATGTAGCTTATAATAACTCGCTTCCTCTGCCTGTCAAATCAATTCTAAATAACAACCAAAATTAATGATTTACAAACAAAGTTCGATGTATCATTATGTAACCATCAAGATTCCCAATTAAGTCAACCTTGGAACCCTCACAAAGCATTTTCCACGACGTGTCATCAATCTCCCTTGTGTCAGGTTGTCGCACTCTGACACTGACCTACGGCCTGACACAACTCTGACGTTAGCGTAAGCGTAAGCATTAGTGATAGCTTAAGCGATAATGTCAGCGTTAGCGTGAATTCCCACAATTAGTTGGTAATTAATATAAGTATTGATAAAGTTTGAAGTAATAAAGTATTTTTATTGTGGGTTTTGTTTTACTGTGTAATTTTAGGAAGATAAATGATCATTATTTACATTTTATCCCGACCTGTATGCGAAGTGCACGTCTACTAGTTGCGGTCAAACTTATTATATTTTTATCAGTTATATGTTACAAGCTTTTCTTTTTTTTATGTAATAGTTCGGCAAACGAGCAGACGGATTATCTGATGGTAAGCAATCAACGCCGCCCATGGACACACGCAACGGAAAAGTTACGAGTGCGTTGCCGACCTCTTAGGGATTAGGGTTTTGGAGATTAAGGGATTGGGGAGGGATCGGGGGAGGGGAAGGATTGGGCCTTCGGTAACCTCACTCACACGGCGAAACACAACGCTGTGGTTGTTTCAGGCTAGTTTCCTGTAAGGCTGTGGTATCACTCCGGTCGAGTCCACCCATTCGTGTCAGAGCATGGCAAATATTAAAAAAAAGACTCTGTTAAGAAATAGAAGATGGAGTAGGTACGAGGCTATGTGGCACAGGACACTATTACAGAGTGGGCACTACTAGTACCTACCTAAGTAGTTCCAAAAACCATAAACAACAGTCAGCCATAATCAGCAACCGTAATCAACAATAACATTTGGATCAAAAGTTGCTCGGTCAACAAGACAAAGAAGCCAAACGAAAATTACCTACTACTTATCATTTCCTAGTAGTCAACTAGCATAATTGCAAATTCTACAGGTAAAGGACATGTCAAGGGTTAGATTTTAGTCGGGGTTGCGGGGCAAGCGCAATAAGGCACCGCGGCTTCAGCCTACACCAGGATAAGGAACGGGGGTTTAGTCAGTAAGAGTCTGATCTCTCTCGCCCCACCCTGAGCGGGAGAATTCATTTGATTATTTTCCCCTCACAAAGGTTAGACTTCCGTTTCTTCCAAACAAAACATCCAGAAATAAAAAGTATTATGTAAGATACTGCATAATTTAGAAAAACTTAGTAATCGCAATATTTTTAACTTTCTTTAGCTTTTTCTACCTACCGGCGCCATCTGTTGACGAATAGAGATACTAAAGTCTGTGTAGGCAGCCATAGTATAAATAAAATGTCCTAGGAGTCATTGTAGTTCCTGTATTTAGTAACAGATGGCGTTGCTTTCAGAAATTATTATCATAGTAAACTGCAATAAAGTATGCTATTCGAATAATCATTTTTATACTTTATATATTTTCAATTGCTATTTACGCACTAACTGATAATATTAATAAATATTTTTATTTAACTAACGTACAACGACAAAAAGGGCTAAAAGTTTAATCAGCTGATAGATATTGCTTCCGGAGTTTAAATACCATCGACGTTAGTCAACATAATAATCATAATAGCCATCGAAACTGAAGGGCTACATAGCTCTTCAAGATAATACGTAATCAATGACATACATTATACAATACCACGAGGCAAATAACCCTAAGGTATGCCTTGTCCTGGTCTCAGTGTTAAATATTAATCTTTTGCAAGCCCTACGTTAACAAGCCGTAAAAACTTCAACCCATAACATAATAAAGGATCAATCGAGCCGCTGAATCACCCGATGGTTAGCCACCAACATTGTCCATAAACACACATAGGTATCCCTAGATGAGCTTCATGATGCATCAGCATAATGCAAGTTTGTTGATGGCGATTTATGATGCTGAGCCTCTTTTTCTCAGAACTTTTTACCAACGCATACATTTGTTTGATGGCAGAATCATCTATACTAATATTATAAAGCTGAAAAGTTTGTTTGGCTCAGGAATCTCAGGAACTACTGGTTTGAATTAAATAATTATTTTTGTGTTCAATAGACCTTTTATTGAGGAAGGCTTTAGGCTATAAAACATCTCGCTACGATCTGTAGGAGCCGAGCAGAGGGTGAAACCGCGCGAGAGTAGCTAGTTCTATAAAAAACTCATCACAAAAGGATCGAAATAAAAAATTCTTTAACTAAGTAAATTAGTATAGGTAAGTATAGGGAAGCAGGAGAAGAACAGGGTGATATAGTTAGTCTTTAAGAGCCTGCCTCTATCCAGAGCGGGAATGGACATTTATTTTTTATGGGATAGGTCGGCAAACGAGCTGACGGTTTTGGTAACCCGTCGACTTACAATCAAGTGACTGTAAGCAATCGGATCCCATGGACACCCGCAACACCAAAGGAGTTGTGCGTGCCTTCCTTTTTGGGGATTAGCGTTCCGCACATTAAAGGATTGGGAAGGGATGGGGAGAGAGCGAGGGATGGGCCTCAGCTAACCACACTCACGTGGCGAAACACAACGCTATGGTTGTTTTAATAAATACTTTGAATTTGACATTTCCCCCTTCAAAAACAAGGTAACAGTTAGCTGTATGAAATGGATTGTGCCCGACTGAGTGTCAGAACTGTCAGATCAGATAAACATATGTACATTCTTATACGAAGGGAGTCTGATAGTAGCGGCTGACTTTTCGTAAATTGACCGGTAATCATTGCTTAAAGTTTCAATGAATAAATAGAAGATTTAAAAATTATGAAATAAAAAAAAGTTCCCATGTACTCACAACCTATGTATTTCTGCCTTAAATTGTATATGGGAAAGGAAGAGAAGCAAGATAGAAGACAGAGGTGAGATGTACCTTTTTTGAGGGAGGAAATCATCAAATGACTTCTCCCGCGCGAGAGTGTCAGACTCTAACAAAAATCCAACCCGTTCCTTCTCCTGCTCCAGGCTGAGGCTGATAATTCTTTTTTTAAACTTACATTTATTTTAAAAATATATTCATATCAGTTTTAGTATTCGGCTTAACGTAATTCCGGAATTATTTACTTATACGTTTACAAAATACAAGATTAAATATGAATTTAAATATTTCATAAAATTTAAAATGTTCCAAACGACATGTTATCACACTATTATCGCAACACATAGGTACTTAGCAGGAATGTGACTGTATATTACCTACTTATTGATTGAAACAATTAACTTCGCTTGATATGATAAAAGGATTATTTTTTATATCTGATAAGTCGCCGACGATCGTCCACTTGGCATCGGATTCTTGTAAGGATATATATACTAAATAAAATATAATTTCAAAATAATTAGTTTTATTAACATTTTAACACTAAATCCGGGAAAAACAGTGCGTTTATTATATTTAAAAATAAAATTGTAAATACATCAAAATCGCGAGTGTTAATTTCTAATTTAAATTGTTTTTGGCATTCGATATTTAAAATTTATAATGATTCTACTTACATGAAATTGCGTTTCTAGCATAGATTATTGCACGTTTTTCTTTTAAAAAGTTAGCAATAATTTGTGCAGAAACTTTTTTAATGGTTGCCAAAAACATTTTAAATTATATGTTGAAATAGGTTGCGGTAATTCGGGTATCTAGTAACGATGTCGGACTCTGTGAATGTGGTGGATCAGGTCTCGTCAGACACGCAAGTGTCTGTGCATGCTGTACAGGAACCCGAGCCAGACTCTGGCGTCGAGCTGAAGAGGGACCTGTTGAAGGTCGTCGCTGACCACGAACAGGCCGCCATGTTAAAGAACATGAATGAGTGAGTACAATTTTTTTTTACTGCGATTTCCTGAAAGGCTACAAATAAAAAATCGCACAATTTAAAATACCTAAGAAGAATGAAAAAAAACGGTGACTTTTATATTTTCATAAAACATTTTGGCGCCGTCGAAAAAGGATAAATTTCAATATAATAATGGCCCACTACAAATGTGACGCCTCCAAAAATTTTCTTTCTTCCTTCAAAAACCTGGAGGATCCGTTTCAAATCATATGTTACCTTATTAGGTATATATTTTATCACGAAAGACATTTATTATCACGTATAAACGTGTTTACGTAAGCGATAAATAATTTGGATTGCGTTTACTAAAAAATATTTAGTATTTATCGACACTATATCTTTCGATTATTAAGGTACTTACCTTATATAACGTTGATGCAGTGGACTTTATAATTTCTACGTAGTATAAAACAAAGTCGCTTTCTCTGTCCTTATATCCCTATGTGTGCTTAAATCTTTAAAACTAACGCAACAGAATTATTGCTTTTTTTTATAGATAGAGTGATTGAAGAGGAATGTTTATATGTATAATAACATACCTACATTAAATACTGGAGAAATTTAGTATGAGCATTGCACTCTTGCGGAACCGGCAGGTCGCTAGTTTGAATAATATAATTAGTATGTCGCTAGTCGCTACAGCAATGTTGCTATCGTATCTACGCTATTATCATTTCAAGGTCTTGTTGCAATTATTTCGATAGCACCTATTTTATAGATTTCGTTTCGATTGTTTGCACATCATTATAGGATCTCTAGGAATGGTAAGGAATTTTTGAAATTTTCAAACATCGAACAAGCAAAAGAGATTCTACCAAAAATATCGGTCACAAAATTTTATTTAAACCTGAGGGCCTATTTATAAAAGACCAAAGATCAAATCGCCCGGAAGATTCACGATTAAACACGTCATGGTAGGCCTACTGATCTTTTATAATTATCTACTAAAACGGAATAAAAAGGACATTTTGAAATTTGAATATCGAACGCCTTTAATAAGCCCAAGAAATGCAACCAAACAATTTCTGCCTCCTCTCTCTCTGAAACCTGATCTTTATACTTACTTTAATTATTATTAACTACAACTGCTATTGGTTGAATAACATATGGGTTTGTGTGACCAAGTCGGGCTACATATTATGGAGCTTTTCGATTTTGATATTTTCATTGAAATTTATTATGACATTGCTACAGTAAACTTACTCTTTCATCGTTTACGACAATAGTGCGATGATACACGTACATACGTTACAATAAAATCAACGTTTGACCTGACGTAATAGAAGAAACTGAGTTGTTATGCGCACACGCATTCAATCACCACAAATACAACGCAACTGTAGAATGTCATCAATTTATTTTAATTGAAGACTGGTGAATATCTCGTATTGGCTCATTGAGGCTACCACATTATATGGTATCGTTTGTAAACAGCGGTCCGCTTCTTATTGATTTACGATTCGATTCTGAACTTTTATACTTTGTCTGGTTTCAAATTTAAATTAGTTTATTTGATTTGTATCATATTTTGTAGAAGTATAAGTATATAGCTTAAGCAGGTGTCTAGAACAAGTGCTTTAAGAATTCAGATCAAATAATAACTAATAAAAGTAATACACTCTCAATCAGAGCACCCTGTTGTCAATACTATTAATGTCAGGTCTCAAAACATCTTTCCGTTAAATTACGACCGACACAGGCAAAATATGGACTAAAAAGAAGATAACTTCGATGAAGACGGCGCAATATACGAGTCACTTAAACTTTTTAATGTTCGGTGTATTTAAAAGACCCATTGTTTTCCATGTTTATTTCAAAAGGTTAGCATTAAGTCCATACTTGCTTTTAATGAGAATTTTCTGTTAATTGTCTTCAAAGCTGGCATCTTCATGATTGTTCGAGATTAAAATATTTTAAAAGGAAAAAGACAATGGGTCCATCCTAACATCATTTTACTTACTCGATCTATAATGCAACGTAGAAACAAGACGCAATTGTAATAAAAAGACAATGCTGATTTGTTTTTTAAATTTGAATGGCCCCATTATTGTGCCCTGAGGAACGCCATCTTCAATACGACATTTCTACACAAATAATTCAAGCATTGAATCATTATAATGAAAAATTATACCTTTATAATTAATGTGTATGAAACTGTACCTACAATTACTCAGTATTTATTGTACCAATAAAATATTCTAAGTATAAATGCTTAATCAGCGCCTAAATACTGGATATCACGAAATCTAATCTTAATTTCGTTAGATAAATGATAAGTAATGAGGCGCAAAGATAATAAAAAGGTAATTTACATAATATTGCCCGACTATGACGACAATACAATTTATGATTAGAAATTTGTAACATTTGGTGTCAAAAGGTTTGTGACCATTTTTCAACGTATCTTCTTGGGCGACAAGCATCGCAGTAATGAGATAAATTTACTCAATGTTTATTGAATAATTGAAAACAACATCTAAGTAGATTAATATTCAGTAAGGATAAATTCAAATCTACGAACTTCTCTAATCTCATAGATACCTATATATACAACCTATTAGTTTAGAGAATTTTTATATGCATTAAGTCCAACGTGTGAGCCGTGATACCAAGCTGGTTTTAACCTGTAACAATCTGACAGCCCTATCGTCAGAAACATTGTTTCCATTTTTATTTTTTTTCTGATTGAAAAACTCGTGAAGTAAAAAAAAAATTTAAATATCACTTCTAAATTTAAATATCAAGAGGCCCAGTTGTCTAGACTCCAGCCATTTTTATACCTCTGGATCTTTCTTACCAAATTTCTGATCTTTTATCTCAAGTACTATGAAAGGATAATCTGATGATAAGGGAGAATGTGATAAGTTCCTACATACTTACGTCTTTCTTTCATCTCTAACTGATATGGAAATTCCTCAGCTGGTAACAGAGGCACTTTTTCTTTTATCTTACTTTCCGTCAGTTTGATCGTTGAGTTAGTTTCCATTTCTTTGATATGGGAAACAGTTAATTCATCAAACATGAAGCGAACGCCGGCGTTCACGACCTATTGCCTTACTATTATGTCTTTACTATTATGTCTTTAACTATTATGACCTATTGCCTTACTATTATGTCTATTATAACTACAATTGAACGTTTAAAGTTAAGATTCCACATCTTTGAGTGCATAAGATGTTTACTCTTGCTACCGGCTCCGCCCACGTTTTCTTGTAACTGTTCATCAAAATCCCTACTGAATGGATTTTGATGATTGATGATTTCACGTGAGAGAGTAACAAAAATCTATCCTTCTATCGACTTCCAAACTTTTGTGTATAACATTAGTAGGATTACCATCACTCAATATATTATCATATAAATCAATATGATATATTATCTTTTCCCCTTTCGTAAATCGTGATCTCGTGATGGTCCGGAGGTTAAGGCGCTCGCATCTCATGTATTAGGGCTCGAAACCAGACTATGATTATTTAGAAACCACTGACTTACTTCGTGACTGACGGAAACCAGGACTAAAATTTCTAATTATAAATTTAAAATCGCTAATCCGCCTTCAGAAGGCGTGGTGATTAATGCTGAAACCTTCTCCGTGGGGGAAGAGGCCTTTGCTCAGCACGGGGCACATACAGGATGATTATGTGACAACCTTCTCCGTGTAAGAAGAGGTCTTTGGTCAGCAAGGGGTAATACTTATAGGCTAATGATGTGAAGTGATAATGTGATTGACGTTCAAAAGTGCCTGTTGTGGTCTACTTGAAAATAAAGAATTTGATTGATCTCCACTATCTTCCGCCTTTCCAAGTGTTTAAACCATCTAATGATTTCTTTTAAAATACATTAGGTATTAGTCATATAGCTGAACAGGTGTTACAATCTTCTGATATCAATAGTATTATTTTATCAAATACTTTTATCTTTTGTGGCCACTTAAAATTGGACCATGTTTAGAATTAACCTTGCTACTTCACTTTTAATTTTGTTTTGATAAATTAAATATCAGTTACCCACGGTACTGGCGATAGCAAATAGCAACACCATTTTTTTTATTATAACGACAACACTTCGTTGCTTCATTTGACAAAACTTTAAAACATTTGCATCGCGCGATGCTAACTATTTGCACAACCAAAAGATTTTCAGAAGCAACGACAAATTAAATTAAGGATTTGGAAAACGACCCGGTCTGATTAATAACTTGAAAATCGATTGTAAGTCATCTTCACCATTCGAGTCATTGCACCTTATGAAGTATAAGACCAATCTTCAGAAGTAACAAGTATTTATTTATCTACCCACACATGTGTGCTTAGCTGGAATACGGCAAGAACTGATGACACAATGTGCGCTCTCACTTGACCGGGCCGCCGCAGTTCAGTACAGCGCCAACTCCCGCGGAGAATTCATGCCTGTCGTCATAACGCTGGCCGTTAACGAAACAAAACTTTTTAAACTTCGAACTCGTTTAAAAAAATAATAAGGTATTGGGCGGGAAAAGTGACATGTGAGACATAGAATTTGAAAAATTAGTATTTATACTTAGTAATATTTTTTCGCGTGTGGAGACCATTTTTATTGATGTGTTGTAGATAAGAAGTGATAAAAGAATCGATAAGCATATGTTAAAAGGTGTTATTGTAGGTTATTCTCGTGTTGTGATGCACCGTGGGGTGTCGAATGTTTTGGAGTAAGCAAGTTTCGGTTTGAGCAAGGTGAGTCGTGCACTTTTTTTGCGGTCATTGACTTTGATCTTTTTCAGACTACTCACGATTCGAATAAGTGAACCGTTGATAATTTCGGCTATCGCGAGATGTGATTGCCATTAGAATCTCTATTTTAGGTTCCATAAAAACCTATTTATTAGTTCAACAGACATTTAGTTGATCTGGCGTTAGGACGTGCTGTCCTTTTTTATTTAAATGTATCAATCCCACAAAAAAATATTATTAAATTAAATAGTAACAAAAAAATATTAAAAATGATTGAATATTGAGAATAACTAAACAACATTTTTTCATTTTTTCAATTTTCAATTTGAAAAATATTGGGAGTAAACATTGTGATTTAAAAAAAATTAGTTCTAGGTGGAAAAAAATATTTTTTTAATGTCATCGAACTAACAAGACTGACGTAAACTCAGTCACATTATCATCAAAAAGACTTTATTTCTATAGAAATAATGCTCCTTTTGTCTTAGTTTCAATAACAACATTATTTTCTGTGACGTGACGTGCGGTTCTGCGGATATTCCGGCGATCCTTAATATTAATGACTATGCAGATAGTGCCATACATATTGACCTGACTAAAATTCTATTGGAATGAATTGTCTAGGTTAGTAACTAATTGGGTTTTTCTACCTCATTTGTTATAACTTGTAAGGAATTAATCATATTTTTTCTTGGTAATTCGATAGGACTTAGGATTTTGTGGAATTCAAACATACTTATTTTACGTTAAAACGTTTGAAATGATTTTACCATTAGGTATCATCTATCATCATCATCAGCACCATCATCTTCAATCTTCTTTCTTGTTTCCATGTCGTAACGGACGTAGGTCTCTCCAATCATCTATATCCAAGAGCTCTCATCAGCTTAACTTTAGATAAAATCCTATTTTCTTTTAAAAAATAAATAAATAAAAGAACATAAAAATGTAGGTACCTAAAAGGAGGTTCCAATCAATGTATTGTAGAAAATATTCGGATTTTGTAAATAGAGTTTTTTTAATATTATTGGGTAATACCTATGTATACATAATAGATATCATATATTTTGAATTTAATCCATAAGAAAACGTACCATAGAGTACAATAAAAGAGATTCTCAATCAGATGTATTGAGGCAATAATATACGTTTGTGATTCACTATGTTTGTTTGATAATGTAAATATTTTAATTAGTGATGTCATAATGTTCGTGCTACGATGTCATTGTTACTAATACTGGTAAGGATTCTAAGTATTGTTACGATTGATTGTAACAAGAAAATATAATTTTATGTATTAAAATATTTGACTAACTATATGGTTGAAATAATAATGACCTGTGTTAAGACTGCATGATTTATAAGAGACGGACCACTGTGTTTGTATCGGCATTTCTTCTCAGAGTACCTAATCAAATAGCAAATACCGGCTTCATTTAGTTTTTACATATAATTTTGACGTATTAAAGTGCTGTTTAATGGCCTATTTACAAAAATAAATTCATTGTTTCATTATAAAAATGTTAATTTATCAAGAAAATTCTTACAGGTGAAAGAATATAACAATCATTTATATAATAATACAAAAATTCCCAACACGACCAACACCACAATATACATACTTAGAATACATTGAGGCTGGTGCTAAATGCGGATGAATGAACTATGTAGGTATAAACACGGCATTTCTGAGTGACATCAGAAAGAAGTAGGTAGTTCCGTGTAAAAATAAAGATTTAATCAGCCAGGAAGTTGAGTCAAAACTTTATTATAAATACTACATTCTTAACGTTCTACAAAATAAGATTCTTACTGTTTAATTTAGACATCATTCTATTCCATATTTGTATTTATTTCACCTGTAATCACGCATAAATTCACATTTTGTTACACCAATTTCAAAATGTCGACCTATGACCAAAACTGAATTACCAAATCGGCCATTTGAACATTCTAGATCAGACGATTAGTTCAAATCTTGCATTTTAAATCAATTATTTATTTGGCAAATTGTATTTTGAAATATTGCAAACAAGCTTAGTAAATTTATTTCCTCTCACATTGTTTCCAGAACGAATTCTTTTCATCTCATCTTATTAGTGTTCCTAATTGTTCATTGATTATCATGGATTAACGTGGGCATATAATTTGCCGTTATCCAAACAGATTTTTTTATCCTTCCGTTTCTTGATCCGTACAATCTCTGTTATTCAATTTATTAGTTAAACTGTGATGTTTGAGAATAGATCAGATTGAACCGAAGTTTTGTAGTGGTTTCTATTTGTCTTTTGGGATCACCAAGCTGTTAATAGGTATAATTTTACCATTAAGCACGTCTACGGATCCAAGTGCATCATGCGATTCCTATTTTCTATAAATAAGAACAATTTTATATAGCATTAATTTTTCAATTTTTATTTGACTTAACATTACTTGTTTGGTCCCTGAATTTAGTCGAGCGCAAAAAGCTTTTGAGAATGTTTAGGTACTGGACATTCAAAAACTTTCTACGTAATAAGTTATTTCACGTTATTTCGCTTAACCTACATAAACATTGTTTTCCATCAGCATTTATGGCGTGGGCAATAAACTAGAAATAGTAAACTATTTCTCATATTTATTGTCTTGACCATGACGCGTTAGTTCACGAAGGAATATCATTTTAAAATTAAAAGGAAAAGGTTGTAAAACGTTTCATTGCCAGCGTTGGTGTGACCAGGAAATAGAAATGGACATGCATGTACACAGTAAAACAGAACTATGGTCTTAATGTATTTTCCCATCCAAGAGCCAAGACGAAACAAACATTGAAACTGTTAGATATGAGTGTTTCAATATTATTTTGCAATTTGTCGTTAAATCTTGTCTATCTCAGTGTGTTCTCCAAAAATATTGAATTCTTTTTATGTTAATGTAGAATGTGATAGGAGAAAAAAAATATTTAGTACTGGCAATACAGACGTGTAATAGACCATTCGTGTTTGTTTCCTCACTAGTATTCATCCTTATGTTTATGTACTTTTTTTAACAAAACTCATTCAGTTTCACTCCTTTTCCGTTTCAATTGAGGTTCATAATAACGTTGGACGAACTCTCAAAGTCATGGGCAAGGGCTTAGTATTTGCTTATTCTAATATTGTACGTTTGAATATTTATATTTGTTAAAATGAATCTGAAGATGTGATTAACAAATAATTGACAAATCTACAACAAAGCTTGTTCCACTCATTTTCACACTCGGTTTGTGCCACACAGAAAAGATATTAACTTATAATTTTGTTTATCAAGAAATAAATAAAGAAAGCCATTGTATGGAACGCCCTGACCCTGTGAGGCAGATAGCCGTAAACGTTTGCGAGGGCATGCTGTTCAATGCCAGACCAATAGGTACTGTACTATGTACCTTCGTGTAAAACATAGTTTGTTAAATCAAACTTACAAAGTTTATAGTATGTTACTAAAATATAGCCTGACAATTTGGTTAGCCAATTTTAAAAACACCTACTTACATCATTATAATAACAAAAGCTTATAAGCGCCCATTGCCAAACGAAGGTTTCTTTTCACTCTTCCTAGGAGAAAAAATGTATCAAATCTTTGGCTTTATTGAAAGATAAACTAGAGATAAAACTTTATTTACTTTTATGGAATTAGTCGGCAAACAAGTAGACCAGTCACCTATTCGTAAGCAATCGTCGCTGGCATGGGTGCCCGAAAGTCAAAAGGAGTTTATATGTGCCTTGCCGGCTCCTAGGTTGTTAGGGATTTGTAAGTTGGAGATTCGGGGATGGGAGGTTGAAACTCCGAAACTTCATTTACACGGCGAAAAATAACTTGGCACTTAACCTAATAAACTATGTCAGCAGACAGTGGAACCTTTTAAAACAGTATACTTTTGTCGAAACTAAATTAATTACCTCGTGCGTAGGTTTTGCACAGTGAGGGCGTAAGTACAGTTAGGTACACAGGAATAATTTAACACAAACTATATGAGCGTATAACGGAACACTATAAGTTAAATGTGTCGTTATTCTAGCTAAGAACGGTTGAAACCACCACCATCCCCATCCACCCCATCCCTAATCCTTAATTACTTAACCCTTGTTGTGTCGAGCACTCGAGCCTTCCTTAACCTAACATAGTGCCTTCGTGCCTTCTTTAACCTGCCACACTACGTTCCTAAGCGTTGCTTCACGACTGTTTTATCTGTGGCCGCAGTTTCACTCCAGTAGAGCTCGGCGCATTCAAATTGTACATATGTGTTATCTAAGTATATTTAAAACCTTCATTGCATAAGACTACGTTACCCACCAAGTAAATTATAATAAAATAATAATAATTTACCAATATAAAGGTCTACAGAGATTACCAAACATTTTAAAGCCAGCGATGAGGCACGTATATTGTACTACAGTTGACTAATCAATCCTTAATAAAGATAATGTTTAAGTAACTTTTAAACATACAAAACATGCCCTTAATTAAAATTACTACGAATAAGTTGATCCATATAAATAAACAGAAATCGATTCTGCAATAAAAGATTCTGCTATATGTTTTAACGTAAAATTAAGGTCCTATATTAAATGAATATGTAAATACTAATTAAAATAAGAATTATCTAGCCTAATTAAACCTTACGATACGTAACACACCTAATCACAAAAAATACTAAGCATCTTTATTCGTAGCCTCAAAAACAATAACTCCTTATGTTTATAACTGATTTCACACTTTTTTTCTCCATCCGAAAAGGCGGAGAGGTGATTTATTATATTTTTGCAGTACAGAAAATCTTCTATCTTTAGGAGAGGCGAGAGGGAGGGTCGGGCTTTTACTGCCTAATAACTACCCCGTTTCTGCTCCTGGTCCAAGCCAAGAACTCGGCATTGTTGCGCTTGACCCGCAGCCCCATGATTTGCAAGTGGAAATTATTTAGTTAATTATTTAGATTTATTTCGTGGCGGGATCCAAGACAGTCTTTCATATTCCCGGGACGCGCCGAACTTCAGTGTTCCGGTGTTTTCTTGGTTGTATCTACTGTAGATCTTGGCTTACAGGATTTGCAGAGGTTTGGGAGGTTGTCCCATAAAAAAGACTCATTCTTTGCGCCAACTTGCAGTTCTCAACAGGATTTACAATATAAAATAGAAGACACCAAATACGCATTTTTTTAAACCTCGTAGTAAAATCATTATCGTCATAACAATAAAATAAAAAGAACAAAAGTTCAGATCAAATAAATAGTATGATTCACTAAGGTACTTGTGTATGTAAAATGTGTATTCAGTTGTTTTGTATTAATACGCGTAAGAAATGTAATTATACTTTGGAGGTTAAACTATTTGTAAGACAAGTAGCGTGTAGAACATATTATTGTGTGATTTTTTTCTACCTATTGTACCAACACATATAAAAACAATTGTAGCAATCAATAAACACAATTAAATTAAGTTAAAGCAAATTATTTTAAAATTTTAGTGTTGCTTTTTCTCCCCCCGTCTAGGAGTTTCTACTATATTATTGGTAACAACACAAACATATAATAACACGTGCACATTACACCCAAACTCAGAACAAACCTTTGTGGGTCACTCATAAAAAACATGCAAGTAGTCGTAATACAATTTCACTTAATCTACACTATTACCTTACATCGATTTGTTTCCAGCCATGCCAGGAGCCTAAAACTTTTGAACTGAAATTAGACGAGTTACCTAGACAAGTTAAAATTACTACCTAATATGTATAATCGACTAGCTACTCTCGCGCTGTTGCACTCGCTGCTCGGCTCCATTTGATCACAGCGTGATTTTTTATAGCCTATAGCACTCAGGAACATTGCAACTATCTATCAGTGAAAGAATGTTGGCAATCCGACTAGCGATTCCAAAGATTACCCTCTACATACAAAGTTACCAACTTAAAAATGTTACATCTTTATAATATTACTTAGTAGAGATTTAAAAAAATCCTATGTAGGTACATAAAGTCTTCTGTTACTGTGTACTTCATAAACTTAACACATATGATGTAGTACTTATGTGCAACATTTAAAAAAATAAGCTACCGCTAACAAATCATTGTTATTCCGACATCTTATTGACTTACTACTGGGTTCCCATAGCATAGCACAATAATGAGAAATATTGAGGCTTTAAAAACTTACTTTCCCATACAAACGTTAAGCTCGAATGAGGAACGGGAAATAAATGTACGATTTATTATTGCTATTGGTTGACAGCACGTACGGTCTGATCTCCGGGTTGGGCGACAACAAAAAGTTTTTATATGATAGGTGGATTATAACATTCTCTTTTTGAATCTTGGTTGAACGCTAGCCAGTTCTTTACGCCTCCATCAGGAAGATTTTGCAGTTCACAATAAATAAAAGGAGTTTAGCTTCACCATATTTTTTTTTATGTAATTGGTCGGCAAACGAGCAGACGGATTACCTGATGGTAAGCAATCAGCGCCGCCCATGGACACCCGCAACGGAGGATTTACGAGTGCGTTGCCGACCTTTTAGGGATTAGGGATTTGGAGATTTAAGGATTGAGGAGGGATTGGGGGCGGGGAAGGATTGGGCCTCCGGTAATCTCACTCATACGGCGAAACACAACGCTATGGTTGTTTCACGCCGGTCTTCTGTGAGGCCGTGGTATCACTCCGATCAAGCCGACCCATTCGTGCCGAAGCATGGCCCTCCCACACTTATATTGTACAATTCTTAATTTATTATGGATCAAAACGTTGACAGAAATGTAGATGTACTTACTATAATTATTCTCTGATACTTCTACGCTGATTTAGCTGCTGCTCGGCTCTGAATAGTGGTAGCGTTAATAGCTTTCTTGATACATATATGATCTATCCAATACCAAAAGAATTGTTAATTCGAACACAGTATTTCCGGATATTAGCGCGTTTAAACAAACAAACTCTTCAGTTTAATAGATAATATTATAAAAAATATTATAATGGATATTATAGGTTTGCTAAAGTTTTCCACAATCCAACAATGGCCACAGGCTGTTGACGATTTCCTTAGTACCTACATATTTCTAATGCAAAACAAATACATGCACATTGCACATGTTAATCTTATTTACTTACATGACTAAAGCTATTTATGTATTAGTTAACGTGAATCATTGTACTTAGAAACTACGATTGTACATAGTATGACTGTTTACATTACAATAATTTGCTATTAGCTGAATATTAGTAGATTCTTCCTGGACCTAAGTACTAAGGTATTGTGATTAAAAAGTCACACGTTGGTTCGCTTTTCTTAGGATCTTATTTGCTTGCCTGTGTACTACAATTAAGATTTTTGAATTTATATTTATATAAGTGTGGAAGAGCCATGCTTCGACACGAATGGGTCGGCTCGACCGGAGTGATACCACGGCCTCACAGAAAACCGGCGTGAAATAACCAAAGAGTTGTGTTTCGCCGTGTGAGTGAGGTTACCGGAGGCCCAATCTTTCCCCTACCCCAATCCGTTCCCTTTCCCAAAATCTCCAAATCCCTAATCCCTAAAGGTCGACAACGCACTCGTAACTCCTCCGTCGTTGCGGGTGTCCATGGGCGACGCTGATTGCTTACCATGAGGTAATCCGTTTGCTCGTTTGCCGAACTATCACATAAAAAAAAATCTTTAAACAAAGTCATGGATGCATCCGATGGTGAACAATCAATGCCGTTTGTTGTTGTTAGAGATTGGAGGATTGGAGATGGGGAGAACTTACACGGCAAAACATAACGCAAATATTGTTTCACGCCGGTTTTCTCTGAAGCGTTGATGTGACTCCGGTTGAGTCCGGGACATATTGCATAAGTATTGATAAGATACATTCTGTTTGAAAGCAAGTAACTACGTACGTATGCATCTGGAAATTGCAATGGAATCTTTTATTAATTCTTATTAATAATAAGACTGGATTACTGTTTGGCTTTTATAATTAGGCTTAATCCATTTTAGGTGTAAGAAAACTGATATCTACACATTTTAAATTATAAAAATAACTGAAAGATCAAGAATCAATATCAAAAATAACTGAAAGATCAAGAATCAGATCAAGAAGAAGTAACAGTAAGTTGCGATATTCAAAATTTGAGCCTCAATAAATTTAAAAGTGTAATAAAGGCTAAACTTTGCTGTAAAGCATTTTATAAAATAAAAGACTACTTAGAGGATAGTCAGGCATGGGAATGAGCCGCTGTAATGTCTGCACAGGTCATGTTGACATGTTTGTAACATAAGTTACAATTTTATATACAATTTGACATTACGTTTATTTTTTATTTTTTATACAATGACATAATCACCTATTGTGACATTTTATTTTTTATTTGACATTTTTTTTTATTTATTTATTGACATTTTTATTATTTTATATTATTGTTAGTGTAAGGACCGTGTGAGACTTGCCGTGCTTTTTGATTACCAGTTATCTGCGTTCTGACAGTTTGAGTACTTGAGCGACCCACCCAAATGTTCTTTAGATCGGTATTGTTCGTCGGACAACTCAGCAGCACTAGCTATACTGGTTGCAAACTGACACTTGCGTGCCTGTCTTCAGAACGGGTCCACTTAAACTGGTGTGGTTCTTTCCTCAAAAGACCACTACAGAATGAACTTGCACGATTCTCTCACATTATGTTATTTTTACATTGTCTGGACTTGAAAAGAGACTGACCTCTGAGTTTGTTTCGGCATTTCTTCTCAGAGTAGTCAGATAGGAAATGCCGGCTTCATCTAGTTTTTCACATATAAATTGACGTGTAAAAGTGCCGTTTTATGGCCTATTTGCAAAAATAAATTCATTGTTTCATTGTTTCATTGTTTCATTGTTTCAACAGCAATCATGAACGTGCTAAAATTAAAATTAAATCGTTAACCTAAATACCATTGTCAACCTAAATATTGAAATGAACTTATCGAACATGCCTTCGCGATGATTTTCGCGAATAAATCATGATGTGTGTAGGTAATTGTAGAGTGAGTGATCTCGCTAAGCCGTCACGTCTACATGAAGGATATTTATGTGACATCATCACTTGATGACTCAAATGCGAATTTCGAGCCGTCAAACAAGGATTTAGCGATTAGCATTTGTTTTTTGCGAAGTAAGTTCCAAAATTACTCATGCATCATGTTCATTTCATAAACATATTTTGTGTTTAGGTTCTTTTTCATAAAGGAATTTTAAAGATTATTGTTTTATTTTGATTATTTGAAGTCTTTTTGCGCTACCTACCGTGTACATAATCCTTGAAACAATAAAATTGTTACACATAAGGA
Source organism: Spodoptera exigua (assembly GCA_902829305.4). Lineage (NCBI taxonomy): Eukaryota > Metazoa > Arthropoda > Insecta > Lepidoptera > Noctuidae > Spodoptera > Spodoptera exigua. The sequence goes on along the minus strand of LR824618.2, from coordinate 13,000,453 downwards.
ATTCTTCTGCATTTGAAATTTTATAATTTAGGTACATAATAATTTACCAAAAAAGGTAACCGTCTCTAAGAAGTATTAATAAACATAAAAGAAAGACTAATTTTACGATTAAATGCATCTCATCGACTTTATCTATGACAATAAATAAAGAAAAATAACGCAATACTTAAATGCCACATAACCATAAAAATATATTTGTCAATTCTAAATAAGTAGTTATAAACACTACATACAAATTTATAGCAAGCGCGTCACAGACAACCTAGTGCCTATAAATTGAGGACTTCCAGGAAATGCAGGCGAGTCCATAGACTAGAGACCATGAAAAAAATAGGTAACCCACTAATTGTCAATGGTACTGTTCAATCTAGTCAGGATACCTGCTAAATTTAATACAAGGCTGCTGATGCACTGGATATTATTTATAAAAACTACACAATGACACAGTTGACATATTTTCGGTAGTTCTGTGTTTACGTGGTTTAATTTTAGCATCAGCATATTCGACCTATATGTGCCCACTGCTGAAAAAAAGGTCTCTTCTGACATGGATCAGGTTTGATCATTAATCTCAAATTGCTCAAATCGGCTTGGTGATTTCAAACTTATAATTAGAAATTATAAATCCAGGTTTCCTCGCGATGTTTGTTTTCGCCGTTTGACAATGGGGTCTCAACACACTTAGAAAGTACATACAATTTATAAAAAGTCACATCTGTACGTGTCAAAGTTTTTTTTCGGATTGGAAAATCCTCATAGAGACCCACCGCCCTCGGGGAAGAGCGAAGGGTACTGTCAGACTCTTACTGACTAAAAACCAACCCGGTGTTCCTCCAATTACCCATGTTTCATAGGGGCGGTGATCGCCGAATCATTCGTCGCAACCGCACTTGTCAAACTTAAAAAACTAAGGATTAGTCTTCCTATCCTCTGGGCCACCACAATCTATCGGTTTCATTTATTTAGGATAAATTTACATGACCATTTATTTATTAACGATTAACAAGCATAAAAAAGAAGACCAAAAAAATTTATAATGGCGAACCTGTCGCAATACGTGTAGAATAATGCTATGTTATTACATAACTAAACTTCTTTGTATTTCATAACTAAAAAGACAAAATTCTCGGTCCAAACACTAAACACTTAATTGTTAGCGTTTCCTTTCGGCCATGTAAAACAATACATATGTATTCATACAAAGGATTATTGCAGCATAAGTAACGTTATAAAATGCAACGGATTACGTTTGAACTTTGCATAACGGAAGCTCACGTAACTCCGAGGATATAAGCCTCATGACTGCCCATCACGCTGGCCATAACAGTACATAGACTAATATGGTTCCACCCATATACTTCTTTAATGAAATACCTTCACAGATACAATAGATTTCAAGAATATTGTGGTGTTCCTTGTTTTGTTTTCAAAAAGCTTTTTATGGTGTATTTTAACATGACCTTAAAAAATATTAGTGTTGATTTCGTTGCAACTTTTCTAAATATAAGTACTTACTTTTAATAATACCCGCGTTGCGTCTTTTCAAGAAATTTTGTGAGCCGGGTTAATGCAAACTGGTCGAAATAAACCAGAACCTGGTTGGACAAAAGCCAGGAAAATGGAAGGATATACCTATTAGACGAACTTCGCAAGATTTTGTGACTAAATACACGCTTGAACGCGGTTTTCAAATGACCTCATTACCTACTCGTGTGCTTATGGCTTAAGTTCGTGACATACGGATCAACATGTTTTGGAATGCACCTTTTAAAGTTTAGTATTAAAGTCAATGCGGTTATTGGCTAGATAAAGCCAACATCACACCAATAAAGTTTTAGTGATTGCACAGATGTGAATGCGCTTAAAAATGGCATAGTTAAATTTTAAGGCTACCTGCATTTAGATACATATGTAGAAAATGATTTCTATTTATAAGAATAAATTCAATATTATATTCTATAGGAAAACCAAGACAAAATTCAAATAAGGTATGTAACAAATAAGCAATAAGCGAACGCATAAATGTAACTTTGAGGCTAAAACCAAATTATGTGTAAAATCGGATGATTTCAAAAAGATCGACATTGGAATAACTCCTTAATTTAAGCAAATCGTTGTTATAGCTTGAGTATTTAAATACTTATTTAAATTAGTGAATTTGGCTTCCTATTTTTGGGACTCTTAAATAACTTTCTTTAGTCAAAAGAATTACATACATTCACGAAACAGAGCTTTGTTTATTCAGGGAGTATTAAAAAAATTAAGGAATAAAAGTAGGAACAATATTATGAAACGATAAATTTCGCACACAGCTGCAAGTGCTAAAAGAGATGACGTCAAAAACTTTCTACGTCAGTTCATGATTTTGGTGTCCGAGCCGATATACGGATGTGCGATGTGGGTCATAGGCGCGGCTGAAGGTGCGCCCCTATGCGGCCAGGCCAGTGCCTTCCCCCTTGTCCTGACCCGGTGAACATAATATTGTGACTTTAAACTATTGTTTGTGAAGCATTCTTTACGTTATTTCGAACAGAATAATAACCTATACAGTACAACAGTACGGGAACCGATGGTATTTTCTGCACTTCAGTTTGCAGTGAAACAATATACTTAGGAACTAACGCGTAATTGGTATTTGCTGCACTGCAGTTTTTAGAGTCTCGGTTAGCGTTTACGCTTACTAAATGATTTAAAATAAATGTTAATCTACCGAAGAGAAAAAAACATTTTCGTAATCCTGGTATTTTTTATGCATGTCGCTATAAACTTTGACAAAATATATAGAGAAAGAAATCCAGTGGCACATTCTATACAGTACCTACCTATTGATTTGAGAACACCTTTACTCCACCATTAAGTGATGGTGTAAAAACATTGTAACTATTGTTATAAAAATTCTATGTTCGTTCACGTATTTACCCAATCCATTATGACACATGGCAAAGGTACGCTACATAGTCACGTTGACGGTTTGTGGGGGCTTGCAGAAATACAGTTTTGGATACTCAAATCTACATAATGTACTTCAAGGAAGGCAAATTCCTCATTATTGCATAATTAAATAAATACAACGATTAGTTGGGTCTCTTAAACTGCTTTTTTAAACACGATGTCCAATTGTTCATTTCAACGTCCCAAAAAAAGATGGTCTCAATTTGGGTGGTACCTACTTATGTCTTTTTTCGCAACGTAGATTTCGGAATGTTTTTATGATTATAACATAGTAAGCACTCCATTGTAAAAAACCAACAATGTATGTTTAACACAACTTTCAGCCTAACCAAATCAAATCTAAGTAACGTCAACTCCTAGTTTTCTAGCAACAACGCGACAAAAACACAGTCATCTTTTATATTAAAACTGTTATTATTTTCCACACTAATAAAATTGGCAATAAAATGTTCGCTAATTAATATCATATCATGCTCTATAGGAGTCATGGTGGGTGTTAAACACCCATGGGTATAGCGACATAAAAATAATGGCACGGGCGTGGCCAGCTGTTTATAACTGTACCTTATCGCCTTTCTACTTATTGTGTGGTTACTACCTACGTGTGTGTATGTCGATATACCTATTCTTATATTATAAAGTTTGTTTGTTTGCTTGAATGCACTTATCTCCGGAACTACTGGTTCGAATTGAATAATTGTTTTTGTGTTGGATATTCCATTCACCGAGGAACGCTATAGGAGCTAAGCAGCGGGCGAAAGCCTGAATGCAACGGGAGTATATAGTATTCGATAAAATAAAGACGTTATTCCTTTCGTTTGTGTCTTTAGTCTGCTTGCCTAAAAATATTTTACTTTGCGTTTTATTCCCTAAAATGATAGCCATAAATAACTAATCATCTTTATCATACCCACCTTCCACAATATACATATTAAGTATGGACTAGCATCTACCAGCGGCTGCTATTTCAAACTAAAATCTATCTTTGGTATCTGTGGCAATTTTCATCAATATTCATTCAGATATTTTAATTTTTAATAAACATCCATCCATTTGTCCATCCATCCATACTTACAAATGTTCACGTTTATAATGTTTTATGTATACATAACACATTTTGAATTTTACCAATATAATTTCAAAATACGTTTTAGTAATAAATTCTTTTCTTTTTCACTCAATCAAGTTGTCATGTTAAGTTATTGTCGAAAATGGCAAATGTCACTGACATTCAACAGTTGATGACTAATGGTGTACGTGCCTATACATACATACTTATAAAATGTGACTATGTATTGTGTGTTGAACATAAGCAATGTAAGGTTTTGGCAAGTAACCTTGTGTGGTCAAGTGTAAGTCGATGTACTATCGACGTACACGGTAGGTACCTACACAGTCATAACTTACTCATAAAACTCAATATCAATATTTTTCATTTATCATTTCATTTCAAAGAACTCAAAGTTTGTATATCGGTCACTAATTGCCAGTCACCCTATATAATTCCGGGGTTCAAAGCAGGTCCAGAGCGGGAGAAGGAACAAGGGGGCTTTTAGTCAGTAAGTCTGACACTCCCTCCCGCCCGGCCCAGGGCGAGAGCAGTCATTTGATGATTTTCCCCCCACAAAAAAAACCTATATAGTTAAGTAGTATTTATGCAAAAGGTATTGTTGTACACTTAATGAGTATATTTCCCGAATCCTAACCTCTGGCTCCATCCAAAGGTTGTCTGTAAGAAGTCGTATTTAGCGATAAGACCGCCTATTGCATATTATATGTCAAGCATCCCTGTATATGTTTATGGTGTAGGTACAATAAATAATTTATTCGAAATATCCTCGTTTTGTATTAGGTCACCAACTTCTTCACTAATCGGAGTTATTCTACTGGTTTGGTCTTCTTTTTAAAAGTCGAATGAAAAAATCCTTTTTGTTTACATGTTTGTAAACAAGATTTCGAGTACGAATATTTAAACCAATAGCTCGTTATGGGCGATTATAAAGGTATATTATTATGAACCTACGTAGGTACTATTTTCTATATACTCGTATGAATGGCTTCAGGCGCTACACAAGACAGCAGTATTTAAGTAAGTAGGTATATCTATAAGGCATGCATTACACTGTGTACTTTCACAGCTCACAGGCTTATGGTACGCTTTCACATTTCACTCATTTCAGTGCCTTTTCCTTAGCCTTCAAGTCCAATGTTATTTAAATTACTGTTTCACACATCTCATGGTTTACTTTAGAAAATGTAGGTTGCTAAGATGAACGGAGGAAGATTCTGTTCTTCTTGTAGATAAATATGTACCATTGGTATGTATAGTATAATTGTATATTGATGTTGTGTATGTGAAATTGTAACATTGTAAATTCATACACGACAGGCAGACCCAGAAGACAATCCTAGTTAGTGTGAAGTAAATATACATAAAGACTAACTTTAATAAATATAAATTTTATGATTTCAGTAAAAATCCATGCACGTAGTCGAAATAACACTCCCTTAAAAGTTAAAATAAAAGAAATATCTAAAAAAGAAATTACGTAAAAACTATCAAGTTAATGTTATGTACTCAGAAACACTGTTTATAACTCCATGTTAAAAACAAAACATTGCCGATTAGGTACTAAATTAACACTATTAACCAAGTACTTAAAACCTGATTAGGAAAATTTTGCACTTCACAGGATTCTTTGGCTATAAATAGACTCAATAATCTATGGCACGTTTTGTATCACTATTTTGGGCACAAAACAAGGTCAATTAGAAATACAATTTAATTTTACATAACCAATTTACGTATTAGGTATGTAATAATGAATGACTAGCCCCTTTTGCCCAAGACTTTGTTCGCGTGGAATAGTGACTTCCTACAGATTTTTCCATTTTCAATTTCCATTCTCGAGTTCCAAACTATACCTATACCAAATTTCACACTAATAGGGTAGGTTCAGTAGTTTAGCGGGACGAAAAGAGACAGACAGACAGAGTAACTTTCGCTATTCTTTTTATTATAATATTAGTTTGGATTAGTGTGGAGTAGATTAAATAACTTTAAATAAATCAAAGATTTAATAAATCTTAAAAAATATTCACATAAGGTCACATCAGCATAGATATGCGTTCACCCAGCTGAGCAAAGCCTGCCTCTTCTCACACAAAGAAGATTTTTGTAATACGTTTACGTATTGGTGATACATTACAATGGAACATACAATTTACGCAAACACCTTTAAATTGAGAAATTAGTATAAGATTTTTAACTTTTTAATTAAGTAAGTATATCAAAGTATTACCATAATTCTCATGTTGCAAGAACCACAGTGGCCTTGAGAACACGTTTGTTAAGATGTGAATTTCGGAATTAATTTCAATAATTAAATATATAGTATTCTCATTATACATAAACTTTTTATTTCATTTACAAGCTGCTCTTCGCTGTTTTATTCAAATCGATGTCCTTGGATATAGGTAGGTATATCTTCCACAATAAAAAACAACTGATATCTGTATCACCTGTCAGGGATTGTAGGGCATGACGTTCCTTACAGGTATGAATGACCCTTTCTTTTATTGGACACCACTGAGCTTGGATTTCTTTCTTAAATTCTGAACTGATCGCATCTTAGTGTTATTTAGTATGAATTTTATGAACATAAGTATTAAATAAGGATTTATGTGTTTCACAACTATTAAGTGTGATCCAAATTCTTTAGCCAAATTCTATTACATAAGTATGATTAATAAATACCATCTTGATCACCCACATATATATATAAACTAGGTAGGCTAAATCTAAATTATCAACGAAAAATAAACTAAGATTAACTTTAAATTTGTTTCCAAACATTTAATTAAGTCCGCTCTAATTGCCCATTCAGGTTAATTAAAAAATCTCATTGCTTAATTACGGCGCATGTAAACAGAGAATTTGCACTAACGAAGGTACGTAGTAAACGATAGAGCAAATCTCTTGGATTCTTTACTAATATATTTGGACGATTGGAAATAATTTTATAATTAAAAACAACATTAAAGTCTGTAAAATATCTTCGGCAGTTCTATCCTAACCCGTCGTGTGTTTCACAAATTGTTGTTTCGGGTCTGATGATCATCATCTGTGATGGTGTAAAATCGGGTGTTTCTAAAACGCAAACGCACCCACGACACAGGAATAATGCTATTTAAAATAAATATTATTTATATATTAAAATAATAGGGTGGTAATAATGTTGTTTTCTAATACTTTTTCGCTTTTATTCTAACGTAGCAAATTTTTAGTCCTGATAATTAATTGTGTAGCTGATTACTCGACACACGATACGTACGTAAACTTACAAAAAAAAACAATAAAACCCTTCGATAAAATATCTCAACTTACCGCACAAAGGAAGGAAACGTGATGTTATTTTTTTAACAGAAATAATCCATATCCTAATCTCGCTGATATCTCTATCTTTACTGCAAATCATAATTAAATGGTTCTTGTACGAAATATTGTTTAAACACGCGGCCGACCTTGCTTTTGAAGATAAAATTGTAGCATTTAATATTTCGCATTTGCACGTTTAAAGATAAATAATTTTTGTAATAATGTACTACTAAACCGATTAAATGAATTAGATTGAACTACAGGATAGAAACCTATTCCAATGAGCATTTTTTTTAATAGATAACAATTCAATCCAATTACGTTGCCTACTCATATAATAACGTTGTAACAAGCCTGTCAAGTCAGGTATTAATTAAGAAACAATTATGAAGAATCATCGCAAAGATGAGGCGGGCTACTAGTTCTTAATAAATCCACATTATTATAGATACTGTATTTAGCGTTTGCTACCAAAATCAGTTGAAGTTTTTGTGTTATCTTAAAGATGGTTAGAAGTCTGGTTCGAACTTATCAAATGTAAGAAAATATTTCTCAGCCTTGTTACAATTCCTGATGTATTATATAATATAAACAATAGTTCCAGGTTTTTTTCATAGTCGCCATTGATACCTTTATGCTATTTCGATTTTTTTATTGTAGGAACAACGTCGTTGAAGTCGCAATTTTTTTTATTCTATTTATAGGCATGTAATCCCACGACCGTGACATACATACCTAAGCATATCACGAATTGACAGGAAAATATTCTCAATATTACAATAATACATGTATGTACTTAGAATTAACTAATAATGTTATAAACTAATGAAGGTTATTGTTTCCCTAAGGAAATAGAAACCTCAATTTGTGGTAAATTGATTAAATTAAATCTACTAATGCTGTGTGTTGGTAATAAAATAACTATATATTATGTATAATGCGTTCCTAACTAATTGTTCTTTTAACACGTTAGTATAGTAATAAGGGATTCAAAATTCAAAACAAAATCTTATTCCCGCGGAAAATGAAATTCGCCATAATTACCATAATTTCAAACAGCGATCATAGATGGCGCTTTTTTATTTTTAACACATTACGCCTGGGCATTAAAATTACTTTTTCTTTTTTCTGTGTTAAAAAAACTAAGCCGTAAGTAACAAAAGGTGGTTAAACATTTTGAATAGACTATAAAATTAGCCATGACAAAACGATGATGTAATTTCATTGGCGACCAACATGTCTGTGTATGTATTGATCCTTTAAAGGGATTTATTAATTGTCACAAGTATTTGCAATGAATGCGCATTAGGAGAATTTAATGTAGTTACCTAAATTGTATTTTTTTTCCTCGAACAAGTTATTTATGTGTTTATTGTAGACATATATTACCTGTACCTGTTCAATTACCTTATTTTATGGGTCCTAATTCCTGGAGGTGGCACATGCTTGTTTTCCTACCTATATGCTATTTTATAAACTTCTTAAGGTCTTGTAAGATCTTCTAAACACACAAGCTAAGTTTTAAGCACAAGTTTTAGAAAGAGAACTGAGCCGACAAGTATTAGATACACGAAGCATTTGGATCCAGTTTTGACATCTTCGTAGAACCTTCAGTAGGCATTAATCAAAATTCATTGAAACGAGCACAATGCAGATCTGACTTCTTTCAGGAACCATAACAAACAAGAATCACTCTTATCTGTTAAGTAATAGGGTGATATATACTAATGCCTCTCTAGCTGACATGCTACACATTACTTCATAAATGGGAACTACGTCACTATCTTAGATTCTAGATCTACAAACAAAGGCTAGCAAAGGTCAACGTGTGCCATATCAAGTCTCATGTAGGCTGCCTGACGCCATACCTAGACCAAACTAATCTATATAATATGATATAGATCCTCGTTGGTGTTTACGGGTCCTTTATTATTCGCCCACTCTTTGACCGTTTTTAGATTTCATCTACACTAATTTTAAAAAGAGGCAAAGTTTGCACTTTTGTGTATTGTTTTATGTTTGTAATAAATAAACTCAAAAACTACTGAGCTGATTTTGTTTTTTTTTTTGTCACAATTGGAAAGCAACATTCGCTCTTTGTAGTATAAGCTATTTTTATTAGTAGAAAAGATTTGGAATCCTTACTAAAACTTAAGTAAAGTAATCAATTTAGTTTTTTTTATTAAAGGTGACTTACGTGCGAGTGTTCTGAGACATGTTTGACGAAAATCGGTTGAGCCGTTTAGAAGTTACGGGGGGTAAGTAGGGAAGGTTAACCGAAGGTCTGCAAATCTCTGTCTGCACTCGAGTGGGATCTCAAATGAAAGCGCACTGAAAGGGAATGTTGATGACTTAATCGATAGAGAATAAATTAGACCCCGATAAAATAGAAATATGTAATTGATAATAAAATGTATGGATCGGTCCCCAACGCCACGTTTTCTTTTAATTATTAGTTTTTAAAGGAATATTAGATTTTTTGTCGTTTTATAATTATAAACATTAAATAGAACGTAATCTCACCTTTAACAGGACGAATTTAGGTGTCATGTCACCCCGGTGGTCGCCCCTAGATAAAGGAATTTCTGGACAATACGTGCCATGTCCACAAGTCCTGTTCTTTTTTTGTTACAATTAGGTAAAAGGTTGCATTTACTAATTCAATGACTGACGTGTCGAGAGAAAGATAAATCTTGTTTCCTCAAGATTTAAAGTTAGATTTTGTACCTTTCTGAGAAACAAACATACCTAATCATTATGTCACACGCACTTATTAAAATGTCACATCACCCGCCATCTAACCCCTTCACCGTAACACAATATTTCCTAGATAATATCATCAACACAATTTCGTTTCCTGCCTTTCACATCGCTACCAAAAATATTCCAACAGATCTATAGATACCAATTACTTAATATTTGAATTTGAACGTCGAAATAAACTCATTTGAAAGGTCGCCGTTTTGTAATTATATCGATGAAAGGCGGGCAGATGTGTGAGTGTGTTAATCCGTCCAGTGCACTGGTTGGAGGTCGGTTTCGCAGTTCTTGCGCTAGAACAAAGAGCTAGCTTAGAAGATTTATTTATAAAATAAGTAAGTAGATAAACGGCCCATGATGGTCATTCAAGATTTGATCCATAATTTATTTCGTCTGATATTCAAATATCTGCCAGTGTTAACACTAAGATCTAAAATTATCTGAGAAGGGATCTGGAAGGGGGAGAAGGGGCAATAGTATTTACAATATTACAATTTCAAATTTAAGTAATTTGTTAGTAAAGTTAGGGAAATACGTATAATTGTAGGTAAGTAGGTACCGTATTTGTACCACAAAGCTTTAAAAGGTTTTCAAAGCATATCTGCCCCAACTTTTATCATCCCTCGTTGCAAGATTTTAAATGTTTTTGATAAAGTTTTATGTCCCAAATTTCTTTTCAGCCATTAGTACTTTATTAGCTTCTACCACTTCTAGTATCGAGTCGCGATAACGTGTCATATCCGCCGAAGCCTGATAACTGTGATCCCAGCTTTAAGGATAGTAAATTAGTGGATTTAACGTGTTTTTGGTGAAATTGCTAAACTGCTAATAATGTGAGATCGTGTGTAAAGTTGATTGCTAATTCAATCGTAGAGTTCTAACGCAGTTTAAGTTTATTCTGGGACGATTGACTTTACAATACAAGCCTCAAAAATCATTAAACAGCAACTCGTAACATAGGAGAAAAACCTGGTGTGAAAAAATGTATCCATTTTTATTTCTTTTGAAATTTTCTTTCTCTCTTTGGAGATTGAGCACAAAGCACCACTATATTTTATATCATGTTTAAAAAGAAAATATTAAACTTAAAGTTAGTTAGTAACACTTCTCAGTATGAGTCATTGCGTCGTGTCTGCCTTATCGTCAATGCATCATATCATTACTCACGATGCTCTAGCCATATCTCTTGAGTGTCTGGGATCGTAGTATCGTTCTATTTTACTTTGTACGAAACAACCTTTCTATTACCGAAGTGACTACCATTTGTATTGATATCAAATTTTAAAATAATTAGTTTTGCGGCTTTAGCAATTAGGGTAAGGGAACACGTTAACGTAGTGATTGTTCTTATAGCTTTTGAAACTTTTTTTTTCACATAGAACTTGATTTCCGTGCACAAACTTCCCTAATCAGAGAAAAAAAATTTTTCCTAGGGTTGATGATGAGAAAAGTAGCACGAATATCTACAATCATAGACGTGAATATAATGTCAACAGCAGTTTTGTTCAGTTAATTATACCGAGAAGGAATTTAAAGTCAACATCTAGTAGACCCAACTGAAAATTTGATTGAAATCAATCATTGATCATGAGGAGTGATGATGGTGACGTTGCTATTCTACCAGTCGATATATGACTCTTGACTATATGAGTCACATTATTCTTGTGTCTGCTTCAACTAACTGCTCGTTCAGAAACAGGTTTAGATCTCTTTATGGACTTACGTCACGATATCTGATCCTTTTGTTACGTTCACGTACATATCTCGTTACTCACGGAACTTGAATTAAAAGTAACAAAGTATTTAAATTTTTATTTGTTTGAACGCGGTAATCTCCGGAACTGCTGGTCCGAATTTGTTTTTTGTGTTTGTTAGTCCATTTATCGAGGAAGGCTAGCCTATAAACGTCAAGCTACTATCTGGAGAAACTGGAAAAGATTAGCAAGTTTATAAAATTTATAAAATCGAGCAAAACAAAATTCAAAGTATTGTACTTTGAATTTTGTTTTGCTCGATTTTTTCATAAGAAAATTTTCTTTATATAGATATCGAGTAGTCGCGAAAGGAATACGTAGTAAGTATCTTATGTTTAACCAGTCTGTTTATCAAACTGTGATAATGTAATAATATAGATATTCGAAGTTCATTCTAATTAACAAGGTACAAACTTGTTTGCTTTGTCAAAACAATCTTACGGTAGGTTAATGATTCATTAACATTAGTTCTCGAACATTTAAGAATGCGTAGGTTACTACACTTACCACAAGGTTGACCTAATTTTATTTCTACTGAATGTAGAATGCAAATATTTTCAAAATTGTTGGTAAGTTAAAAGTACCTTATAAGACACTTAACAGTACCATTGATCATAGAATTAAGTAAAGTATTATTGACAAAGTATACAAAGTAAGTACCTATAATACAAAATAAATTATAATTGAAGTATATTCATTACTAACCATATTTACGTACAGCGCGACACCCAAAATGGCATCAAAATCAGCGACAAACTAGAATACAGATAATATGGGATTTCTAAACCGCGATATTGAGACAAGCCCACTTATGTAGAGGGCCGCGTAGTCCAGCGATTTACTTGGAAACATCTTTACAGAAATATCTATAATGTTATACCTGTTTTAGTAAATATAATGGTACACTAAAAGCACGTATGCAAACTAGAGTGTGACGCGTGCCAGACGATTTCCTGCAAAATACAATGGCGGAGGCCGTAGATGGAGTCATTTTCTTGTTAAGCACACCTCTAACGGTATACTCAGGGTTGGCGTACGTTTCGATCAGGTTTATGACCTAAGTCACCTATGTACAGCTGCTTTAAATACTATAAGGTCTGAGACATTATTTCACACCTGTCTACCCTCCAGACATTTGACTTTAAACCATTTATTGGATAAGTGAATAGAATAGTCACTCAATGGAGTCATGTGCCATGGAATAAACATGGGATGCAATTGGACAAATTATCGAGTAAGGCGAGAAAACGTACATAAAATAAGATCCTACTAATTTTGTACCTACAGGCAATGATATTATAAGTAACAAGGGGTAAATAGGTCATAAGCGCTCAACAAGTGATACATTAAAATGTGGCTAATTAGCCACACTTTTTCATATTTGTCTCTTTTTCACTCGCGATTATTGAATCATGTCATCCCACTTTGACGTTTAATTATACGAATTGTTCATGTGTGCCCTTTTTTGAAATTCGAATGTTGTTTATGTAACCTATCTACAGCATTTTACTTATAATATCATTGCCTACAGGTATAAATTTATAAATGTCGACGTGTATTTTACTCACTCATGTAAAAACTACTAAATGGATCTAAATGAAAAATGTTATAGGTAGTCTGAAAGTCCACAAACAGATTACTGCTACCGCAGGTGAAGCTGTTGCCACAAAAAAGTAAGAGTGCCTATTACGCGAGTAAACGGACATTAAATAAGATCCTGTTGATAATTAATAAGTCAATAAATTAGGCACACCTCTTACCATTTAAAAGGTCTGACTACATTTGGAAAGTTTTAATGGTTATGTTACCTACTTTCTTAGTAAGTAATTGTAGATAAAATATCAAGTCAATATTTGCATAAATAATGTACCTTGTCAGCTAAATATAAATGTATAAATTATTATTTATGCAAAGACGGACAAATTGTGTCAGTTCAATTTATGACGTCAATAATTCTTAATTAACATTTAAGCTTATTATGATTTATAATATTAATAAATATTGTTATATAATTATTTGTAACAAATTATTTATCTGTATTTGACCAACTTTGTTCAATCTGATTGTTTCGTTTTATATTAAAAATGAACAAGATTTTATGCAATTATCTCGTTTTAAAAGTATGCGGAAAGTTGTTCGGTGTTTTGTAAATGGCTTAATATTAAGTTAGGTTTGTAAAACGACGTTGATGATATCTTTGACCATCTCTCTAAAAAGAACGTAAGCCAAAAGTAAAAAAAAATAATCTCATAAAAAAATCTAAGTCTCTAAAATAGTATTTCGTTTTGAAAGTTTGAAAACAATTTTATTAAAAAAAACATACGGCCTTCCTTAAAAGTCGCAGTTCTTTACCGCATCTTGTGCACATCCACTGCACTGAAATGTGAAACATGTAGGTATTGAAAAAAAAATCTCAATCTCTTTCTAAAAAAACATAAAACAAAAAATAATAGATAGCTGTTATAAGTAAATAAGAAAACATTTATACTTAGGTATTGTCAACATGGCTTTCCATGGCCAACATGGCAACGGCAGGGTTGAAATTAATACTCAAGTCATGCAAGATGTAGACTAGACTAGATAGCTTATATCTGACAGCCCTGTCCTTCAAAAGCACGTCCGCTATGTTGGTAAACAATAATTTTCTAAGCAAGCGATGTACTTTCTCCCATTCTAGGCATTGCAATCTAGCGGTCTAATGTTAGACAATGTCTCAAGTTACGTTTCTAGAAGGCATGGTAACGACAGCAGGTACATTTTCCCCAGGCTTCTATTTCCAGCGTAAAACCTATTGTTTGGATAGGGAAATAAGATATTTTTGTCTGTGGCTACAAAATATTGTTGTTTTGTAATTCTCACATTTCCTATCCAATCCTCTCCTTCCTCTTCCTTCAGCCCTCCCTAATCCAAGATCCCCAAAAAGTCGGCCATGGATTCACAACTCCTCTGATGTTGCGGGTGTCAATCAGCAGCGCCGACTGCTTACCATCAAGTTATCCCATCTGCTAGATTGTTGCACCTAAAAAATACTGAACAAACTCATAAGATACACCTAGTTGTAAACAAGTTGCAATTGATACTTGGGAGCTTTTGATTAATAGTAAGGTTTTTTTGTCAGTGGAAAATCTTCAAATTACTTCTGACAAACTTTTCTTAAAAACTCCCATTCCTTTATCTGCTCCAGGCGCTACCGTACCTTTTTGCTCTTGACCTGCAACCCTGGAATTAATAGTAAGGCTACCAAGTTTTTTGTTGACTTGACACTATTCTATCTAATCACAATTTTACAAACGCTTTTGATGTTATCTGTACGTTGTCATTAGAAATATTAAGTCATTTGAATTGTTCATTGAAGCCGTGTGTGAGAGTGGCACTCTTGACTAATACGCTTAGTGAGTGCATTAATCTTAGGTGGTTTTATAGTCTATACATATAAATGAAAATTTTCTGTCCAATCGAACTTGTTAAACATTATCGTAATTGTAGCATGTATTATCGATGTCTGTGGCATTTTTAACTAAGTATTTTTATATAATAACACCTACTTATGTATTTCTTGTTCATCGCCAGTTACAACTAGCTATGTTTTACGATCACTATTACCAAATATTAGGTAAATTGACAACTAAATGGCGAGGTTTAATGGTAATTTTTTTTTAATTTTATATTTATTTTTATTGTAATTTAAATATAGAATGTTCTTAATGATGCTTTAAGCTACGCTTAACATCAATAATTTGTGCATGTTGGGCTTACCTATAAGAAATTGGTACACTAGCTTATAAGTCTCTTGGATGTATCGTATTATTGTATCAGTGTATTCAATTGTTGGTGAGCCAAATAAATAAATTAATAAAAATTAAAAATTAACGTTTACTTAACATAATCAGGAAAGTACCATAAAATCGTGGTCATTAAAGAGTTTAAAAGTAAAACAGTGTTAATAATTTTAAAATCCATTACAATGTCTTCATCGTAATCATTTTATAGTTGGCGCCAAGTAATAATGCCTGCCATAAAATATAATGTAAGAATTACTTTTTGACCATGCATTGGTTTAAGCTGCACAGTGACGTCATAACTCCGTATAAAATGTTTTAATGTGACATTGAAATACAAACGCCAAAGACGACCGAACGATTTGAATTGAAATGCTACGTCAATATTGCTAGGGTTGACACTTCCTCCATCTACTCAAAATCTTATAAAAATATTTTACTTACATGTCCTAAATTGGTTCATGATATTGACTGTCATATTAAGATGTCACCGTCACTTTGGTCACGGGTTCAATGCTCTAGTCGAACAAATTTATCAGGTCATTCAGTTCAAACTTTACATAACAGCATTTTCATCCAAGTTTTCAAGGTTTAACAGAAGGCGTGAAATTATGTCGCTATGTTTACAGCTATTGTCATTTTATCTTTTAATACATACTTAATATCAATTATCAAATCACTTATAAGTACAAAGTTCACCGAACACATTGCCGAAATTCACCGATTCATATCCATATCATACGAATATCACTATATCTTTGCCTAATGTAATAACGATTGCGTGCATTGTAACAGCGTTATTACCAGAATTATCGAACTAAGAAAGCAATGTATGTTGTACTAATGTCATAATTCACACAAATGTGATTATAACTTTACAAGCAATCTTACAAAGTCATTAATCTAATCTTTACAACAATAATTAATCCTGTGTACATCGTGTCGATACGTGAATATTAATATTGTTTACCTAATTTGAATTTAATAACTCTCTAATCAATTTATAACGTTGACCTTGAACACAACCTCTTTTGAATTTTTTACCTGTTTTGCCTATTTTACTTATTCGTTTTTACCATCAAATTGTAATCATAGGTCTTTACCTTTGAAATTGCCGTTCTGCAGTAGGTACTGGCCATTTCAAATCCAAATAGTTTTTGTTAGGCTAAGGCTAATTAATTTTGTTTTAAAAACATGGGGTTCTTTTTCCAAAAGTAGTCATTTGTTTATTGATTAGTGTTACATTTTCATCGCATTTAAAATAAAAAAAATCGTTTAAATTTTTTCATGCAAAACGGCAATTTCAAAGGTAAAGACCTATTATATTGTAATATATATCCAGTAAAACTTACTATAGCAAAAGAAACTATGTGATTAAAGGGCTGTAGTTTTTAAGGCTTTCTCATACATCTGTTACACTGCACTTATTACTCGACTAGTTTCAAAACAAACCAGGGGTCCGCGGCCTCTGCCTAGAGCAGGAAAAAGAACAGGGATTTTTTGTCAGTAAAAGTCTGACACGCCTCACCCTGAAAACCAAACCCGAAAGAAGCCATTTAATGATTTTCCCCTCACAAAATGGGGGTCCATAATCATGAGCAGTTTGCACAACTCCGTTATAATAATTATGTTTTATAAATTATCGATATTTAATAAAACACAATATCATTTCTTTCAATTTGTATCAGTCCACAACTATGACTAAAGAAATGGAATTTAAAAAAAAAACGGTCTAATTGGAAGGTCAGAATCCACATCTATCATAATTTATACATTTATTCAGCGATCTCTTTGATTTAATAGTTATTAAAAAATCATCATCGGCCTTGGAGCGATCATTAATGTCAATGACTTATTGCGAACCGGTTATTAAATAAAACTATTACTTATACATACATATGTATAGTATATGTATATTTGATTGCGTGATATCATTGCACTATCGCTGTGATACATCGTACTTGGACTTTTTTTGCTTATCACGATCCAATTTTTATTTATTATTAATATTTTTTATTTAATAATTTCCTTCTTTTTGTATCTAAATGTTGCAAAGTATAAGTATAAGTAAGAAATACAAAAAAAATAAAAAATTTAGTCATTTTTTTATCTTGTAGTCTTTAATAATATAATTCCCAATTGGATTAGAATATAATTCCCAATCTAACCCAACATAACCTAAAAAACCGATGACACTTGAAAAAATGTGTGTACATGCGGTCACACTGCCATCTACCGGCTAGTTACAACACTACAATAATTGTCAAAGACTAAACAAAGATGAAAATGATATATACTTAGTTGACAACCCTGTAGCAAGGCTCAAAGCATTCAATTATTATTATTGATACAGCGATTAGTAGTCGAAACGCATTCATCAACTGTGATGGATTCAAATGAGCTCTAAATTTGGCGTGAATAACGGATTGAGTTATTGCGCTTTCATATCGAAATGTCGGGCCTTGAAGACAATGTATCTATTTTATCTAGTATGTATTTTTTATGTTTGTAAAACTTTGCATATCGTGTTAATCTTACTAATATTAGATATAAATGCGAAAGTTACGATGTTTGGATGTTTGTTACTCAACTACGCTAAACCGTCTGGACGGAACTGAATGAAATTTGGCACATACATAGGATACATTCCGGAATAAGACATAGGCTAGTTTTACTACTTTTACGAAGCCGCGGGCGGAAGGTAGCTAGTATACATATATAATTAATTGTATTAATGCGGTTGCTAGTAATTTGGAGTTAACTAAGGTACTTGATGACGATAGACTAGAGACTAATTTAATAGAGTTTATTTCATAAGTCAGGCCAGAGCATTATCATTGATCATAGCGATCCTGTGTACCTGCATAAATTGGGATTCTAATTTCTGTTTTAGGTAAGAATATACTGATATGAAAGCTTTTATATTAATTTTATATCTAATTGCACACATGTTTTACTTTAAATTAAACGTACTATCGCTAAACACGCTATCACCACCATACATTACAAATTAATACCTACACGAACCCACCACTTAAACTCATTCACACGCACTTCATTCCGTAACATTCGTAAGTGCATCAAACAGAGCACAGCTTCCAGACATCCTCTACAAACAAACATTCAACTTCCATTGGGAACCTGTATTTATAAATTACAGGTCTTTATTTAGCGATTGTAACCAGAAGGTGATTGACTCCGGGAACGTTTTTCGGACTTGCCTTACCAAAATAGTACCCAGCTTTGAGCTAAACGAAGAAACAAGTCTGCCATAGTGTTTTAAACTTTAAAATGAAAAGTATAAGCTAGAAAATTGTTTGTAGTTAGTTTTTATTGTAAGGATACCTTGTGCGGAACACAAAAATGTGAAGAGAATTCGTAATGAACGTAATTGGACACGTTTCCGAATTGAACGACTAGTTTAATGGAATACATTGTCGGCTATTCAGTCTGGTCACGATTTCTTTAAGTTTTAAACCAATTTTATATATTTGGCGATTTCCGATTACAGGTTGGATGAAGCGAAAATTTATCTTGTCAATGTTTTTATGTCAGACTGATTATTCATTTTCGTTTCTTGTATATTATATACGAAACTTATACAACGAGAAATCTAGGCGCATGAGTGGTTCATTGCAAAATTTCATATTCGTAGCCATTATGTTAAATATCGGAAATCGAGCTAATATTGTTT
Source organism: Spodoptera exigua (assembly GCA_902829305.4). Taxonomy (NCBI): domain Eukaryota; kingdom Metazoa; phylum Arthropoda; class Insecta; order Lepidoptera; family Noctuidae; genus Spodoptera; species Spodoptera exigua. The sequence goes on along the minus strand of LR824618.2, from coordinate 12,981,136 downwards.
GTTGGCTGTTTTTTGGCTAACAAAAAACTCATAAACGTAATTTTGATCCCGATATCCAGCCATCAATTAAATTATCATTGTATATGTAGATACATTAGAAGGGGTCCATATTACAAAACAAAGTCGCTTTCTCTGTCCCTATATCCCTATGCTTATATCTTTCAAACCACGCGACGGATTTGGATGAGGATTTTTTAAAAGATAAAGTGATTGGAGAGGCATTGTTATATGTATAATAACATACATTTAGCATAGCATAGCAGCATAGCATTTCAACGGTGCGAAGCCGGGACGGGTCACTAATATCTAAATATATTATATATTATATATTATAAAATATATTATATATCTAAATATATTAAATATTATATAGCATCAAAAAATAAAAATTATAATAACGTATCCAACCCTATTCGATCCATTTTTCGGTTTAACAATCAAACGTGTTTTCCTACCAACTTGACCTAGTCAAATGTATGAAACTAAAACAATAAGCAAGCGGTAATGAAATGGGGCGAGCTCGCCACCTCGCCACCTCACCGCCTGCCTCCAGCCCGACCACACGCGACATCGTTTTTTATTAATTAATTGCGGATTTGTGGAAATGGCATGACGGTTTTTCAGGAGTGGAGGCTTGAGTCGACTGTATCGAATTTTACTTAGTTTATTTTCTTTGTAAGACGGAAGAATTTTGGATAGCAAAGCACGATTATATTTATTCCTTCAGGTTGTGATCAGACTTTGACACCGACTTCCAGCCATGCATGATTTATGAAAAGATGGTGATGGTGACCCTTAGTTTAGATTTGTCATTTAGTACCAGCGTAAAAGATTAGGTAGGTATCTACCACAGGTATCTACGTTTGTAATTAACAGTTATTTTAAGACGAAAATCTTTAATAGCGGCTCAAGATTTTAGCGCGCATACAGAAACTAAATATGCGTGTTAAAAATTAAAAATATTTTATAGATGAAAATGGTGGTATATTTACACTTAACACAGCTCAGTAGGACAGGCCTATAATAATGTACCCTATTTATCACAAAGACAAAAATTGAATTACTAGGTCATAGAACCACGCTAGCTTATCTATAAGGGATGACTTAATGCTTGCAATATGCAATAATTATACAGATGACGTCAATCGCCCTCTAATCATAATCGTGTCCTATCATTCCTTCACTTGCGTTATTTGATTATCCAAGTCGATAATTTTGTGTATCGATGATAGTAGCCTAATTTCCAATATTTATTTGTTGGTAAATCGCTTCCATTCAAAGGGAAAGTACCGATGTTTTACAATTTAATTAATTTACCTTTAAATGCTAAAGACATAATACTAGATAAGCTTGTGGTGCCATTACCAACAAAGGAATAGGTAAATGAAAACATAATAGCAATTAAGGATACCTGATTAAGTAGATTCCTCATAATAATCCTAATAGTTTACCATTATGCTAATTTAGCAAACTAAGCAAAAATGTTCAATTTATGAACTGGGTTTATAGCAATCCAACCTTAAAGTAAATGTCACCAAAAGTTTTACAATAAAAACCCAAAGTCTAAACCACAAATAAAAATATAAGTCTATGAAAGACTAAAGGCACCACTGTATAACTAACAAATACTGACAAATTACTGTGTAGTACTTAAATTCCATGTAAACCTGATCATTCTTATACTATCTACTACCTACACTCATTTGAATGAGTAATCGTCTCGTATTAGCGGGAATCGTCCCGACTCCTAATGTCATGATATTTTAGTATAATGTCAAGAAAGTTGACATTCCAGTAAATATCACGGTTTCAACTAATTGGGCCGCAGAAATACTGCAATACGACACTTTGGTCTTACGTAAAAATTTTATAGCGACGCCCTAACTCTTTTGGATTACTTTAAGCGGGAGAACATGCATTATATCACACAATATACGCTTTGTTTGGTGTTAAAATTTATAAAGATAAATAAATAACTAATTGCCATAAGCGGCCAACAATAACTTAGAAAAAATACTAAGTAAGTAGTACTAACTAACTTTCTAATTGATTATTATTCTACTGATTTAGGTATGTCTGACCGAACTCAATTCAGCTGTTAATCTTCAGATTAAGATTAATTTTTTATATAAGTTGTATGAATTTTCTTCCAAAAAGTTGGTCAAATCATCGCACTATTCGCAACTAATCATAATCAATATTTTGAGCCTCAATGGTCATCGAACGTCGGCCATAGAATACCATAATATATGTGTATGGGGCAAATTAGCTAATACCTCTAGATACTCATAGAAAGCTTAATTCGTAACGTTCTATTTAAAAATTGGTAAGGTTTAAAAATATCATATACGTCATGAAGAATCGCATACATAATCCACTTTCTGAGAAAAAAATAATAATTATGAAACTAAAAATCATTTAAAGCATACCAAACACAAAAAACAAGTAAATTCAATGTAATAATTGAGTGCTTATAAATAAAGTAATTAAATAATGTACAAACGTTTTATAATTATAATCTTATTAATGAACTCTCATTAAGTTAACAAAAGGTTTTACAATATTTAATAAAGTTATCACACAAACGCATAAGTATTTACAGTTCCCATGTTCCCTAATGATGATAAACAAGCTAATTATCTATCCTTTGGCCATCCTTACTCATGGAGTCAGAAGTCAGTACAACGTCCTCCAAGATGAGTTACACTGACTTTCACTACGCTTGGATCGAATCCGCGAAATTAGGTGCAAAATGTGATTTCAGTGATTTTTGTTATATTGTTTTTATTAGTGCTAAATTGTCTAAAGGATGGTGAGTAATTTCGTCTACAAATATGTCCCGACATTTCTAGATTTCTTTTCATAAACGCGTTTCAAAAATTACATCATCTGATATCAATAAGATAGAGATGAAATGATAACTCAATGTGTTCTTAGGAAAAGTAGTAGTCAGTCAGTTAAAAAACTCAGGATTCTTAGCAATAAAAAGTGCTAACGATATTTTCCATCCGCATAATTTAACACTTACATGTAAATTAGAATCTATGGGCCTTCTGCTGACATAAAAGATGACGAATTTTGGCAAGAAACGAGGGTATTTAGGGCAAGGACTTGGAAAAATGCCAAAACACTACCGCTTCCAACTTAGCTATAGTTCCTAAACTTCTGCCGTCCGTCCATGAACTTAATTTATCTGTTCTACATATTTTTGTTAACAAAGTGTACTTATGAATGGGACAGAAATATGTACACTAACATCAATGAAAATATTAATTTATTTTTGCAAATGAGCCATAAAACGCGTCAACGTTATATATAAAAAACTAGATGAAGCATTTACTATCTGACTACTCTGAGAAGAAATGCTAAAACAAACTCAAAAGTCCGTCTCTTTTAATTGTGGCAAATTGAGACACAATTGGGCGCGAACGTTTGCTTCGGGTTTGATGAATTAAAGTCATATTATCATTTTCAACGCATTTGATAATTAGACTCATGAAGTCCAGTGCGATCATAGGCCTGTCTCAATAACTTCTAGATTCACCATTTAGAAGCGTTCCTCGTCCAGCGGGCATCTGCGTACTATTTTGGACCGTCTTTTGTATCCTATCCCATCTTCCTTTGTTTATACACATCTAATCAATGTTTTGTTTTTGTCTGCAGGCTCTTGCGGCCGGTGTCTGTAACAGGCATGATGGAGCACGCTCTTGTGCACCGAGAGCGCGTCGGAGTGCAAGACTTCGTGCTGCTCGAGGACTTCCGATCTGAAGCCGCCTTCATTGACAACCTCAGGAAGCGATTCAATGAGAATATTATCTATGTAAGTTTTTATATTTATTCATGTGTACTATGTTATTAATCGTGTAGTTCATCAAACATTAATGTGTTTAAAACCACTGCGCAGCAGAGGGAACGTAAAACGTATCAACATCCACTTTCAACCAGTTTTGATATGAGTCTTGCTTGTTAGAACGCATTGCCATAGATTGGAAACCAGATCCAGATCTTGAACCTTCCAGAATTTGGTGATTGTTATAATCAGTATGTTCCTGATATAATATAAAACAGAAGTCAATTAGTACGTCTGAAGGAGTAAACGAAACTTTTCAAAATAACCTTAAATACAGTTTATTCCAAAATACAAGCAACAAATAACAATGATATATAATTTCCTCGACAGACGTACATCGGCAACGTGCTTATATCCGTGAACCCGTACAAGAACCTGCCAATCTACACGGAGGAGAAGACTAAACTATACTACAAAAAGGCCTTCTTTGAGGCACCACCACACGTGTAAGTAATTTACAAATTTCAAATGAGTTAGGTCATAACATCGATCTTAAATGAGAAAATACGTAGGTAAAGACACAATGTGAAGAAAACGTCATCAAATGCTGAACATAGCAGAGTTAATCCCTACTTGGTTCATAACTTGGCGTATAGTGATAATAAAGACATTGTTCATACCTCGATTGCTTATTAACCGAAGTTTTAAAACATACCGAGCCCTTAATTAAGAATAAGTAAACACAACCCCACCATTGTGTTTCGCAATGTGAGTGAGGTAACCGGAAGCCCAATCCTTCCACTCCCATATCCGTCACCAATCCCTAAAAGTCCGAAACCCTAATCCCTAAAAAGCCAGGAACGCTCTTGTAACTTCTCTGGTGTTGTGGGTGTTCATGGGCAGCGCCGATTAGTTACTGTGAACTTCATAGGAACCAGAACCAAACTAGGACTAAGTTCCTCATGTATATCATGAAAATCGTGGGAAACTATGGGTTTATCCCACGTTCTGTATAAAGAATTAGGTTTTGATAATATCTCATTTAGTCTAGACTACGTGAACATTGTCAAAAGATAATACATATTATTATGTGATACTATATCTTTTTGAAACGATAATATGAATTTATTAATCGACAATGGCATCGAACAACGTGGGTTAAATAATATGAAGTTTTATTCAATCGTAGAGTTGGGTATGCTAACAAAAACATAAAAAACAATTGCAAAACTACACACATAACAATTCGTTATATTAGGCAATTACTGATCACACTGAAAAAGATTATGTCAGCTTACCAAAAACATTTTTAAAGACGAAATGTTTTTGACCGAAATAAATTCAGACATCCGAGACTTCTCGTGGTCATTATAACAATATCTACGCAAAAAATGGTTAACAAAGGATACATTAATTGCACACTTAAAAGTCTAAACAAATTTATTTTTAAATTCAGAAAAGTATATAAATGCCAAAACACCCAAAAATGGATTGGACTCAATGACGCATAACGCAATGTGTGTGAAGCCACTTGTGGTAGATATAAACGGATAAATCGATATTATCTTTGACATTTGATGTGTGGGAATGTAGTGTGTACAATGAGAAAGTATAGTTATTTTTATCTCCATTTATTATCTGTAAACAGACAACCGTTGAGTATAAAACTGCGTAGGTAGATGATAAAATATGACGGGTAAGTATTGTGAAGTGTCAATGGAATTTGTAGGTGGGTTTAGGTATGAGCGCCATGAGAGAGCTATTCAAGTATGGGAGAGCCTGTGGGGAGAACAAACTTTGGCTCAAATGGACCAGACCTTGACCAAAGTGATGATGAAGTGAAAGATACGATGGCCTCATAAAAAACCAGAATGTTGACCATAATGTTGTGTTTCGCTGTATAGTTCACGTTACCAGAGGCCCAATTATCCCAATATCTCCAAACCACAATGATCAAACCCCCAAAGCACGTGCAAATAACGAAATTTAGGTTTTGTAAATATTTTTTTTAACTGGAGGACAAACAAATAGGGTAAATTTGGGGGTTTTCTTCAGTAAATAATAAATTATATCAACTTTTCAAAACAATAAAATATTCAAAAATTTGATTTGATTTTAAAAGTTATTTTTATTGAATTATTATACTTCTTGACGCAACAATATGATGACGTCTCAAGTCCGAAGTTTAGAATTCATAAAAAAGTAAGTTTGTCACGTTTCAGATTTTCAAATGCCGTAATGTTTGGCAATCGTTCAAAATAAATGTTACAATATGAACGTTTAAAAACACAAATCAACATTTACTGCCATCGAATATCGAGATAATTCTAAAGGAATACGTGAACAATAAAGTTATAATAACAATATAAAAATACTTAGTGACAAAATATTATTGTCATAAACACTTACATAGATACTATTTATTATTGAACTGATAGCAACAACTTATCTGTTTGATAACTATACCTAATGGTTATTGGATGTTGAAATACACTCGATCCACGTACTTGTAGAAATAAAGGGCTTACGAAGAAGAGGTAAACACCGCGATCTATACGGAAAATTTTGAGCAAAACGGCAAAATAATATTTCTAAATTGGCTTAGATACATCTTGTAATCGAGTTCAGATTAGCCCTTAAAGTAACTTAACTAAATAATTGTTTTTTTACAGATTCGCAATTGCAGACAACGCTTATAGGTCCTTGGTATACGAACACAGAGAACAATGCATTTTGATCTCAGGTAATATACTTATTTCTTTACCTTACTTATCTGAGATAGTAATATTACGATTAAACAATCAAATAACGTGCTTCACAACACTTACTTATATTATCATATACCTAAATACTTATTTTTATCATTAATTTAAATCGTTTACTGCTAAAAACGATGACGAGTACGTACTAGAATGTATTCACCTTAATTTCTTTTCCTGTACAGGTGAATCTGGTTCAGGCAAAACAGAAGCATCCAAAAAAGTCCTAGAGTACATAGCAGCAAGAACAAATCACCTTCGTAACGTAGAAACTGTGAAGGACAAACTTCTTCAAACGAACCCCCTTCTTGAAGCCTTCGGTAACGCAAAAACACATAGAAATGATAACTCCAGTCGTTTTGGAAAGTACATGGACGTCCAGTTCAACTATGAAGGAGCTCCTGAAGGAGGACACATCCTTAACTATCTTCTGGAGAAATCCAGGGTAGTCAGCCAAATGTCTGGAGAGAGGAATTTCCACATCTTCTATCAGCTACTGGCTGGAGCCGACCAGGACTTGTTGAGGCAATTAAAGCTGCAAGGAAGGCCGGAAGCTTACAAATACACTACTGATGCGGTGAGTGCTCAATTATTTAAAGTTTCATTAATTTACACAAACAAAAAACAGTGATGGTCCCTACATAATGCCTTGGGGCATTCTATATCAAAAAAGTAATTTCTGTTGAACATTATTCACAATTATTACTAATAGACAATGTTATATTTATAATATTCAAAAAGTAGAATCTTGTAGTTCTTTTCGTTTAAAAGTTATTTTTATAATCATTTCCAGGGTGCCCAAGGAAACCAACGTAACCAAGACGCTGAACAGTTCCGTACTGTACAAGAAGCGATGAAAGTCATTGAAATTAACCAGACAGAACAGAATGAAATTTTCGAGATCGTCGCCAGTGTACTTCATCTAGGAAACGCTAAGTTCGTGCAGAATGACAAGGGATATGCTGAAATTCTGTCACATGATGCCAACTCTAACAATGTCGCTGAGGTAAGAAACATTCCATTGGTCCTTGTGTTTCTAAATGTAGATGAAAAATAAAACGACAATTTTTACAAATACTTTAACATGCTACCAAGCAACTTTTAAAAGTACTATTGGTAGAAGTCATTCCTGTTTCTTTTGTTTATAATATAAATCATAGGAAATTGAAATCCAAGATAATATCCTGTACGATCCTATTATAGAAAAATATCTCAAGTTTCCTAAAAACATAAAGTTGTATAAGAAACAATAGTGTTTATAATATGGATACCAGTAAAAAGGTAGCCCTAACTATGGCTATTGTTCTGGTTTGTTTGTTTAAAACTTGTATTAGACTACCATTGTCTAACCATTACAGAATCACGTCACTCAAATTACACGCGTACGATTTTATACTTATTTACTCTGATATAAAGGTTTTTATTGTTTGTCATGTCATTGTTCACAATCAGGTCTTGTAACACATTTTCTCCAGTTTCTTCTCTGTGTTCATAACTTCCATATCCATCGTTTATTGTCTTATTAGCTGTCTATAATTCAGACAATATGACCCCTTCTCATTCTTCTTCTTCTACCTTATGTCCTTGTTTAACGTTATTTAGGAGTTGGTGTAACATATTTTCTATTCTCTCCTTTAGATGCAATTTTATAAGAAACCTTTTTGCTTTAAGTAGATATGATTCTTCTATGATCTTCTTTTATATCATTCTCCCACTCACAATCTCTCCCTATTTTCTTTAATCGTCCTTCTCTTACTAATATTTCTACAGCGTTTAAATTCAGCTCGTGTTTTACAATCATGAAAATACAATCACAAGTATTGTTTAATTAAGTTCAAAAGTACGTCGATATTAGGCCCATTGTGTTTAAGAGTCTTGTTGAATATGTTTATACCTATTATGCAAATGAATAATATCAATCTCTGATCATTGAAACAGCATCAATAGCAAACTGAAACCAATCTGTCTAGAGTTTGCTTTCTAAAACAAAGACCTCTAATATATTATATTATTGTAATAGACATCCATATGAATACGATTTACCTATTATCTATTTTGTACATAATAATAATGCCACGATTTATTAGATAGGTCATCAGAGGTCAACGTTTTCAAACCTAACCGTTGGCGATTGTAATCTTTTTCAACGGAAGAGTGACGTTGCGCATTAGTTCCTATGAAGACATCTATTACTTGTGATAATGTCCGTGATAACCCCGCTTTTGAGGAATTGCTTTTGTTCTTAGTAATCTTAGTATTAATATAGTGAACAGGAACAAAACCTAGATAGTAATGTAGGCATTTCAAACTGGTCCAGCTTGTTATATTTTTGTCTCTTCGAAAATTCTAAAGGCTTAGTCGCACTTTTATAGCAGATAAAATCACTAGTGAGCAGACTTCTTTAGTAATGTACAGGTCGGCAGACAGACACGCTGAAAATATTTCTCAGAGCGCCATCTCCTATATTTTCATTGTACTCAAGTTAGTGACTAAATATCACAATCTGCGGCTGGACTTACACCACGAACTGTATCGATACCTACTTATTCAATCTTCCTAATCATAGATAATCCTCAATAAGTCTATCTTCTTTTCTATTATTATAGTACGTTTGTAAAAATATGATAAATATTTTGTCTACACTCTATATACTATATTCCACATCTATTGCTTTATCATCCTTATCTCATTATTCGTATTCCATAGCTAAGCAACATATTTTTTTATAGAGGTCACAACGGACAACAGCTCTATTATCAAACGATGTATGTAGTATTGTAGGACATTTTGTAATATCCCTTCATATTATTATATTTTGGATAGTAAACATTATATGCATTTTATAACATACGATCATTTTATGACGTATGTTTTACTGTTCAGTGAATTCTTAAGCCTTTGACTGCCGACCAAGAACTATTGAAGGCATATCCTCCACTACCGTAGGTCACCGGTGACCGACATACATTACATTTGTCGCTATACTAAATTTTATGAAATCAAATAACAATAGGTGTAACTTCGACATGAAAAACTTTAATTTACATAAAAAGGACGAAGCAAAATGGCAAACTCAAGTTTCAAATCACTTAAAACACACTAATAAACACCGTCTAAAAACTAAATAATTTGTTCCACAGCTCCTTAAAGTGGACAGCATAAAATTAAGAGAAGCACTCACCAGCCGTACGATCAGCGCACGTGGGGATGTTGTCTGCACTCCTCTAGACCTGGAACAGGCGCAATACGCCAGAGATGCCCTTGCTAAGGCCATTTACGACAAGCACTTCAGCTGGCTGGTCTCCAGGTTGAACGCCTCTTTAGCACCTAAGGACAAGGACAGCCGGTCATCTGTCATTGGTATTCTGGACATCTACGGATTTGAAATCTTCCCTAAGAATAGGTAAGTTGAATGGATTTGCTAATTTGCTATCTGCAACAAGTTCGCACAAAAAGGCAAAACTGTACATTCATTACATTCATCCTGCTAATATTATTTGCAAATGGATTTTTGTTACTCTTACACGTGAGTATTATTAAACGAATGTGACAAAAATTTACACAGAGATAGATTTTCTGGAATTACAGATAGATAAGCTATGTAGTTTCTAACATGGCAGTGTGGGTGAAACTCCTGGCAGAAGCTAATATTTATGAAAACTAGTCTTAATTTTTATTAATTCTTTAATGGGCACTTTTGAAAAAAACAAAGTAAACTTGTCGGTCAATAAAGCTGGGTACTAGATATTATCGATCTTACTTTAATTTGGGAAAAGCAGGAATAGTAAAGTTTTCTAATTAAAATTGGAAAATGTAACTACAGAATTACTTTTCGTCAATCATAAGAGAGTGTATAGTTAAAAAATGTTTGTAACCTAACTTTTCTTTGACAGCTTCGAACAGTTCTGCATCAACTTCTGTAACGAGAAGCTGCAGCAGCTGTTTATCCAGCTGACGCTGAAGCAAGAACAGGAGGAGTATTTGCGCGAGGGCATCGAGTGGGAGCCCGTCGAGTACTTCAACAACATCGTCATCTGTGACCTCATTGAGGCCAGGCACACTGGTACGGAAATAGTAACACTATTAAATCCCATCAAAGTAGACTACAACATTGACTCAATAGGTGTTCTAAGTAACACTGAATTTCCGACTTTTATTATGACTTTCATGAATACGGTGAGCCTACCGTATATTTACTGGGCACAATTTCAGCATTACTAAAAATCTGAGAGATAGGTTAGGTACAAGTGCGTTGCTAGTGCTTTGGAGGCATTAGGGGAAAAGGAAAACATTAGATCTATGGTAACCTCACTTACAGGGCATAACAAAGCTGAGCTTGTTTAACGCCTATTTTCTCTGAGGCCGTGGTATCAATCCAGTCGAGCCAGCCCATTTGAGCCGCAGTGGGCATTGCCCCATTTTTTAACTCTAATAAAAAATTTGAAATATTATGATTATTTCCAGGTATAATCGCGATCCTGGACGATGAGTGCCTAAGGCCGGGAGATGCCACCGACCTGAGCTTCCTGGAGAAGCTGACGCAGAACCTGGAGCCGCACCCTCACTACAAGTCACATCGCCGCTCTGACATCAAGACACAGAAGATCATGGGACGTGATGTAAGTACCTACTCACCAAAATGACCATATTTTTGTACCTAACCTTTAAAATAGGTTAAGGTACCCGTTTCTCATGTATGAGGGTTCGAGACCTGGGAAGTACCAATATGTTTTTTTTCTAATTCTTATGTGATCTTTTTTCTAAATGTATTTAGATTCCTTTGACAAACGGTAAATAAAAACATAGGGAGCAATGCCATTTCTAATTATGAGTTTGATATCACCAATCAATACAATGCTCAAACCTTCTCCGTGTGCGAAGAGGCCTTTGCTCACTTATAGGACGATGATGTGATGTGATGTGAGTCTTTCAAATTGTTCTAAAAAAGGGGGGAATCTAAGGCGTTTTTTGGATTCGATATCGTCACCAATCTTTTAGAGATGGTTACGCAGATACACTTAACAGATAGTCACAGATTTTTTTCTAAAATCATTTCGGTAGTTTTTGGTGTCTTTAAAGGACCCATCTTACCTTATCAGACTCCCTTACAACCGACACTAACGGACAGCGAAAAAAAAAATTTGTAGGCAAATTGGTAAGTCACAGCGCTTTGTTGAAAGGCTGGATCATCTGGCTCCAGAAAATGAAAAACTCATATTCTTAATGCTTAAGTAATTAAGCAAAATTCCCTATCACGAATATGAGTCAATCAATTGATGACTACAAACTTATTTGTTGTAACTCAAAAACCTTCCTCGTAAGTCTTGAAGGATGTAAACAATTTAAATTTAAAACGTCTTGCCAAGAAGGAAAATGGTGACTTCTATCATGCGTCCTCAAGTTGTCATTAAAACAAGGCTCCGACCCACTTGGTAAATACATTTATATTCTAAATAGCAATTGTAGATATGCGTTGGGAATGATGACAGACTTGCGTGTTTACGAAATATCATTAAGAATTTAACTATGTGATGAATAAGAATGTGTTTTGAAAATTTAGAAGCAAATTAATTGACACACGTATAAAGTAATTACTGAAGTTGAAATTATAAATCTTTATATATATAATTCTGCCGTACCTACGTGTGTATGTCATTGAACTCCTAAACGCCTTGACCGATTTAAATGTTTTTTTTTTGTATGCGTTTGAGTGGCGATGTCATCCTGGTTGGTTTAGATTCACAAATCAGCCCGGCAGATGGCGGTAATGTGATCTCGAAAACGGTCCTAACAATTTCGCTGAAATTTGATATGTGGGGGTTTTCGGAGAGGATCCGCTAGCATGTAATATATGTATAATAAAAATGGTCGTAGGATACTGTTACATGACACAGTGGTTAGTCTAGCGGTTCTTCGTTTCTTGGCCTTCTTTTTGTTCGTCCGTTTTATTTATCTTTAAGCTTTGTAATTTCGGTGAAAATTTTGACTGAATATGTGTCATACTGTTCTCACATAATTATTGCAACCAACTTTATAATGGAACAACCAACTTTATAAGAATGTGGTTGACAAACTAATTGAATAAGAGCAACCATTGAGATTTTTGCTGGTTCTTCTCTATTAGAATTTACACTAAGGAATGAACAAGTAGCTTCGCTAAGAGGACTGACCGACCGATATTTTTACATGACTGTTTCATTTCTAACCTTTGACTTTCAAAAGTACATGTAATGGTCTAATTGAAATAGAAGATTTCTGAAGCCAAATTGTATTTAAGTATCTTAAAATTTTTTTCTTCGACCATGAAGTCTGTAACTAATTATATTATCTAAAATATAACATTAGCCGGTAGGTATTTAGTTACTTCTATCCTTAAAATCAATGAATCATAATGTTGTAATATGTGAATGGGTCGCCATAACATAACTTATAGTACCAGTACCTACATCTGTATGGTAAACAATGGTTTCTTTACAATGCTTTCACAGTATTGTAATTAGATTGAATTCTATTTGATACCCACTGACGATGTTTAATGTTTAGTCATAACTAAGTTACCTTTGAAACGATACGTCATTAGTGTTAGAGGTTTTTGGTGCATTGGTGCATTGATATTTCTATTATTCGAAATAGTGAACGTTTGTGGATTATTACACCCTGTGGTTACCGAGTAAGGTCTGTGCATTATTATTTCATTCTATTTAGTTTAAGAATAAAACTTATTTACACTAAATAGTTAACATAGACTCAAGTGTGGGAGAGCCAAGCTTCGCCACGAATGGGTCGGCTCGACCGGAGTGATACCACGGCCTCACAGAATACCGGCGTAAAACAACCCAGCGTTGTGTTTCGCCGTGTGAGTGAGGTTACCGGAGGCCCAATCCCTCCCCTTCTCCTATCCCTTCCCGTTCCTTTTATCCGCAACCCCTATCCCCAAAAGGCCGGCAACGCCCTCGTAACTCATTTGGTGTTGCTGTGTTACCATCAGGGAATCTGTCTGCTCGTTTGCCGACTTATACCATTAATAAAAAAGTTATAAAAAGAAAACTATTGACCAACAAAATATCATTTTGAATTAATCACACCCTGTAAGAGTTTTTGTTGTGTCGAATTCAATGTGGCTATTGTGTATATGTGGTAGTGTGGGTGAGCCCTTTTTTGCGAGGGGAAAATCATCAAATGTCTGATCTCGCTCAGGGTGGGGCAGGAGGAAGTGTCAGACTCTAAGAGGATTTCACCACATCGTCATTGGTCAGACTCTTACCGACTGAAAACCCCCCCGTTCCTTCTCTTGCTCTAGGCCGAACTCGCGGTGCCTCATTGCGCTTATCCCGCAATGATATAAAAATGGATGTGGTGCGCCTATTGAAATCCGTCAGTGGCGGACATTCTTCAGAGCTTAGTAATATTTTTAAATCTATACTTTATAATATTATAAAGCTGGAGAGTTTGTTTGGTTAAACGCGCTAATCTCCAGAACTACTGGTTCGAATTGAATAATTCTCTTTGTTTTTGTTAGTACATTTATCGAGAAAGGCTTTAAGCTATAAAACATCACGCTACAATTAGTAGGAATCGAGCAGCGAGTGAAACCGCGCGACAGAAGCTAGTTCAAATTAATCTTATTATTGTTTGTTGTCTCGATGTGCAGGAGTTCTGCCTAGTGCACTACGCTGGCGAGGTGACGTACAATGTGAACACCTTCCTGGAGAAGAACAACGACCTGCTCTTCCGAGACATACAGAGCCTCATGGCCACCAGCGGGAACACCATCGTCGCCAGCTGCTTCAAGGTACGTAGCCTTTTAAGTAATTTCAACCCATACCTACCCACAATTGGGTAGTTTCCTAGGTCAAAAATAAATTATTTCCACGTTACAATACAACAAAATATTGAAAAATAAATAGGTAATTTTATTCATCGTTCTGTCGATACACAAAATTTTTGGTATATTTTAGCCAAATTAAGAAAGAAGCACCTAAAGCTATTTGACGTCAAAATTTGGAGCTTCATACAAATTTCATAGAAAAGTACCTATCGTTTTAGACATTTGGGTGAAAGGATTGAATTTGATTAGTTGGTAACTACAGTATCTATGCATTTTTTCGTCTCAAACATTCTATTAATCGGAAATAGGCACAAAATGTGCCAACAAATTACCGTATATGCCAATCTAAATTTAATAGTCTATTTTAGTGGCTATTCTTAGAAAATACCTAAGTAACGTTAACTAAACATATTATCCCCAGGACATCAACCTAGCGAGCAAGAAGCGACCAGAGACAGCGATCACTCAGTTCAAGAACTCTTTGAACGAACTGATCAAGATATTGAGCAGCAAGGAGCCTTCCTACATCCGATGCATCAAGCCTAATGACTTTAAGGCTCCTAGTGAGTACACAATTCATTGTATTATTAACTTTAAACCCAATACAGAAGATCATAACGTTGACTTTTCTCTAAAGAGGCAAATATTAACCTCTTATCTGCTAGTATGAGACAAAAATAGAAAATGCTTTGTGTCTCGCTTAGATCTACGTAGCGGCAGACCAGGGATTACAGGACCAGGGAAACCAAACAATATACATATAGTTTCTTGTGTAATGATTTATCCAAATTTCAAATAAAAAAATATCCTCTGTTTAATGAATCAATCTAACAATAACATTTTGTTCCAGTGCAATTTGACGACAAGCTAGTGTCTCACCAAGTGAAGTACCTCGGTCTGATGGAGAACTTGCGCGTGCGCCGAGCTGGGTTCGCGTACAGGAGAACTTACGAGGCCTTCCTTGAGAGGTAACAATAACTGCTGTATAGTCAAAAACATTTTAATAGCCTTGAGCATTGTAAAATAGTTTTTTTAGGCTCTGAAAATGTAGGGACAGTTTTAAAGACATCACACATAATGCAAGATTCTTTGGAACTATTTCAACATTATTTTTCTTTAGTAGTAGGTTACTATTGCAGGTTTAATGTGTTAAGGCTTACAGTAGCATCTAGTTCTTATAATAATTATGTAATTTTTTAACTGATTCAAAAAAATAAGGGGCTTTTCAATTTGGCCTATATGTATATTTATTCGCATTATCTCGTGATTAGCTGAACCAATTTTGATGCGGTTTTAAAAAAGGTATTTTACAATAATCTTTATAAACTATCTTCCTTCACTCAGATACAAGTGCCTATCCCGCGACACATGGCCCAACTACCGCGGCGCCCCGCGAGATGGCGTGCAGAAACTGGTCGAGGTACTCAACTTCGAGAAAGAGGACTACAGGATGGGCAAGTGAGTACACACTACAATATTTGCCAAAGTCGATATTTACTAGCGATTTTAAAATACTAAAAGACTTAAAGACCACCAGACCATATAGATGATGTAGGTAATTGACAGGTAATGGTGCAAGATTATACATTCATGCAAGCCGAATAATTGTATG
Organism: Spodoptera exigua; assembly: GCA_902829305.4. Taxonomy (NCBI): domain Eukaryota; kingdom Metazoa; phylum Arthropoda; class Insecta; order Lepidoptera; family Noctuidae; genus Spodoptera; species Spodoptera exigua. Next base: position 12,965,147 of record LR824618.2, on the reverse strand, counting down.
CTTTGCTTAGTCAATGATTTTACTCTATAAATTTGTTATATAATCGAATCTTAGTGTACAATTCTTTTTAGTGTTACCAAAAATATAAAGTATAAAAATTTGGTTTTTGTGTAGTAGGTTTACCATTAGCAGTAGATACCCATCCAATTACAAGTACCGACTATAAAACCAACACCAAATTTCCAGCACGAAAATCTTCATCCGATTCCCGAAGACTCTGTTCGAGACTGAAGACGCTTACCAGATCAAGAAGAACGACATCGCGACCATCATCCAGAGCAGGTGGCGAGGGTACTGGCAGAGGAAGCAGTACCTCAAGATGCGCGAGGCGGCCATCATCATACAGAAGTGGGTGCGAAGGTTCCTCGCTCAGAGGCTGCTGGCCAGGAGAAAGAAGGCCGCGATGGTCATCAGGGCTTTTATCAAAGGTAGGATATTCTTATAATAATAATATTGCATGCAGAAATATTATGATCAGGTGAAATATCTACCAATAAAGAGTAGATGTGGTCTTACCACATTTTTATATTACCAAGACAAATTACTTAAACTTGAATTCTGATATATTTACAACCATTTCGCAGGGACATTTTGATTCAAATTTAATTCGAAGTTGTTTTTCAAAAAACGTTGCCCCACACCAGGATTTTCTCCTATGTCGTGGGTGCGTTTACAAACACACGATTTCACATAGGTACACAAACCACCAAGACCCGGAACAATTTGTAAATCACACAAAGAGTTGTGCAGTAATCCAACCCGTCACATGTTGCGTAACAGCCATTTGTCCAGCCACCGCGCCAATCGTGCAGTCAGATTATATTAAGACCATTTTTTATATTACCATCAACATTTACATACTTGAAGTTAAATTCTGATACATTAAAACGCAACAATAAAACTTTTCCTTCCTGAACCAGGTTTTATCACCCGCAACGGTCCGGAGACTCCAGAGAACCGTCGTTTCCTGGGTATCGCGAAGGTGCACTGGCTGAAGCGCCTGGCGACGCAGCTGCCGACGAAGGTGCTGGACCTGTCGTGGCCGCCCTGCCCCGCCACCTGCCAGGACGCCTCGCGCGAGCTGCATCGTCTGCATCGCGCCCATCTCGCGCGCAAGTACCGCCTCGCACTCACGCCCCAAGCCAAGAAGCAGTTCGAGCTTAAAGTACTCGCTGAGAAGATGTTCAAGGGTCAGTATCACTTTAAATCATAGTTTTAGTACTTACTTACAAGTCTTTATGCCAAGTACTGTAAGTACTTCTTCCACTTAAGCACTTGGCTATGTTAGAAGCGCGTTTTTAAGAAAGGACTATAGCATAAATAGTTAAAAGAGGAAAAGCAGAAAATGTCTAAACTCAAAAATACCAGATTCTAAACGATTTTCCTTTGGCGCTAGTATCGCTTTAGGTCTTATGATGCTTACACGATAATTCCTAGCTTTCCTAATTTTTTAAGTACCTATAGACTTTTGACTAACGTTGGCTTAAATTTTGCAGGCAAAAAGAACAGCTATCCAGCCAGTGTCGGCGAACGATTCCAGGATGATCGCCTGACATCAGAACACCAGACCCTCAGGAATACCTTCATGGCGTCACCTTCCTGGCCCACTGGTGAACAGCTAATTGTAAGTTACGCACTACTGAATTATTGAGAAGTGGGATTGAATCTTGTAAGGCGCGCGGGAAACATCTGGAAAGTTTAACAGTGGAGATCGATGCAGTTTATTAATCTTGCACACACTAAAATTACCGACCACAAAATATTTTTTTGCTTATTCTCTCGAGCTAAGAGAGCCGCGTAATCGAAAGCCGTTTTGTCTGCTGATACATTGGAAGTGAGTAAGATAATCTTGGATAGGTACCTACCTTAAACTGGTCTCCAAAAATATCATTGGAATTTCTATCTCTAACGAAACCTGTCCGTCACCAGTACTCATGCGAGGCAGTGAAGTACGACCGTCGCGGCTACAAGCCCCGCGAGCGCGCCCTGCTGGCGTCGGACAAGGCGCTGTACGTGCTGGACGCGGCCGGACGCAAGACGTACAAACTCAAGCACCGCCTGCCGCTGGACAAACTGCGCGTCGTCGTCACCAACGAGACCGACACGCTCGTACTCATCAAGATACCGCAGGAACTTAAGAAGGATAAGGTATGGAACTTAGTTTACTTCTCAGCTTAGTCAAATAACTAGTCTAGCTAATTTTTTAAATAATGATATAACATATAAATCTTTTGATGCCTTATGGCGCCTCTAATAAGGTAAAGCACTACCACCAACTTTTAATTTCAAAGCAATCGGTATTAAGACATTACTAAGTCTGTGAGAGCCATGCTTCATCACGAATGGGTCGCCTCGACCGAAGTTAGTAACTATTTTGTAATCTATGATTGGAGCGATTGCTTACCATCAAGTAATCCATCAGCTCGTTTTCCAACCTTTGACATAAAAAAAGTATTTAGTTACATAATTTTAATATTTCAGGGTGACCTGATCATCTCCGTATCCCACCTGATTGAGGCACTGACCATCGTCACCGACTACACCAAGAAACCCGAACTTATTGAGATCGTCGACACCAGGACGTAAGTTTTCACACTTCATATTACTTAGTTAGAATTCCAAAAATGCAACTGAATGGCAGCGGCCGAGCATTATTCTATCAAAACCTAGAATTTTGGAGACATATTCATAGTTATATTGAAGCACTGCCTTTTTTATCTTTAGTAAGTGTATGTTTTTGACTTATATTTTTCTCGGCGTCCACAGCATCGCGCATAACCTGGTGAATGGTAAGCAGGGCGGCACCATCGAGGTGCAGAACGGTCCGCAGGCCAACATACACCGCGCCAAGAGCGGAAACCTGCTCGTTGTAAGTATTATTACAAAAATACTAATAATAGTTGCTTTCAAAAAGTAAGAATGTGCTACTGTTGACAGGTTTTAAAGCTTTTTGTGTCCTATGATGTTTGGCGTCCTATATTTTCTTGTGTAACATGTTTTATGATAATTTCTTTCAGATCGCAACTCCCTGAGCAGATACCAGTATTGCAAGAAACTACAACAACGACGTTACTTAGAATTAACTTCAACTATTCCATTTTGTACTGCATAGTATTTATTGTTAGTACCAATGTAATGCGCCTGCTTGTAAATAGCAATACCTACCTGAAATAAGCCATACAATCCCCTTAAAATCTTCATTTTTCCTATTTGTTACGGAAAATTTCCTGCGTTTCACCATAGCAGGCACATGTATAAGTAATACATAAAGTTGGTAACTTTGTATTGAAGTGAACAAACGTCTAGAGAAGTGTAAGTTTAAAAATTATGTTTATTTAATGTTTCGTACTTATTTTTTATCCATTTTATTTTACACCTGTATAATTAAGTACGCATATATTGATGATTGTTAGATTTACCCATTTTGAGCTGAACCTACATAAATGTTGTGCTTAATTGAACAGAAAAATTACAATTTTTACACGTATTTATAAATGAAATAATATGTATATGGAAGTGTTATTAATATATAACAGTTTAATAAAGTTTTTATGTATTAAATGTGATATAATGTTCATGAGATTTTCGTACAAAGTACTTAGTATTTTTTGTATGCCATACAAATTAGGTATCGCGTGAAATGTGTCAATTATTGTTACATAAATGTGTAAGAAATCATGAAATCCCCTAAAGGGCAATTTTGTAAATAAGTCTAAAATGTTTCCTAGCTAAAATATCAAAGTTTAGTCGTTATATACCAAAGGTATTTTTATTTTCCAAATTTTGTGACATATTGTTAACATGGTTATGAAGACAGGCGCTAATATAATGTAATAAAATGATAATATTTAGATAATTGACACATTTCCTTTGTTTGTAATGATGATTAAGCTGAATCAAAGGTGCCTACTATAAGGAAACAATTTGAATTAATGTTACAATGAATGTATTTGTAAAATTAAGATAAATGCTTGGCGTGGTCTGAAACACTTGGATGGAGTAAGACTATTGCTTTCTATAACATAATTACGAACTTGAGGTCTATTGTACGGCATATTGGTGCGTGCAACGTGAACAGGAACTAGGATATGGTATATATTAGTATTTTAATATTACCTAAATCGTGTCTAATCGTAACCAGGAAAGTGCGTGCGAGCAATAGACCTCAAATGGCCATATTAAGGTACACAGGCTAAAAGTGCCTTGTTTGTATAAGCCAGTTCCTTCAGTCATTTTTAAATAAATGTATTTTAATAAAATATATAGACACTTTCAATCCTCAACCTTGCATCTTTTCAAAAGAAACAGAGTTATTTATGATTTTTAGAGAAATAATATGCAAAAATCATATTTCATCGTAGTATAATTATTTAAAAAAACATTAGGTACATTTTTACAATTATTATTATCATAAAATGTGATAACAACAATCCAGAGTTACAGTGACAGACAATCGCCTGATCCCGCCCTACTTCAGTCTTACTTTAAAAAAAACACCAGTGAACAACACTTAAAGAAACTTCCAATATTGATTCAATTCCAATTGTATTGAAAACTTTATAGAAATAAACGGATCAAATAGCAAGATACTTAATTCCATCCATACAGCACATAATACCAGTTTATCTGGACGGAGAACAAAAATTTAAGTCAGAATGTCCATCATAATTTGTCAAAAACTCGAATCACCGGCTACCTACATAATTACAAAGTATAACATCAAACTATCGTCCCATAAGCACACCATACAAAGTATAAAAAACGACGATTATCTCCGAAACTCCGGATTATTCACGATGGACATCGTGGTCTTACAACTAGTATAATACAAGGAAACTTAGTCTTTCAATCGGCGACTTAGCAACCGATACCTGGATCAGGATAAGCGAAAGTTTACACCGTGATTATTATATGTTTTACATATTTTAAATATTTATATAGATAATGTCACATTTACATAATATATTATGTACAGTAAAGTAGTTAAACAAAAGCTAGATCCATCTAAGATATATGTATTTATTTTATTTATCAGTACATTCATTTAAATACCAAGTTTATAGTGCAAACTTTCGCTTTCTTGACTAAAGAAAACAATATCGTTTTTAAAATGCAGGGAAATATATTCTATTCTATATACACAACTAATTCATGGAAGATACGTTGTTGGAAAACGCAATATACTTTAGGACGTACGCTTATTTACAAGACAATTGTTTTAAAAAAATAACGCTGCTCCTAACGATAACCTTTACATCTGATCATAATATTTGTGAACAAACAACATGATATATATTATTATTATATTTACTAGATGCATATAGCCCTGGAAGGCGCTTGGAACTCACGAATATACATACACGCTTATATAATATAAATGCCAACTAAGTCGGGTCCGATATTATTGCTAGTTAGGACCTAATATTCGAATTAAGAGCGATATGAATACACATCGTCGAATTACAACTAACATATTAAATACAAACAAGCAATTAAAATATTGATCTTTTCAAAATAATTTAAGTGTTAAATACTTTAAATAAATATTTTATTGAAATTCGGACTTGCCGCTTTGTTCATAACACTTGTCATTTCCATTGAGTTTTTTGTTATACTACCACATTATCCATATCGCCCAAAATCACCTACAAGATCGAGACCCAACAAGAACCTAACATTAAATATATAAAATTACGCGAAACATGAAAACAACTCAATTCCATTATATACACAATCACACGACTCCCGTCTTATAACGTCTTATATTTAAAAAGTCAACACCCAAAGTGCCATATTTTGAAGAACATAGAACATTAACTTGCTGGACACGATTAATTTGTAAGAGAATGCGACTAGCAAACAAGAATGACAGAGATAGCGATACGCTAATCACTTCACTATTTTCAGCTCTTAGTATATTGAAAAGTATAAAAACTATGACAAATATCGAAACCTGCACAGAGGTAAGTCCTTAGGAAATACTTTTGTCTATCAGAAATCATAACATTATTTAATTCAAATGAAGGATACATGAAACATCGTGGACTAGTGTCCCTATACAATTACAGCTTCTACAAGCCCTTTTATTGTAATAATTAAATATTTCATTCACTCTACACCTTTATTCCACTTATTTATCTCTTTCTATCTTAGATATGATGCATCTCTAGTAGGACTATAATCGCAAATTCTATTAAAGTTATTTTGATATAGGTAGGTATATAAATATATATTATTTAGAATGTATGATTTTCCTAAAAAGCAACTTGATTATAAGAACTGAGGAATTCAGAATCCTATAGAATTTAAAAACTTGAGTTTAAAGCCACGTTGTCCCTTCGACCCTGTATATTATACTGAATATAAGTAATGCATACATATTGCAATAGCAAATTCTCGTTACTTTATTTATAGATTCAAATATCCATAAATTAAGTGTCAGCTGTATCAAATCTCTACTATATTCAATATTGTATTTCGCTATTCAAACAGTAGGTGTTTCCCAATATTTACGCTAAATGGCAGTTTCTATTGGACTTTTTCTGATTTATATAAGGCGCACATGGTCTTACATAGTGGAAGTAGGGATAATTAACTTTATCCTGCATTTAATTTTGGCAACACGAATTCGGTTATATTTTCCTGGCAACCTTATGGTTTAAGGGAACAAACTGCCAACCAGATAGGGGAGAAACATTGGCAAGAAGAATGTTTATAAGAGATCACTTTGTACTCTGCTGTATTAAGGCACCTAGTGCTTCATCCGGTTTGGCAGGGAACTGTGAGTTTACCAGTTTCATAATTAGAGAAATAAAGTAGTGTTGCCAACCGTCAAACATTATTGCTACACTCACAAGGATTCTTAACAAAAATAAAACAAAATGTTTTGCTAAAATTGAAATAAAATTAACTGTTCTTATTTAAAATTATTCTAGTTTACATTATTTACAAACATATGCACAGGACGCCTGACATCCGTCCGAGGTAACTAGCGCTATGCGATACTTTGGTTACTACATATATCATACGTTTTGGTACGCGTTACACACAACGCAATAAATTAAATTGCTACACAGGGTTCCGCACCTTCACAAACTTGGCTAAATTCAATTTTGATAAGATTCAATTTAATAATGATATACTAATTAAAGTCTATTCAGATTAACCACTCTGAAATCCCACATTAGAAGGTCAGAGATGTGGTTGTTAAATTTTGTACTGAATATTCGTAAATTGTGCAAGAAGCATAGCATAGTGCTAAAGTTTCTTGAAGAACACAGCCTTCACCTTACGAGCTAATCGTACATGAGATTGAAGCTAAATATTAGACTAGGCACATTACCGCACTTGCACGGAACCCACACATCGTCACGACACTCCACAGGCAACAAGTTAAACTAGATCACATAGTCAATTGGTCTAATATAAGCACCGTTTCTTTCTTTTACGAAAGTATCTTTTACAATGTAGTCTGTACTATTTCACTTGTCCCACAGCCTCTTGCGCGGGCTCGGTAGGCTTGAAACCACTTTCAGATTTATAAGGCTCACTTTTGTAGTCTTGGTTGTCATTTTTAGGTTGGTCTTTGTCTTCTGAGTAGCCGTAAGGCTTCTTGCCTTGGGTGTGGTCTTGCTCTCGTTGTTGCCGCCGGCGTTGCTTGGACCACAGCTCGTGGCAGTCCTGCCAAGTAGGAAGCTCGGGCGCGGGCATCCTGGAAAGTGATTGGCTAAATTAATTCTATATCTAGTTAAGTACATAGAAATACGCAAAGCATGAAGAGGTCGAACTATCTGGTAGACTTGTGAATGCTGTAGTAGATAGCAAACAATCCTCGGGAGAAACAATTAACTTGTTATTCTTTTTAGATGAGGACACACGCTATTCAGTTTGGCAATTAATATTTCAGAGCCCCATTGCCTTGTAAGAACCAACTGTTTCTAGGAATTTATTGATGGACCATATAATGGTCCTGAAATAATATAGCTGGATGAGACACCTATATTTCCACATGATTACACTCATTCACTCCACATAAGGGTTTATTTATATATTCATAGCCAGTCAGAAACAGATCGCAAATAAAAAAAAGTAAACCTGAATGTTTGAACAATATACATATAATCAATACTCACGAGGTTTGATAATCCCAACTGGTATAACTATAGGGATAAGTTAGCATATTAGGTCTTTACCCTAACACATTTCAACCTATTTACCAGGCACTACGAAGCATGCGCAAAGGAATTATTCGAAACTTACTCTGCGCTATTTGCGCTCTGGTGCGTCTTACTTTGCGCAAGGGATGGCGCAAAAAGAAATTCCTTTGCGCAAACCTTTACTTAATTCTAAAATCAGTCACTCATGACATCTTGGTGTCCATAGTATCATACATCATCCCATGTTATTGGAAAAGCCATGCATTCGACTTGATTCAAGCGGTTGGTAGTGGTTCATCATCAATGAGTAAAGTAGTACAGTAAACCTTGCTGTGGTAATTTTTGCGCGAAAAATTTGCTAATGCGGATATAGATATGGGTGATGATGATATGTTCTGGAGTCGCATTCAGTCGCTGCCATGATACACAATATACAATGTCACATATACAGGTGATTGGATGATAAATGATGAAAGCTTATAACTAACACACAAAAATGGGATGCATAAATATTTATAAAAAGTTTATAAGAGTATAATCTAATATCACTTGGGTTATTCTGTAACCATTCACAACAAATGTGGTATTCAATGACAATCCCCTCGGTACTTTCATACTTGCCAGTTTGCCAGTAAGACTTCATTCATATTATTTCAATTCAATATTTATTTAATAATGAGATCGATCAAAATTGTATATTAAAATGAGCTATCATAACATATGTTAGTGATGTTAGTGTCAGTCTATACGGTTTCTACAAATTAGTAGTAGTGTAGCAGGAATCGAACCTGCTACATGTCGCACAAAAACTCAAGTGCTACTACTACATTGAACTTGGCAACTAGGCTCTGTTGGCCTAAGATCATCAGTAACGGTATCGTTAGTGATCATCGCGCCTGCGGTGCCAAGCCAAACAAACAAAGTCAAACAACTCACTGCTCTGGCACCACATTCTTCAACCAGGGGCTTTTCAGAGCATCCTCGGCGGTGATCCTCTTGTCGGGGTCCAACTCTAGCATCCTGTCAAGTAGGATGAGTGCCTGCGGGGGCATGAAGGCGAAGTGTTCCCGCACGCATCGCTTGTGGAACTTCTTTGGCCGCAGCGTGTGCCATAGGGGCAGGTTCACTACGTTGGGCCATACTCCGGGCACTGGGGTCCCGCACACCCGGGATATCATCTCCAGCTGCATCATCTCCATATTGGCCTAAAATACAAAATGGCATGTAAAAGAAGGCGTCATATATGATTATTCTTGCAAAATTATGGCAAAGCAAAGGCGTAAAATTTAACACATTTTGCCCATTTAACAATCCAAAATGGAACTGGACCTTATGGTCCTTCTTCTTATGGCTGTATAAGATGAAACTTTAAATAAAAAATTAGACGTGGCAAGGCCATTGGCCATCTTTTTTCTTAAATTAAAAATACAAATTCAACTATTGCTCATGCTCTTTGATAGTAATGTATCAGAAAATAAAAACATAATCTTACTTATTCTCTTCAGTGTAAAGCTATAGTAAAAATATTAGTTAGTAAAACAAATATAGGGTCAATGTTTTTACCTGGAACAGTGGGTGTTTGAGGAAGAGTTCCCCGAGTATGCATCCCATGGACCATACATCCACCGCGGGCCCATATCTCTCCTCGCCCAGAAGTAGCTCGGGCGGGCGGTACCAGAGCGTGATCACTTTGTTAGTGTAAGGCCGCGCCCGGTCCTCTGCGGACCATAGCCGCGCCAGACCGAAGTCGCCCAGTTTCACCTCACCCCTGGTAGAAAATTTACGTGAGTAAATAATACACAAATCACTTAAAAACCAATATGTGAAGTAGAGAAATAGGATACGGCGGAAAAAATCACAATTGTATGTAGCAAGAAAACCCGTACAAAGAGAGTTTTGCTTTGTCTGCTGTTCCTGACTTTAGATTAGAGGTGATTACTTGTCTTGGCAGAATAAGAATTGGCATCTGATAAACATTAAATTCCCCATCGACAAAAGCCATAGTTTCACTAAAGCACTTTTCTTAAAGGGTACAACTCAAAAGAAAATACAAACAACTAAAATAAATACAAACTCACTTATTGTTCATCAGTATGTTGCTGCACTTGATGTCCCGATGCAAGAAGTTCTTCCTATGGCAGTATGCCAGCCCGTCTAGTAGTTGACGCATTATAGACGCGTTGTGAGACTCGGTGAAGTCCACCATTTTGGACTCCAGTAAACCCATCAAGTCGTGGTCCATGTACTCGAATACTAGGTAGAATGAGCCCTTGTCCTGGAATAGATTGAAGATTTTAGTAGAACATAAGAAGACATAATGATATTATTAATAAATGAAACATTTCCTCTGCATAGGCAAAATTTCAAAAATATTGGTAATATTTAAATTAAGCATTATGTGTTAGAATACATTAAATAATAATTTTCAGAACTAACCTTCCTGAAATCCATAGCATCCTGTTTATCAGTGACAATTTCCCGTAAATTAACGATGTTCTTATGGTTTAGTTGGCGCAATATCTTGATCTCCCGCACAGCTGTGATGGGGAACCCTTCTTTCTCGTTCTCAAGGCGCACCTTCTTGAGCGCAACAAGCTGTCCTGTGTTTTTATCTCGTGCTTTATACACCTGGCCGTACGTGCCTTCGCCGATTTGGGTGATAACCTGAAGCATATTAGTTTATTTTATTGTACTTAATTGTTTGAACTAAATCAGGTTTTTTATGTTGTGAGTGTATAGATAAAAATGTCAGAATGACCTCAAGATGGACCTAAACAAGGTTACAGTGAGAAGCTGGAACAGATCTTCTAGCCAGCGGATCTCGAAGTCATTGGGTTAGTCCTATATTCTGTTCAGTAGCGTTTCGTGACTGACTGATGATAGAATAACAAAAAAGAAATGATAGGAAGTACTATCTACCTGGAAGCCATCGACGCACTTCTCGCCCCAGTCCTTCGCGTGATGCGTAGGTGTTGCCACGGGCACCACCTTGGACCCGCGGCGTTTCAGGATGCGCGGCCTCTTTAACTTCGAACCAGACTGTCAAATACAATTACAAGATTTTATGAATATTTTACCATATTCTAAGTTCGTTTCACCCTTTCATTGTCACGTTCAAGTGCCTTAAATAACAGTCAAAATGTTGTCAATAAGATGAAATGAGTACTTACATTATCCCTAGCATGCTTCCTGTTACTGAAGACATGCGAGTACTGGTCGCGGCGCGAGGCGGGCGGCGGCGTGCCCCCGTCGAGCTCGTCGCCTGACAATTCCTCCGATCCCGGAATCACTGTAATGCCGGTAATTTTAACGTTTAACGTTAGTATTATATTGTCCCAAAGTTAGTTACATAACACATTTGTTATAAAAAAAGCGGTATACAAACACTTCTCACAAAGATTAGTATTAATTTGTTAGTTTTTTTTATAAAGTTACTTATTGTAAAAGTCAACTTTAAACACTTCACATTCTCTTTTCAATCAACATGCAGTAAAACTGTACATAAAATATTTAAAGTTACCTGGGTATTTTACCTCAAAAATGATCACATCAAAACAAGTATCCGATAGAGATACTTACCAGGTGGCATCGGTAGGTTCATGATGCCAGTGCGCTTGGGTTTCTCAGGTTTCTTGACGGGAGATGGAGAAGGCGTGCTTAGAGGGCTCTCGTTCACTAAAGTCTTCAGGTCTTCGACCTGGAAGAACAATAACATATCTTAATAAAATGATGGGAGTTCAAAAAACTATTGGAGACATCAAGTAAATTGTAATTAAATTTGTAGTCATACTTTCATACATATGGATTGGATATTTGATATATTTTGATTACTCAAAAGGAAGCAGAAACATCAAGCGCCATATGGCACAGGAATATAAACTAAAATCTCGAAGTTGTCTGCCATGCAAGGTTTAACAAAAATAGTTATGGCCACTGCTTCTTTTCTTCTTCTTAAAGTTATTAGGACTATGTAGGAGTTAGATGATACCTGTGTATTAGGCGGCATTGGAAGTTTGGTGAGACTCTTGGGTTTCTGTGGCGCTGGCTGAGAGTTCTGGTAGTAGGCCGCCTCTACCACACTGCCACGAGGCAGCGGGGGCTGCGGAGGCTGCGGGAGGGGCGATGATACTGCTGGGCTCCGTGATTTCTGTGGCTGAAGGATCAAAGATGCATTAAAAAACACATTGTCAATACTAGTCACTGGACTGGGATAAAATCAGGACGAAAATGAATAGGTTTTACGTTTCAATTAGTTTCATATTAGTTCCATATTTGTCACAAACCTCAGCAGTAGGAGGCTCAACAGGTGGTGGGGGTGGTGGCGGCGGCGGGGGAGCGTCCCCGTTGGAGGCGGCGTGCGGCGCAGCGTGCGGCTCCTGGCGCGCGAACGACGGGAACTCCGGCGGCGGCTGCAGCGGCGGGGGGGCCGCGACCGCGCCCGCCGCCGCCCCACCCGCGCCCGCCGGGGCTGCTGGGGCTGCCGGGACTGGTGGCGCTGGAGGCGCCGGTGGGCCTGACGGCGCTGCTGGAGGAGGGTTCGAAACACTCTCCTCCGCACCCGGCATCGGTATGTCCACAACATCACCACCTTCACGTATCGCTTCACCGTTTTCTTTGTTGGATTGCTACGAAATTTTAAAATTGTATTATTGTGTGATTTTAAAACTTAAGGAATGTTTTATGAATAAATAAAAAATAAATCTCTGGACAAATATAAAACATTTGGCTGACCTGTGTGGAGCTATCACAAGTATTGCTTGAAAGTTCATCAATGGTAAGTATCTCAGGGTTATTGATAGATGTAGTGTTCGACAACGCGCCCTGGGATTCTTCTTCTTTCTGATTTAATATCTCCTGCAGTTTCTGTAATAGAAATAATATTAATATTTAATATAAATAAAATATTTAATATATTTAAATTAATATTAATATTTATGGCACATAGTAACTTTAAATAATAATTAGACTGAAGAGATATTTTTATTTTTACACTACTCTTATTTGATCTTGTATCTTATTACCACTATCCGATATGAAAGCTATGACTTGACACGTTACAAAACATGGCGTAACTTGTAAAAAAAATCGCAAAGGCTAAACCAAAAATTACACAAATTCGCTATCGCTCTACGATTCTAGTAGTTGTTTTTATTCCTAGAAGGTTACATGAAATCATACCCCTCTCTAAACTTAATCTGCCAAAAAAGGGGCTAGCGCAAAATAAGTCATTGTTAAGTACAAGAAAGCCTGATCCATCTGTTATTCTTATTTCTAATTAATTTGTAGATGAATAATTTTAAAAGATACATCTAATTATTTTCTAAAGCATAAAGAATAATATGAAAACTGTAAAATTTTTGGCTATTCTCTAGCTTTTCATTTGTAATGCCTAACCCGTACTGACGGCGCAAAAGTTTACAACATTCTTCTTAATTTCTAGTGATAACTTTACTCAATGAAAATAGAACATCCAGATTAGAGCTATCCTCAAAACTCGTGTCTTTGACACAAGATTCAATGTTCATGTTAACCTATTAAAATACCCAAAAATAACTAAGCATTTTATACCCATAAATATTGTCGGCAAAATTTTATGGTGGCCCATCACCAGGTGTCCATACCAAACAAGTTACAATGTATAAGGGAGAAGATTAAAAATGGGGACTTTATTTGATATTCTTACCTTAGCTCTCTTGTGTTTGTCCTTGACTAGTTCAGCAAACAGACTGGTGTCACTGATTTTCTCCTTGAAGTCTATCTTCCGCTGCAGCATCGTCGGGGGACTGGGCGACTCATGCTTGACCCTGTATTGGAAAATATGTGATCAGTATTCAACGATACATATAGCGACTTATCATCCGTACTAGGATGTTATCCTGCGCCGTAATACGGATATGTTTACAAACATAAAATTTGCATGCAATTCACTGTAACACATTTGATTCTTAATCGCATTCACCAGTCACACATTAAGTCACCATGCCAAGGATTTTTACAAAAATCCAATCCTTAATACTAAGCCCTGTGCTCCGCTGAACCGAACCCTTGCTTCATAGTCTCTCTCTGTGATTTTATAGGAATAGGAATTGTTTTGTGATTTTGATGCCTTTGAGTGTGCAGAATTTACAGTGATATGATGCAATATCGTATGTTTTTACACTATTTATATTCAATGATACTCATTTCACATACATACTAATTAATAAAATATATATCATATTTTATTAATTAATTTATCGTAAGGTGTAAGCTTACACTTAGTTTATTTGTATAAATATACAATTCCATTCAGGCATCATATCTTAAAATACAGCAGACCTCATTACCAGATATAGCTCTAGTAGTCAAGCATTTGTCGAAAACCCGAATATTTCTCTGCCTGACCCGGGGAAATTATAAAACATAACCTTACTTAAATTGTATGAATAACTGTGTAATTACCATATTACTTCCTGCACCACTTCCATAGTAGTACGAGTAGTATGTCTGATTGAAATAAGAAACAATGATTTATTTACTTAAATTCTCAAATGAGAAATAATTAAATGTAAAAACCCTTGGAGAACTTGCGTCTGTTGTGTGAAAATGTAAAATAATAGTGAGTTACAAAACATATTTATTTTCGTTACTGTATTTTTTTATTAGTTTTAATCTCAGAAACAGCTGAACAAGTTTTCATAAAACTATAAGAGAACAGTAAAATATTTATTTATAAACACTGAACTTAAAAAAAACTGATGAAGTAACATATTATTGAAATAATTTTAGGCTAATGAAATAAAATATGTGTGTGGTATACAAATGAATGACAGTATTTACCGATGATGATGATGTCGTCCATGTCTGATTGAAATAGAAAATATTTAATTTAATATTTTCAACCAAACAAATGTAACAAGCTAACAGAATATTCGATTGGTGACACTATAGACACTACAATAAGGTTGGAATTTGGATGGGATGATGGTGAACAAGGATGAAGAGTCAGGAGAGCTTTTGAAGAGAGTGATTTTTTGGAAGAAGTGCAAAAGCCTGTACAACTGTGAACCTATTTAAAAAAAACCTAGCTTACTAGACCACCCTAAGAATCAATATATTTGTTTACATTTATAAGTAAGATATATCTATGTGGCCACACAAATTTCGTCCTATATTTTTAAATTTATCTGGTAACTTTAAGCAATCTTCCTAGAACGTTCATAGAACGAAACAAGCTTTATATTTCTTTCGTCTTTCTGTGTGTCATTTCAAACGTATTATCTGAACCCGGAACAACTATTTGGGGGTCGCACAGAGAATTAGTCCGAGCAGGAATCGAACCCGCTATACGTTGATAGCAGCCGGTTTCCCAGCAAATCCGGCAACCGTCCAATTCACCACTAAACCAGGTTAGTTCTAGGTGTAATTTCCTCGGAACTTTAGAAGCTTCCATCCCATTCACACATGTAGACACACCACAGTTTTCCTTTTACACACAAAATCCTGTCCATATTAATGTAACAATAGAAAAGTCAACATACCTGTGTCGGTCCCTTGGCGATGCGTCCCTATGTTTGGCGCGGTGTCGCGGCGGAGACTGCGTGGAACCGCGCCGTCGGCTGCGCGATCTAGTACGGCGGCGCTTGAGCGAGCTTCGGCTGTGAGACCTGTGTATGAATTGAATTTCATAGTTATTGGAACCTATAAGGATTGTTTGTTGCGCCAGCAGAAATGTATTTGAACTGAGCATTTGTTTTCAATATATAATTCAAAATAATTTTATTGCTTACTAGCAACACCGCTCCCCACTTCGCGCGGAAGTCTATCTCTAACTACCTCGGTCTCAGTCATTTGTTTTTTAGCGAAACGCTACAGCACCGATTTTTCCTTCTACTTTTCATGTATTAGTGCATTTTCCTTATCGATAATTTATAATTTATAAAGTAAATACAACCTTTATATTCCTAGATTTCACTAAATGTGTTTTCGCCAGCATAACAACTATGTAACTAATCTTACCTCCGTAATACTGGTGGTCAAAATCCAGACAAATAACACAGCTAAATCCAATATATCCTTGATTTTTGACCGCGCTAGATGTTAATGTTAATGTTTTGTTTTTGTGTTTGTGGGGGGTGGGGGAGGGGAATCAAATGGCTTCTCTCGCCTACGGTAAGGCGAGAGGGAGTGGTAGCCTCTTACTGACTAAAAATCCCCCGTTCCTTTTCCTGCTCCAGGCCGAGGCCGCGGTACCTTATTGCACTTACCAAACAATCCCGGTTGAGAATGTTAGGTAGTGCGTGCTTTTCAAAATAATGTAGAAGAAGCTATGATGGCCAATAAAGATTTCGTGATTTTGTTGGCCCTAACTCTAAGAAGACCGCCATAATGCGAAATTATCAACCTAATAACAGATAACTTCATTCCTTTGAATTTGTGAAGGTATATAAACATAACACCTTCAGAAATTCAATAATAATCGGTAGGATAATGAGCTCCATGTATTCCAGAAGAGTATAGCAACATACCAGGTACAAATCATAACCCCGTTATGGAATTTGAACTAGAGGCTTCTTTAAAGTACCAACGACACATGATTTTTTAATTCCTCCCACCCCTTGTCGCACTTAGTCCCCCCCCTTACCTCCTTTACGTGTGACGTACTTTATGGAGGCCCCATAAAGTCGGCAAAAATCTATTTACCCATGATATAAATAAAATAAAAATTAGTATTAATCTTACCGATGAGAAGTTTTGAAGTCCCTATCACGATGTCGGTCTCTGGATCGTGTCCGCCGGCGATGGTGCGGACTCCGGCGCCTATGGGAGCGACGTGGGCTGTAGTCCCGAGGACGCGGCACTACTTCGTGAACTGGAGAGTCTGGGGAAAAAGTGACATTATTGTGGCAGATTGGTAATATAGAATAGCAAGTTTAGGAAAATATTTAGAAGCAGAAAGCGTTTATTCAGTTTACCTATACCTTTTCGGTATTTGATAACTAATCAAATTCAATAATTTATACCTAAAAAAATATGCAAAATTATTAAGGAAATACCCAATCAACTGTAAGAGAATTTGTTTTATTGTTATCAAGTTTTCGAAACTACAGAAACGATTTTCACATTTTGCAACTACATTCATTACACAATTCATATTCATTTTAACTCACAACACAACATATTTAAATCACTTATATCTCCATAACATTTATATGACGGATTGCATATTAATTATTGGTATGCGTCGCCATTACGTAATACAAATACAAATTGTAAATTACTTTAATGAATTGTTTGTGGCACGTGGACAGAGAATAGTGAATAGACTTTTTGATCGAATGCACAGATCGAATGGATTGGAAGCGCGAGCGTCGCTTTCATTCGTTCAGTGTTGCCACTGACAAATGTCACATAGGCGTCTATTATTTGGTACTTTATTTTTCTGTTTTTTTCTTTTTTACTCTATTTTTTTTTTTATCATAAGCGGTTTGTTTTTCTGTAGTAGTTTATTGTTCAAACAAATAAAAAAAAAACATATTTCAGTAGAAAATAAGTTAAATACTTATTTTCTTATCTTAAGTTTCTGCGCAGATTGGCGTCATGCGTTAGTGACGGCCATCGCTGAAAATCAGCGCCGCGAACCCGTCTCGTACGGGGTCGCTGCATTATGCTGAGCGTGGGCCATTTCGCGTGCTTGGACGCATATTTTTCTCCTACCGTCTACTTTTGTGATATTGTTTTTACCTTGCTCAATGTATTTTTATTTTAACTTATTTTATTATCTTGTTCGTTTTGTGTCTTTTATGCGTCCCAGACGCGAATAAATACTTTTTCTTTCTTTCTTTCTTTCATTTTAAATATTATTTTACTATTACAGAAGTTCCTTTTCAAAAAAATAAAATAGGCCAATTTTTCAGATGCAATATTCTAATTTCAATATTTTATACCAATTAATTTAACAACAACACACAACACCTCGGATTTACGGAAAAGTGTAAATATTTATAAATGTCCACCCAATGTTGACCACCCAATTTTGCCAGCAGCCAAGGAGGCAATTACTTAAGGAACATCTAAATAAAACTATGAATAACCTACATTTTTAATTAATTGTTGTCAAGGTCCCAAAGAATGTCACCTTCTAACCTACCATCTACCAATTTATCTATGAATACATGATAGAATTTGATAATATCAATCATAGTTAAAAAATATTCATTACTACGATTATGATTAAAAGTAATATGTTGAACACTAAGTTACATAAATTTAATCAGAGCACTTCCCAAGATTACTATGACTTATGACTAAAGAATGCATAGAAAAATGGGCCCATTTTACCAATGAAGTTTACTGAGATCTATGAAATGGAATAAATTCGTGAAATACTGATTATTATATAAATATACAAGCCTTGTATTCCCTACAAGATTAGGTACATCATACATCCAACCACTTCACCATGTTACAGTATGAATCCCATGTGATATGTAAACTTTTAACATAATATACATAAAGAAACTAAATAAAACATAAATAATTATTACATTACAATGATTATGCCCCTCTTAAATTCAATTTAAAAGCAAAAAAGCAATGAAATCTACTTGTAAGAAGCATTTTAGACATATGCTTACATCATACAAATCAATGAAAAGATAGTTAATTACTCGTTAAGTAACTCAATTTTGAGTAGACTTATTAACTAATGACATAATTAAGAAAATCATTATAATTTTTAGACATTTTCTAAATGTCTAACAAAAATAAATCTTTTATAACGAGTAAGGGAGGGACAAAAATTACGCATATGTCTAAAAAATTGAAATAAAGGTGCAAATGAAACATAAAACAATACCTACAATGCGTATTACCTGACACCATGATAGGTGATTGCAAGCGGTGTTGCTCGTGCCAGTAGTCTCGTCGACCGCGATCATATTCCTCCGTGTCAGAATCTATGGTCACTGTCTCGTGGTACGGAGGAGCTAATGGTGTATGGGGCGTTGTGGATTTCTGTCTTCTCCTGTAGACATACATAGTATTGAGGTTAGCAAATAGAATAAATATTTCTCTAAATATCTAACTAGACAACATCAACATGCTGGACCAAAAATAGACAGCAGGGATAGTAAAGTGTCAATTTCTCATCTATGTCAAGTATATTATAAAGCTTAGATAGTAAATAGCGAAAGGATAACATGAACTTCCAGCTCACTTAAGAAGATTAATTTAGTACCTAATTCTGTAACTAGCTTTTTGACAATTTTATAACAATCCCTTTTCTTACACACAGAACCAAATTACTCTTTCTACTTATGTATCCATCAGTGGACAGTAACAAGTTGATAAGGTAAAGAGCGAGAGTTAGGGACTACATTAATTAACATAAGACTAGTCTTTAATATACAAAAACACCGGGATAACCTTTCAAACAATATCTACCGCCATACAAATAAAGGTGGAACCAATTTGCAAATGAGCAAGAACATTGTTAAAACTATCGATAACTAGAAATTTACGATTTCAACATGGAGGTAAGTATAGAATTTTACTGTCGTGCGCTATAAGTCACTGTTGCTTAGGAAGGAAGGAGGAGGCAGACTTGTCTGGAAGAAATACACATCGAGAGTCAACTTTTTATAAGAAATTCACAGATAATTCAATTTAAACTGCATGGTAAGAATGTTAACATGATTATTGCACCTCGCCAAAAGGACTTAAGAACACTAGGAGAGATGTTCTTTCGCTTCTATTATAGACAAGCGCCACGTCACTTAGTACTGTTTAAATTAAACAAAATAATGCATTAATCATTGCTATCCCTACAACGAGAATATCTAGACTAGAATATTCTAATATATTCATTAGATACTGAAACCTCAGCTGCTTGAATATGTGTCGCATATGAACGAACGAATGCCAGTGAAAGGCATCTTAAAATGTCTTGTAAAATATTCGTTATGCTAATTAAGGACATGCACTTATATGCCTAACAAAATTGTCATTTCAGACATTTGAGAGATGAAGTTATGGTACTAACAGCTATCTACAAAACAGCTGTACGTTCGCAAGTACGATAAAATAAAATACACTTCAAAAGAGTCATGTTAAGATCCAATACGAAAGCTAAAGAAAATTGTTTGATTCAATTGAATGTCCTTTTGCTTGAGACTATATTGAGAACAGAGAAGTAATATCAACTTTATGAAACGACGAAGTTGAAAATTTAATATGGAATGACAAGAGAAAGTTGACCTGCTGACTTCTGTTAACATACGATGCTAGGCAACTTATGAATACAAAAAAAAACAATGAATTCATGAAAAGTAAAATCGAGAAAATCTAAAAGCGTTTTACCCAAACAATGAAGCAATTACCTAACAAACCCATACTAGTTATGTACATTTTATTTGATAGCGCTCTCTGAACTACCGTTAAGATTAAAAATCTTCATGAAATGTAGCAAAAGACAAAATTATCAATAAATATGAATGTACTTTGTGTTTTTATAAGATGACATGTATTTATTACTTTTTATCGTCACCAAGTCGTTTGCCCCGCAATGTTACTCATGGATATAAGACCCAGCAATGGCTTGAAACTAGTCAAGTTAACTCGTCGTAAAATAAGTAAGCCGTAAACCATAATTATTTCAAACTGTTTTTATAAATATAAGAGGTAATATTGTGTCTCGAAAGTACATTACATAATTGAATATGCAATCGAAAATAATATAACTTTTTGCCAATATTTTTATTACGGTTTCATTAGCATAGACGGTGGTTCATTTTATGCATGTGAAAAACAAACGTGCTAGCCATTTACAAGTTCATTGTAACCCACTTCTCACAGTTGATAGAGAGAACGTGCGTAACAAGATAAACAACTACTACAAGGTACCTTTAGGCATTTTATTTCATTCAAAAACTATATGGCTGGCTTGGCTTTGATAGGTTGAGGATTTAACCATTAGGAATAAAGAAATTATTACTTCAAAAATATCGACTGCAGGTATCACAGTTAAATACAGTCTGGACCATAAATCGTAATGCCGAAAAAATACAATTCTATTGGATTTAACAGTACCTAACGTCCTAAGATTTTAAATTAATTGAAAAATAATTTAAACAGCACACGAAATAACAATGCCTTTTTAAAAATGTCGTAGGTTCTTGAAGTAATTATTATTATTTATTTATTGAAAACGTGACACAAATGAATTAACGCTAAATGTCGTTATGTTTTCAAACAAGCCAGTGCACCGAGATAAGATAAACGTAAGTATTGCGAATCGTTTTAATTAATTGCCGATTATTCGGTTCCTCGTCAAACAAAAACGACTGCAAAAGACTGCAGGAGTAGCCAATTGTCTCAAAAATACATATTTATCAGGAAAGTTGCACTAAACTAACTACAATAGGCCGTACTTACATTGAATCACGCTTTTTATTGCCCGAAGAAACTGGCTGAGGTGCCCAAGCGCACATATCAAACGCACCATCAGCTTTTCGGCTGCGTACCAAAGGACAATTCTATTGTCATACAACACGCTCAATTCTATATACAGTACTAAAACTAGGTATCGATCTAATAACTACTAAGTAAATAATAAATTAAAGAAAATATTTTTAGACAAGGCGCAATGAACTAACTTTCAAATATAGCACATGCGTGTGTTGACTATGTCTAGAAAATCATTAATTTTACGTATCGTAATTAATGTGATTAAATTAAAACAGTAATAGCATGTGTAATAAAATTAATGGTGATTATTTAAGAGCAGTAGAACATTCATGCAAAGGCCAAGAAAATACGAAACAAACTTTAGGAACAACTGACACAAATTATGTATAAGATATGTCAAATCAAATTATCAGAAAATTAAACTAATCGAAAGTGATTTTAAGGGTCCTCAATGGTACATATTTGGTCAATGCTCTAGTCGCTCGACTCTCAATAACCTATATCCGGGCGTTGATTCATAAGACTTACACAACGCGATAAGAAATTGATAACGTAATTTACTTTCACACAGATGAAGAATAATTTAAACTAATGCCATCTAAACTAATAATAAAACTTCTAAAGGCTTTTAAAAACGATATAAAGGCATTAAAAAATTACGCAACAAAGACAAGCTAAAGTCAAGAGTTGTGAAAAATAAATCGAATAAAAACTTATTTCTAGAACTACATGGGATCTAATAGATAAGGATGTGCAGCAAAAAAAATACTAGCAACCTACTACTAACACTTACGTTTTTAGAACTACCTATTTCTAATTTGAAACTTTTTCTTTCATAGTAAAATCGAGTGTAGAAAAAGAAGTAACTAATTTATGAGCATTAACAGAGGATTATGACTTTTAAACTTAGTTCTAACTCCATTCCTGTCAGTTCATTAATCTTTTTAAAAAGCAAGAGTATTTCACTGCCTCTAACACACAGTTTATCTACAACAACACAATTAGTTCATGCTCATCATAAAGTCACTCACAAATCACAATTATTACTCTGTATAGAGTAGGTTGCTATGTGATGGATCGGCATCCAGGAGGGGCTGGAAACCATAGTAACCATCCATTCATTAAAATTTAGTTACACTAAAAAGACAAGACTAGACAAATAGAAAATTGAAATGCTTTCATATCTCGACCTTATCACATTAATCACAAAAGAAATGGCTGTCAACCTACATCAAATATGATAAAAAAGCAAAACTAATTTAGAATGCTCACTGTAAACTTGTAGCCTCCAAAGGTCATATTTAATAGCATTTGATAGATTAGAGAACCTCTTTATAAAAGCCTACCAACAATACCAACTTACAACAACATCACTCCAGTCATAACTTCTCTATGGTTACATAATAAACAAAAGTACACAGGGCTAATGGGGCTGAGACCACAAATTAATAAGTTAATAAATAATACTTAATGACTTATTCAGGTAAAATTCTACATTACAGACCCAGTAGCCATGTATTTAAATTTAAAAAAGTAAAACTCACCTGAGAGGTGGTGATCTGTCTCTGTGAGGCGAATAAGGCATTGGGTTGTGATGTAATGATGGCTCCCTCGCGAAGGGACGATGTCGTGGCGACTCGTGCCGCATCAGTGGCGTCATCGACGGGGACACAGGGGAGCATGATCCCCCATTCCTCAATGGAGAAGATGGCTTCTCCCATTCGCTCACAGGCACCTGCTGGTATCTCTGTGGTGTTACTGCTCTCATTGGAGGCTCCTCAGGAATATCATCCGGTGATACGCTCTCTAAGCTTGCTGATCTAGACCTATTCTTTGATTTCTTCTTCTTCTTTTTCTTATCCTTTTTCCGCTTGTCTTTTTTCTTCTTAAAACTACCATGGTCATCAAAGTCTGCTTCACGTTCATCATACTCTGTGCGTCTCTTCCTAGGCACAGATGCATCCCGCAGAGCATATTCTTCAGCAGCTCGTCGGCTTGTGGTTGTCACTGATATTGTCTTGTTATCTACAAATGTACGGATGGAATGGGACTTCCTCGTTCTATCAAGGTCATCAGCGATATGTCTGCTGATTGAGCTTGTTTCACTGTCTATCTCACCAGCCTCAGGGGCTGATAATGCCTCTGAGCTAACATCGGAATATTCCACAAGCGGTTTATGAGAATTGAGTGTAGCATAAGATGGATCATGCGAACTACCTGAATGAGACTTGTGCTTTTTATGAGTCCGCTTCTTATGCTTCTCCTTGTGGTGTTTGGTATGCCTCTTATCGTAGCCTCGCTCCATGGTCGACTGGGGCGGCGCCCCCGCCCTATGTCGACACTTCACATCACTTCAACTAAAACATAAAAAATATTAATGATAAGAATTACGTATGCTTGCATTAAATTAAAGCATAAATAAAATTGATAAGCCATACTTAAGCTGAACAAAGTTCATCTAAAACATAAATAACAACAAAATAATTAGAAATATTAGTATTAAGGGTTAGTACATACCTACAAAACTTCACAAAAGTTGATGTAAATAAAAGTACATACATGATCGGCGATTGTCAAGCAGTACTAATTTATTATTATGGTTGACTGTACTCGCAAAAAATAAGCACGTAGACAAAAGTTATGAAGGTACATTCAAATAATTTCAGGTTACCGTTAATGAAAATAAACACCACTTAATACGCTAAACAATAAATAATTACTCAGAAAATTAATTAAAATGTAACAAATTCTAAAAATAAAACAGTCGTAAGCACTCGCGATTTTTAATAATTCCAAAAAAAAGATTATAAACAAATCACTGCACTGCACAAGCACATGCACATTAGGGAAAAATAAAAGGACTCACCTGAGTAAT
This sequence comes from Spodoptera exigua, assembly GCA_902829305.4. Lineage (NCBI taxonomy): Eukaryota > Metazoa > Arthropoda > Insecta > Lepidoptera > Noctuidae > Spodoptera > Spodoptera exigua. The sequence continues at coordinate 12,940,670 of LR824618.2, read as the reverse complement.
AAACGGACGTGCGTCCGTCACACGCACAATAAATATTTTTGCAATTTAGTACGAATTGTGTAAGCTAAGGTATTAGTTTCTGATGTATCTTTAGTTTTAAAGGCTTTCTGCCTGTAATATGCAGTAATCTTAGTTCTTTACTCTTTAAATAATCTTATTTCGCTAATCATAATCATGAAGAGCGCATAATTCATGTAATTACATCGGATTTATATTAGGACCAAGAACGTCGATTTTAGTCAGCCATTTGCTTTTTTCATTCATTTTCTTTCATCATCGTTTAGTGGTGTGCTCATCTATTCAGCTTGGTTATGTTGGCAGTCGTGAGTTCTCGATTAAATATTTTTATTCGTTCATAAATCTGATAAAATTGTGTTTTAGGAACTCATATTTTTTTTAATATTCAACATAACATGCAAATAATTCAAAACAAACTGTGTAGTACTAAAATTTTCCGTATAAGTATAAAAATTTTAATGACACATTAGTTTCTTACCTGTCTAGATGTGTTTTTTTCAAAAAGTATTGAATTGAGTAAATTCTAGAGTAATAACTAAATAAAACTATTTTTCATGTAACAAAACCCTTAATTCGTAAAAAAAAGCTACTGAAAATAACAAATTTCAAAAATATTTAATTCTTGAGTAGCCGTAATAGCATTTGAGAATCTTTCCTTTTATTATACACTTTCACCGACTTCAAAAAAAAGAGGAGGTACTATTTTGATTTAATTTTATAATTTCTACGAAATCGATTATTTGTAGACTTCGATTTAATTGTCATACCGCTGTTGATACAACACTACGACATTTTTGGCTAGGTTGGCGGAAAATTTAAAAGAAGTGTAACTTTGATAGTTTTACATTTGATAAAATTACAAGTAGCTTTCATATAACTTATAATTATGAAAGTTTTAAGTTTATTATATAATATTACTTTCAATTTTATAATCATTAATATTTATTATGGCAGAAATGTAAAACTTTGTTAGTGCTTTAACTTGTGTGTATCCGCCGGAAAAAGGATTTTCCTTTACTCACAATATCACACATATTTTTCGAATAATATTTACTTTAACCTCAACTGAAACTTAATTTTTTTTTCTAAGCTTTAAAACCTCTACAAACTTTAAATTTTAGAAAAAATAGTATTTCGACGATAAATACATGAATATTTTAAAGCATAATTGTTGAAATATTTATTTGTTGAACATTATAACGTTTGATAATAATTCTTGCGTGTAATTGAATGGGCCACTTTACTTACCATCAAAAATATATACTCATCAGATGGTAGAAAGAATATTTATTTGAAAAATATTAACATCATATTATGATATTTGCTTTGTTCGCTGATATTGGTCCATATAAATGAATTAATTTAATTATTGTTTCATTTAAACTATGTGATTGATAAATGAGTAAAATAATGAACCTTTTTTATAAAAATAATATAATTTGGTCGCTACAACATGGCAACTCCGAATAATTCGCGTGCGATTTGCGTCCTAGCGCTGTAGCATTTATTTTGCTGATAATTTTATAGAATACAAAAGTAATTTTAAGCTGAAATTAAATTTACTCCAAAAATGATGTGTAGTGACTCGTTAAGATAGCAAACAGTGTACTGTTGTCACGAAATTAATCACAATGACCCCTGAGTTCACGGCTGCTATTGCTAGTACATTGTGATATTACCCAATATGGGAAAGAAATTACAAATAATTTAGCAATTAGACTTGTTTTTATAATTTATTTAGTTAAAGTGCAGCGCTTGTGAACCGTTGAATGTTTGCTGTGGAGCTGTCTAATGAATTATGGTTACAAATGGTCATTTTAAAGTCATTGAACCTATGCGCGGCGTGGTGACACTATGCAGTGACTTGTGAATCGGAAATATGTAAATAAACATGAACGATATAAGCTTGAAAATAGTGGAATCTCCGAAGAGCCACGGTGGTGTTGATGTGTCTCCAACAGGGGATACAAGTGCTGAGAATGAGGTTGATCCGTTGGCAATAGACGAAGGTGAACTCGACAGAGTCAAGGAGCCGGTATCGCAGGAAGCTGAGCTCGAGAAAGTTGACGAGGAAAAGGCGGGAAACTGTGATGATAATGCCAAAGAAGAAAATTTAAGTGAGAGTCAGACTGGAAGTAGTGATAGTTTTGTAAATGTCCAGCCTGAAAAACCTGAGAATGGTAATGGTAACTATGGTTAATTATTGCTTCCTTTTTGTGAGTGATAAACTACCTATCAAATTGATCTCATCAAGTAGGTTTATAGGAAAAAAGTGTCATACTGTCAAAAAATTTGAAGAATTTAATAGATTGCATGTTCTGTTAAATGCAGTGTAGTAATTTGATTCATGTTTGTTATTTCACTTTTTGTCATCAATTTCTACTGTGTAGCAAGACTGTACTGCATTACTTAGCTAAACAAAACAATGGTTACTAATTTCTTTATTAAACTCCAATTAGAAATACACTTCATTCTCAAATTAGCTAGTAACAAGAAAATATTTTGTGATTCTTTTATTAAAGGAGGCCATAAGAGGATGAAGTCTAATTATAAAATAACTTAGGTTGTAGGACAAGGAAATAATGAAACTTAGTAAACATACACCTTTTTCAACAACATTAATAAAACAGTGCATACTGTAACTTATCTCTTTTTCATTTTTTTTTAAAGTATAGTGAAACTAAATAAGGTTTTGATATATTTATCGAGAGAGGAATTCACTAAGTATTTGTGACTTTTACCTACAAATAGTGTATTTTTTCTGAAATCTTAAAAATTACTTGTTTCAACCTATAGATCTTAAGATAGTTGAACACCCATTAATCAATTAATCAAAAAATCAATTACTTTTAATTTTTTTTTAAGATCTGACCATGTATGTTCTTACAAAAGATACAACTACTATATACATACAACTTATAGAATAAGTACTATTGTTTTTGACATTTAGACATCTTTTATTGAAGTAATAATTGAAATTTGAGGGTAGCAAATAATATATATTATATACTCTTTTGGAATACCTTGTTTCATTCAGTGACACTTTTAAGTTACAAGTGACTGGCACATAACTAATTATGTGAAATATTTTCTTTTTTATCTCCTTAGTTATTATACCTTCTACATTATCATATAAAATATACAAACTAACTTGTAATCATGTATTATAATTATATGTTAGGTAAGTAAATTTTTTTGTGAACCTCAAAAATTATGTCAATCCTTTCTAGGAATAAATCAATTTTATGAAACCTCATTTAATTTTGAGTACCCTAATTATATTATATGGCAATGAAATCAATATCTTTTGTAAAATAGTCAATCAATGTTGACTAATTTTCTTTCTTTCTATGTGGGTATATTGGCCTGTTTCCTTTACAAGTTTTTGTTAAAACTTGCTCTTACATTAACTCAACAGTTTTATAGAAATTAGGTATATCAATTATCCATTATTTACATAACTATTGCTTGTTTTCTACATAAATAATAACTTCCCAATAAACTTATATATGTGTCACATAGTTCATACAAATTAAATTCTACATTTAAGCTTGTAGAAAAGCATACATTTTTCTACTGGTTAAAAATATTAAATGTAATGAAATGGGTTTATCAGTTAATAATAAAGTTAATTATTTTTCATTTTGGTATAAAGTGACTAAGAGTAACATCTTAAAATTTTATACTAGCTGATAATAAGATTACCCAAAATACACATGGTATGAAATAATACAATATAGTTTGTATAACAAAAAATAATATTGTTTTATTAATATCTTTAAAATCTTTCAGAGAGTTTGAAAAGCGAAAGAAGTAGTAGTAGCCCCCCTGTGGTTGCAAAGACCTTGACTCCTGAACCACCTAAGCAACCGCAGAATGAACCAGCACCTACCATAGAACCAGTTCCGAGTACTAGTAAAGCTCCAGATGTAATTGAGAAACTGGTTGCTTCAGACAATGTTGTTGTAGAAACCGTGGTCCCAGTAAAAGCACCTGTTTCTGAGAAAGAGGAGCTTATGGTGGTTGAGGAACCAAAGAAGTTGGAACCCGAGGTTGATGCGGACATGACAGAGGTAGTTACGGTTGAAGAGAAAGCAGAACAAAAAGTGGAGAAACCTAAACCAAAGTCAGTAAATGGGGATGTTGTAACGAAGGTAAGCAATATTCCGTATCTATACTAACATTATAAAGAGGTAAAATAAGTTTGTATGTAGGGGGTAATCTTTGGATCCACTGGTTGGATTCCAAATTTCTTTCACTTAATGATAGTTACAATGTTCCCGAATGCTATAGGCTATAAAACATCACGCTACAATCAAATGTAGCCAAACAGTGAGTGAAACCGCGGGGAAGTAGCTAGTTATGTATAAATGTAGTAGAATAATTATTATGATTTTGTAGTTTGTTTCTGAATATCTAAACATATATGTAGACTTTTAAATGGTCCAGGGTGCATCATTGTAGTGTGCAAGATCATCACTGTATTTCCTTTTATTAAAAAGTTTGTTTACATCTATATATTATGTACCTATGTTTGCAAATGATTAAATGAATATGAAAACAAAAATAAAACTGTAGAATAATATCACATCTGACTAGACTTTGATATTATTAGAAAATTTTGTACCTATACATTTGTATATGAAACACTTGCATGGTTAGGTTATGGATTATTATTGTACATATATATAAACATTCTGGTACATATTAATATTAGTAAACATTGGACTCCAATATAGTGATTGTAGATGACTAGAATAGTACCTACATACTACAGCGATACATGTATAGAATACTAAATACTGCAGTATTTTGCCAACGAATTTGAGCAGTAAAAAATGAAAGTGACAATAAAAATATTGATTGTTAATTTTTATTCCTAATTCCTAATGCTTGGGATCTAAATCATTAACGGGAAATGCCATTCATTATCGCTATAATGGACGTTAATCGTAGGTGTAATTTGATCACTAAACAAATGATTTAAGGTATATTTTTCATTGCTTAATATCATCAATTATTGGCATTTCCCGTCAATGTGACCCCAGCCTAAGACAGTCGCACCATATTCTCAAGCCCCGAAAAATCCAGCCGATGGATTCAGTTGCAAATTTCACTTTAAAAAAAATAAAGTTCTAAAACTCTGTGTTTGACTCTGGTTTGTGAATAAAAACTTGTTGCACAACGACCTTCCGTGACACTTGATCTCTGCCAAGGTCATGTTACCCAAGCTGCTGACAAACTGTTCGATATGGCGGTATTGTAAATTGTAAACTATGGCGGCTCTGTACACTAATATTATGATTAAAACTTAGTTTATACTTATTATTTCGCTTTGGGATATGCCCTCGTTATATTTAGATTTCTATCGGGTGTGACCCAATCCTGCAAGAATGTTTAAAATGTAGGCTGCCATGTAAATAACAATATAATAACATTTACATTCAATGTAAAAAACAATCTGAGATTCTTTAAAATATTAGGTAATGGTATAAAGCATTTACATTATGGAAGTTTAAATAGAAAAGTTTTGTTACATCATCAGCCTGATGTCGTCCACTGATGGATATAATATCCATCCACATCATGATGATGTGGATTGCAATTGGGGAGGCCTATAATAGGCCTCCCCAATTGCATGCCACTGAGCTCAATGTTCAGCTCTTCTCATCCAACCACTGCCAGCCACCCTGCGGATGTCGTCAGTCCACCTAGATGCCCGCAGCACCTTTGTTACAATGATTTGTAAAAAATATCAAACTTGCGATCCAACAGCATTAGCATTCGTTCTTACATTAAAAAAAATTAAGTGTTATTCGCAAGATATGATTATATATATATAAAAAAACTCAAACAAATTAATGTTATTATGCATGGAAGTCCTATGTAAGTAGTTCCCAGGCCTATTTATGGTCTTGCATCTGGCGCGCGGTACAGGCTACATTAACACACACACAACTATAAGTGCATGTCTTTAAAGAAGACGTGAGTTACAATCCGCACGTTTGCTCAAAACGGGTTGACGATTGCGAATTTATAATCAGCAATTGATAAGACCAGGTTTACTCGTATTATAATAGTGTGAATCTTAGAAAGTACAAAATATTGTTTTGAGGGAGGGGTTCCTAATTACTTATCTCGGGGTAAGGCGAGAAGGTGTTCAGACTCTTAATGACTGTAAACCACCCCATTCTTTATCCTGCTCCAGGCCTGGGCTTCGGTACCTCATTGCCCTTGACTTCGAACCCGCAGCCTCAGCCAGGTTTTAGGTATATTTGAATGGTATACCGTGTCGTGTCGCGGCAGAAAGCCTTCATACATTTGCCACGACACAGCACACCATGCAACTTATATACAATAACATATTTCCGACTTTAACCTCCCGGGTCACCACGACACACATACATAAACTCTTGGATCTCTCATGATATCTCTCGTGAGAAGTTTCAGAATGTGGGTTACTTACGTTAATGCATTTGATTGTAATTGTAAAAAGAAAAGAAAAAACAAACAATTTGCGACTTTATTTACTTGTTCAGACTAGTCTATACTTCTATACTATGTATAAAGAGGCAAAATTTGTAAGTTTGTATGTAGGGGGTACTTTTTGGAACCGCTGGTTGGGTTTCCAAAATTCTTTCATTGATTGATAGCTACAGTGTTCATAAGTGCTATAGGCTTTAAAACATCACGCTACGATTAAATGGAGCCGAACAGCGGGTGAAACCGCGCGAAACTAGCTAGTAATCAATATTGCTCAGAGTTAAAAATAGAATAATAAACTTTTTTTAATTGCTTGATATTTGTCGAGACCTCTCTTCTCCCCAACGTAAAATTAGATGAGATTTGACTCGACCGACCCCCTCCCCTCTTTAAAACACTCACATAATTTATGGACGCCCCCCAAGCAGTTCTTAACACGCATAGTTCTCATAGTCATCTACTTATTTATTTTACTAGCTCAAAATTGTATGGTCATGAGTCGAAATGAACAGGGTCAAGTGAGGTCAGGAATTAAGGCCATCGCATATTACCATGTCTATAGTCTACGTAATAGATATCTAGACTTATTGACAGGAGTATTGGAGCCTTGTTGCATTTGTATAAAGTCTTAATAGAATATGATTGCGATTTTAGTAAGTATTTAAATTTTGTGCCTTTGGTTAAAGAACCCACTTGAAAGGTTTAAAATACTAAAGAAAGGATTATTTTTTTTCCTTATTATACAGGGGACTAAAACATTAGAATAATTGTTACTTGCACCTACATGAAAAACTAACCACCACAACAGAAATGTATAAATAAAGACTTACATAATGTTATAGTAATTTAAAATTGAAAGTAGAATGCAACTGTGTAAAGAATATGACGTGTATTTGCCTAGAGTTCAGGGTCTAGACCTAACTTGTAGATCCAACATAGTGAACTACATTTTGTTAGAAATATAAGAAATATACCTTTGCAGACTGAGTAAGTTGCTAATTAAATATTTTATTTCTAGGAGGATCAAGGTACAAAAAGACGGCCAAGCGAGGACGTGGACACTGAATCACCTCTAAAGAAACTGTGTCAAGAGGTAGAGAAGACATTTCCCCAACACGACACGATGATCAACGACTACATACAAAGAGCCACAAAGAACAACGTAGATGAACTACAGAGGCATACAGAACAGCTGCTATCCGAGATACAGACGCTCAGAGAACTTGCACAGAAAAAGGAACACGAGTGGAACAATATTCTTCACTTAAAAAAAGTCAAAGAAGAAATCCTACTCCGACTCCTAAGGCGAAAACAAGTTTTAAATTACGAAAAATCTCAAGAAGTTAACGGCGGTGATAGGGATCGGGATCCGTTCGAGTATCTTAATAACCAAGCGAAGAATTTAGCTATAGATAAAAGTGACGAGATTTCTGGGCTGTCGCTTAAACAGCCAGGGACCTCCATGGCTCCAATGTTACCGACCCCTATTATGCCGAGTACTTCCCACTTCAACCCCATGGCGGGGTTACCGCCGCCTTACGACAAGGCGCACATGTCTATGCCGAAACCAGTATTCCCTCAACAGATGATGATGCCCGGTCACATGACGGGGTTCCCAAGAGACATGAATGGTCAGTTACCTTCTAGTTTTGGTCTCCCCATGGGTCGGCAAGGGCCTACAAAAGACGTTAAATCCATAATAGCAGATTATAGGCAAAGAAATCCAGAAGTGACGCCGCGAAGAGGTCGGAGGATGAAGTCTATATTAAATCCTAATATTATGAATGCCCCGCGACCTATAGCGCCGAAAGTGGATAATTTGAACAACTTGAACAACCTCAACATGCTGTTCAATAATCTGGATATGGTAAGTCCTTCATTGTCTATTAATTTACTTCATGAAGAATTGTTCAACATTATTTCAACTTCATTGCTATCATTAATCGCTATAATTTTTTGTGCGATATCTTTGATTTCTAATTAAAACTAGCCTTAGTTCATTCATTTTATATACATTTTAGTTATCTTAGAGAGGAAATGAGTCATTCTCAAACTATAATAGCTAGAATAGGTTTATCTTTAACTATGAACTATGTTGTGTCGTCCTTTGGACCTTTTCATTTGGTACTACAATATGTTAAACGTCAGCAATAACTTACGTGATCTATGTTTCTCTTGAGTCATTGGGAAAGGTCAGGAGAATAGCCCTTCAGACTTACAACGGTATAATCTACTTACAATAGTCGGACTTTTCGTGATGAGGTTTATTTTTACCCGACTGCCAAAGAAGGAGGGTAATGTTTTTCGAGTGTATGTAAGTATGTATGTATGTCTTTTCCTTTGTGACCTCCTGTAGCCTAAACGGCTTGATGGATTTTGATGTATGAGGTATCGTTAGATTTGTCTTGATTACGGGAGTGTCATAGGATACATTTTATCCTAAAAGTCCCACGGGATAAAGACATAATAATATTTTTTTCTAAATTTCCCTTTAAAAAAATATGTATGCGGTATCATTAGATTCATTTCAATCACGGGAGTAATTAATATAGGATAAGTTTTTTCTCAAAATTCCCACGGGAACATGTTAATTCTGCGTCAACGCAAAGCAACTCATGCGTTAGCAAGCAAAAAGATAGGGCGTGGCCTGGCATGCGGCGCGCGGCGCGGTGCGGAGGGGGATATGCTCGAGTATACTTACAGCCCGAATGCGGGCACACGCATAAGGGCACACGTCGTTGACGGTCGTCTCTAAATAGCGATTTTTTCGTTCGTTAAATAAAAACAGCTAAAAAGTTATAAATAAAAAAAATATTATTAAAAAAACAAAATACCCGACTGCACACTAAAAAAAGAGTAAAACAAGCCCCACAATACAAATTTACTGAATATAATTTATAAATGTTGATGGAAAGCATCGCAGGCGGGGACCACCTTGACCGCCACCAACGAAAATTCTGCTAAATGGTGCACAACAGAAATGACTATAAATAAGCCTCTGTTGGTCCCCGCCTGCGATGCTTTCCATCAACATTTATAAATTATATTCAGTAAATTTGTATTGTGGGGCTTGTTTTACTCTTTTTTTAGTGTGCAGTCGGGTATTTTGTTTTTTTAATAATATTTTTTTTATTTATTTTTTATTTAATAGGTCGGCAAACAAGCAGACGGATTACCTGATGGTAAGCAATCAGCGCCGCCCATGGACACTCGCAATGGAGGAGTTACGAGTGCGTTGCCGACCATTTAGGGATTAGGGATTTGGAGATTTAGGGATTGAGGAGGGATTGGGGAAGGGGAAAGATTGGGCCTCCGGTAACCTCACTCACACGGCGAACACAACGCAGTGGTTATTTCACGCCGGTTTTCTGTGTTATTCTTTGAGGGGGGAATAAAATCACATCTCTTGCCTCGGGTGGGGCGAGAAGGAGTGCAAGTTTAGTAATATACCAGGAGAAGAAACAGGATGGATTTAAGTCAGTAAGTCTGACACTTCCTCTCGTCATACCCTGGGCGTGAGAAGTCATTTGATTATTGTCTCTTCCAAAAAAAAAACGCACTCATACTTCTTCCGGTGTTGCAGATCAAGTGATCTGTCAGTTCGTTTGCCAACGTATGGCAGAAGAAATGCCAAAATACCCAATAACACTTTACCGGTCTCCCTTATCGGATCCCATGCGCTTACGACCATTCGATGATAAAGGCAATCGGAAACGTTTCTAAAAATATAATTCAATAACCGTAACCCAGTTGAAGTATACGAACATAGATCGTTAGAACTAAGAGTCGAGTCAATAATCTAATTTGTAATTGTTCCTTGACCCCAATAGTCAATGACTGTCTGTATAGAACAGTACTGCATGTAATGGTCGTTGTAGGGTTGATAACGTATCTTCACGCTCGGGTTTTTGGGGTAAGCAGAGTATGTAAGTGAACATACAAGTAAAAAAGACTGCTGAAACATACGTACATGGTTTTCATTTTGATGTCTTTGCACTTTGTCCGCGACTATCTCGCGATTGGCTAAGTCGATTTTAATTTTTTTTTAATGTAATTGTTCGTCAAACGAGTAGACGGATTACCTGATGGTAATCAATCAGCGCCGCCCAATGACACCCGCAACGGAGGAGTTACGAGTGCGTTGCCGACCTTTTAGGGATTAGGGATTTGGAGATTTAGGGATTGAGGAGGGATTGGGGTCGGGGAAGGATTGGGCCTCCGGTAACCTCACTCACACGGCGAAACATAACACTCTGGTTGTTTCAAGCCGGTCTTCTGTGAGGCCGTGGTATCACTCCGGTCGAGCCGACCCATTCGTGCCGAAGCATTATGGCTCTCCCACACTTTTCTCTCCTGTATTCAATTCATCGGAATCGGAATCGAATCGGAATTCGACGGAAGTGGAAACTAGGTATTTCGTTTTCTTCTATTGTAATATGTAATAGCGATCACTCAGATTACCTGATAGCGCCACCCGGGTGTCCATGGGCGGCGGCGCAATATCAAAGTATATTGGTTTCGGATATTTAAGGATCGGGAAAGGATGGAGGAACGGGGTTGGGCCTCCGGTAACCTCACTCACACGGCGAAACACACCGGAGGGGTTGTTTCACTCCGGTTTTCTGTGAGGCTGTGGTCCAATATCTTATATCCAATATCTTGGTCCACGAGTAAAAGCAGTGAGTTTTGAAACTTTAAAGAAAACTGGTCTTCACAACCGCAAACACTTTTTACTCCAATAAAAACTGTTAGGTTATCAACTGACCTTTGTACAGCACTGTTAGGTGACTGACAGACACCTTGACCCAATATGTACCAAGCTAGGATTCGAATGACCTTCGATCGACTAGTCTCTAGCTATTAAAATAGTTATTACATATAATGATTATAACGTCAACGTTATAAGTATTGGTGTTCGTTGACAGTCAAGATTTGGGTTCGAATTGTAATAATTTTTGTTACTTTTATCTTGTTGCTTGAGTAGCAAGCGTGACGGCTGAGCAAGGGTTTTCGGATTAGATTTCCGGGTCGGTAAATCTATTAAAGCATTACGTACGGTATCTTGGTTTTTTTTCAGTGAACCCAGGAATTTATTTTTGCAAATAGACCGTAAAACAGCATTCTTTTAAACTTCAAACAAAAATAGATGAAGTCTGCATTTCCTAACTGACTACTCTAAGAAGAAATACCGAAATATACTCGGAGGCTCGCTTTTAAAGTCAAGACAATGTAAAAAATAAATAATGTAATGTATGAGTAGTTGCTACTTCATTCTGTAGTAGACTTCTGAGGAGAGAACAATTCCAGAAAATTGTATTAAAATTGTAATTCTTTTTTGTGGGTCTTTTACACATCAGCATATTAATCTGACTATTCTAGAAAAGATGCCAAAATAACTCAAAAACGTCATTACCTTACTTCTTTCATCCATCTTTTCTTTTATCATTCTTTTGCCTTCCACATTTAAATTCAGCAGCATTGTCTATAACAAGTTACCTAATTGGTAAATAAAAAACCATCAAAGAATTTCTTTATGTTATATTATACAAGTACAAACAGCCTTGAGAATTTAATTAATTAACACTATTGACCTGCTACCAAGCTATTGTTCTCAATGTGACCTGAGTCTGACGAGGAATAAGACTTTTTTAAGATGCTTACTCAGTATGCTAAAAATAAATATAAGTATTTTATTCTGTTTTCAGTTACAACAATTAGAATTTAAATTAAAACAACTTACATTACCCGTTTCTTAATATTATGCGTCATCTTGTAATTTTCTCTTGATTCCTTAAATTTAGACATCCAATACATGTAATCTACTTTAACTAATTATGAAAACTATTTCATATTTTCAGAACCAGAAAGCTATGTTGGAACGGCTACAACAATTCCAAGCCAGTGGCCTACCAAACGGGCTCTCGTTCAAAGACGTGCTCGTCCAATTCGCCAACATGCAGCAGGCCAGTGCAGGCCTCATACCCAACCGACCACCAGAAACCATTACCACTAGGCCTGAACACCATATAAGGCCCGAAGGAAGAAGGAGACAGGAGAGGAGTCATGAAGATGTCCACGTGTCTGTGAAGCAAGCAGAGAGACTCGCTTCTCCGAGCCCCAGGCTACCCCCACCCCCACCATATCCAGAAATTTCCCTACTTCCTGTCACCACCAGCCAGTCGGAAACAACACAACAAAACTCCTTACTGCACGGCATCCTCACAAAGGTATCTATAACTATTAAACATATCACTTTATGGCTTGTAGAAATACTCATATCCCAGCTTCCATTAATATTATATTTTTTTTTGTATATGGCAATAATGCTTGCAAACTAGCTTGAAATGAGTGTTGCCAACCTTCCAGCAGTCGTCTCCTGCGTCTCACAGTTACTCCCCGACGTTGGCTAAACTGCTCATGTCGCCGGAAAGGATACAGAGTGCGCCAACGTTACCAAGTTTCGGTCAGGCCAAGGTACCACTAATGTACGAAATTATAACAATTGGTGTGCTGATTGGCCTTGATCATTCAAAATTCAAAATTTAGTTTTAAGATATGTTATGCTTTTAAAAAGTTGGAGCTCTTGTGATTAGGGTTTCGACACGTAGGATCGCCCCAAACATGCCTCGACCCCGCATAGTTGATTGAAACCTTTAGAAAATCTTTTGGAAGTTGATGTATGAATGACCGTTGTGCTGTATGCACGGCCTCAGCATCCGAAATGTGTCTAAACCCTAAAAACTTACACGTAACATGTTAAGGGCAACTTTAATAAAGGAAGACATGAACAAAAATCAACATTTCTCACCGTACCATACATTTAATCAAACAAAGAGGTTGCTCTTAATATTTTACGAAATAAAGCTTCAACTTTTTAATATTAAGATTATTTGATTTGATTTTTGAGAGACTGGCAATGCTCATTGAATAATGCCACCTCATGATCATAAATCATATTATCTAAAGAACATTTAAGAGCAAAAAGTATTTATTGAAAATCCTAATTCCTGTAGGCAAATATATTATAGACCCGTATCTATAGTTTTTGAAAGTGATCATATGTATCAGAAATATGTATAGTACCTATTTACTTATCTATATTGATTTTATTATACATTTTATGGTTCCTCATCGTCGTAAGATAACGCGGTCTCTTTTAAAACCAAAATATTATCATGTTTTTAAATTGCACAGCATTCTATGTTTACTGGCTCAATTTCATTTGCACTTATCAAAACACGCATTTGAAAAACATTCAATTCTGAAACATTTTTACCGAGAAATCATTACATGACTACATGGAGTATACCTTGCTATTAATGTTCCAACAACATTCTGGACTAGTCTAGTACTCTTTTAGGTTGGTTAGAACTGCTTGCACTTATCACTTAAACAGAACAGTTACTTTAGTCAATAGTTAAATTACTTGACAATTTAATGAGAAAAAACAATCATATTTTCTTTACGAAGCAATCTCGTATGTCATTAATAGAAAATTATTAATTACATACTGACAATTCAGTAAAAGTATTGATAAATATATTTTTACTACTTTTGAACTAGTTAGTTAGTTATCAATCCAATTAAAAATGTAAAAGTTTAATTCTAAAGCATAAATACGAATTAAACTATTGAGTGTGTTGTTGTGTCTCAATAGTAAACCAAGGGTTAATCAGAATCCGATGATGAGACTCCTGTGAACCCTACTCGATAAATGCACAAAAAAATGTTTTATTTGAGCCAATTCAAATTACAACCGGCAAATTAAATAACATAGTATATCAAGTCTTATTATAACTACATTATACATTTATCAAAACATTAATAGTAATAAATAAAACAATTATTATATTATATGTGTTACTAATGCTACAATAAAACAATATGGCTGACTTGTGTATTGGATTGTGTTGTAGAACTGTGGGGAGATCACGATAACACCAGTGCAGCCCACTCCGCCGGCGGAACCGCAGCCTGAGAAACCAGAAGAAGTCGTTCAGCTTGTAAGTTGATGTTCTACCTGTACATAACTTGAGAGTGTATATGTGGCAGTAAAATAGATGTAGCCGTAATATAGTTATATCCCTAGTGATATAATTATATACCGGAACATAGTTATACGAAAGCGATTCATTACTATCTCACTAGGGATATAGTTGTAAAACGGACCAAGTTTAGTGATATACTAATATTACTAGATTAATTTTACTATATTACGGCTACATCTATCTTACTGCGACATATACACGGTGCAGGTTTCTATACAAACTTTTAAACTCGAAATTATGAAAAGCACTGAACCTATTTTAATGAAATTCGCTATTCATACGGAATATATCATGGTGTAATGGAAAAAAAGGGCAGAGAGACAGGATGTGACTGTTTTAATTTTTGCACAATTATAAAATTAAGGGGTTCCGGGTGTAAGAGCAATTAAATACCGAGCCCCGGCAAGGAGTAGGAGACGTAACATGTAGTGGTTTTTAGCCACTAAGAGTTTGACACTCGCCTCACCCAGGGGGATCAAAGATACGACCTTAACACATTCAGTGCCCCCGACGCGTATGTGCGTTTCCTTACGCTACTCTGTGTGCCCTCGACGCACCTGTGCGTTCAATACATTAATGTATTACATTATTATGGTGCGTCGAGGGCACACAGAGTAGCGTAAGGAAACGCACATACGCGTCGGGGGCACTGAATGTGTTAATAGAATAGCGAATAGCTCTAAAGAATATTCTAAAAATTAACTTTTAGGTAACGCGTACCAAGTTTCACTTAAATCGGTTCCGTAATTTCCATCATGTTTATTAAATTCCCTAACTTTTACAGCGAGAGCAATAAAACAAGCTTAACCCGCAGAATTACACGTGACACAATGCGTTTTCTATTGTGTCTTATATACCAGCAGTCAAGTCAAGCAGCTCTCTAACCACCACCATCATCAAACCAATACCAAATTTGGTTACTGTAACCACCAAGCCATGAAATGAATTATACAAATATATATATATATATTTCCAGGACGATGAAGAAAGTCCAGCGTCAGAAGGTGAGGCATCAGGCTCTCCATCCGGCTCAGGTTCGGGGCGGCTGGTTATAGACGAAGGCGGTGGCGAAGCCCCGGCCGAGGGGACCGCGGACCAAGCGGATGCGAATGAGGAGACGCCCCTGTGCCAGGGCTGTCGGCGGAGAGACGCGCAATTTGTCTGTGCAGGCTGTGCTAACCAGTGGTACTGTAGTAGGGATTGTCAGGTGAGAACTATTTTAAATTAATTGTTTTACAGTCTGAATTAATTGTTTTCTAAATAAAGTGCTCATAATTTTATATTTTAATAATCCAATATTAATTTTGACAAGTATATAGTTAGCAATGCTTTAAAACCATTGAATTCAATTATTGCTGAAACAAACCATTTTGAAACGCAAAGTTAAATTGAGAGACTATTTTTTCGTTTTAAAAGAAATAACCCTATAGCTATATCAATGCTTTTAGAAGTCGTCGCCAAAATTGACCAAAGAACTTATTTTTCTTGAAGTTAATTAATTAAATTTTTTCACACAATAAGACTCGAGACATTCTTAAATCAACAGTGGCGACATCTAAGGATGGCAAAAACTTTGTTTAACGACTTGCTTTCTCTTCCGAAGGTCGCAGCATGGGACGAACATTCGGACATGTGCTCTGGATAGCCGCGTAAAGTATGGCGGAAGCCGCGTAAGTAAGTATATTGTAGTTATATACAGTGTGACGCAATTCACGCACTGGGTATGAAATACATGATACATGTATTGTACAGTGTAACGGCGCTTGCGAGTCTCAAATTTAAATAGACATTTGCCTTAATTCGAATAGTGCATATATTATATTTATGTGAATCTCTATGTATCGCGTGGACTACGGTTATGGTGTGGTGGTTCCTTTGCCCCAGATTTTCTCCTGTGTCGTGAGTGCGTTTAAAACATACAAATTCACGAACGCAAGCCACCCAGACCCGAAGTAAAAATTTGTGGATCATAGTCTTGTTTTGGGCGAAGACCGAACCTGCTACACGTTTCACAGTTATCAGTGCAATTATTTATTTTGAATGCACTCTTTAATTGACGTGTAGTTATGAATTGTTCTTTAAACAATAGGTGCATTGGGAATAATTTATTCAAAGAAGAGCCAAAAATATAGGCTCGGTACGTTACTTCGTTACATTTTGTAGAAGTGATGTCCACAAGAGCTTTGAAATCAAAACTAATGGAATATTTTACATACACAAATAACTTATCAAATGAACTCTTTAAACCTAAAATGATGATCGTAATTACAAGGATAAGGTAATCTGTCGCACCAAAACCGTAAAATATCCGAAAATTATATAAGTGTAGATGCTCATGTCTTGATAGGACGGTAAAGCATCGCATGTAATATAAAAATAATCCTTTCTTCTCCTTTTAATATTGTAATGAAGTTGTTGAGTAATGGTTCGTTCAAAAGTGATACGGCTACGTCGTTTTCTAAATAATACTTGTGTGACCTCTACGGTCATGACCTACCCTAATATTAAAAAGGCAGGCAAATTTGGTCCCTTAGTCTTGAACTTACGTAATAGATTTTCAATCTTGTAATACTATAATTATTGAAAATCTATTAAAGAAATTCACGACTTAATATATAGTAGGTGAAGTCGAAGCGCATCGAATTAGGAATCCATATACTAAAATATAAAAAAAGAACTTTATTACATTAATGCGAAGATTTTAAAAAAGCTCGGGAACCGAACCTCATTTTGTATAGTTTTAAAGCTTGTATGCGATAGACTCATTTCACTTTTAGCGGTCGATTTATTTCGACGTGTCAGTCCAAAGGAACTTTAAGGACGTCGTCTAAACAATGACCTTAATTTATTTAAATGGCCGCCGCCCGTACCTGCTCCTTTTTCTGTAACCTGCATTTATTAGTTCCTATTTCAGCCCAAGTCCTAGAGATCACTTTCTATTTTGGAAAGACAGAACTCGTCTTGAACGTAATAAATTATTGATCCCAGTCGCTTGCTTGAGTCCTAACAACTGAAGCAGAGCAGGCACATCCCATCACATATTTTGTCCTAAACCGCCCTCTAAAGAAAGCGTTACTAAGCTCTTTAGTATGTGTTGTAGGGCTCCCAAGAATTTGATAAACAAAATGTCGTCATCAGCGAAACGAAAGGTGGACTAGTAGACAACATGGTCCCATTCAAGAGCTTTTATACAATCCTGCAGCGGTGAAGACTTTAGGTGAAATAGTATCATTATTGGTTTGATGACATCGGGCATCGACCTGCATCGTAGCCGCATATACATAAGACATTACTCAACAAAAATATTCCTAGTAGAAAAGCCGTATTAGCTGTGTCATAAGCCTAAATATTTGTTTGATACACGTAGTTATAGTGTTAGATTTACATATTTATGATTTCAATCACTAGAAATTATTATTCCTATTATTTTGGGAGTACTAAATGGCTGCGGTAGGAAAAGTACTCTAATGTGACAGTTGTGACGTCATTTGACAGGCCGCCATGTTGAATTCAATGTTACCAATTTATAAAATTAGTGATTGATTAAAATTAGTAATGTTTTGCGGTGTGATCTATGATTATAATTTCTTTAATTAAAGCGGCTATTGTCAAATGAGGTTTCATCTATTTCCTACTGGTGGTATAACCACTATATCGTATGCATATGAATTAATATTATATGCATAATCATTAGTTCCTAGAAGCATAAGAAAAGCAATGAAATATTAATCTTTTTGAGTACGAAATACGTACCATAATAATATATTGTAGTTACAAGACTTGACTTACACATTTTTGTGAAGAAATGAGCATAATAGTACTAAATAATTGACTGACCAAAATCTTATTAAATCGAACATTTACAAAATCCATATTATCAAAATCATTTACAATTTGTTTTACAATCAATACTTTTTTTATATTTATTGTTTTATACATGTTCGTACTGAATAACCGTTCTATTTTGTTGCTCAAAAAAAATTAAAATTTACAGTACGTATGATTTTGTGAAATCGATCTTAATGTAGCATGTGGCAGTAAGGATCAATTCATTGCCTTCCAGAAATATAAAAATATAACATTTAAATCATAATTCTTAGGTAGTTTTTACAGCCAATGAAGTACCCCCACTTCCCCAAAAATTAGGCCATTCCTTAAAACGCTATGTATAGATACAACTAGCTGTATACATTATTTATGATATTGTATGTGTGTTCTGAATTATGCCTTAGTATCATAGAAATAAAGAATGAAATTAAACATTTGTTTCATTCTTTCGCTTTTAAAATTCGTTCGTAATACTTCGGACGTGTTCGACTATCAACGATCTCTTGACCAATCAGCGTCGTTTATCCTTTTTCGGTATAATTCAGAACTCAGTGTGCCTGAAGTGTGTAAAATATAAAATATAAAAACAAGTATAAGTTAGATAATAGTTTATAAGTTTAATATTGTGAAAAATATAATTCTTTTTCAAATCAGACATAGGAAATCAAATTATTTTGTAATAAAACCTATTTGACTATGTGAAATGGACTTTTTAAACAGGCACCCAATGTATTGTTGGGACTTTGTTTCGATTCAGTTGCTTAGCAATTTTGAGTTGTTTATCATCGACATGAAGGCTATATTAGCATTTAATTATCGAAGTTATTGAATCGGATTAAAGTTCAAATTGTTTTTATTTACTTAATTCACGTTCACAAGATTTTGTGTTACGTTTTTGAAGACATTTTTATTTAACTTAAATTGGGTCTGTCCAATGAGAGAACTGCGTCACACAGTCAAATACAATAGAAATCAATACATAAATAAATAAATAAGGATTATTTTCTACAATAATGAACATTAACCGAGTATTATATTGTAATATAAAGATGCGTTCTAATTTTCTACACTACTTGCAGTGCCAAAACCTTTTGAAGTTCCTAATGTATGTCGACAAGGACTGGACAGCACTTGAGAAGGTGTCCAAGATGACACACTGGCTTGCTTTTCGTGCCTTGCTGTATATTTTATGTCGTTAAGGGGATAAAGAGTAAATGTCGGTTAGTGCTCAAAAGCCTTAATTTTAAAATATTCACAAAAATAATTTTAAGTCGAGAGTCGCATTTTAGTTATGCCCGGTCTGTGTTGACACTACATTATCGACTTTAATGTTTTATAATTATAGTTTATTTTCAATCAATCGTTCAATCGAGTTGTTTACCTTTTGTGTTCGTCTCAAAGTTGAGACGGTACTCCTTTATGAGTATTTTGTATTTAGTTTGAAGAATTATCAGCGATATCAAGTGTTTTGAAAATCTAGTTCCGACTGTGGTGTTGATAAATTTTAATGTAGCGAGACATACATTGAATACGTTTGAGTATTCAAATAAAAATACTATTTATCAGTTTATAATTATTTGTTTTGATTATTTTGATCAAATATATGTTGGTTGTAAGGCTCGCAGATAGCGTATAAGCATATTAAAGGCAGCACGAATGTATTAGTAAATCTACAATATACTATAAACTTAGATATATACCGGCTATCTGCGAATGCCTTAAGCCAGTGTAAATAGAAGTTGGAGTTACTTGCGTGTTTTTTAAGATCGGTTTAAGTAGAATATTTGATGAGCATAGTCGTAGCAAAGCGTTTAAAAGTAAACAAAATATATTTTTTTCGGTAAAAAAGTGTAGATTCCAATGGAGAAGAACGAACAAGAAACTTCATGGCTACTCTTTTTCAATCAGTTTTCATTAAATACAATAAATAAAATTCTGTTTTGTAAAAAAGGAATTTATTGGCAGCTAGTAATCATTAATAAGGGCTTGCAAACATTAAATCCGTTGCAAGTTATAAAAGTGTCGCCATAACTATTAATATGCAAAGTGCAGTTGACCGAAACGCATGGCAACACTTTAATGATAAAAACGAAAAGCGGTTTTTTTGAACTTTTCCGAAGTTATTGCACATTCTATTGCAGTTAAAATAAGCTCAAATAAATAAGAGATTTCCAATAAATTGTATAATCTTTTCCGCCATTATTATACACCTCCATATCATCATTTTTGTCCTATCCCCAAATGGCCAATAACGCGTTTTACTCTAGTGTTGCCATCCACAGGCAGTGCTAATTGCCGATCAGGTGATCCTGCTGCTAGTTTGCCGGCTTTACCATAAAAAAGATCTTCCTAGATTAATGCTGCGTCTATGCTCTCAAATACTGGTTAGGTAATGCATCTGGTCGCTAACAACACGCCACAGTGTCACAATGTCTTCACATCGACTCGTTCGCTCGTGTCCGCAACGCTAGTCACGTTTTTTGTTACCTATATAACTGTTTATGTATTTTGTAACTTATGTGTTATATAAGAATAAATCACTACTGTATTTGAAAAGTTTTGTTTTATTACATTACTAGCTTCCGCCCGCGGCTTCGCCCGCTTGTGATACTACAGTCTAGCCTATATTCTTGAGTATCGTAACCTCGATAGAGGAATTTAAAAAACCATGCGACGCAATCTGCGTCCATTATACGCGATACTCCACAATTCAAGGACGCCATCGAGCGAAACCAGGACTCGAAAGTTTCCACAAAAAATCGTTTTTTGGGCAAAGTCAAATAACGAGGCTAAAGACCGACATAGGATAGATCAATTTGTCGAAATAGGAGATAATGAGAGAGCTTGAGAGATTCTACAGACAATTTTATTGTACAACTCAACCTCATCACAGTAACCCATTGTCGGTACCTACAGCTCGAGACCCGAGAACCTACTACACTAAGGATAACCCAGACAATATTAGCCTGTAGGTATGAAGTTATGATGGTTCTTAAACAGCTTAAACACAAAAGGCACCAGGCGATAACTGAATCGATATTGTCGAAACCTGGGCGGTGCTGCAGTCTCTCCAGCGGTGCGATATCGACTATCTGATCATCGACGTGCTGAAGTTCTATCGAAAGGCCACCAAGCTTATTCGCATCTCCAAGGAGAGAGCACAAAACTTCGCCGATGTCGTTACGGCAGAGATGTTGGAGGACCTAAACAAAAATGAACATGGACAAAACTAAAATCATGTTAAATGTCCATGTTGCACAGGTGCCAGGTTATTATTGGGAACGACATCCTTGAAGTTGTGAAGTCATTCTTTGACTTCATTTCGTTCATAGGACGTTGAATTCAATTCTGATTAGGGATGTGGTCAATTATGTTGGTGTTTTATTAAACCGTTAAATACATAGTCTGGCCATAAATACTGTACAATTAAAAATAAACAAAATATTACATTTGCATTTGGAATCTGTCATGTTTATATAATTTTTCATTGTGTTTTCTTATTTTGGCGCCAATAAATTGTTCAATATTTTGCGATATTAAAATGGAGTGGGGTGATAAAGAGAACCGAATCGCTGTGATTGCATTACACAAAGTGGGTGTGGAGCCAAATGCAATTTTTAAAACTCTCCACACGCTTGGCATTAGTCAAATGTTTGTGTACCGGGCTATTAATAGGTACAATGAGACCTCCTCTTTTTGTGACAGAAAAACATCTGGCCGTCCACATAGTGTTCGTACGAAAAAGGTGGTCAAAGCAGTAAGGGAAAGAATTTGAAGAAATCCTGTCCGAAAGCAAAAGATTTTATCTCGGGAGATGAAGATAGCACCTAGAACCATGTCGCGTATTTTAAAAGACGACTTAGGACTTGCAGCCTATAAGAGACGCACTGGACATTTTTAAATGATAATTTAAAAAAGGATAGGGTGATAAAATCTAAATAACTACTGAAGCGGCACGCAAAGGGAGGTTACAGAAAAAATTTCTTTACGGATGAGATTTTTTTTACAATTGAGCAACATTTTAACAAACTAAATGACCGTATTTATGCTGAAAGCTCTAAGGAAGCTTCTCAATTAGTCGACAGAGTGCAACGTGGGCATTATCCGACTTCAGTGATGGTTTGGTGGGGTGTTAGCTATGAAGGAGTGACTGAGCCATACTTTTGCGAAAAAGGTATCAAAATATCGGCACAAGTGTATCAAAATACCATTCTTGAGAAGGTAGTTAAGCCCCTTAACAACACCATGTTCAATAACCAACAATGGTCCTTCCAGCAAGACTCGGCGCCGGGTCATAAAGCTCGGTCCACGCAGTCTTGGTTGGAAACGAACGTTTCCGACTTCATCAGAGCTGAAGACTGGCCGTCGTCTAGTCCCGATCTTAATCCGCTGGATAATGATTTATGGTCAGTTTTAGAGAGTAGGGCTTGCTCTAAACGTCATGATAATTTGGACTCCCTAAAACAATCCATACGATTGGCAGTGAAGAATTTTCCCATGGAAAGAGTGCGTGCTTCTATTGATAACTGGCTTCAACGTTTAAAGGACTGTATGTTATGTTTTATATCTATGTATTAAACTTACATACTGTAAAAGAAATAAATGTTATATGCAATTTTTTTTTAATATTTACAGTATTTATGGCTAGACTAAATATAAGCGGCACAACTTATCATTGTGTCTATGCATTGTGTATTTCGCATAATAAGTATGGATGCAGTGTACCTGTACTTATCACAGGCAGTTTAAGCATTGTCTCTATTATTTTCATTACTCATGTTAGTAGCGTTTACTACCCATCAAGCCTTGAATTCTAATGCTGCAGACCCAAGAGCCGCTTTCTCGCAGGTTTTTGGATTTGGATAAAAGAAAAGTATTGAATTTGACTAGTTGAATACTGCCGCATTGTGAATTGTGAGCGGTTTAGTGTTTCCCATTCATCTTTCTGACAACTGCCCGACCCGTAGGTACTACTTATATAATAGTATGATGATGGTAGGTTTACTTGATTTTTAGACTGACTAGATTAAAGAACAGACTTGACCAGAACACCTTTGAAAATCATAAAAATGATTAACGTTGACAACTTTAAATGTGGGGTACAAAAAATATAAGGGCCTATTCAAAGGCGTGGAGGCGTAGACCCGTCGGCGTTGGTTCTATTCGAATCAAAAATAAAAACAGATTTATAAAAATAATCAATTTTAATGAGTCATTACATTTATATAACATAACATACAAATAAACATTTTTATGTACTAAAACTTACACATGTAACCAAAATGCTAAATACAAAATAATGATTACGAGTGGAAGTGAAAAGTCAATATTACATTTCCCGCGATTTTTCAAAGTTGTCACAGATTATTTAAGGGCAACATATCAACCATAGCCAATCTGTCAAAACTTCTTCCATAAATTCTCGACATTGTCACAAAAGAAATGGAAGTAATTTGACAAACTGGGAAAAGGCCTACTAGCATCATTTAATTATTTCTTAAAATAAACACGAATACAACAGCACGTGGTGATAATCTCTTAAAAATAACGATTACAATAAAATACAAACTAATATTATGCATTGATTACGAATTAATTTCAAATATACAAGAAATAAGGCACAAAAGAATCTTGACTAGGTTTGGCGTGTTCAAGCGAGTGATTAAAAAATATTAAGTATTTTTATTTAACCAATGATTCTTAAAAAAAATTATAAGATATTTTAGCTCTCTGTTTTGAAGTCGCCCTTTTAATTAACTCATTTGTCAGTGGAATCAATTCAGTACACTTTTTTCAATTTACTTTGTACCTGGCAACAGTTCTTACGTACTGAACACGCCATAAAATAAAAAAGGTTAAACTGACGATAGATCATAATTATATAACCGGATTAAAGTGACTATAACCGGTTTTAGTCTATAATAAAAAGCAAACAATCAACAAATATACAGATACCACTAAACACGACTAGACGCCACTAGCTCTAAATATCTAGGTATTTTTAAGTCTAGTTTAGACATTGGTAGAATCTAGTATTTGTTTTGGCTAAATTGTGTTACCAATTTACTCTTATATCAATGGGACATAATATTTGCAACTTTAAAGGTAGTCATATACAAAGTGCTTTTTTGTCTGACTTCTAAAAAAGCTCAGTTTCACCTGCTTATACTATGGCCGCGATTACCTCGCGGTTGGCTGGACCGAAATGTTTAAAAAGAAACTCTGTGCTGTAGTCCTTTAACCCGTGATATGATATACAGAGCGCAGATATACTCGAGACCCAATGTGTTTTCTATTGTGTCTCATATACCGGCAGAGAAGAGGTTAAACAGATAAAGGCGTTTAACTTATTCCATAGATGATTTTAAATGTAACCAGTTTAGCCAAAGCAAAGTCTAATTACATTGGTATTGAAATATTCTTATATTTTTAGTGCTCATTTCCTTGGTGTCATTTCGTGTTTATAAAAACACTGTCGGTGGGGTTTTGACATTTAAATAAGGCAATCGATGATGTTGAATTGAATTTTTAGCAGATAAGTACCCAAATTTGTTTAATGAGACCTAATGCTGTACTAACGCCATCTAGCCAATATCAAAAAAAAAAACGATAGCCTTCCTTGAAGGTTATACCTTCATTGTAACTTGTCGTCATTGAAGAACCTAAGTAATCCGAGTTTCGTGACATTTTTTTATTGAGCACTTTAATAACCATCTTGGACATTTTACTTTAAAAAAATTAATGATATATTTTTTCACAAATGTTTTACATAAATCATAAAAAAAATTGCACTTTATAAATGTACTTATAAATTTCTTTAAGAAACAGTAACAAACGAAATATAATAATAAAATTAAATTAAAAGACAGTTAAAAAATACCTAAATAAACTACTATTTTCACATTGCAACACAGACATACAATTTTCTCTTTGGTTTTTAAAAACTTTTACAACAGAATTACAATTGCATACCATTTAAAATGTTACAATAATATATTTAGCACCTTTACGGATTAACGGGCTTTATGTACAATTGATAAAATTTAAAAAAGAAACGTAGGTATATAAAAATATGTCTATAACTAAGAATATTGAGCAGTTTCTTATGAACATTATATAAACTTAATTAGACGCTCTTGGGAGCGACGGTATAAATATCTATACTTAGGTCAAGATTGATGAAACTTGAGGGAAAAAAATAAGTATGTATATGAAAATTTTAGGCATTTTTCACCAAACATAAATTTCATCATAGTCCCGGAACATCATTATACATTCTTATTTTTATCTCTTGTTTTAATAACAAACCAGTTTGCACTGTAGCCGGTTGCCCAGCTACTTCGTCAAGCGTGCCACCAATGTGTAAGTAATGATTACAACTGGTCACACAGAATACCATATTCTGTACCTACTTCGATTACTGCTTTTGTTGCCTAAGACTAGTCTTTCTCAAAGTGGGCGAAAGCGCCCCCTGGTGGGCGATGGTGAGAAGGATTAGACAGAAAAAAATCAGAGTGTTGTAGAGGCGATTTTTGATTTCATAAGACATCTTTAGTTTTTATGAGAGAAAAATTTAGGCTGGTTTTACAGTCACGCCGCTAGACGCGCCGTTGGACAGCGCGCTGTTGGACAGCGCGCGTTTGAACAGCGGTGCACCATAAAACGACATTAGTACGTCGCGTTTCGCTGCTGACAGTCGTGTACAAACAGATACAAAATGAACGGCAATGCGGTTAGAGTACTGGCTATTTACTTTTATGGAAAAAAAGGCAACAAAAACGTCGAAGAACAGTAGGTGTTGATCCTTATAACGCTACAAGGTTACTGAGAGGCGAACACGTAACATCTTTCTCTGATTTACGAGAAAATAGTTATAAATTTTATAAATATTTTCGCCTATCAACCAGCAGTTTCGACGAATTACTGTGCAAGTTAGAGTTTTCTTTACGAAGATCCAGCATACGTCGCATCCCCATAGCTCCAGTGGAAAAGTTGGCGATTTTTCACCACACAATTCCTTTCCAATTTCTTCCCAGGCTTTATTTTT
The DNA here is from genome assembly GCA_902829305.4 of Spodoptera exigua. Taxonomy (NCBI): domain Eukaryota; kingdom Metazoa; phylum Arthropoda; class Insecta; order Lepidoptera; family Noctuidae; genus Spodoptera; species Spodoptera exigua. The sequence goes on along the minus strand of LR824618.2, from coordinate 12,914,246 downwards.
TGCGTCCTTATTCTTATAAAAATCATCGGCCGGGTCCCATAAACATCTTCTAATTCGCACTTCGTCAATTACCCGACCCGTATCGATGTGATTCATTTTGTACACAACAGTACCTAACGGCACGTCTCAACGGCGTGAGACTAAAACGCACAATGGCCGTAGAAGCGCACGAGCGGCGCGCGCTTCGACCGCGCCGCGCGAATAGGACGCGTTCAACGAACGGCGCTGCTCAAGCGCGCGAATTTGAAACGCTACTAATACCCCAATACATATCCGAGCGCGCGCGCTCCGACGGCGCTGCCGAAACGCGTGACTGTAAAACCAGCCTTAGAGTATAGATTGACAAAGACACTCCTATCATAATAATATATTATCAATTTTGGCCTAAGTACAAAATAGTATTAAAATCTATAGTAAAACCGTTTGCTTGTAGGCTAAGAATAGAATAACTAGCTTTCTAAATAGGTAAGGTAGATAATATTTTTACAAATTAGGTTATTAAAAATCGTCTTACAAACCTTACGCATAGGGTATAAAATTGCATAGATTTACAGAAATATATTAAGTATTTAAATATTTCATACATACATAGAATAAAATCGTTAATTTAGGTAATTTACATATTTACAAAATATTTATAATGGTGACAAGATAAAATAGGTCGTTTTTTATAGTTCTTAAAGTTGATTATCGCTTACATATTTTAGAACAATAAAGTTCATTTTCGTTTGCAATGTGTTTGACTACAGAAAATGTTACATTTATGGTCGTTATAAATTATTAGCTTTGCATAAAATTAAGGCTTATGACCTTAAAACTAAACATGATGCCTTTAAATATGTGGCGTAAGCAGAGGTAATAAGTTCAAGTCCTTTTTCTAATATTTTTTTACATTAAAACTGTCAAGTAGTGGGAGTCTTCAGGAATTTTAAAGGTTTTAGGTTTCAGGTCGTTGACGTCATTTCAAAAAATTGACTTTGATTTGCAAATATACACATTAAATACAATATCAATAGAGTTCAGTATAGTATATCAACACGAAATTAGAAGTCCCCAGTTCTTATACATATTTTTACAAGTTTTCTAACAAGAATTAAACAATCTTTTTTGCAATAATAAAATCTTAAACAGAATAAAACAACAAATACCTACATATACTAAGGTTTCGCCCACGGCTTCGTCCATTTTAATAAAATACGTATCGAGATACTATCCAATTATATTGTTGGTAGTACCTAAAAAGAAGTTATATGTAATCTATCGGTTTGAACACGAGATTATGCGCAGGCGCAGGTCTGTAAAATGTTGCGCAATTCTATATAAAATTTACGCAGTAAGTTTTTTAGAAGTCTTTAAATTGGACCTGGTACTTGTTATAGTGTCCACTCGTCGAGCTTGACACAACGTATTCAAAAGTATTTAAAACCTTCTCAATGGTGTTTAAGGTTGAAAATTACTTGTGACAAGTGCGGATATTTTCTCCTAGACACTAGGAATAGCTGTATACCTCTCACAGATGAGAAATTCCTAGTAAAATCTTCAAAAGGCTTCAGACCATTATGCTCATGGAACACCAAATTATGGTAGTAACTGACAAAACACTTGCCGTCTCTTTCATTTGACGATGAAGATGACGTTGCTATCTCGCTCTAGCTGTTCTTCTATTTGTAGAGCTGAGAGGCCACTTTGACAGCATAATTCGTCGAGACACACGAGTCCGTTGTACGTGCGCACGAGTGGTTGACTATGGTCACTTATTATTGATGCCGAATCGTCGTTGTGTAGAGTTATCGGGAACTGAAATTTGAAAAAAGAATGTTAGATATTTTTGGTAAAACTTGTAAATGTTTATATACTAAAGAGTTTGATTAGAATAGATAGAAGAGAGTATACGTGGGTAAGTTGTAAGTGTGGGAGAGCCAAGCTTCGGCGCGAATGGGTGAGTTCGACCGGAGTGATATCACGGCCTCACAGAAAACCGGCGTGAAACAACCACAGCGTTGTGTTTCGCCGCGTGAGTGCGGCTACCGGTGGCCCAATCCCTCCCCCTCCCCCATCCCTTCCCAATCCTTAAATATTCTAAACCTTTATCCCTTAAAGACCTGAAACGCACTCGACAACAACTCCTGCGCTGATTGCTAACCATCAGGTAATCCGTCTGCTCGTTTTCCGTTTTTCGTTATTTTAAATAAAAAAAGATCTGTCAAAGCGAGACCTCATGGTTTTGATAGCGACAGTCAGAAGCCAAATTCTCCATACCTTATACACCCTCCTAATCAGTCCTTCTAGAACTCCGAAGAGCACGAGTTTTCTCTCATTGATGGCCAGCTCTTGAGGCTTCATCCTCCGACAGAGGTCTCTGATGGTGCTGCCGTAGGACATGCCCGCGTACATACGGAATATATCGCTCACTTTCGGTAGCTGACGGGCTGGAATGTGGAAGATTTAGAGTTAATATCAGAAAGCTTTTTTGTTGAAGATAGGAAAAATCGGTTTATACTTAGAAAAATATTGCCCCACACTAGGAGTTTCTCTTGTGTCGTAGGTGCTTTTTCGAGCATACAGATCCGGAAAAACAAATTTGTGGATTACACAAAGAGTTGTTCCGTGTGGGAATCGCATGCGCGACACGTTGCGTGGCGGCCGGTTTATTTGCCCAGCCACCGCGACAACTGTATAGTCAAAATATTGGAATAGTTTTTTGTTTAAGATATGAAAAGTATTAATTTCTAGTACATTTGAATTGAGAGGTACCTGATACATTTATGTGAATGTAATTTAAGTGTGGGAAAGCTATGATTCGATAGGAATGGGCCGGCTCGACTGGATTGATAGCAGAGAAGCCTGTGGGGGTTTCCACACAAATATAGGACTATTACTCACATTATTTTAGACATTTTTTAAATAACAAGTAAAAGAATTTTCATGGGAAGGTTCCTTAAAATAATGTAGAAACTTACGTGTTCGTGCGCAGAACTCTACACACTGTCTTTGCAATCCCGCGCACCGAGTGAGCTGCCTTAACTTAGGGGTCGCACTGTACACCTGAAACATTACAAAAATTAAGATGAAAATCAGTCAAAAATATCTACACCTATACATATTGAATGTAATCTAAGAAGATATACATATACCTATAAAATCTACAATTTAAGGATTTTTTTATAAGCAAGTCTTTTTTTTTTGTTAGGGGAAAATCGTCAAATGACTTCTCCCGCCCAGTGCCGGGCAGGAGGGAGTATCAGACTCTTACTGACTAAAAATCCCCCTGTTCCTTCTCCTGCTCTGGGCCGAGGTCGCGGTGCCTCATTGCACTTACCCCGCAACCCCGGCTTTATAAGCAAGTCTAAGTGCAGAAGTGTTACTGCACGTCGTAAGGCGTGTTGCGTTTGAAGCGCGCTTCTAAAAGTAGATAGGCCTACAGGGCCGATGTTTAGCCAGGGTTGCAGGGCAAGCGTAATAAGGTACTGCGTCCTCGGCCTGAAGCAGGAGAAGAAGAAGGGACGCGGTAGTTTTGAGTGACTAATGCCCGTTTTCACCAACAGCCCCTAAAATTTAAGTGTCTCTTAAGCCAATATAAGGGATACTTATCGCGAGTTTTGTTTTCACCAACGTTTAAGTGTCACCTATATCATTAGGGGTCCCTTATAATTTAGGGGATGAATTGACGACCCCGTAACGTTTAAGTGACACATAGTGTTAGGTTATTTTGCGAATCACCAAACAGTATTTTATCCTACTGAATAAGATAAAAAATAATAAAAATGGATAATAACCACTATTTATTTGAAGATTTTAAGCAATTGAAGATATGGAATTGTTAAGTAACCGACATTTGTATAGACGACCTCGTATTTATCGTGAAAGATCGAAAGATTTTGAAATATATGATGAAAAAGACTTTTTCATAAGATACAGGTTCCCTGCTCAACCTTACTTGTATTTAAAGAGATAAACCTGTGGCACCGATTAACTAATTACTGTGTGCCCTTAGATTTTATGCAACAGGCAATCAATTATTATCTGTAGCAGATCTCAATCCCATCAGTGTATCTACTTGCAGTAGAATTATAAAAAGAGTGTCTGACGCTATCGTGGGTCGTGGCAAAGCGAATTCATACAATTTCCAGACACCGAAGAAAAACAACAAATAGTAAAAGAAGAATTTTACAGAAAAGCTCGATTTCCAAATGTTTTAGGATGTATAGACTGTACACACATAAAAATTCAATTATAAGGTTGGGCGTTTAGTGAAACACAGGTCCTTACGAGTAACCATTTATTACTGAATCTCCTATGAAATAATACATGATTTAATAAGATGGATAGACACGCACACATACAGATACGGCAGATCTTTGTGTCATATTTATTGAGCCTCCAGCGAACACCGTCGTTCGCACACCTATCGTCTTACTATGATGCCTCTTATAATGATATTCAAAAGTCTTTTAATTGGATTAACTAGAAACCTTCTTTACATTTATTCATGTGATAAATTATAGGAGGAGATGATGCCGAACTATTCTGGAATAGAAAAAGCAGTATGTCTATTAATATGCAAACAATAAGTACTGCAAAATTATTAATAACTGATGTGGTGACTCGCTAGCCAGGATAAACAACATTCTTTATCTTCAAGTGAAAAATTTTGACCACGTTTCCTCTTTTCTGCCATTGTAATTAATAAAAATTTGGTATTTTTTGAAAATACACGAAATGATTGAAATGAAACTGTCACTGGATAGTGGCATCAAAATGTCACCGGCACCGCGTCTTTGTAAGCTATGGCATTCAACATACAGCCAAAAAATAAAAACACAACTTTTTGTTACTAATCTAACATTCACCAGTTCAAGACTCTTCTTTTCGAAATAAATTGAAGTTAGAAAAGTTAATTACTTGTTTTAAGGTTGTATATTTACGAAAATAACAATAGAATTGTCTAATCGATTCATTTATCGATAACTGTTTGCATAGTTCCTCAACACTAAACGTAACCTAATTAGGGGGCTCTTAATTAGGTGACACTTATGCCCGTTTTCACCAACAGCCCCTAAACAGTCACCTTAGTAAGGGCCACTTAACTTAGGGGACCGTTCAAATCATCCCGTAACTTAAATTTTGTTTCACTGTCCTAATGCCCGTTTTCACCAACAGCCCCTAAAATTTAAGTGTCTCTTAAGCCAATATAAGGGACACTTATCGCGAGTTTTGTTTTCACCAACGTTTAAGTGTCACCTATATCATTAGGGGTTCCTTATAATTTAGGGGATGAATTGACGACCCCGTAACGTTTAAGTGACACATAGTGTTAGGTTTTTTGCGAATCACCAAACAGTATTGTATCCTACTGAATAAGATAAAAAATAATAAAAATGGATAATAAGATAATAACCACTATTTATTTGAAGATTTTAAGCAATTGAAGATATGGAATTGTTAAGTAACCGACATTTGTATAGACGACCTCGTATTTATCGTGAAAGATCGAAAGATTTTGAAAAATATGATGAAAAAGACTTTTTCATAAGATACAGGTTCCCTGCTCAACCTTACTTGTATTTAAAGAAATAAACCTGTGGCACCGATTAACCAATTACTGTGTGCCCTTAGATTTTATGCAACAGGCAATCAATTATTATCTGTAGCAGATCTAAATCCCATCAGTGTATCTACTTGCAGTAGAATTATAAAAAGAGTGTCTGACGCTATCGTGGTTCGTGGCAAAGCGAATTCATACAATTTCCAGACACCGAAGAAAAACAACAAATAGTAAAAGAAGAATTTTACAGAATAGCTTGATTTCCAAATGTTTTAGGATGTATAGACTGTACACACATAAAAATTCAATTATAAGGTTGGGCGTTTAGAGAAACACAGGTCCTTACGAGTAACCATTTATTACTGAATCTCCTATGAAATAATACATGATTTAATAAGATGGATAGACACGCACACATACAGATACGGCAGATCTTTGTGTCATATTTATTGAGCCTCCAGCGAATACCGTCGTTCGCACACCTATCGTCTTTCTATGATGTCTCTAATAATGATATTCAAAAGTCTTTTAATTGTATTAACTAGAAACCTTCTTTACATTTATTCATGTGATAAATTATAGGAGGAGATGATGCCGAACTATTCTGGAATAGAAAAAGCAGTATGTCTATTAATATGCAAACAATAAGTACTGCAAAATTATTAATAACTGATGTGGTGACTCGCTAGCCAGGATAAACAACATTCTTTATCTTCAAGTGAAAAATTTTGACCACGTTTCCTCTTTTCTGCCATTGTAATTAATAAAAATTTGGTATTTTTTGAAAATACACGAAATGATTGAAATGAAACTGTCACTGGATAGTGGCATCAAAATGTCACCGGCACCGCGTCTTTGTAAGCTATGGCATTCAACATACAGCCAAAAAATAAAAACACAACTTTTTGTTACTAATCTAACATTCACCAGTTCAAGACTCTTCTTTTCGAAATAAATTGAAGTTAGAAAAGTTAATTACTTGTTTTAAGGTTGTATATTTACGAAAATAACAATAGAATTGTCTAATCGATTCATTTATCGATAACTGTTTGCATAGTTCCTCAACACTAAACGTCACCTAATTAGGGGGCTCTTAGTTAGGTGACACTTAGGACAGTGAAACAAAATTTAAGTTAAGGGATGATTTGAACGGTCCCCTAATTTAAGTGGCCCTTACTAAGGTGACTGTTTAGGGGCTGTTGGTGAAAACGGGCATAAGTGTCACCTAACTAAGAGCCCCCTAATTAGGTGACGTTTAGTGTTGAGGAACTATGCAAACAGTTATCGATAAATGAATCGATTAGACAATTCTATTGTTATTTTCGTAAATATACAACCTTAAAACAAGTAATTAACTTTTCTAACTTCAATTTATTTCGAAAAGAAGAGTCTTGAACTGGTGAATGTTAGATTAGTAACAAAAAGTTGTGTTTATATTTTTTGGCTGTATGTTGAATGCCATAGCTTACAAAGACGCGGTGCCGGTGACATTTTGATGCCACTATCCAGTGACAGTTTCATTTCAATCATTTCGTGTATTTTCAAAAAATACCAAATTTTTATTAATTACAATGGCAGAAAAGAGGAAACGTGGTCAAAATTTTTCACTTGAAGATAAAGAATGTTGTTTATCCTGGCTAGCGAGTCACCACATCAGTTATTAATAATTTTGCAGTACTTATTGTTTGCATATTAATAGACATACTGCTTTTTCTATTCCAGAATAGTTCGGCATCATCTCCTCCTATAATTTATCACATGAATAAATGTAAAGAAGGTTTCTAGTTAATACAATTAAAAGACTTTTGAATATCATTAATAGAGACATCATAGAAAGACGATAGGTGTGCGAACGACGGTATTCGCTGGAGGCTCAATAAATATGACACAAAGATCTGCCGTATCTGTATGTGTGCGTGTCTATCCATCTTATTAAATCATGTATTATTTCATAGGAGATTCAGTAATAAATGGTTACTCGTAAGGACCTGTGTTTCTCTAAACGCCCAACCTTGAAATTGAATTTTTATGTGTGTACAGTCTATACATCCTAAAACATTTGGAAATCGAGCTATTCTGTAAAAATCTTCTTTTATTATTTGTTGGTTTTCTTCGGTGTCTGGAAATTGTATGAATTCGCTTTGCCACGACCCACGATAGCGTCAGACACTCTTTTTATAATTCTACTGCAAGTAGATACACTGATGGGATTGAGGTCTGCTACAGATAATAATTGATTGCCTGTTGCATAAAATCTAAGGCCACACAGTAATTGGTTAATCGGTGCCACAGGTTTCTTTCTTTAAATACAAGTAAGGTTGAGCAGGGAACCTGTATCTTATGAAAAAGTCTTTTTCATCATATATTTCAAAATCTTTCGATCTTTCACGATAAATACGAGGTCGTCTATACAAATGTCGGTTACTTAACAATTCCATATCTTCAATTGCTTAAAATCTTCAAATAAATAGTGGTTATTATCCATTTTTTTTATTTTGTATCTTATTCAGTAGGATAAAATACTGTTTGGTGATTCGCAAAATAACCTGACACTATGTGTCACTTAAACGTTACGGGGTCGTCAATTCATCCCCTAAATTATAAGGAACCCCTAATGATATAGGTGACACTTAAACGTTGGTGAAAACAAAACTTGCGATAAGTGTCCCTTATATTGGCTTAAGAGACACTTAAATTTTAGGGGCTGTTGGTGAAAACGGGCATTAGGACCGTGAAACAAAATTTAAGTTAAGGGATGATTTGAACGGTCCCCTAAGTTAAGTGGCCCTTACTAAGGTGACTGTTTAGGGGCTGTTGGTGAAAACGGGCATAACAGTGTGACACTCTCTCTTGTCTCACCCTGGGCAAGCGAAGTCATTTGAAGGACCCCCTTGTAGGGGTGAAATTGTCAAATGACTAAATGAAGAACCCCAAAACTTGAACCCTAACTTTCTTTACGTATTTTCTACTTTTAAGGTTTTTACTAGGACTTGAAAATAAACTTTAAGTAATAGAAAATTTTGATAATACGAGTGCAGGTTTTCGCTTTTAGATTAATAACATAACAATAGGCAAAAACCACATACTTCTTCATAATATAAGTAGAGTTACTCACAGCACAGTACTGGAAGATAGGTACCAGGGTGACCACTCCATAGTAGACGAGGTTCTGCACACAGGCTCGCACCAAGCTGATCTCCACGTCCGTCAGGGCTGCGATCTTCGACACGTGGTTGAAGCCGTCTATGTAGGGCAGAATCTGAAACAAGAAAAAAGATGTTGGATGATGATGGACTTTATTCATGATCGAAGACATATCATTTGATGCTTTGTTTAGGTTTTGACACTTTCTTTGGCTAGTTTCTACAATAGATTCAGGATAACAGGAGTTACTAGTACTAGTACAGTTACTAGGCCTAGATAGAGAGAGTCCGGGGAGTCAGCAACTAAACCAATCCTAGTGTTTACATACAAAAACAACCACAGCGTTGTGTTTCGCGCTGGCAGTGTGGTAGCCAAAGGCCCAATCGTTCTCCTCCCCCAATCCTTGAATCCCCAAAACCCCTTATCCTCATAATGCCGGCAACGTATTTGCAAGTCTTCTGGTGTTGCAGATGTCCTTGGGCGGAGCCGATTGCTTACCATAGGATAATCCGTCTGCTTGTTTGCGTTTACGTATGAAATGGAAAAGGTAGTTTGTTTTTTAGTTTTAGTTGGCATCATATTAACCAAATAGGTCGTATAGTCGGTCTAGGGGTCCCAATAAAATAGTTGAATGATTTGTTGACAAGAACATCTCCAATTCCAACCCCAATTTAGACGGCTGTCACAATAAATCATGAGTCAGTTGCGCTTATTCCGACACATTCTACGTATATGTACAATCTGAAGAAAAACAACTATGAACTTGACCTTCTGAATCCATTCTTGTAATGCTAAACTGATTTTGTTTTACCAGCAATTTAGGAGTTGAGTTGGCCAATTTATTGCTTACATTTTCGGAATTTATTTATTTATGTTAACACGGATTTGATCCAGTTACATTAACACAGATATAATAAAGGAAAAGAAAAAACGAAATATAAAAAAGATGAACTTAATACAAACAAAGACAAATAGGAACTAATCATTCAGACTTTCACAAAAACTCAAACTCTCTAATAATATTAACTTTAAGTCTGGTGTTTGCCAAAAGCGTCAATAAAAGTTTAGTTAGTGAGGAATTCCGATATTTTTTACAATTATTTTTTTATTTAGATGTGGGAGAGCCAAGTTTAGAGCAACCTTATCCCTCCTCAACTCCTAAATCACCAAATCTCTGGTCCCCAAAAGGTCGGCAACGCACTCTTAACTCCTAACTCCTAGTGTCGTGTGTAAGTTCGCTTACAGATACATAATACATATCGCACTCAGACCCGGAAAATTTGTGGATCACACATTGTTTTGTGCGCGAATGGGCCATGCTACTCTTTATAGGTTTAATTTGGTTTTATGGCATTACTATTCTCTATTTCACCGCTTTAATTTTAGCATGTTCCTTTTTGAAACAAAAGGCATGGTGATATCTAAATCTATTTAATCTCTTTAACAGATTCCTTCCACTTGGCGAGGGTCCAGCTCTGCGATAATACCAACGTGTTAGTTTAACCCGATTCTGTATAAAGGCGTTAGGAGCGTTTTTGTAGAAAGAGAGATATAATTTGGACCATATCGTGTCGTAGGTACTTGCTGCAAAATAATTATCGTAAAAGAATTTGCTTCTTATTGTTACTAAAACAAGGTTTCAAAGTAGGTTTTGCCCTAAACACTACAACCGCAAAAAGAAAAAATCAAAGGACATATTGAGGAGGGCAGCCGATTTTGATTATAATTAGAATTAAGGAAAGCACATTGGATCAATTTTGACGACACAAGCGGGACAAAAGAATATAAAGTTTTTATTGTAAAAGTCTAAGTAAATGGATTTGTACAAATGCGTAGTTAAAATAAGATGTGGTGTTTAGTCAGGTAGGTACCATGAAGTGTGTAAATATTTTAACTTTAATATCTTGTTAAACTAACAAGATATTAAAGTTAAACGAAAACACAATAATACATCAACTGAGATTACAATAATAATAAAAAAACGTATTTACTTATTAAATTGAAAACAAACTCAAAAATTTTACAGCAATCACATCACAGGTACCTAAGTAAAATACAAAGTAAAAAGATTATATTTAAGTAATGTCACAATAAAATAGCATAATACACACGATAAATTCGCAGATAAACGCTAGTTACATTTACATCAAGCTATTTACAATGCCTGTTAACTACTGCATATAAGTCACGAGATTAATGCAGCGTCTGATAACTATGCGTTCTAGTTTCAGCATGGCAACAGTACGCGTGTGTGCATGTGTGCACTCTACCGGCGCGCGCGCATTTAAGGCGAAGTTATATCGTAGATAACTAGATACACAATTTACAGAACATCAAGGGAAAATTTGAAGTAGTACTTAGTAGCTATATTAGGTAGGTATAGTGATGTAATTTGATTTGCGTTTTTTAAATGGTTCCTGTAAAAATGGATGGGAATTTAAAATAAATCAGATTTTTAACGTTCTGGTTTTGAACAAGCAATGTTAAAATCTGTAAATCTATTGATTACAAAATAATTTATCACATTATTCCATGCAAAACGCTAAAATATATTTAACATAAAAGTTCGTTCAATCACGATATTCAGGCCAAAATGGTTATAATCATCATCATCGGCCTGATTCTGTCCACTGCTGGACATAAGCCTCCCCATTTGCACGTCACTGAACTCAATGTTCAACTCTTCTTATCCAACCACTGCCAGCCACCTTGCGGATATAGTCAGTCTAGCTAGCTGGAGGGCGCCCTGTACTACGTTTATTCAAATGTTTAGGAATTGTTTTTTTTATGTAATAGATCGGCAAACGAGTAGACGGATTACCTGATGGTAAGTAATCAGCGCCGCCCATGGACACCCGCGACGGAGAAGTTACGAGGAGGGATTGGGAGTGGGGAAGGATTGGGCCACCGGTAACCTCAGTCACAAGGCGAAACACAACGCTGTGGTTGTTTCACGGCGGTTTTCTGTGAGCCGTGGTATCACTCCGGTCGAGCTGACCCATTCGTGCCGAAGCCATGGCTCTCCCACACTTAATGTTGTTAATTTAATTTCATCATTTAAGACAAACAGACCACTCTATCCTGCTCTTTAAATAAACATTAATAATTTACTTGACAAGATCATACGATTTACTGTTGATATTAATTTTAATGATGAACCGACTAACACGACGTTTCAACGATGTATCTGCTTGCATGGCAACTGCGTACGCGCATTATAGAAACGGCTGTCATTTTAACACGAGTGTTTACTCTGTAAAATTGATACACTATGTTTGTTTTGATAACATGTGCAAATAGTAACTGATTTCGTGTTTTCGTTTTGTTCAAATCAATTTAAGTAAACTTTATATTTCTTTTTGTAAGAGGAAATCATCAAATGACTTCTCTCGCTCAGGGTGAAGCGAGATGTGTCAGACTGTTACTGACTAAAAACCCCCTTTCCATCTCCTGCTCTAGGCCGAGGCCGCGGAACCTCATCGCGATACCTACGCCTACCGCGGCTGAACATCGGCCCTCTAGGACCTGTCTGTTAGTTACCTCTTCTCACACAGAAAAGGTTTGAGCATTAATCACGCACGATGCAGGCTTAAGACGGATTGGCGATTTCAAACTTATCATTATAAATTACAAGTCCAGATTTCTTCAATAACTGCAAGTTCTTTCAAAAATTCTAACCTACACGTGTATCGTTTTAGTTTCACGGAACATTGTTAATTCCGATTACAGTTTAGGGTTTCATTACAATGAGGAATTAGTAAACGGTCACGTATTGTTAGTCTTGTGGATAAGCAAGCGAGTTTTAAAATCGTTTCGTGAAGCGACTCAACATAACATGTAAGGTCGTAGATATAACATAGTTTAAAATACGGTAAAATAATAAGAGGAGCAGTTGGGTAAGTTTTATTACTTGCAGTCTCCAGAATAGGTGAATTATTTGAAAGCTATGAACAGTCCATAACTGTCGACTAATCAGTACATAGTATAAAAAAGGCTTTATCTCTGTCCCTTTATGCCTATGTATGCTTAAATCTTTAAAACTACGCAACGGATGTTGATATGGTTTTATTAAATAGATAGCGAAAGGTTATAACATCCATTGATTAGGGGAGAATTTTTTTATAAGTGTTGCACCCGTGCTAAGCCAGGTTGGGTCGCTAGTTGACCAATACAAGCTGGCTTAACATACAGTCGTCAAACAGAAAACATAAAAATTGTTATACAAGCTACAGTTTATGTATACCCAATTTAACACCAAAATGGCTATGCGAAACTGCAAATTAGGTAGGTATAATGTGATGTGTTTCCCACTTATTCCAATGACGATATAACCATAATATGTGGTCTATCCTCCATGAGAATCGTATTGGAAGTAGTAAGTAGGTCATCAAATGACTTATCTAGCCTATGCCAAGAGGGGGTGCCAGACTCTTACTGACTAAAGCCGCCCCTTCTCCTGCTCTAGGTCGAGGCTACGGTGCCTCATTGAGCTTGCCCCGCAACCCTGGCTGTATGTAGGTTTTAATGCAAAAACTGTAAATATTTTGTTATATCCTTACTAATCTATTAGGACGGTAATCCGGCACGATCGTGGAAAGGGAAAAGAAGAAAACGTGGTCACTAGGAGACGAGACTGAAGCCTTGTTAGTATTCTAGACTTCGATAGAACTAATAATGGTTGTACTACGCCTTTCAAAAAACAAGGAAACCCTAAAGGGGTTTTAATGAAACTTAGTTGCCATAAAAGTTATATTGTGGTAGCGCACATAAAAAAATATATATAAAACACGGAAAGAAGATCCCAAAGTTTCAATGTTGGGCAGATACTCGCCAGGTATGATCACCTCACCTGATCGAAGCGGCCTTCTTTTACGATCCTAGGGAACATTATATGTATACCCTTAAATATATCATGGTCTAAAAACTTAAATAAGCAAATTTTCGAAATACATATTGTTTAATCGAGCAGTTATCCGCAAATATATTTTTAACAATGTTATCGTAGACAAGTACCTATAATTGCAGAAAATATGGCGAAGCAAATTACCCAACTAAATATTTACTGTACCTACATATAAATAAACTTCACCGTTTTTATAGGTCACCAAGTCCCTAGATACTTTAACATGTACTTAGAGCCAGAGGACTTAAGTGATTGAAAATGAAATGGATCACTTCAGAAGTACTGAATCAAGTTCAACCCACGCCTAAAGCACACAGAGTAGAAGCAACAAAATTGTTTATCTGTGTACATTAACTTTGAGTAGTAGCCCTTTTGGGCATAATTTTACTATGGCAATATTGACTTATCTATGTATTTTGGTTACTGAGATTTGATTTTATTACGTAAAACTAGGAGCTGAATGTTAGATAAATGTTATATGAGGTGTAAAATTGTTGCTGTCACTGTCTTTATAAAAACATTTTGACGCGACAGCATCATAATTATTTCCCAGATAAATTTTCTCTAACCATTGAAAAATCAGCCCTGAACGTTATAAGTAGCTTTGGAGCCTGGAACTGCCTGCCCCTTTTAGTAACATCCAAAGGCTGACTATTAATTACTGAAATAAGTATTATAAAGAGGTTAACATTGTTAGTTTGTATGTAGGGGGTAATCTTGGGAAAGGCTGGTCGGATTTCCAAAAAAAAATATACTTGATTTGCGCATTTTAGTCGAGCTATCGCTTTAAACATTACTGTTTTTAAAATACTGCGTGGTAGTAAATAAAAGTAAATATATATAAATGGTATATTCTACTTTTTATCAACAAAATAACTACTTAAATATTAACTTGACTACAAGTGCGTAGGTATAATTTGCGGCATCAATAATAATATTATCACATTGTTATTACAACTTGAATAATTAACATTTTCCTTATTTTTGTCAAAATATGTAAATGAACAAGGCAGGTATGTGTTTACCAAATACATACATGATAGTCAAGGACCTTGACTTCAGCGACCTATTACCGGTTCCAGTAGAATCGGTTAACAGACAATAGGTTTGACATGTTGGCCCATCCTACTCGTATTCTCGTAAAATTAAGTACATATTTTATTTAAAGAACTCGTTTTTTTATGTCAGGGGTAAATCATCCAATGACTTCTCCCGCCCAGGATGAGGCGAGAGGAAGTGTCAGACTCTTACTGACTAAAAACCCCTCGACCCTTCTCCTGCTCTAGGCCAAGGCCGGTGCCTCATTACGCTTTCCCCACAATCCAGGCAACATCAGCCCTATAGGTCTTTGGTAGTTTATTGGCTCTTTGAGGCGTGCGTGGACCGCTACGAGCCGTATGCTACTCTTCGCGTCTGGCTCTGGTCGGGCGACGAGCTACCCATACTCGCCGTCCGCAGACCCGTGCTTACGGTGACCGGAGATCATCTCTTGATCCCCGACGCCCGGAGTATCGCCTACTGCGGTGGCTGGGGCGTGAGTGAGAGGATACCTTCCTCAAGCGGTCCGCCTCCTTCTTTGCGAGCATAACTGCTTCACAGAAAGAGGAGACGGCTTCCCAGTTCCTCTCGCTCCGCACCATGGCCTCGACTAAGAAAGTTAAACTTATGTGGACGCAGTACAACATGTTCAACGCTCTTTAGACGAAAACCATATTTCGGCAATGCCGTGTTATCGGGCTTACAGGATACCGACGTGGGGCAATAACAGGACAACGCATTTGCATACCTTCTAGTGTTGCAGATGTCCATGGGCAGCGGCGGTTGCTTACTATAGATTTGGCACATTTTACCGTAAAAAGCAAAGGTTTAGGTCGGTTATTAATGTCGACCATGACAGTAACTGTCTTAAGTAACCTACGTAGTTCTCAAGGCCTAGAAGACAGGATAAACGGTAGGGCATATAAATGATTTTCAGTTTCCAGTATCAAACAAAAGTTTTTAAATTAACACAGAAGCCATAAGTAGCTTGTCTGATTGTTTAGTGCTTAACATGATCGGTAAGAAGGTGGCGTCATCTAAATATGAGATAGATAAGGACCGCCCATAGTTAGCTATTTGTGAATGGTCCAAGTGTAAAACGCTAAGACTTAAGGGGAGTATCAACCTATTTAGAGTAATGACCTCAAAACAATGCGACATATTTTTATTACGTTATAGGAAGGCAAATGGACCTACGGATAACCTGATGGTAAGCAATCAGCACTGCCCATGAACATTCGCAATACCAAAGGAGTTGCCGGCTTTTTCGGTATTAGGGTTTTGGATATTTAGGGATTGGGAAAGAAGGATTGGGCCTCCAGGAACCTTATTCGCACGATGACGCTGTGGTTGTTTCGCGACGGTTTTCTGTGAGGCAGTGGTATCACTACGGTCGAAACGACCTACTCTTGTCAAAGCATGGCTCTCCCACACTTATAATGTTTACAATGTGTTTAATTGCATTTTAATTTGTATTTTCAAAATGAAATACTAATAGACGAAGTCATAGTTTATTTATTATGTAATATAAACTCCTATAACCTCAAATATTACTTATACTTACCTAGTTTTATAAAAACGATGAATGAAAATATCAACGTTTGTGTATCTATGATTATCAGATAAAGAACCAGTCGATATTATTTTTGACCGGTGTAATATCCGCATTGTAATGAGATATCGATATAACAATTACCCACATACGATTTTTTGATATTGTTTTCAGACTTTATTGGATACCACCGATGGAATAAGTGTCAATAAATAAGACATTTATTTTTTTCGTATCCCCATTTGTTTCATTCTTAAAACTCTCTCTCTCTAGTAAAGTGAGTTACAGTTAGCATTGAGTCTTAAGCCACAATAACCAAATGACTTGCGAGCATCACAGCTTTACAGAAGGAGGAGACGCCTTACCGTATCCCAGTTCCTCTGGCTCCGCACCATTGCCTCGGCTAAGACCGGATGCGAGAGTTCATCGCCGCCGATCACTTCCCTAAGGACACGGTGGTTCTCAGTTTAAACAGAACACACCGCCACCGTGTCCTTTGGGCAGCCGGGCCTTACCACATTTTTATCCTGATATTAAAAACGAAGAAATTCAGTCTATTTTAGATTCAAACCGCTAATCAGTGTTCAATACATGCCATTGCGTACAAAAAACGCAGATGTATAGCTCAGTAATAAAATCGTGCGTCGTAACGTAACCACGACGAAATAAACAAATGTCTTGAATGATACAATTACGTTAGAGATCGCGTGTTTTATGTTCTAAATCTATTAATAAGTAAGCGCTAATAATAAAATAAGATTTCAAATTCAGAATTCTGGATAAGTAGGTAATATTGGGAATTTGCGTTTAGCGCTAACTTAGAGCTATAGAGATTTCAAGAGATCTTAGTAGAAAAAAAATCTATTCTTGCTTCTATTCTTACTTACTACCTTGTTTTTATTCTTATGCACCCTGCTTCCTACTTAGAAGAAAAAAACTTGGTGCCTTTATCTTCTTTTCTCTAACAGTTTTTAGATTCCTGTTCCTATTTTATTAACTTTTTTACTAAGCAAGATTTTTTTTTGGTAAAGAACTCGTAAGCCACGCAAATCGTTTTATAGGTTAGTTGAAAAGCTATCCGCTGTCGCTTATGTTTTACGCCACGCGGCATACACGTGGAGCGGAGAACATGTGCGCGTGCGTCGAATGCAATTAACGGCTTTATTTATTTATCGTATTGTTATCTTATTTACATAAGTAAGTGTTCGTGTCTCTCGGGATGTTAATAATGGATAAACAATTGATTCAATGATTAATAAACTGATGAAATAGAGTGAGATATTACTTAATTTGTATGTCATTCAAAAGTTCTAATTTTTGTTTGTTTCTTCCGCGAATCTCGTTCGCTCCCGCCAAAACCTTGTTAAACAGTATGTATATTTGCTGTATCGTGTCTGACAAGTCTACTGTGTATGTGTATTGTCTATGACAGTCTTTCTAATAAACGTTAACTGTTATACTTAATTCGTGTGCATTATTGCGTTTCACTTAGTTAAAGAACTACCACACGAACTCCATTTCCCGCAGGAAAAACGTCAATTGAATTCTCTAGCCCTGGGACGAAGGAGAGTGTCACACTCTTACTGACTAAAAACCTCCCAGTTCCTTCTCCTGCTCCAAGCTGGGGCTGCGGTCCATTATGGCGCTTGCACCCGCATACCCAAACATCGGCCCAAGTGGATCCCATCTGCAGTGTTCCGATGGCTTTTTAAAACGCGCTCAAAATGCGACGCACCATATACTTGGATCGCTTTTACTGGGTATGTAATCAATGATTATTTCTTTGGTTATTTTTTAATTTAATTTGGAAGATTATAAATATTAGGCACTTGGTGTACGTGTCACAAGTGTCTGATCGTATTTTGTTTTTTAAAATTTACACAAGGGACATCAAGAGTTAGTTCATTGTTTACACGAGCTATTCAGAATTGAGCTAACATTTTTATGGGAGAGTGTAATGTAGAGATCACCTGATGGTAAGCCTTTCGCCGCCCATGGACACGCACCGAGGAGTTACAAGTAAACTACTTTTTTAAAGGTTTACGGAGTGGGCCTCTTTTGCGAGGCTGAGCCGGTCCTTTCGTGCCAAAGCATGGCTTTTCCACACTACACTTCCTTTATTTTTGTATTGTATTGATTGTATTAAGTACTATCTTTACACAAATTTACATTCTACTGATGGTGTATATTTGAGCCTCCGACAACACACATAAAATCTGACATAAAAAACACGAAATCCCACCCAATAACCAACATTGGCAACCAATTTCGAGCAAAAACATTTTCAATATCCATTGACTTTTCACTAAGGCACAAAAACAAACATGTTCGGTAAAACACGGCAATGTATGCCGCAGTTCAGCCAACATTACAATGTATTGTTGGTTAAGAAACAATAATCGTATTATATTTCACCGGCCTTGGTGGTACACGTGTAAATCGTGTAAAACACTGCATCTGTACAATGCACTGGTTACTATTTAACAAGTCTGCTGTCAGTTTGCTTAGCAAGAAGGCACACACAAGAAAAATGGATCATCTAAATGTATGTTCACGCATAACTCCTGAACTGCTATACCAAATTCAATGATTCTTTTAGACTATTATTGTAAGGATTGGGGAATATTTAGTACTCGAGAGAAACTGGACTCGTATAGAATAATAAAGAACGAGTAGGTAGAAGAAATTACATAATATATCTTGTTTCTTTTTCTTAGGGGATTTATTATCCGCGCAAAAAAGGAATTAAATGAGCAATTGGATTATCTGTAGTTTAATGATTGAAGCCGCCCATCGACACGCGGGTGTCCAACACTCAAGTTTGCGTGACCTTTATGAGTTGGGCCTCCAGTAACCTAATAAGGCGAAAATGTGGTGGTTTGGTCAATTTTTTTTGTATTTGCTATGGTGAGCCATCTTATTCTTATAACACTAAAAAAATACAATAACTCCATAGTCAATTTTTATTTCAAAATTTCCGATAAAGGGTCTGCCTCTACTGTTTGCCTACACTAGCTATGTGACGTTACTTTCTCCTTTCTTTGACCTGTTTAAATTGCGTTTAGTAGCATCTACGCCATAATCTGATGAAAGTTAAAAAGGTATTTTTCAGTATCAACGTCGCGAACTCTTGCAGTTACGACCTCACAACCTAATTTAGAGTACAGATGGTGCCCAATAGAGCTGATGATCAGCCAGGTTTGCGGGGCAAGCGCGGCCTCGGCCAGGAGCAGAAAAAGGAACATGGTGGTTATAAGTCAGTAAGAGACTGACGCTGTCTCTCTCGAATCTACGATTTGGAACGAGCATCAAGCTTCACTGTCAAGCAGACTGACAGACTACCATTCTATTTTGACTTTTCAAAAGTACCTATTTATGGTTTAATTGGAATAAATACGCGCCAGAATTTCCATCAAAAAAATACCAAACCTAATTTACCTACAGTATTCCAACTAACAAAACAAAATGTTGTTCATACTGTTCCACCAAACGCTAGCTTCCTTATTCGTCACGTTGACGAGCGATTAATTTCAACACACTGTATCCTGCTGTCACCTACTGCTAAGTGTGGTAACACCATGACCCTGATTTTAACTGTCTGTAACGCGTCCGTAGATTAGGTATATGGGAACTGGCAACACTGTGGGCGGTTAGGTGATAATTGGATATCACGTGGGAGGTGGATTCCAATTTCAACTTTAATGTTAAGATAATAAATAAAAATATGGAATGTTATTGTTACAAAAATACATAGATAAAGGTTATTCTGGCTTAAGGTATGAATTGTATTACCGATTTGAAAATAGAATCATGGAATGAATAAAAATAAGAATACCTTATAATCCTACAAATATTTTTAGAGCGAATGTTTGTATTTATGGAATCAGGATGGACGTTTGTCACTCTTTCACGTAAAAACTACTGGATGGATCTGAATGAAAATTTGCATAGAGATAGATTAGGTTCTGCATTAATATATAAGCTAGGCCTTTTCCCTGGTGCTGCGAGTAATCAAAACAATAACTTTCGTTTAACGTTTTCAATTAATTATTATGTTTACCGGTTTTCTCTCGAAACTGTTTGACTTGCCAAGTCAAGTTACTCATCAAGTAGTTGCTTGTGTTAACTGCTAAACATAATAATTAACTCTAAATTCATCACGTGGGGAGAGCCATGCTTCGGTACGAATCGGCCGGCTCGACCGAGTTAAATCACGGCCTCACAGAAAAATGGCGTGAAACAAGCTACACAGCATTGTGTTTTGCAGATTGTGTGAGATTAACGGAAGCCCGATTATTCTGAAAATCATATTGAAATATATATACTTGCGATTATTAACACAAAACTGTAAAAATCCTTTTTTATATTTTACAGAGAAATTATAAGAATCTTAATAACTATGTGCATGAAGGAAATTGGCATACATTTAAGTCGTGACATTCGGAGAGTTGACCAGGCTCGTAAAGCCGGCTAAACCAGTTTATATGTAAACAAGGAATCAGCGAGCTTTCCTCCTTTCATTCCAATTTGGATAGACTGAACCCTTGGTTGGTTTGAAAACGGGTGACGTAATGGATCTTTGAAATCCTTAATGTTAATATTGTAAAGTACATTATTAAACCTCCTTAAACCAAAGTCTAAGTTTGACTCTGATAATATTATAGAGACTACGATGTACTAGTCAAGCAAAATAATAATGTTTTTTTTTTGTTTGTCTTTTCGATAAATACTCAGTTATCTTTAAGTAATTTGCTGCTGTTTCTGCGTATTTCTCTAGGGTATTGGCGGAAATTTCATTCGGCATTCTTGACAGGGTCCGTCACAACTGTCTTCCTGTTCAGCGTCGCTGGAATAAACGCTGTATAACGAATTATTGTTCAAAACAGCCCATCCCGGCAAACGAACTCAATTTGGGCATAAGCTAATGACACTTAAGTTGCCGAAAATGTTTTATTTTAGCCTCCAGGGTTTAAAATAAAACAATTTTAATTATAGCTACTTAATACGAAAATATCTCAGATGAAATTTTGCGCACGATTTCGATGGAGTAATTGTAACGTCAGTCTCGGCTCGCTATGGCTGTTTTAAGAAAAGATTGTAGGTAAAACAAAGCTGTAAAAGGTGGATAAATACATAGTTTCTAACCAAAGCTATCAATGAGTCAAAGCTAAGGCACCAGTCTAATCGAAAAAACGGAAAATTCTAATTTAGTACAATAATTTGACAATGACATGGCATTTATGAAAATTTGAGAGTATTTCCATGTCAAATGTCAAAACAATAATTTAAGAAAATCTCGACTCCGATGTCTTTTTTTTCTATTTTTAAATGTTATTTTCGTTTTTAAAACTAAACGGACCTTGACGGTACTAAGATACCGTTTTGAAGGTCACTTGAGCGTGAAATTGACCTTCTATCATCGTTAGGAGCATCGTGACTTCCCGTCATGCGTAAGCGCATTGGTGAGAAAATTTGAAATGGGATTTACTCAAGCAAAAACTGCAGTTCCATTAATTAGAACGAACAAGTTAACTAAGCCTTATAAAACTAGACTCAAATTCAAGTCTGTTTAAAAACAATCGAAAACATACTGATTAATCGATAGTTGATAGGTTAATGAATAAAATCGATTGAATCGCGTTCCTTATCGAGTTGTGATTTTAATATAACAGTGAAGTGAATTAGTAAGTTGGCCTTCACTCGCCAACGTAATCATAATTATGCATATTCATTGTTTATTAGATCCATGACAGAATATCAAAGAGCTGGGGTGTGCAACATTTTTGGGAAAATGAATTACGTTATTTTTTGTCTCAGATTTAAATTGGAATAATAATATATTGGTAGTTTATAAATAGATGACAATTCGATAATTTTTAACCAATGTTTGACCTAAAATACTAAAATAAGTGTGGCAGTTTAAAGTTAAAGTTTTAAGTGTGGGAGGGCTATGCTTCGATACTACAGCCTCACCTAAACCGGCGTGAAACAACCATAGCGCTGTGTTTCCCCGTGTGAGTGAGGTTACCGACACTTAATCCTTCCCCTTCCCCAATCCCAAAATCTTCAAATCCCCTAATCCCCAAAAGGCCGACAACGCACTCGTGTAAGGGCTACTACTATGTTGTTGGGTGTCAATGGGCGGCGCTGATTGCTTTCCTTCAGGTAATCTGATAGCTCGTTTGGCAACCTATCACATAAAAAAAATAAAAGGTTTGTGTATTTTATAATAGAAAACAAAGCATTTCCTATATCTCCATTCATAAGTTTATCTATAATCCAATTCAGTAAACAAAAATATAAAATGAAACCATTGTGTGTAAAAGTATTATGCAAAGTATTATGCAAATTGAGTCCAAAATTAAAATAAATGTGGGGTTTGTTTACGATGTGGAAATACTCAAAAGGATTGACCCAATTGGCAGGTCAGTGGACTGGACAGTTGGACACGTTATTTATTTATTTTTTAATTAACTAATTAACGAGTGAGGCTTCGACACTCGCGAGCCACGAAACTGTAATCATGGTGGATGGTGGGCAGTCAATGTTATCATGTTTGAATTATTTTTATGGAGTAAGGAGCAAGTGGGTATACGGATCACCTGATGGTAAGTGATCTGCGCCGCACATGGACACCTGCAGAACCAGAAGAGTCTCAGACGCGTTGCCGGCCTTAAAGATAAAAATCCAGGATGACAGGTTTACATAGCAAATTGTATTTATTTTAATTGATTTTCAGAATTGAGAAGGCGTCTCTAGGTACATTTCTATTTCGTCGTTATAAAACATTTTCATCGTATTTGTCAAATTATTGTTTTCTTATAGTTTAAACTGTTAAAATTATTAAATAAAAAAAAAACGTTTTTTATTTTTTTTATTTTTATCTATGGTTAAATTGAAAATACGTTTTAAAACGAATGAAATACTTTACATACTCTCTTTATTTCAATAAGTTTTCTTAATTCGTTTATATACTCATCATATTACAAAAATGCAATTTTTCCATCAGGACCGACAAAATATTACTATTGAGTATTTATGTTGCTTAGAAATATGAAATAAAGAATGTTTTTTATTTAAAAACTATTGTTCTAAAATTTGTTTGGGTCAAACATTTACAGAAAAAAAAATGAAAATCAAAAGACCATAAACAATACTAAAACACTTTGACAACATCAAAGAGGAAAAAATAATAAACGAAAATAAACAAGTATCGAAATAATTAGCTTTTTATTTTCTTTTGTACCTATAATTTCCTCAATTAGTGTATTTTTCCTTATAATGAAGCCTGGGGCTCACCGAAGGTACGGCTCTTATTACAATGATAAAAACAAATAATTTTAATACCAGTTGTGTCATAAATCCCAAGCTAGGTGTAACCCCAATGACGTGGTTATATCCTTTATGTGTAAAATAAACCGGATACAATAATCGTTTACTTAATTCCATACAGATATTTAAAAAAAAACAATGATCTTTTTCTTGTCCCTAAAACCGTGCGAGAGCCATGATTCATCACCTATAAGCCGGCAATACCAAACTGTTACCACGGCCTCAAAGAGGAGACGTTAGAGCGTTGTGTTTTACGATGTAAGAGACCCTCCCCAGTCCCTAAAGCCTGCAACGCATTTGCAACTCCTTTGGTGTTGCGGGTGTCTTCGGGCGGAGCCGATTGCTTACCATCAGAAGACATGTGTGATGGTTTGCAAACCCTATTAAAATAGGACCAACAGTACCTAGGTCAGATATGTACATGATTTTCAGTCGAGACCTCTTGTATATTTATAAAGTTTTTAATTAGAAAAATAACCAGCTATACCGATAGGCTACATTTCTGCCTTATCCACTGTTAATTTATAATAGGAAATCAAATGAGACATTGTTCGTTATTTAAAAAATATAAGAGCTTCGCTACGATGTCTATTGAAATTAGCGTCACTTAATTACCTATATCTAAAGAGGTTCCGGTTAAAAAACGTATTTGGTGTATTATGTTTTTCGTAGGCTAGGAGTCATGTTTTATTATGGGTGCTTTATTTAAAAAAACAAATTTATGTAATAATTAAAGAACTGGGTTTAGTTCGCAACCTTGATGACAAACAATTTATTTCACTATACTCCAATGACACTGAATATCACTGAAATTATAATACTTTGTATTTTTTTTGTTTTTTTTTTAAATGAGTTCAGTGCTAAGCTTGTGTAACTTATAAAGTACTTATCGTATTCTCGTCTACTTATGATTTATATTCATAATTAGTCAAGTTAACCAGCCAATCCATCAAAAACTTTTTTGCGTATTGCTATTTACACATTAAAAATTTTATTTTTAAAAATTTATACTTTAAAAAAGCAGAGACTACTTATTTATCATCATAAGAATTTTATGAGAGCACAGTATCATTTTTTTGCTTCGTAACATAAACTCAAAGGCCCAATTTACTATACCAACAAAAAAAACTTCATAACATTATAAGAAGTGTCATTAGTCATTATACATTGAATGTAAACAAATTGTCTAGGTCAGTAACAAAATGGACGTATTTTGTGGTCGTTAACAAAAAATAATGCTTCGTGTTAACATTGTAATATGTTGACCAACTCGGGTTACTATAAAATTGTAAACGATATAAGAACCAGGAAGTGTTTATTAGGTAGTAGGTAGTCACGATTATATTTTTATAATTAAGTATACATATGTACCTCGTATATTTTGAAATATATAACATAATTTTCCGGTATGAATCCATTCACTACATACATTCTATAGCATGTTGTCTTTAATGTATGAATTATAAATATTCAATATTACAACGCGGGAAGACCAGAATGAAGATATATAAGTTTTTTTTTTACTTTTTGAGTTCAGTAGGCCTTAATACCTAAGATCTTAAAGACATTATCCTAGGCATATGATAATGTGAAATAATGTCCAGTAGAACCAGTTAATCCACTAGATTCGATAGCCTTTATATAGATCCGTAAATAGGGTGTGTTTGATTGTATTTATCACCATTGATTTTTAGAATAACATAGGTACAATTAACCATAAACTTTAACTTTAATTTAGTATACTTTATATTACACAGTCAACGCCAAACATTTTAATTTGCGTACTGTTTATTGGACAAAACAATTAAATAACCTGACCTTTTATTTCATACGTGACTAGCCACACACACTACGGAAAATTCCCGCACCTCGTATTATACTTAATTATTCCGATATACACAGAAACACAAAACAAAAAACGCCTACGAAAATATTATTAACGACAGGAAGATAGTGATAAAACAACTAACAAGCATCGAACAATGATTTTATCGCAAAGGTTGAGCACCTCTGCATTCGCAAATACACTGTTGTCAAGCGAAGATTATGCGACTAAATAAAAAATACTACAGATTCATATTGCGACAGCAATTTTAGATGAACTCTTTCATTTATCAGGGTTGCATCATACGGTTAACAACTGGCATGTTTTGATAGGAGCTAATATCGTAAAGTTTGGCCGAATTTTTCAAGTAGGTACGGTTGTAAATACAGTAGGTACGATTTGACCCGAATAGTATTCGTGTAGACGGAAAAAAACTTTAATGAATGCGTAGTGTTAGATATCAAGGTTGCAACTGCATTAACGATTTATTTGTCAATCGAATTGGTACGAATCGACGTGGAGTAGCAGCTAGCGGTGTTTGAATAACAGGCTCGGCTTCTATTATACCGGGATCACTGTTGAAACTTGGCTGTGCAAATACACCTGAGTTTACCCTTTCGCCGAATAACGGATGATATACCTATGTATGGAGAAACCTATGCAGAAACAAAACAAGTCGATAGTGTTCTATGTGATAAGTTTATACTAGTGTTGTGAATGTTCATTGACCAATGAGCGACGACCATTCCGGAATAATTAAAAAACCAATACAATTTGACGAAACGCGTTGTCAAACCATTATTATTCTTCATCCATATTTTAGTACCTACTTATTTTATTTTTGCTTGTTATCTTATTCATGAGAAATTTACAACGCCTTCAAAAATTTACAGAGAAAATAACACTGAACTGAGTTACTACATAAACATGTAACAAAAACACAGCATATGTGAATTTCTTGGAAAAATCCACCCAGACTGTTTGGCGATAGACAAGTAGAAAGAAATGTACTATTAATATGTAATCTTAGATAATAGTTATCACATACTTGAGTGTTTAAATTGGTGCATATTCACGTGTTATCTAATCTAAGAAGGCTGAGAAGATAAAGGTTTCGTGCTAAATAAACAGCCGTACATATCTTCCTTGGTTACTTCAAATTAAAATGTCAACGACCTTTTGGCATTAAGGGCTTTTGAAGTTTTGAATTTCGAAATGTCAATTCTAATTCCTACTATCCTACTAATCCTACTAGTCCTACTATCCTACTATACAATTATAAATGTGGAAGTTTGTGAAAACGTATGGGTGTATGTTTGTTATCCTTTCACGGATAAACGGCTGGACCTGGATGAAATTTGATGCCTATGTAGATAGGTTATAATTAACACACAGGCCATACGACGTGGGTGACGCCAAGGGTAGAAGCTAGTATCTAAATATCTGTAGGACTTGATGCTATGTGGATTTTAAGATATTGCTCAATTTTATTCCTAAAAGAGTAGAAAAAAACAATAGCTTCGGTGTGAGTGAGATTATCGCAGGTCCAATCCTCAATTCCCATACATATAATAGGCAACCACTGATGCTCGGTGTCCATGGGCTCGTTTGCTTACCATCAGGTGAGCCGTCATCTGATTTGCCGCCTATATCGTTGATCTTATTGTCAATTATGTAATTGCGTCGTAGTCAAAAATTAAGCCTAAACAATACGATATACATAGCAACTTCCATCTATACTAATATTATAAAGAGGTAAAATTTGTAAGTTTGTATGTAGGGGGTAATCTTAGGAACCGTTGGTCGGATTGGTGCTATAGGCTGTAAAACATCACGCTACGATTAAATGGAGCTAAGCAGCGGGTGAAACCGCGTGAGAGTAGCTAGTTACTTATAAAACTGCGGTGGACAGAAGAAAGCAATCAAATACTATTTGCTTGTTATTCGCAAATTCGAATACATGACTAACTCGTGCTATTTCAACCAAACTCTGCCAGACTACCAAAGTATGTATAGTCTAATAATAATATAAATAAAAAAAAACATCACACAAACACATAACATTCTTGATCTATTATTTATTTTGTAACACTTTGATTCGCGTGTTTACCCCAGTAACTGC
Source organism: Spodoptera exigua (assembly GCA_902829305.4). NCBI lineage: Eukaryota > Metazoa > Arthropoda > Insecta > Lepidoptera > Noctuidae > Spodoptera > Spodoptera exigua. The sequence goes on along the minus strand of LR824618.2, from coordinate 12,886,785 downwards.
CAACATCAACAAATCAAAATAACACACACAAGTACACGAAGACGTATTCTCATATCACATACACAGGCATAATTAAATCTAACAATATTATCCGCGAGCTCATTTCGTATTTGTACGTCGTCATAGTTACATCCATACAGGGTAAATTTTAGTTTATTTATTTAACATAATATAAATAACACATACTTTTTCTTTTTTCTTTTTTTTTAAATAATACGTTGCCCCACATTAGGATTTTCTCCTATGTCGTGGGTGCGGTTACAAACATACAATTTCACATACACATGACACCCAGACCCGGAACAACAATTTGTGACGTCTAAATAATAAAAAGATCCACATTTAAAAATTAAAATGATTTATGATTCTCGTATCCCATTAGGATCTTGTTAGGATTATTTATAGATAATTATATTTCGTAATAAAAATGTTATTATATTATTTTTCATATGTGGATGAACGAACAAAGAACACAATTTCGAATTTTAAAAAAATAATGATGCGATAAAAAAATCAGATAACTGTTCTACAATTAAATCAAGACGTCATGTCATTTTTCTCCCGAAACGTACGTGAGTATCCTCTCAAAAAATTTACGAATTCAAATCAGTCATAATTACTTTTTATTACATTGGAGACTCAGTTGCCATTAAGAAAAAAAAATACTTTTTATTACAAGTTATTGGTTTATTTTTTTATTTTTTGTATGGAGTAGGAGGCAAACGAGGGCATGGATTAGCTGATAAGTGATCAGCGCCGCCCATGGATTGTGTATTTTGTATTAAGATTTTATGTACTATACCTTCATATCTTATTATACGTTTTTAAACCTACAGAATCTAAGTTTACTACAATATGTGTTTACTTATCTCACCTGTCGCTCTCATCTCTCCATAACCTAAAAAAGTAGTCTGTTAAGGCTTGAACTTGAAGCAATAAGTCTGCCAGATAATATTTTTGTGTACCTTTAAATGTTAATAAATACGATACGATTCGAACGAAAAGGTGTAAACAAATCGGCCTTCAACCGAACTAGTGTTAGGGTTTGCGCGCAGGCCCCTTCGACCTTGGAAAGGGACTGGCGCACGTATCATTGACGAAGGGACCGCATCTACGCTAGATATTTTGTTATTCGTTTATTTAAATAGTAGTTTTGTGTGTTTCCAAATTCCTATTCAAGTTACAGTCCAGACCAGATGCGATTAGTTTCAAATTGTTTCCATCTTGTTCTGATCTTCCATCGTGCGAGGTAATTGTATAACTTGGTGAAGCAATTATTTAAGTCTTTTGACATATAGGTAGGTAGGTACCTACCTACTATAATATCGTACAGAATATACAGATCTTGGATTTTCTCTTGACTGTCTGTCTAGTTTAAAAGACGTCTGGTCATCCAAAATGAAAAGAGCTAGTTTTGTGAGCTTGTGTTTAGTTAGTAAATCTTCCTAATTCAGTTTAAAGTAAACATGTTCTATCTAACGATCAGCCTCTTGTTGGTGAGCTACTTCCGTGTGGTTTCGCCATTGTTGAATTTAATGACCCTATAAATATTTTCACGCCGTGATCCACCAACGGCGTCTGAATTAAGTCATAAAAATAAAATAAAATTAGGGAAAGGAATAAAACTAACGTTGCTGTGATGTTATCCGTTTAAAATGTTGAGCTTCTTTTTGTATAGGTTATTTTTTTTTGTAGCCATCTTTAAAACGCCGTGAAAGCAATATGTCTAACATTTTTCCATAAATAACCACATTTTTTATGACAAATATTTTTTTCTTTATTAAAAGTAGTCATATGTAGTTCAATAGCATAATACTAAAACAATATATGAAATATACTTAGCTACAGGTAATAAAAATACGGTACCCGGCGCCATAGTGATGCGGCTGCATCATTTACATAATCGACTAAATTACTCGCTACCGTTTATAAGTCCACTATTTATAGATCAATTAAAAACAATGAACTTTAATAACAGGTTGTATGATAATTGCAATTATTTTTGTTTTTTCCTTTTGATTAAGAATACCGACCGACACAGATTTATAAAGCGTGAAATTACGATTTGAAGGTCTTAAAATTCATGTGTAAACGAATGTTTAAGATATAATATTTTAAAGCCGTATTAGGCTTTTAAAACTTAAACCGGCGTCTTCTCGTCGAGATATTACGTTGTTTACGATAACAAAGCGACGACGCGACGGCCACTAAAACTAATTTTGTACGTAGGAAGTGTTTTTATGCTAGCTAACTAGGCAGAACCGCAATGTAAAAAAAAAACAATATTTAAAATTCGAAGACGTTTACAGTTTTGGCGGCAATGCTTTTGGTATTTTGTTTTCGCACTATTACCAGCCAGCAATCAGTATAACATTATTTTTATTTGATAGATCATAGGTATTTCTGTGTGTTATTTTCGACCTGTTTATGCCGATGAAGTGTTTTTCGCGGGCGATGATCTCATAAACTCATTGTTTCGTACAAAATGTTTATTTACTATACACAGTATCCATGTATTTACTTACTTTTACAGGTGTTTCTTAGATTCACATTTTTTAAAGCGGTAAAACGCAAAACCGGCCTTGAAACTGCGAATAACTATTGTTATTTAAATTTTAGTCAACATGAAAAACAATAGTGCTAATCAAATTTCTATTAAATTTGTTATTCTTGTTTTATCAATGTGATCTACGAAAACCATTAAACGTGTTTTAAGAAAACAACTAACAAAGCGTAACTATTTTTTACAGATTCATTAATAAATAAAAAAAAAACGATTAAAGAAAATATTACGCAGTTTATTCTTAATAAAGATAAAAATAACGATTCTTTATTTAGATTCAACCAAATGTCGCAAAGTTTTGTAAGTACAAGAATATAATTTTAAATGTAATAAAACTTGACACTGAAAACGTGAAAATAGGTAGTTAGTCATTTCATAATGATTTATTGTCTAGTCTAGACTCTATTGCCACAGATTCTCAATCTTTACGTTGCATTTTACGACACATGCATATGCGTACGGCTTTAGGTATTCTATTTCTTTTTTCAATGTGACACACCAGAAACTTTTAACCACCAGAGATCGCTGCGTAAATCGTTAAAATTAATTTTATAGCTTTTGCCAATTGATTGTTTTGCTGCCGATTATTATGAATATTATTTTACAAAGGCATTGTTACCTTAGCATTATAAGCGTGTACGTGTTTATGCCTAGTAGCTACTGATAAATTTTAAGTTAAGAATAAAGACAAATCGACATTTATCGTAGGTAGGGTTTTTGGTTGGTGTTTCTTTTTTGTTATTAGTACCCGATCGTTAAACTAAATGGTGAATAAAGAAAAAAGGCATTTAAGTCCTTACATGTTTAAAAGGCAAACCTTTTTTTAGAAAAGACTTATTACGTACCTACTTCAAGACGCGCTGCTCAATTCAAGATACGCGGCAAGATTCTACTACGGTATTTTCTAACATTGCCATCTGTCAGTTATAAATGACATTATTTTTAATATTTTTAAATGACCAAAATCCATCAAGATTATCTTGATAAGTCGTAATTTGTATCAGCTACTTCCATTCACAAAACCCGTTTTCCAAGATGTGTGGGTACAAACAAAACTAGATCAGTTCCAAGTTCTAAACATAAATTGCTTTTAGCCTAACACATGAAGTCGATGCTATCAACAAACCAGCTCCTAATAAACACGTATAATGATGTCACTTTAAAGACGAGAACACTGCTTCCTAAAACGCTATTAAGATGCACACGGGCGATTTTGAAGGCAACTATCGCTCTTTTCACAGACGCACGGAATGCAGAAAATAGTATGCGTGACTAAGTATTTTTTATAGTTTAACAGTTCTGGGGGTAACCATGACATTCAAAGTAAGACTGTTTTAATCTTACTTCAGTGTGGGTAAGAGACAGGGCTAGACAACTTGTATAGTTCTTTCTCTTATCCACACTGAAGTAAGATTAAAACAATCTTACTTTGAACGTCATGGTTAGCCCCCTGATTGATATCAATACATATTAAAAAATAACCTTGCCCTACATTATGATTTTCTCCTGTGTTGTGGGTGCGTTTACAAAACATACAATTTTACATTATAACATTTTATGAATTATACAAAGAGTTGTTCCGTGCGAGAATCGAACCCATGACATTTTACGCGGCTGTAAGACGTCAGTTGCCTAACTACCGCGTCAGATGTGCAGTATTACTTTAAGTATAAAAAATTAAAATTAAAGTATAGGTTTTACGAATTTCCTAACGTTTAAGATAAAGCAGTGAATTTCAAATAGGTAGTGGGAATATATTTAAATTATTCATCACTTTATATGACAATTATAGTATGTTAAATATTGATACAGGAAACAGTTGATAAGATAGCCGATATCAATGTTGTCTAGACTGCAAATAATATCTCACAGTGACATCAAGGCCACACTTTTGTTTTATACATAAAAGGAAGGTTGCATACTTACATAAATACATTGTATACACATTCATCTTTAATTCCAAAAATATGTAATATGTTTAAATATTTACGACTTGAAAAGAAATTCAACCATAACAAAAATGAATAAATACAAAAAAAACTTTCGTAAAACATAACTAATAAATAGTTACGGCTATTAAATTATCTTTCTAATCCTAAGTAGAAGTGTATTAGATTGTATGAAAGTATGTTTAATATGGGGTGCGCGCAGAAGACCTCCCCGTGCGTTCGGCGGCTGCTGGTCCCTTGCGAATACGTCCGGGGGGAAGAGCAGTCGTTGGACCGGTGCACCCTGGGTACGGACAATAATCTCTTCGCGTAGTGCAGCGTAGAGGAGTATTATTGTCCGGAGCTAACTTCTGCAGGAGGGATCGCTCCTGCCCCGTCGACGTAGTTGATTAGGTAAGGACGCGGCCACACCCGCTTCGACGCAGGCGCGTCGATGCGGGGTTTGTTTGTCTCCTCGTTCATTGAGGAGCAAATGTTTCGGCGGGTCCGCTGAGTCGGGTTGGCCGGACAGCGGACGGAGGTATGTCTTAATGCCGCCGTCGGGGGGCTTGGCTTTGCCGCCCGGCCCCAGAGGAAGGACACCTCTAAGATAAAAAACCACCCAATCCCAAGTTTCGGGAGCGCGGCGAGGGGATGAATGGCCGTTGGGTGTACGGTCGTTAGCGCTTCCACCTGCTGGTACCTGCCGCCCCCAGCAGTATGTAGGCTTACCCGGGTACCTAAGCCTCTGCCCGGGGTTGACCATTACTTGCTTTGTACTCGTGGGAACAATATGGAGACCCTAACAAATAAAATACCAACAAAAAATGACGAGGTGGGTGAAACAGTACCAATGGTACTAATCGAGCGGAAAGGTGTTCTGTCGGACTCAGATAGCGTGTCAAGCCATATGAGTGTGACGAGCGCGGTGAGCGGTAATTTAAAACGCTTACGCAAACGCCCAAGAGAAGGTGCAGACTCAGGGTCGGAATCGGGCCTGAGCGATATAGCGATGCCGGCCCCCAAGGTCGGTGCTAAAAAAGGAGGAAGAGGTAGGCCCGCCACCACCGGCAAATATGTTGGTGTTGGCCTATCCAGGCGTGAGGCTGCGGCTGCAGCGAAAGCCGCAGCACTCGCCGATAAACTATGGGAGGATGAGCGGCAAATAGCGGCTCTGACGAAAAGAGTGACGGAAGGGAGAGTCAGTCGCCTGTCGGAGTCCTCAGCTGTCGTCTCGGATGTAGGAGTCGAGGCAGAGGATCTTCCTGCCTCCGACCTAAACCAAAGGCTGGTTGACGCGGTTGCAGCAATCAGGCAGGTGAGCAAAGTCTCAAAGGGTCTTAGCGGCTGCAGCAAGAAGGCACTTAAAGAGGCCACGGCCTCCATTCTGGAAAGTACTCAAGTACTATTAACACGTACCGTTACAGAAGAGACGGCCCTGCTGCGGGCCCAGAACAAAAAGCTCGCAGCACAAATGGCGGAGCTCCGTAAGGAGCATGAGGAGCTCAAGGCCGAGATGGTCAACTTCCGCCGAGAGCACCTCAGGCAAGAAGTGGGCCTTGCGCTCCCGACGCAGCAACCGCAACCGCTGTTGCCATCACAGGAGACCGAGTTGACTCGCCTGATCCGTAAGGAGATGGCAAGTTTTAACGCGCGCTTCTCGGTCCTGGAGGGGAAGATTCTGCGTCCACCCCTAGCTGCAGACCAGCGCAGCACTCCAACATATGCTGCCCAAGCCGCAACGCCCCGTGCCGCCCAACCGGCACCAGCGGCGGCTGCGACACAAAAAAGAACTGCCGCCTCGCAAATGAAAACTGCGGGGCCACAATCAAATAGGCAGTCAACAAAAGAGGCCAAAAAGACAGGGGCCACTGCTCGGCCAGCCAAGCGGGAACCCGCTACTAGATCCGAAGCGGAGTGGGCGGTAGCAGGCGCCGCCAAAAAGACCAAAAAGGCACGCCAACGGGCCAAAAAACAGGCCCAGAAAGAAGAGGCGGCTGCGAAGCGCCAAAACGCGAGGCTCAGCTCTCCCCGCTCTACAGCAGTGGTACTCACCCTGCAGCCAGGGGCAGAGGAGCGGGGCCTTACCTACGCCGGGATTCTAGCAAAGGCGAAAGCCGAGATTTCGCTGAGCGATCTCGGCATTACGGGTCTCCGATGTAAGACTACAGCTACCGGTGGCCGCTTACTGGAGGTATCGGGAGCTACCAGTGGCCCCAAAGCCGACGCTCTCGCCGACAAACTCAGGGCGTCTCTAGGCTCGGAGGAAGTAAGAGTGTCCAGGCCAACCAAGTGTGCAGATCTGCGTATTTCAGGCCTGGACGACTCCGTTACGCAGGAGGAGGTCACCGCTGCCATCTCCAAGGCAGGAGGATGCCCGCCGGAACAAATCAAGGCGGGCACGATACGTCGAGGTGTCTCCGGTCTCGGGACAACTCTCGTCAGCTGTCCCGTAGCGGCGGCCAAAAAGATCCAAAACAAGCGGCTCTTGGTTGGATGGGTCTCAGCGCAGGTCGCATTTTTAGCTCCCAAGCCCTATCGGTGTTACCGCTGTTTGGAAGAAGGACACGCAGGGGCACGGTGCACCGCGGGCGTAGACCGCAGCCAAATATGCTTCCGCTGCGGTCAATCCGGTCACAAGGCTAGCACTTGCACTGCCAAGCCGCACTGCGTTATCTGTGCGGCATCTGGCAAGCCAGCCGACCATCCGACCGGAACAAAGGCCTGTGCCAGGCCCAAGAAGAGAAATGCCAGGAGACAGCCGGTTCATCCGCCAGCTAGTATACCGGTCTTGATGCAGAAGGAAACCAGCTCGTCGCAGCCGGTTCACCCACCGGTTGCGGCAGATCATCCGCCGAGCGCTGGGGAGGAGGCAACGGCCATGGACACTCAATAATGGCCTTACGTCGTCTCCTCCAAGCCAACATAAACCACTGCGCCAGGGCTCAGGATCTCTTGCTCCAGAGCATGGCGCAGTGGTCGATCGACGTCACAGCTGTCTCTGAGCCATACTTTGTGCCACCCAGGGATGACTGGGTGTGCGACACGAACCGCTCGGTGGCACTGATTATGAGGTCTGCCGCCGACACCCTTCCCTTCGAGGCCGTCACCCGAGGGCGGGGCTATGTCGCGGCAGTTTGGGGAAATGTTATGGTCGCGGGGGTATATTTCCCCCCCAGCCTATCTCTCGCCGACATGGAGGATATTATCTCAGAACTGGGCACGGTCGTCAGTCGCAGCCATCCTCGTCCCGTGATCGTTTTAGGGGACTTCAATGCGAAATCTACTGTTTGGGGTTCCCCGGCTACGGATGCACGGGGCGAGTTAGTGGAGGAGTGGGCGGTCGAGCAGGGCCTGCTTCTCCTCAACCGGGGTTCCGTGCAGACGTGCGTGCGGCAGCGAGGTGGGTCTATAGTGGATCTGTCCTTTGCTAGCCCCACTCTCGCACGCACTGTCCAGGACTGGCATGTCTTGGAGGAGGTAGAGACACTGTCCGACCATCGATATATTCGATTCAGCGTCTCTGCCCAGACCTCGGTTGGGCCGGTCCAAGCGACCCCGGTGGGCGTTGGAGATGGTCCGCGTTGGGCGCTAAAGCGGCTGGACAGGGAGGCTCTCTTGGAGGCTTCTATTGTCAAGGCCTGGTTGGACTCTCCAGACAGGCCTAGTGACATCGACGATGAGGCAGAGTGGTTCCGGGAGAGCATGTCGCACATCTGCGACGCTAGCATGCCCCGAGTCCGGCCGCTACCATCCAGGCGCCAAGTATACTGGTGGTCGCAGTCGATTGCGCAACTACGCACCACTTGTGTGCAGGTGCGACGCCAGTATGCAAGGTTCCGAAGACGACGTCGCCGCCCCTTTACAGCGGCGGCCGAACAGGAAGAGGCGGAACTGTACAACCACTACAGAGAGGCGAAAAGCGCCCTCCAGCTGGCCATTGTCCGGGCAAAGGCCCAGGCCAATGCAGAGCTGCTGAAGACTCTGGACCGAGATCCATGGGGACGCCCCTACCTTATGGTACGGGGCAAGTTGCGCCAATGGGCCCCCCCACTGTCCCGGAGTCTCCAGCCGCAGCTGCTGGAGGAGGTGGTGTGTGGGTTGTTTCCGACAAGACCGGAGCACACACCACCGGCTATGGTTCCGCCTCATGATTCGCCCGACGCGGACAACGAGACTGACGACGACGTGCCCGAAGTGACCCGGGTAGAGTTGAGAGTGGCGGTGGCTCGCATCAAGAACACCGCCCCAGGGCCCGACGGCATTCCAGGCCGTGCATGGGTCCTGGCTTTGAGAACTCTCTGGCCCCGACTAGCGGGGCTCTTAAGCGCATGTTTGGAGCGGGGCCAGTTTCCAAGCCGGTGGAAGACCGGAAAGCTGGTCCTGCTGAAGAAGGCGGGGCGCCCCGCAGACTCCCCATCTGCGTACAGGCCGATCGTGTTGCTGGACGAGGTGTGTAAGATCTTCGAGCGGATCATTGCCGGCCGCCTCGTCCAGTACATGACCAGGGTGGGGCCGGATTTGGCGGACAACCAATTTGGTTTCCGCCAGGGGCGCTCTACAGTGGATGCGATCATGCGCGTGAGGGTCCTGGCAGAGGAGGCAGTCGCCCGGGGTGAGGTGGTCTTGGCGGTGTCGCTCGACATCGCTAACGCTTTCAACACCTTGCCCTGGAGTACCATCCGAGAGGCACTCCGGTATCACGGGGTGCCGCGCTACCTCCAACGCATTGTCGGGGCCTATTTGTCGGACAGGTCGGTGGTGTACCCGGGTCGAGAAGGATGGGGTCGGCGAGAGACGTCGTGCGGCGTTCCGCAGGGTTCGGTGTTGGGGCCGCTCTTGTGGAACGTTGGCTACGACTGGGCTCTGCGCGGTGCGCTACTCCACGGCGTCGGCGTCATTTGTTACGCCGACGATACGCTAGTTACAGCGCGTGGGAAGTCGTACCGGCAGGCGTCCATACGCGCGACTGCTGGTGTCGCGCACGTCGTGGGTAGGATCCGGCGGCTGGGCCTAGAGGTGGCATTGCACAAATCGGAGGCCCTGTGTTTTCATGGGCCGAGGATGAAGCCGCCTCAGGGGTCCAGCATCATAGTAGGAGGGGTTTCCATCGCTGTTGAGTCCACGATGAAGTACCTCGGACTCGTTCTCGACAGACGGTGGAATTTCGGGCCGCACTTTACACGGCTCGCCCCCCGGTTGATAGGCGCCGCTGCTGCTTTGTCGCGCTTGCTGCCCAACCAGGGGGGGCCCACCTACTCCTCCCGGAGGCTCTATATGGGGGTCGTACGGTCGATGGCGTTATACGCCGCGCCAGTGTGGGCGGGAGCCCTGACGGCTCGCAACATCGCTGCGCTGCGAAGGCCACAGCGCGCGATGGCCGTCAGGATAATAAGGGGATACCGTACGATCTCCTTTGAGGCAGCGAGCCTCCTAGCCGGATCCCCGCCCTGGGACCTCGACGCAAAGCTCCTCGCGTCACTCTATTGGTGGCGTGCGGAGGCAGTCGAGCGGGGCGAGCGCCTGGTGCCTCGACAGGTTGAGGCACGCAGGGCAGAACTCCGCCAGGCCTTAGTGGCGGAGTGGCAGACGCGTTTAGCGCAACCCACGGCGGGGCACGCCGCTATAGCGGCGGTAAGGCCAATTCTACAGGAGTGGCTCAATAGGAGCCACGGCGCCCTCAGCTTCCGGCTGACGCAGGTGCTTACCGGACACGGGTGTTTCGGGAAGTACCTGTGTCGCATAGGCCGGGAGCCGACGTCTCAGTGCCACCATTGTGGTAATTGCCGCGACGATACGGCGCTGCATACGTTGGCGGAATGTCCAGCTTGGGCCGAGCAGCGCCGTGACCTGGTCGCGGCCGTAGGTGCTGCGGGAGATCTCTCGCTTCCGGCTGTAGTGTCTACTATGGTCGGGAGCGAGTCAGGGTGGAGTGCCGTCGCTATCTTTTGCGAGGCCGTGATGCTCGCAAAGGAGGCGGCGGAAAGGGAGAGAGAGGCTGCCTCCTCTCTTCCCTCCCGCAGCAGACGCACTAGACGTCGTAGAGTGGCCGACCTGCGGCCACCGTAGGGCGCGGCCTGCGGACGACAGACTCGGGGCGTCTAGTCGTCCGACCAGCAGCAGGCCTCGAGGCGGCGGTGCCGTGTTCCGCGCGCGCCTCATAGTGGAGTCCTGCGGTCGGGGTGACGGCCGCAGTGGGTGACGGGGCCCGCCTTACCATCTGGCGGGCCAATACCCGTCGGGGGGTTGCGACGAATGCTTCGGCGATACCCGCCCCTCCGACACATGGGTTATTGGAGGAACACCGGGTTGGTTTTTAGTCAGTAAGAGTCTGACAGTACCCTTCGCCCTTACCCCGAGGGCGGTGGGTCTCCATGAGGATTTTCCAACCCGAAACAAAAAAAAAAAAAAAAAATGTTTAATATTCTTTTACGCAATAACGGATGGACTGATTTGGTTGAAATTTGGTAAAGTAGATAGGCAATACCCTTTTTTTTTTTTTGTGAGGGGAAAATCATCAAATGACTTCTCCCGCCCAGGGCCGGGCAGGAGGGAGTGTCAGACTCTTACTGACTAAAAACCCCCCTGTTCCTTCTCCTGCTCTGTGCCGAGGTCGCGGTACCTCATTGCGCTTACCCCGCAACCCCGGCTGAACATCAGCCCTTTAGGGCCCCGTCTGTGGTGGTCGAATGGCTCTTTGAGGCGCGCGCGGAACGCTACGCGCCGTACGCTCGGGCCTGGTTCTGGTCGGGCGGCGAGCTGCCCTTACTCGCCGACCGCAGGCCCGTACTTACGGTGGCCGGAGATCGTCCCTCGATCCCCGACGCCCGTAGTGTCGCCAGTTGCGGCTGCTGGGGCGTGAGGAGGAGGATTGCTCCCTCACGCGGGCCGCCTCTCTCTTTGCGAGCGTGACTGCTTCACAAAAGGAGGAGACGGCGTCCCAGTTCCTCTCACTCCGCACCATGGCCTCGACTAAGGCCGGGCGCGAGAGGTCGCCGCCGCCGATCACTTCCCTGAGGATACGGCGGTGCTCAGCCCAGGCAGGGCATACCGCTACCGTATGCTCCACCGTATCCTCTAGGTGGTCCTCACAATGACGACACTCGGGCGTTTCCTCCCGCTGAATCCGAAACAGGAACCTACCGAAGCTGCCGTGCCCGGTAAGCACCTGCGTCAGACGGAAGGTGAGGACGCCGTGGCGTCTCTCAAGCCACTCCTCAAAGAGGGGTCTTACCGCTGCTATGGTAGCGTGCCCGAGGCAATACCCTGGATTAACACATAGGCTGATTTTATCGTCATACCACGCGGGCGGATACCAGTTTATAATAACAATCCATTGAATAGTGGAGAAATTTAGTTAGTTCTAAATAAAATAGCCAGCAACTTTTTTGTTGTTTCTAATAGTTGCCCGTCTGCAAGCAACTAATTCCAAATTTAGGTTAAGCACAGTCAACGGCTCATTACGACACATAGCAACACTCATATCTATCTTAGGCGACACGCTCGACATACAAATTATCTTTTTTATATCTCACATCGTAAACCGGCCGGAGTATAGTTTAGTTTAGACTTTTTTTATGTTTTCAATTCTTTGCCATGTGTTCACTGTTTTGTTTACGTGCCATTTTTCTAAACATTTCTACTTACGTTATTATTACAATTTTGTGATAGTTAGAGTTGCCATTTCCTCATAGGGCTGATGTTCAGCCGGTAAAGCGCGAAAGCGCAATTAGGCACCGCGACCTCGGCCCAGAGCAGGAGAAGGAACAGGGGGGTTTTTAGTCAGTAAGAGTCTGACACTCCCTCCCGCCCGACCCTGGGCAGGAGAAGTCATTTGATGATATTCCCCTCACAAAAAAAAAGGGTTGCCATTTGATGTTAAGCCGGCGAGACTGCCAAGGCCACCTACTACAGTAAATCACTTACAAGTACGTTACCGGCTTTTTGCATAAAAATCCATGTCCATTAGAAATTTTGAAGATCGGGGATCAGGGGTGGAGTGAAGAATTAAGCCCCCGGTAACCCAATTCACATGTTTCACGCCGATATTCGGCACCATTTTAATCGTGTCGAATATTTTTTTTGCCTACTTACTGCTTTGTTAGTTTACTATAGCATTAAATGTTGTAATACTAAAGCATATCTATAAAATCCTGACAATAAGGAACCACTCCAAACTATGTCATTTAGATTATCAGCGATTAACCATCAACAATCATTGTCTCGCAGCTTTTTATAGTTAGTACCTATATTTACGCACCCAGAAAAACATAATGAAATATTAATTTATTCAGAACAGAATGATTTATTATATCGAACAAAATGAAACACTGAAAGTTTTAAACTAAAGTAAATCACTTCTAAGACATGAATATCCGCTTACGAAACTCAATACGGAATTGGCAATAATTTACAAAACAGGCCAAATAACTGAATAAAATATAAAAAAGTATATTTTGTTAAGGAGTTTAAGTTTTTTCTTTTTGTCTATATTGATCTCGACGTGGGAGATAAAAATAAGCTCAGCCGTCATCCGCGAATCTCGTGTCGAGATTGTATAAAATTTGTATTAAAGTATTCATTTTATGACTTGACGTTTGACTTGTGGAGAAGTAGGTATATTTATTGAAAGAAACATCACTTCATTTAAATATAATTCTTAGTCTGATTTTTTATGTCATAGGATACCTGATGGTAAGCAATCGGCGCCGCCCATGGACAACAACAATGGCAACACCAAAGGAGTTCAGAGTACGTTGCTGGCCTTTTAGGGATAAGGAAGGAGGATGATATTTAAAGATTGGAAATAGAGGGATTGGGCCTCCTCCGGTGGTGAGCCTAATGCTTAATTTCGTATTCCACGATATCTATTTTTAATGGCATAATATTTTACATAGTCAGAGGATTACATCTCCAGAACTACTTACTGGTTCGAATTTAATTTTTTTTTTGTATTTGTTAGTCCATTTATCGAGGAAGGCTATAAAAACCACGCTCCGATTTGTAGGGGCCGAGCAGCGAGTGACACCGCGCGACAGAAGCTAGTTTAAGATATATCTATACTAATATTATAATGAGGTAAAATTTGTAAGTTTGTATGTAGGGGGTAATCTTTGGAACCGCTGGTCGGATGGCCAAAATTCTTTTACTGATAGATAGCTATAATGTTCCTGAGTGCTATAGGCATAAACATCACGCTACGATCAAATGGAGCCGAGCAGCGGGTGGACCCGCGTGAGAGTAGCTCTCACTCTCTGATATCTCTGATATATAATTACTAAAATCAAGCTTTTAAAATCTTCAAACTAATTCTATACTTGTATAAACCATAAAGTTTCCATATTTCGTTTAACAGGTGCGGCCCTATCACAAACCTAAATAACAGTAAGTAAAGCGAAAAACTTAGTTTAGTCGATTTATTATTGGTTAGCATCGATACATCGACAGTCGTATTACCATAACGAGAAGAACAACTTCGTAGTCGAGAATACTAAAATTAGTTGTGTATATGCGCCGGCGCCTATTGACCTCGATATGGGTAGAGGGCCATTAATTTGACAAGATATGGCCTCCAGCCACAACTGGTAACTCAGTTAACGATTGCCCACTTCATTTAATATGAGAAAAATAAACAATTATATTATGATAGCGTAGTTTGTTGAGTACGACACGACAGTCGGTAAACATGCATAGTTTCCTTGATAAAGTTGATATTTAAAAATGATTAATTATGTCTATGTATAAATTTTGATAATGACCTCATTTTTAGTTAGACGATGATTTTTAGTAAGAAATACGATATAATAAAAAAAGGTGTTAAAGACGTATTACATTTTATTGCATATTACTTGTTCAATCTATACTAATATGATAAAGAGGTAAAAGTAAGTTTGTGAGTTTGTAAGTCGGGGATAATCTTTGAAACCGGTGGTCGTAGTTCCAAAATTCTTTCACTAATCGATAGCTTCAATGTTCCTGGGTGCTATAGACTATAAAACATGACGCTACAATGAACGTCAAGTGGAGCCGAGCATCGAGAGAAACTGCGCGGGAGTAGCTAGTTTGTTTATAAACCAATTCGTACCATAACATTATCAATGCGATAGTGTGTCTTCTTTCGTAGCAGCGTACATACATAGTTTTAAGACACGATTGTTTGGTTGATCAGTTGCCCTTTGGCCATTATGATCTAAGCCACGGGGTGGAAGTAGTAAACAATAAACAACTTTATTTAAACGAGTACAAAACCTGTCCAGCTAGTTCATAGGTACAAACTAATTTTAATTTCCTTTGTGTCATCATATAAAAGTAGCATTAAATATTGTGCAATAATTTTATAGAATTATGAAAAATCAAAATTTTTTCTCCATTCTAGATAATAAACATTCCGTCAACTTTTCTCATTTATTAGGCTGGCAACATTAATGCTCAATAAAATATAAATTTGAATTAACAACGACCTATTTGTTTATTCACCTTATTGGCCATAAATCAGCAATTTAGGTATATTTGTAGAATTATAAGCATAAAAAAGATTGTGAATTAGGAACAAGTCTATGGATTCGGTTAAAACCAGTAAACAAGATATATTTCGAAACTCTTTCTGAAAATAAAACTCACAGATTGACAACTCCTTTTTTATTTTCTTAATGTGCTGCCACAGGGTTGTCGCAAACAGTGACGCTGTGGTTCCTTCTCTAAGTAATAATTATATTTGTCTTACTTTTCTATCTTATTTTTGTAATCATTAGATCAAATAACCTACTGTGATAATCAAGCTAAGAGTAAATAAGTACAGAAAATTTTTGTGATTTGCTGAATTGACCACGTTTTTGTTTAGTGGCTCCATAAGATACAGGATAGGACACAACAAAATAATATAAATAATTAGAATTTGATTTGTTTTTAAAGCTAGAAATACGAATCCCTTTCTATTTACGATCCCGAATCGTCATATACACGTGTCAGCGAGACAAACACTGCTCGTATAGAAACTTTGGCAACCCTAGGCAGTCGGCACGCGTCCGAAACGCCGAAAATATTCAGTATAAATACAATATCAGCTGGGGTCGACGCACTCTTTATCTTCACGCTACATACATATACCTACAAAGAGGTTAACACATCATCCCTGTTTTAAAATTAGATTAAGACTATTTCTTTAGTCTGTGATGTGCAGACTGCAGAGTCTACGGAATGCAGCTGAACATTTTTATTCGTTAGCTTTGTTCTAGTTCTTTCGTTTTCGTTAAGGGTGTAAATGATATAGCGAATCTAGTACCTACAATAGATTTCCCATTTCATAATTATTTGTCCACGGAGTAGATAGAATTAATGGTAAAGGTTTTCATAAAACATTTTTTTTGCAAATATGTATAAATGAAATGATTTTCTTTTACCACGGCGAATATATTTAATTTAGGTACTTATTTATTGAAAATAACGACTTTCTCACGTGAAAAAACTGAGTAAAGGTCTACCAGTTTCAAGTCACAACGGGACTCTTATTCATGAGAAGCGTGCGATTATATTTTTATATTACCTATATTTCATAAATCACGCTTAATTTCACGTTACATCTTACATCTTTCTCTCGTATTTTTCTCCCTTTGTCAATATTAAACGTCTTGTATAAATTATTTTATACTTCGTCTAGGTATTCCGCAATAATAATGAAACATATGCAATAAATATTTCCTGTCAGTTGTCACATTATCACATCGAATGGTTATTGAACCCGACATATTGTGCGCTCTACTGATATAACCCGAACCAACATTAACATACAGATTAATTAATATACATATAAATCATACATATATTTTGTTGGTAGATCCCAACGTTATAATGTTATGGGAAGTGACGGTTTGTTTTTAATTACGCATTTAAATATTCAAACATCAACTTTCTTACATGTATATTGTAAACCTAAGACCTAAGAAACAAAAGACCATATAAAAAGATATTACCTACCATTTTACTAGTTCGTAAATAAGAATTTGATTCTGTGATGGTAGTTATTAGTCTTTTTTTTCGAAAATAAATTCAAGTCAACCCTTTCAGGAACTTGAATGTCAAAGAAAGCTTAAAGATAAAGGATTAATCTGTCGGTCAGTCCTTTTAGTAAAGGTCGTTCCTAAGTGTAGATTCAAATGGAGAAGGATGAGCAAGAAACGCCATTAAACTGACTGACATAGACAAAAAGACATATTCGATATTTAAAACGTGAATGAATCGATTCAAATGTTATTATAACGGGATCGGTACTTGCAAAATGTTGCCACTGCTAAAAAGAAATTTAAGCCGGCTGCGGCTTATCACGAGTCATTGAATGAAAAATATTTATTACTCGGGTCCAATTTATGGTCTTCCGTGCCTCGCTGTTTCAGATTTCTGAGAAGATACAATATGTAGGTACTACAAGACAAAATGAGAGTCGTGACTCATATAAACATTTCTTTTTATTTATCGAATAAAATACCTACTATGATGATGATGACCATGGAATTGCTCTTCAGTAAAAATAAATAGCTTTTAATCTAAACAAAATAAATACTTAATTCAACATGAAATTTGATAAAATCTCAAGTTTTTAGAGTAGGTACTAATTACAACTAAATACGTAACTGAATTAACTGGGTACTGGGTTTCATACTAAAAATATGAAATGAAATCCACACGCAAGTTGCGTTAACACATAATGTAAAACAATGTTATCTCCGAAACAAAATATCTGTTTTTATTTCAACACAATCGCGGAATGTTTTTAACGAAAACAGATGTCTCCCATTTGTTTTGTTCACATAATGATAATTAAAATTAATATCTCTCGCAGTATTTATTCCTAGCATTGTAGTTACGTTTAATTTTAGTGTCGTGGAACAATGAAATGTTATAATGTCTTATGTCATTCTGACTAGCACTTGTGCCAATACGAGCAACGAGCAGTGAGCGAGGTCATTGCACCCGCTATACGTCAAGCTAATTGCATTATGGAAATATCAATAATTAATTAGTTACTAGTACTAATACGAGGTATTAATACGAACTACTAGTACGAGTTATGCTTGTCTGATTCCATTAAATATTGCATCGAATCCATCGATCACTAATAGTTCTTTATTAGTGATCGATGATCGAATCAAATGAATGGCTGATAGTTTAAAAAAGCAAACATTTTGCATTTGAATTTCGAATTTAGAATTCAATAATTCTAAGAATATTTTTTACTTATTTCATTCAGATTGGTTTCTTTTTTCAAATAGGGAATTTGAATGCCGTTATACCGTGTAATATACATATTTATATTTTTTATAATGCATAGTAGTTTTGCTACGGTAAGCTTTACTGATACTTTTTGTCGATTATATTTGAATTTAAACGTTCGATTACACATGTTTGTAGGTAATATTCGCTTAAACAGACTCGTAATACATTCATCATGTGTAGGTCATAAAGACGTCAAAACCGTCGAAGTTGTCTAGTCTACCACACCAAAGAATTTCAATGGTATGCAAATGTTGACAGTTCTAGTTGCCTTTTAGGCGCTGTCCAAAATAACTCGTTCTCTATAGTCGACTAAAACTTGCGCAAAAGTATGTAGCAGTAAAATGTTTGCAAAAGTAATAGGTTTATGAATAGTTATTTACAATTAACTATAATTTCCAATAAACTGGTTCGAATTAATTCAAATTTTCCATAGTTAGGTGTAGGTATTTTTCAAGGTAAAATATAAATTATAAGCAAAACGAAATTCAAATCGAAAAAATCCTACAAAGAGATTGCCCTAAAAACTCATTCCTTAGTTCATTTGGTTTACGTAAATTATTATTTATTATTACCAACAGATTTCTGATGATGACTTACAAATAAGATTAGTAATCCGATATCATGAGATTTATTTCAAAAAACAATTTCGACTGTTTTGTTATGGACAATAAATAATGGAGATTCTAGATTGAATATTTTAAATTAGTTATACATACCTATTTCATTTACACGTTCATATTATTTCAACGCTAAGCATAAGGTTACTGTTTCTCGTTCTATCCACTTTGCCTGACCATATAATCCGGGGTAGCCAGAACACAGAAATACCAGTCAGTAAGGATTTGAGTCATTTTGGCACGCCGACGCCGGCTCGCCCCACCCATGGCGGGAGCAGTCATTTGATGATTTTCCCCCTTCAAAACAAATCCTACCTGTCAAATTATCCCTGTACCACCTTGAGAGAGAATGCGTTTTTTTACTACATAGTTTTAGCTGTATCAAGTGTTTAATCATTCGGGAATCTAATAAGTACCCAATAGCCGGAGCCGGAGTGATACCTCGGCCTTACAGAATGTGTGAAGCAAGGCTTATGTTGTATTTATTCGTGCGAGTGACTGGACCTACAAAACTATAACCTTATTTGGTGTTCAGGGTGTTAAGTTAAACTGATACATCCCAGAATTAACCTTTCGTATGTTTTAAACGTGGATTCACGCGAGACACAATGTATTTTCTATTGTGTCTTACAAACTGACATTCAACGGGTTAAAAATCAAAAAATTGGTTAATAACCCCTTTAATTTAAACGTTTCAATCGTTGTTATCCGAGACACAATAGCCGGATTTCGTTTGGGGTTTAATGAATTAAGGATTGTCTAGCCATATGTTACTTAAGCGTGATACAGTTGATACGTTTTAAATTGTAAGTAGGTAGAAGATCAAATACCTAATTGCTTAGTAAATTACTAGCAATTGAATAAAGTGTTCAACTAACTATATTGGCTACTACTAATTATAGTTGGTTTTTTCATTGCAAAACTAACCTACATCAATTTAAGACCTACACATATTATATATCTGACAACATCCTAACCTTTATTAAGCCGCAAATAATTCAGTTCATTGATTGAATGTTAGTAAAAATAATTACCTCCTACGTAACGCATATAAATAACTAACTCCTACATAATGTTCTTTTGCCTTTTTTGCTACTGGTTCACAAAATAACACAAAGCTATATTATATAACCTTATAAGCAAGCCAATAAAATGGGTCATTACAGCGGTAGACGGATCACTTGAAAGCAAGCAATCGGCGCCACTTCTGCACATCCATAACACCAAAAGTGTTGTAAGTGCGTTGCCGGATTTTTGTGCGTCGTTAGGGATTGAGTTCCTTCAAAAAAACTAACTTAACTAGGTAACTACTAGCAAAAAATTTTTGGGATTTTAAGAGACGTCACTACTGTCATTAAGCTTCCTCTTCAATAACCCTATCTATTATAAAGTTCTCCACTATTCAATGGATGTTATTATACATATAAACACTTCACACAAAATCACTCTATCGATTAAAAAACAGCATTAAAAAGCATCGCGTAGTCTTAAAGATTTAAGCATACATAGGGATATCAGGGTAGAGAAAGCGACTGTGTTTTTGTATGTATACTTTAATATAGTTGTCAAGGTAAAAACCACATAATATTATAACAGACTAATGAAGCACAGGTTGATAAAATTGTCGTTTTTCCTCAATTACAGATGGTGATCTATTTGGCTTTCCCTCATTACCAAGCATCGTAAGTTGACACAACTGTTAGGGTTGACGTAAAACAGTAAAATGTTTTTAGTCGATTAGTATCTCACATCCGATTCGAGTCGAGTCCATAACATAGGAAATCGTTTCGTTTAATTTTAGCTCTACCTAATCAAAATTGCTAGATTATGATCACTGATCACTCACAATCCTGTTTGAAGATCAGATTATCAGTTTGAAATTATTGAAAAAGAGGAACCATGGGGCTGTTTGCTCGTTCCAAAGAGTAGATTCCTATGGAGAAGAACGATCAAGAAACCCCCATAGTTACTTTCTAGAAGACAAACGGACGGACAAACTGACACGCATAAAGTTAAACCTTTTGCTATACATATATTTTTTTGCTTGACGTTCAAAAATGACTGTTGTCGTCTTTTGAAATAAATGATTTTCTTTGACTTTGACTTTGAAACTAGTCTTACCTGGTTTGTCGTCAGGTCCCACTGATCAGCAACGAAGGAATGTCTGCTGTAGAGGAACACAGGAACCTGATGGTCTTTAACTGGAGTAGGGTCACTGTTCACCCTGACCACAGTCAAGTGAGTCGTTGTTGTGCCAACTGAGAACAAAGAGACATGTGTTTTATACTAAAGAAGTTTGTCTAGCAGATGTAAGTAATATCATTATATCAAACGCCTGTTTTCTGTTTTTAAAAATTATAATTTTCGTCACTGAGTTGTAAGTCAAATTTAAACAAAAAACCAATTAGATTTTCTACACAATTCGAAACTTTTTTCATTCATTATGTAGGTAGGAAAATGGGAAAGAATATTAAATTAAGTTAGGTTACACATAAAGTTAAGGAAAAGTTTGGTAGCTGTATTATTTTACATTGCGCCCTCTGCCATATAACCTATTCAATATACTGTTTGTTTTCTTTTAATGGCGTACCTAATGCAAAAAATATTTTATTGTTGCTAAGCTGAATAATAATCACAGTATTAGGAATCTATAACTTGAAATCGATAAAAGTATATTTTCGTTAATTAGTCGATTATTATACAGATTTAGTCGAATATTCAGTTGTTAAATTATACTAGGTATTCCGTATTCCATGTTATGTATTCATTTTTGAAAATATCTTTATCGTTTGCCTTTATCGAGGATCCACGTAGCTTACGTTGACGTTTACATATATAAAAAGGAACAATAAATAACTATCGGCCAAAGTTAATATCAGTCAGTTTTAATTTTACGTAAGAATGAAAAATTTAAAACCAAAAAACCTCTTTAAATATGAGATCTATTTTTCCCTTATCTAGCGTTTTATATTTTAAATAAACTGCTTAGTGACTCTACAATCGATTTATGATTGCTTGTGTGCATTAGAAAACAATGTAGTGAGCAAAAAATCCGTCTATAGACCGCGTTGCTAAGTGCACAAATTGCATAAAAAATATGCAAGTAGTGAAGAGAATGTGCGATATACTCTTAATCGATTAGATTCAATTCATAAACTAGGTAAGATTTTTTTTCTAATATACATACATGCATAGATAAAATACTTATATTTTTTTGTCAAGAATACAGTTTTCTAGTTTAATATAAGTTAAATAAGTTTTATATTTTAGTTGACTCGACTATCTAGAGTTATTAATAACACATTTTAGATATTTTAGGCCAAGAGAGGAGTGTAGTAAGTATGTATTTATTTTATAATTTGCAACTATCGTATTTGAAACAAAGTTTGGTTTATGTAGTCACAGCTGCAGTCTTATTAACGCTGATTAAACACTGTGTCATGGAGCCATTACAATTTTACGATCAGTTTGATAAAATTGATAAACTTTCAAGTAATAACTTCTTCATCAAATTAAAATGTAGAGAATCTTACTTGTTCTTCCGAGCGAGTAAGAATCTAAATTTTGTCGTGATCTTTAAGATTTATTATGTCTGATAATCTCTTTGCATACTTATATTATGTTTAAATAATTGAAATAACTTATTTGTTTAGGGACTTTTATAATCGCTATGCCTATGTCAGCCCCATCAATGAAGCAATGAAACAATGAATTTATTTTTGCAAATAGGCCATAAAACGGCACTTTTACACGTCAAATTATATGTGAAAAACTAGATGAAGCCGGCATTTCCTATCTGACTACTCTGAGAAGAAATGCCGAAACAAACTCAGAGGTCAGTCTCTTTTTACATCGCACCCTAAATAATAACATGTAATCCTACAATACTCATAGCTATGCCATGAATCTAAACAGACTATTCGCATCAGCACTACTAGGTTCAGTTAAAATCTTATGAAAAGTGCCAACTTCAAGTCTATTCAAGTTGAGTATTATCGAAATCATTTGGTTATTTCATTTCTGAAAGTTACTCTCTTAATAACTAACAGGTAACCTTCAACCTCTGATATTTTGTTTTAGCACTACATAGAGATATAGGAACAAATACGCGACAGATTTTTAAAATTAGATTTTTGAATTAGGTTTATATGTATGAAAATGTCTAATAAATAGTGGAGAAATTTAGTATCAGCATTGCACACGTGCGAAGACGGGGGGAGTCGCCAGTTTTACCGTAGAAAATATTTTCTAGAAGTTTTATAAGAAATACAGTTCATACAAGGAAATTTGAAGTTTGAAAATCTTATAACAAATTAAGAGCAAACCCTCTCAGAACGGAGGGATTGATAAGTGCCTTCTCAAATCACCCCTAAGTGGCGGGACTTTGGACACTCTTGTTATCTATTGGGGTCAGTTCAGATTTCTTCTTACAATAGAGTGAAGGTTATAACAGGACAGAATATAAATTGAGGGTTAGACTAATGTCTAACCTATTTTCCACGTCCTTGATATTTACTGTATTAATACACGCTTTTCAGTATACGTAGGTATTTATGAATATGGCATACCAACTATGTTTGATATCCAATAATATCCATGTCACATACACATTTTTCGATCATATTAAGGAGCCCGAAGAACGAAGTAGATAGCCTAAATCTACGCGAGCAAAAACGCGTGTAAAGTGCAGTTCAAAATATGTACTTTATAAATAAATTTCTTTTGATATAAAATCCATCGTTTCCCAAATCCATAAATTTTTAAAAGCCCCTAATCTCCAAAAGGTCGGTAACGGCAACGTACTCGTAACTCCTTCGTTACTGCAGGAGTCCACGGGCGGCGTTGATTGCTTAGCATCAGTCCGTTTGCTCGTTTGCCGTCCAATCACATAAAAATATCTTGACCGCAAAGCTGCCTTGTGTTTAATTTTCTTATCAAACCGCTTGTAGGTATACGAAATAAACATATAACCTAACCTAACCTAACCACTATAAAATTCAAACAATAAAATGTAGGTTATTGCGATAACAAGGAACCATAGTAATCGAATGTGTAAATATTAAAAAAGGTATAATACATTATTTTAATCAGTATAACTAATTAAAAACAGAACACAGCAACAAAAAAAAATTAACTCCAAAAAATACAATTTAGTAATACGTCCCCATCCCTAGCCTACTAGATAGTTGCAACTAACCGCGCCGCGAAAAAAAAACTCCCAAGTAAAAGTCGAACAGTACAAGTGTATTGAAGAATGAGAAATTATTTTTTGTTGAAATCTAATTTCAATGATACGTCTAGACGATTTTGCTTGCTTTTCTCACTGCAAATAGATTGCCCATTGTTTGCTATGCAGGTATATTTATAGAGTGATAGACAACTAGTGAGGGTGACGCTACTTTTTAATGAATATTGAGTAGTCTACTGTGGGTGGAGATCAATCTAAATAGGTATAAATATATTTTAATCAAGGCATAATGTTGTTTGTTTACTCGTACAGAAAATTATTTAAATCAAATATATACAATGTAAATAAGTGTTATGTTTATTTAAAAAAAGATTAGGAATAAAAAATAATTGTCTTTAAAAAATCACAAGATTCAAACTTTTTGAATTTAGAACGAAGAATGGTTGCTGTCACAATTTTAGCATTAGTGTTGCCATTATTCAAGCTAAGTGGAACTTATATGTGGTAACGATTAAGATAGCCATACAGTAAATCAACAATGCCATGTCCATAAACTATATGAAAGCTTACGGTACATTTCAGGTATCTTGGTTGTCTCATCAAAGAAATATAATGTAAAAGTACCTACTAGTAATCACTTTTAAGGTGACAAAACAAATATAATTTGGACTATTTAACGATTTTCAGAACAGAAGAAATAGGTACGTTACAAAAATCTTTTAAACATTTCACGCCTATTTAAACTCCGTCTATTAAGCTTATGGTAGGTAAGTAAACGAAATAAAAGGCTAGAAAATAAATAAATTTTAGTCGTGAGTAAGCGATAAAGTGCGGCTTACTTATTTTTTATCAATGCTTTATTTATAAATTATTATCTTTGTAGAAAAAAATATACGGGTCGATTACGGTAGCCTACCTAATTTCCCGCGTAAAGCTCAGTGACAGTGACATGGTCACAGATAAGTAATATTTGTTTCTTTTGTTTTTAGAGAACATTATCAATGTCCTGAATATTTGACACTTGATAGATTTAGGTTAGTTTTGTCGTTCATATTTTGAAATCTTTTACGGAATATAACAAATACTTACATTTATTATTTTGTGATTAAGTACATATTATTAGAACGTCTCCGTGTAGAAACAAAACTGGTTCAGTTTTGAGTGTAGGCAAGTAGCGTGAGGAAGCTAATACGTTCAAGAGTTAATGATACCCATTGAAAATGATAACGTAATCATAATCACTGTAATTTGTATCGTATTTAATGAATAAGATACATACAAACCGGTCGAGTTGAACTGTTTATTCTGTAACGAAATATGAAAGCAGAAACATAAAATCACGGCCAGAGTTTCTATAGAGGGTAGACAGAGTTGAGATGTTTGGGTACCTACATATTATATAAAATACAATTATGCTTATTTGGAGTGTACGAAACATTACAAAGATTGATTCTCCACGGTAATAGTAACTAGGTACTTATTGTTGGCTTTTTATTGTGATAAACCAGCAGACGGATTACCTGATAGGAAGCTATAGGTAATAACGCCAGAGGAGTTTTTTTTTTTATAAAAACTGTTTGAATTGAGTTGACTCGTATAACCCAAGGTCTTTATTTAAAATCCAATTGACAAGAAAAATCATCATCATCATCATCATCATCATCAGCCTGTTGTCGTCCACCGCTGGACCTCTCCAATTGCACGTCACTAAGCTCGATGTCCAGCTCTTCTCATCCTACCACTGCCAGCCACCATACGTTTGCCTAGACGTGGTCTCCACTCTAGATCACGTTTACCACAGCGGTCATCGGTTCTTCGACAGATTCGACGAGAAAAAATAATGTGCTTATTAACTTGCATGCATATGACGACGACCAGTTTTTTTAGACAAATCACCTGATGGTATAAGAAATCTATGCCGCCTATGGAGACACACGCAACATCCAAAGTAAAGAAAGTTTTTCTAAAGAAATCTCATAGAAGTGTTTATTAATGATGAAAAAACTGAACTCGACCAGCGTCATCTACAGTCACAACGAAAGAAATTTTATCTCACAATATGTTTGTAAACAGTATTACATAAAGACTAAATACATACCAGTACCTAGGTACATAAATTCATGTGACATCTAGCTACTTATCTCGAGTGTGTTTAAAGTGTGTACATAAGAATATTATGTTTTATTTCAAGTACATAGGTGTTATGTATTATTATTAAAGTATCTACTATCTAAAAAACGTGTCTATTATTATTTTTTACAAGGTCATGAGATAATGCTGTTTAATCTGTGGTGTTATATCGAAAATCCAAATTCCGTATTGCAAGTATGTGGACCTGTAGTGAAGTGTTTGTCTTTGTTGAGTCATGATTATTTGATATTAAGTCGCTACCGCTGGCTAAAGCCCTCATTTTAACAAGCGTTTTAGAACCCGTAACAGTTTGATACACAACCAGACAATGGATACCAAAAAAGGACAGTATACTAACTTATAGTACTGATAATTCAAAACAGGCCTACATATTTAAGGAAAAAGGCTGTGGGATTTTTACCTCTCTAAAACAACCCTCGGTGGCACACCTTTTTAACACCAGTTCCTCTAAATGACCATCCCGGAGAGTACTCCAAGTTACTACGATATTTTCCAAAATAACAACTTTTTGGTTGAAGGAACTGCATTTAATTTTTACAAAATAAGAATTGCAAAAATAATAACATTCAAGGTTCACACTTAGCCTTCGTCATAAGCAAAAAACAAAATCCATTGATCCCTATTCACTAGCTCAAAAATCTCTGATAGCAGTTGGATAGACTGGCAGACGAGTTATTACGTGTTGTAATCGCATAATAAAGAACTCTAGCTTATCTACAGATGATATTGATATAAAGATAAATATTTACCAAAAATATGTATCTAAGCAGGTACTGAGTTTATTGCAAAAATAATTTGCAAATTATATTTTAATACACGAAGTGGTTTATAAAGGCTTTTTTGATAGAAAGGCCAGATATTTTGTTGTTGTACCTACTAAACGTATAAAATATAAAACATCGTTCTAACTTGACAGATATTTCATTAATCAATCGCGGGGGAAGATAATATTACCTATCTTAAGATTGTTCGATGTCAAAAAATGGCTTCGAAGTTGCCTAGAAACACTTAGGTTGGTGTCTGAACCTTATATTATATCCATGTTTTATGGCTACCAACAACTTAATACAAAATAGCGTTATCTCGTTTCAGATAACAGGTTATCATTACACTGATTACAATGTTTCATTAGTACTTAATTAACTCTCAAAGATTTTGTTGTTATCTTCTGTTTACTTTAACAGTTTTGATTGATGTCTCGTTTTTATATTTAAAACTGTACTTCCTTGTTTCGTTTTTTTTAGTATACATACTAAATTGTTTAAAAATTTAAAATACCTTGACAATTTAATGCTTACTACTTTAATGGACTCATCGGTAAACAGACAGAAGTATTTCCACCCGAAAGGATGATGTAACTTGCGAAGACGCTTGCATTTTAATAGGTTCATACTCGTATCTTTTATAGTTACCTTATGCACATGTAGATGGCGTCTATGAATTTAATTTACATGCACATTTGCCAATCATTTTCATTGTTTTAATGTGAATATGAA
Source organism: Spodoptera exigua (assembly GCA_902829305.4). Classification (NCBI taxonomy): domain Eukaryota; kingdom Metazoa; phylum Arthropoda; class Insecta; order Lepidoptera; family Noctuidae; genus Spodoptera; species Spodoptera exigua. The sequence continues at coordinate 12,859,573 of LR824618.2, read as the reverse complement.
CACAGTAGTTAATTGTTTAAAGAAATTGAATTCATTTAATCTAGTTTTTTTCTAAACAGCAACGGACCCAAGTTACTCCCTAGGGAACACCCATTATGTCGGAAAGATATCCCTGTTGTCGGTAGTAAATACGAAACAGTGAACCTAATTACTGACTTCTTAATTACAATTAAGATGAATTAGAGAGTTTAGTAACATCATTGATCTGTTACTAAAGTCGAATAAGGTTAGTAACTCAGTCAAACGCTGTTGTTAAATCTAAAAAAAGTTGTAAATTAATCTTACGTAACATTAAAATATAAATAAGTATAATTATAACTTCAGTATTCGTTATCAAGTGTGCCATGGAATTTTGATAAGATATTAAATATTATAATAATTGTAAAAGAAGTTAGATAACATATATTCAGGCGAGATAGACAAAGATCACGTCTATACATATAAAAAAAAATATTCTAAAAGTAAAACGGGGGGAATTTGCATATAAATGATCAATGATGGCTAACTCATTTAAAACTGATATCAGTAATCAGAAGCCAATATACATAAGTAAACGATTAACGATTAATGTTTATTCAGTAGTTTTTGCATTGACGCATCGGGTAACTACAGGAAAATTTTGTACACACATAAGCACTTGGTAATTTTGTAAAAAGTAATATGCTATGACACTACTTAAAACAGCAAACTGTTTTACTGCAGCTTTTTTTAAACTGATGGTAAGCAATCAGTGCCGCCCATGGACACGAGTGCTTTGAAGACCTTTTGGATATTTGGGATTTGAAGATTTAGGTCAAGTAATTGGGGGAGGGCAAGGATGGGATTGAATCAAAGGCTGTTTCACGCTGGTTTTTATTGAGGTCGTGGTATCATTCTGGTCGAACTAACCCACTCGTACCGAAGCATGGGTCTCCCACACTTAAGTACCTATGTTTTTTTGATTATTGTATGATGTAATCCTATTCCTAACTTAACATGAATACCCCCTATATATGATACACCATCGTTAGTTATTTTGGAATGATAAGGATCGCTATATGTATTATGATTATATGGTGCTGTGGTACTTTTTATATGGTGTAATATTCCGAACCTATTGCATTTGTTGAGAACATTAAACCATTGAGAAGTTTAGATTTATTTGACAACTTATTTTAGGTTTGTGTGCATTTAAAATCTTCCTTTGATAATTGTTTTTTTTTTTTGCTAATAAATGAATTTAGAATTAGGAAACGTAAGAAGATAGGTTAATTACTTGTATGCATTCCGCTCAGTTAGTAACAAGATCATTCTTGACATACAAACTTATTGATCTTTCTCATGTCTACATGAAATCATCTTAAGTACACAGTAATAAAGGTTAAAAATTAAAAAAATTGCTAAATATGTTAATACTTCAATACTTCCTTGGCTAGGCGCTAATATCCGCGATTTTATATTAACACAAGTACATCAACCTACACCAATTCCATTCAATACATATTTGTCTTTATCTTTTCGTGATATAAAGTCTAAGTTGCTCTGCTGGTGTCCTTGCAGTACATGCTAATACAGTTAATAGATATCACAAATCTTTGGAAGGCGTGTTTCGACATTTGCGTCGGCACTTACTATGTATTATTAGCACATTTAAGTACATAAACTTGCTGTGTAAACAACACTGCATTGCATCATTGCAAAAAAAAAAGTGTGGAATTGCATTATGTAAGTACCTGCTTTTTTATGAGGGTAAAATCATCAAATTAGTTCTCCCGCCCAGAAGGAGGACACGAGAGATAGTATAAGACTCTTACTGACTAAAAACCTCCCCGTTTCTTCCCCTGCAGTGGTGCCTCATTGTACTTGCCTGAAGCTTTGATTCGAAAATTTTAATTTCGTTTAAAATATTAATATTTGAAAGACAAGGGACAATGGATCAAGAATAATAATAATAATCTTTGTAGGTGGATATTCCCGAGAGTACTAATTCCAGGAGAAATTTAGTTATTTGCTTAATAGGAATCATGACGATGGGACTTTTACGTAGCCTGAGAAAACAACTTTCATTTTCATAAAAAAAATAAAAAAATGACTTTTGAGGATAGGGATAGGGTGGTAGATAAACGATTTGTGTGATTTGGCGACGTGTTTGTGACGAGTTGCAAGTGAGTTGCCGGCCTTTTGGGGATTAAGGATTGGGGATGGAGGTCAGCGATGATTAAATCTTCGGTAAAGCCGGCTTTGAGCCTACACTTAATTTATTTTCACATGTACCTATCGAATCAAGTAAAAGGGTTGGTGCATGCCCAAAAGAAAGCGTACAAAAGTCACATTTAACTTTAACCCAAATATTCAATAGTCTTCGTTACAAATAAAAAAGGATTTTTACCTTTACTGTCACAGGGACAAAACACATTTTAGTTACTTATCCTTTAATCATCCTACTATTTATTCGACCAAATATAAATACATAACAAAATTATGGATAAACACTATTCCTTTTTACCACAGAGTATATAGCTTCGATAATCACGTATGATCAACGAAGCATAGCAGAAGCAAGCATAAGTCTATTAATAGTGTTATCTACAGAATGAGTTCTAGGAAAGGTTAATGAATGTGATTAAGGAACGAGCCCTGCTGCTGTAATACCGTATAGATAATTTTGTACTTAGATATTAGCTATATTTAACATACCAATCGCTTTCTTATTTTAACAAATACCAAGCTTAAACTTCATGTTTGTTCAGCATCCAAGTAAAAAAAAGGATATTAAATTAAAAACAAAATCTGTAGACACCAGCTGCCATACTTAAATTATTTTTTGACAATTGAATACGAATTTTGGCGCGAATTTTGTTACGGTAGTTGCCGATTAGTCAAATAGTATACTTTTAATGAAATGTCAAAAAGGATACTTTGCTATGAATTCTGTATGAAATCCCGACATATGACGTCGTTGTATTTTTGCGACAAATACCTAACAAATTTTTAATTTTGAAAAATAAGCTAGAAAACATGTAAACTTAAAAATATGGTTAATTTAAATTATAAGTGTTACTGAAAAGTCAAATAACTTTATTTTTATCCTAGGAAACTTCCCAAATCACAATTTAATTTAGTATTTTTGCTCTACACGCATGATTAGAAGAGGTAAGTAGCAGCTGACATTTATGACACTATTGTTTATCGTTCAATTTACGTTGAGCTATCGTATAACTTCTATTTTTATAGGCAAACAGGCGAATTTTGAATAGCACGGAGCGTTTTAAAATAGAAATTGGCTATTTGCATGGCAACAGCGCTAAGAACCAGGGACCGTGATCATTTCTTGTTTGAATATGTAATGTATTCCATTGTTTAAACATTAATTTTATTTCAAAGTAACAATAATGATTTATGTCACAAATACGCTGAATGCCTACAAAACGCACACTAGAAAATTAATTGCAAATACACACGCATTCATATTGTCGCCAGTCTATGAATCAAACAATTAGTAATACAGACGAGAAACCACAAATAAACCGCTTAAGAATTTTAAATAAAATCAATGTTACCATAATTATAAAACCTTGCACTAAAATGGGGTAATTTAAAAAGTTAACATGATCGAGAATGCTTTTAATAAATAAATCTATTTTTTATGTAGAATTTTGACAACTTTTATATAATTGAACAGCTTTTTAAATAATTTGCATAATATTTATAATACCTACCAATGATATTTTTTTTAATATATAAAAATCATTTTTTTGAATATTTACGGTTTTAAGAACATTTGAATGGCTATAGTTGTAATAAAATAAAAATTGTGTATCTAAGGAAACCTTTGCAAGTGAAATTCATATGCAAATATTATTCATAGCTATAACTATAACTGTTATTATTTTGAAACTGGTTTCTATATATATCTGTATCTACTTTATTACAAAACTACGCCATTTTATGAGGTTGATACCTACAGTAAAACTGGAATGTTGTTCAAAAAACCCTATTTTCTAGTTTCTACGAGTCTAGTTTTCTAAAATTTGGAGGAAATATAATATAACAATATAGTGATATTGATTTTCGAAGAGTAATTATTTTTACGTGTTTTGTCAGTGTTTTTTTCGGAATTTTATGGCATCTATCAACATTTACTTAATAAATTATTAGTAGTTTCAAAGTTCGTGCTACTTGCTAATATCGAAGGAAAACAAGTTACCTATTTGGATGAATGACGTTCATACACCGGATAAATTGTATATTAGCGCAGTAATACCAATAAACATCAAACTGTTATAAGTGGAAAAATAGCTTCGTTGACTTTTCTTTCATTTTTTTATGGTATTGGCGGCAAACGAGCTGACATATCGCCTGATGTTCAGCGTTTAGCACAGCCCGTTGACACCTACAATATCAGAGGAGTTGCGTTTTAAACGTTTTGGGGATTATGAAAAGGTTTGGGCTTCCAGTAACCTCACTAACACGGCGAAACACAACGCAAGTGTGATTTCACGCTAGTTTTCTGTGAATCCGTTGTATCACTCCGATCGAGTTGGCTCATTCGTGCCGAATCATAACTGTCCCACCCTGTACCTTCCCTTGAGACATAAAAAGTTAAAACTAATGCTCTTTTGATGTATAAGCAAATGAGACGAGTTCCAAAATAGACCTGATGTCTTTCTATTTAATAATCATTGTTTTTATTAATACTAGGTACTCACCAGTAAGTGTACACATTCTCCGACTGTTGATATCCTGCATCACTTGCCGCATGAGGCCGCCAAGTGCTTTAGCTTCGCCAGAAATAGACTGCTTCGACAGCCATTCAGTCTCCAGTTCCATAGATAACTAGAAGAGTAACGAAAACCTTAATGTTTATCTTCAAATACTGTAGCCAACTTCAATCAACTTTCAAATTAACTTTATAACTTCAGAAGAAAACGAATTTGATTAACTCAATATTTTGACTCTGAACTTAACAACATTGGAAATAGAAAGCAGGTATCCATTTAAACACGTCCATTTTCTGATAAAATAAACATCTAAATTTTATAATCTGAAGCTGGTCGTTAGTCTGTTTAGATTTTCTTTCTTTCAATTTATTCATATTATGTTCCCATTTCTACTTTCCTCGATGAAATTGTAAATCGAATTGTGTTAGACTTCAGAAAATAGATGAATAATGGAGTATTTTATTCATTTCTTTAAAGGAAAAAAATCCGTTACGTCTACTTTAATATTATATAGAGCCATATAGAGCTCGCTTACTTATAGTTGTCCAATACCATTAATATTAATGAACAGAACCTTTTACTTAGATGTGTACCGTGAGTTTATACGGTAAGTAATAGGATTTCATTACAGAGACATAGATACGTGGGTCCATAGTTATCCATACCTACCTATAGATAAAAAGCTCTAATTCCACTTTGACCCAAAAATCGAATAGGTATATAAAAGAGTTAATGCAATTCGGCTAAACAAATGACTACTTTGATTGATAGCGAACTGTAGTAATAACTTCTACTAACCAGATATTCCGTGAGCTTTTTGACGAGAGGTTCGAGATGCACAGTCCTGGCCCAGGCATCGCAAACGAAGCAAAGGTTGAAGTAGTAAGCGTTGCGAGCATATTTCTTGTTGTCTATCCTCACTGGGAAGCCCAGTATCTTTGACCCGAGTAGGGTGCTGTGAGAAATAAAATTGGTATTAGAACATGATTGGCATATAACATTACCATAGTATAATTGTGTCTCTGCAATATCTAGCAGTAGATGTCTTGTGGGCGATGGTGATGATCAGGTCTTTGGCTGTTGATCAGGCAAATTAAAGTTTCAAAAATTGACATTGAGTGGTAACATACGCTTCGTAACAGATCCGGCAAATGTAACATGGTATCGATGCGTGGTAAAAAAAAGGGCAGAGAAAACATAATAACGAAATAAAACTACTTTTTTTTGAGGAGAAAATCATCAAATGACTTCTCCCGCCCAGGGTCGGGCGGGAGGGAATGTCAGACTCTTACTGACCAAAAATCCCCCTGTTCCTTCTCCTGCTCTCGGCCGAGGTCGCGGTGCCTCATTGCGCTTACCCCGCAACCCCGGCTGGAAATAAAACTACTTGAACTCATATTTTATTGACGAACTCGTATTTATCTGAGTTACGCTAAGCAAATATCGAAGAAAGAACGTTTAACATGCGGAAGTAAACAATGTTATAATCATCAATCATCTAAAAATAACAGCAGTACACTGCAAAGAGATACTCCCGAGATTATTTACATTACGATCGACATTTTCAAACTGAAAGTTGAAAATAGTTTGTTCATTAACCCCTCTAGCTATTACTTTTACTTTTATTTATCAGGTATTTAAAGTTCAAGGACCGAGACAGTAATCTTTAACGTGTGATATCTTGATCATTTTGCTGTGCAGGTACACGGAAGGCGGCGAACCTGAGCGGAACGGTAACCATGATGCATGAATCGATTACCGTCTTTCAACTATGTACAATCAGCTACTATAAGTCTATAACTGATTGCCTAGTTGGTCGAGTAGTCACAAATACGGTGATCAATTCGGTGGTCGGGCAAAGTATGACTGCATATTCTAAGGAACTTTAGCAGAAATCTCGATTCGTGTCCTGTACATTGTTATAGGACCGGACTGACCCTCTACCTACACCATAGTAGTAACTACTCATAGTATGTAAAATTGCCGAGAAGTGGATGTTATGTTGCTTTAACTACCTACCTCGATGAGAATTAACAGGATTGAGCTATGTTAAGTTACGATATTTAAATCTTTCAAAAGTGAACCACAAAATAACGATGATTTTTATGATTGCCTACTTTGTGACAACAGATGGTCAAACAGAAAAACCAACGAGTTTAAGAAGCAATCCAAGGGATTTATTTACGTATGCTTCTATTTTCGAACGAAATATACTTTCTGCGACAGTATAATAACTACAGAAGCAAAGAAATATCATTTGTTTTAAAAAAAAATGAAGGTAGGTAACCGTGTAACAAGTATATTTGTATATTGTCAATATTCTATTACATGTTGTACAGTCAACCACTGCATAACAAGTGTGCAAAATCGTGCAGAAAAACAATTCTTTACACTCGTCCAACACCACCAATGGAATTTCGAATATGGCAAACCAAGACCAAATCTGCATATGAAAATAAGTAACTAGCTTATCTAAAAACTAATAAGTATTGTTTTTCTTCCATTTGGACATGAAATTAAAATGCGAAATAAAAAACTTTCATAAAGTTTTCCCGATAAAGTTTGCAAAATATTGACGTTTCTGTCATCACTTATAAATATTTTGCAACTACCCTCTGTTACTTACACTGTCAATGTGCATCTCTGAAGTTGTACTTTCGGTATGATATAATGACTGACTGTATCAAAAATATCTTTTGATATATAATTTTCTGGCACTTGGCATGTTATCTTCGGCCCAGCGGTCGGATGGAATTCACACAAAAATATACAACGAATCGGCCCTTCCTGTCCACAACCTTCGTAATACTTCACTTTGCCATCCATCATAAACAAATTTTTATCAACACATCACTCACATATTTATATTTACAATTAACCAAACCACAAACAAACACCGAACACTCCTAAATTTTTAACAACGTTTGTAACACACTAACATTATTTTCATTAACGTAAATATAAAAACAGTTTTCACGCGCTAATTTGTACACCCACTCCTTACGCGTATTAAAATCGACTGACGTAATTTTATTGTGGTTATTTTGTTGATAATAGATGACGTTTCTGATTGGTGTTGTCAGTATAAAAATAGTAGATTACCCTGCATGTAAAAATTCAATGCCCCGACATTGAATAAACAAGACTTTTTATATTTATAATAATAAAAAATATCTGTTTTTATGTTAGAACCAAGCCAAACTCGCTAAACAAAATTAAAAAAGGAAAAGGAATAGTTCATTGTTATTTATTTTCTGAACGAAGTGAATAAAAGTTATAAAATTCAAGTCATGTCACGTAATGTCACTCTTGTGTCACTCTAGTACTGTAAATATTTATGTATTTGTTTATTTAAATTTTTATTAAAATGGATACAACTGATACAAGAAGATCTTGTAAATTACTTTTGGCAGCTACAGGTAGCGTAGCTGCCTTAAAAATACCGAATCTAATAAAAGCTCTATTAGAAATACCTCCGGACCAAATGACTTATGACTTCGAGGTTATGTTTACAATGTATAGATGTTATTGGAAAAATTACAAAGTATAAAAATTGTTTCTAAATTATAATTTTAATTTGTAGGTGCACTTGGTAGTGACGGAACATGCAAAACATTTCTTTAAAATGTCGGATTTGCCTGCTCACGTGAAAGTGTATGACGATAGTTTGGAGTGGCAAGCTTGGAAGCAAAGAGGTGACCCTGTTTTACACATTGAGCTTGGCAAGCTGGCCGACATTATGGTGATAGCTCCACTAGATGCTAATACACTGGCGAAGATGGCTCAAGTAAGTAAGACATTGATTTTACAAAACTTTGTTTTAAGCCAGACTGTGTGCTTGTAAACAAAATCTTAACTAGATTTGACTATTGATTTTTCTGAATACAGCCATGGTCTATCTGGAGGTTTAGGTGGTTAAGTAAATCTTGGCATTTTTTTTTATATTAAATAGTTTGTGCAAAATAAATAGAATATTTAAATTCAGTTTATTAGCTAAACAAACTGCTAAAACCGATTGAGGTAAATACCTTGACAATGGAATGACTTTAATTATAAACATTTTTACATACAATTTTTAGACAACATTTAGATATAAAGACATGCCAAGATTGTTAACATTTAGTTATTTAACTAAACTAATTATTTAAATAGACTATAGTTTTTTAGAAGCTCATTTCTAATAACTACTACTATCACTATGTTTCCAGGGCCTTTGTGATAACTTACTCACCTGCACAACCAGAGCGTGGGACATGTCCAAACCATTGATCTTCTGCCCTGCAATGAACACGAGGATGTGGGAGCATCCCATCACTGCCCAGCAAATAAACTTGCTAAAGCAATGGGGCCATACTGAAATACCACCGATCAGTAAAACTTTGATGTGTGGGGAAACTGGTGTTGGGGCAATGGCTGAAGTAGAAACCATTGTTGAGAAAATCAAGAGTGTCGCTGATGAAAAATTCAATGTTAATTTTGATTAACTATTTTTCTTTTTAAGGTGATTTAAAAGTACTTGGATCTTTTTACTTGTTAGGTTGATATGAGAGTATGGAAGGTTTATTTAATAGAGTTGCACACTTCATTGTTATTTAAAAATTGAAAATCTGTTTATTTTTTGCATTTCAAATATAATATTTGGCCATTTTGTTTGTACTCAAATTACTTTTCGACAGTACGGCCGACGTATCTTGGCGAGTCTGAAGTTAGCCGTTTGGCTGCGCAATGGATCTTTTAGGAAGAAAATTGAGTACTGTGCTGCTAATCAGCTAACTTCAGACTCGCCAAGATACGTCGGCAGTATTGTACTCAGGCAAGTAAGTTGCTAAGTAAACTTTATTCCATTTTTATGATGTACTTTATTTTTGTTTGGTACTTAAAGAAAGATATTTAAAAGATATACTCAGATCTCACTTTCTTAATGGTTATGAAATCCACAAATTAGGCTAAGAACCTACACTTTTCCAAAATTTATTAGAAGTTTAAGATTACCTATTTTATTAAAATGTAATTGCTTTCGATCACTAAAAATTCATTTATAATTAAAGTTTTTTATGTGTTAGTAATTTATCTAATTAGGACCAAAGAATTGTTTCTTTTTTAGTAGTTATAGATTTATTTTTTATCTTTTTTTTATAGAACAATGTTATTTACTTTCTTATTTTGGTAAATATATGTAGATGAGAAAATAATGTAATTATATAATTTTATTTTTGAGTTTTGAATAAACATACATATATTTCCTATAAGTATGAATATGTATTATAATTAACTCTATGATTTGATAATGCTCATTGTATATATAGAGGCACTAACACACACATAGAGTTTTATCTAATCACCAAAGTGTATAACTCAATTACTAATTAAACTTGAAAGGATCTAATTCTCAAGTGGCGCCACCTACGTAGCGCAAAAATTGCGTATCACTAAACTGTCTCAACATAACTTTAGATATAAGGTGCTACATGACACAAAATATATACAAAGTTAAATAAAATCACTGTTAATTAAATGTATGTTTTATTTATTGCATCCGAATACTGTTACTATGCTAGCGTACATGCAATACTAACAAAAACTCAGAAATCGAATACATAACTATACACAAAACGGTTCTATAAATTTCTACTAAACTTAAATAGTTCCCGAATACAAATGAAAGCTTTTTAAATGTGTATTTAAGAAATACTTTGAACGAACAAATTGGGTACATAAAGACGTTTATATGGTTTACGTGTTTATAAATAATTTAAAATAATTTTATTACTATGTTATATTTAAAGCCAGTTTATTGCTATTTAATATGAGGAATAGAACTGGATAGGCACATATTATCAATATTATATTTAACTATCTGAAATACTTTTAAAAATACAGCTTATTATACGTACGTAGCGTGAAGAATAATACAATAAAATACATTCAGATTACCAAAATGTCCAAGAAATAAAATAATAATGAAAAACAAAACGCACAACTATAATAAATTAATATTAAATCCGTAACTCTATAAAACGATTTATTAACATGAAAAAAATTACTCGATTTTATTTCTTGGCAACATTGAAGGAATCTGTGTAATTTTTGTCTATGGTGGGGTAAAATGGTGGGTATGGTTGTTTATGGTAGAGAAGGTACAATCATCTGTATTCGGGAAATAATAATAATATCGAAAACGTATAACTTGAGAAACTGTATTGGCAATAATAATACATAACGCAATAATAAGACTCGATATAAAATTATTTTATTACATATCACGGTCAATTCGCAACTTATTGCGTACAAAGATTTTGTGCCGTGAAAAATGTTGCTATACGACAAATTATTTTTTATTAAATCGTACATTTTACTCACATTAATTTTCTTCAGAATCAAAATTACGAAATGACCACATAAATATAATAAAATGATTTAAAATTTGTGCAAATATTTTGTTATAACGTAACCCTGTATATTTTATACAACTCCCGAACTAATTATCCTTTTCATCATTTGTCATGACTTAGCGAAACGTAATTACAAGCTATTGTGCGACAAAGCACCTCTATTTTATGACGAAACCCGAGAGCGTACCCATTGATATCATTAACAAAATAATATATAAAAAAAATCGATTAAATTTTTCCCATTAGTACAATAAATCAAATTAAATCTTGAGCGAATGAAGTTTCGTTATTTATTTCAATCGAATTGTAAACGAGTATTGTGATTTTTATTCTTCAATAAATTTTAATATTTATTAATTTTATTTTTTCAATTATAATTGTTACGCGCCCAGGTAAGTGCTGAAGCATCATACATACAATATATTAAATCATCATCCACTGGATCAATTAAATTAATTAAAACTTATTCGATAATTATAATGTAAAAGTACCGATTTCAGGCTTAATATTAAATACATAGGTACTCTAAATTATATTGCCCGCTTAAATGCTCAAGTAACTTGAGTGAATAGATAATAATTAATATATAAAAAATACAATATTTACATTTTTCTATTTTAACGCGCATTTTTCTGAAATTGGAACTTTCACAGAGAGAAAAACGAACACATATTTACAATAATAATTAAATTAACTTATTCGAATTTCAAATCAGATTATTGCCAGATCATAAAAATATAAATTTAATCGGGGAAAATGTTTGTATACAAAACTTAATCTAGTTGGAATAGAAATGTATAAATAATATAATTATAACTACAGTGTCATGTAAGGACTATTATCAGATGCAGACACCCTTGTTTATTTATAACTGCGATACAAATAATACATGCAGAGACGGTATCAACTGGCTGGTCACACAAACTAAATAATGCCTGATAGCGATTTGAACTTTACCTGAAGGAAATAAAGTTCTTAATTCGAGACTGTTAAACTATCGGCATGAAAATAATTACGGTATTTTTAAATGCAAACAAGGGAGCCAATTAATATTACTTAAATCGTTTATAAAAGAAATTTGAACTATCACAAGTAGGTAAAAATGCTATTTTCATAAATGCGTAAGTTATATACTATATATTAGTAGTTATATATTACTAAACATCGTTTATTGGTTCATATTCGTGTATATGTGTACATATATAAAGACACTGTTACATTTATACCTATTTTCTATGTTAAAATTCGAAAAAATCGCGGTACAAAACCTGTGCGTCTAATTTTAAAGGCCATTTTTGATCTAGCGGGACTAACTGCCCATAGCTTTACGAGATTTCTCTATGAAATTCTATATTCAAATTTGGTCCTATTCTTTTTAATTTTGTGCTTGAGATTCGTGACTCAGTTCTATTAAAAAGTATTTTATTGAGTTTCCGAATTAGCTATGGGCACATATAAAAATACTAAAAGCTAAGCTTTCGTATAGAAAATTATAAACACACGTGTAAACGGTATCGTAGCAAAATACTGGTTATCGCTGTCGCGTGTGGAATGGAATGAATCGTAGGCGTATCAAAGTTAGTATACTCTTACATATATTGCACCCGGCTTTCAGGGTAATTAATTTTAAATGGCAACACTTAACGGTTTCGATAATCGAATTGTCTGTAATTGGACGTTTATAACTCCGTACCTTTTAGGCCAATTTAACTACAAGCCAATAACGTTGAATATATATTTAAGACTAAGTAAATGAGTGCAATACACGCGAAATATAAAATAGGCACATCGTTCATACGACGGTTTCGTTTTGTTTATCAAACATAGCTCTCGTGTACTTCGAAATGACTTCGTAAGTAGACTTGATGAGCTCGCAGCGTTCCTCGACCTCGCAGTCCATGGGCGCGGGGGCGACGCGGTACGTGGACTTCTTCCTGGGTTCACTGGGGGGGAACTCAGTCACATTGTCCTCTATATTATAGATAGCTATCGATTGCTTTTTGTGGACCATCTCGAGGTCCTTGCGGCGTTTCTTTTTGTCTGTGTTGCACCTAGCGTTGATAGAGTTAACTGCGTTCTGTACGGGGGATTCCAGTGTGTCACTGGAGTCAAGTTCGTATCATACATCCAGTTCCTCAAGTCCCTTCGAGAGTCGGTGGGAGTTGATGCGACGGCGATGTGAGCGTCGCACGGCGTCAGCGCGGCGGTAGGGCTCGCTCCTTAAACCATGCAAGATGTCCTCCAGCGCCCCGTTGTATACCTCGTCTTGGTGAAGCAGTTTCTTTTCGCCGACGGCCTGAGATTTCGTTTTTAATTCGTTGATTACAGCCTCCTGTTGACGTTAACATAAATTATTATTCTTATAAAATAAATGTTTAATTCCGTAATAATAGATAATTTAACTGCTATTGGTAGGCATGCTGGGAGCTAACTATACTTGAAGTAAAAACCTATTCTACGCATAATAGCTAAAGGAAAAAAGGCCGTATAGCACTCGAATTAAGACTTAAATTCAGAGGCACATTACAATTTCACAATAATATGAAACAAAAATAATAATCGAATTTATAAAAAGAAATGCGGAATTTTCTGACAAGGAGCCAATAATAATATCAAAACTTTGTAGCATTAAAATTTATAATATCTAGCTATTATAATGCAAGAGTCACAATACTACATAAATATAAATAATTATAAATTAGCTTAGTAAGTAAACACATTCCCTGTTAGATCCATGCAAGTTGCAAGTGCAGCGTTAAGACAAAATATATATTTACACTTCATATCATAATATATATCGTTAACAAACAAATAATTTTTGTGGGTTACCACACAGTTGTATTATTTCCAACATTTTGACAGAACAAAATGTTGCCAGACGAAAGGATATGTTTTACCAATAAAAGAATTTATCAGACGTAGGTGGGTGATTCTCCAAAAAACCTTAACTTTTATTTAACAAGTCATTATCCTCCCAGGTTTTTAAGCATCTTAGTAATTTATTTTATACAATATTTTTAATCGGTTGCTTGTAAGCAGTGGTGAGATTTAATTTAATAAAATAATTATCTGTGTTTTAATCAGCAGACTCGTTAATTTTCGGTTGAGGATAATGACATTATTAAATTTTTTTTAATTGATGTGAAGAATCACCCAGCTGTACTTTTGTCTGGCGAAAATGTAATGTAACGACAACTCAAAGATGGAGAACTAAAATCAAAAATTAAGACAAAATTAGTAATATCAGCATATTTTAATCTATATTTATCTCACTTGCACATACTAATTACGAGTGAGAGGTGAATACTGAGAGTCCTAACTTCTCGAAATAGTTTAATTGACTAGGTAGGACAACCTAGGAACTAGAATGGGGCTATATTAATAATCACGTCCATACCATGCTTCAAATCAAACCTAGGCATTAACACATTCAGTGCCCCCGACGCGTATGTGCGTGCGAGGAAACGCACATACGCGTCGGGGGCACTGAATGTGTTAAACCTATTGGTACAGTTACAGCCAAAATTAATGGACGCTCCAATATGTCACCAATTTTTTAACAAATATCCTCTTTGGGCTGAAATCTTCTGTATGGAAAAAAGCCCTTTTAATAAAATAAAGATTAAAAAAAAATATCATCTTTCTTATCTTAAATAAAATAAAACCTTTTGTAATGAAAACGTCACTCCCATTATAATATTTTATTTTCTCCGGTGTTTTTTTAACATTTGTTAACCAACATAAACATTCGCGTACCCACAATACCCGAATATAATAACAACAATTTGAAAACACAAACAGCTGTTCTGATAATAAAAATCGTTACACAGGTTGCGCAGTAGCCTGTTGTTCAGCTACTATTTCAACCGTAATCCGTAATCTAATGAGAATAATACTAGTCAAATTCATTACTTTTTACAAGACGTCAAAGAAAATTACTTTTTTGCATGGCAAGAAAAGCATTGTATGATTAATTCACTTCAATAGTAAAATACTAAAACTACTCAATCAATGAGAGTATCGTTTTTTTATTATATACTTTAAAATAATTTTTAGGGAATACAATTTATTTATGTCCGAGTTGTCCATTTGGAGGTCCTTTAAACCCTTACGATCTTAAGTTATATATCAGTATAAAGGCACGTCATGGTTCGAAGATTCAGAGCAACCACAAAACTTTGCCTCTAACTATACTTCGATATATTTATTAGGGGTGTGTTCGAAAAGGATACATGCATTAGAAATATACTTGTATATGTAGTTACTGTGTGTTGTGCAAAATGTTATTACCTTGCTACCCTTCGACAAATCACGTTTTAAAAACCAACACCTTACATATAACGAAATTTCTAATCTACTCTTGTTCTTTGGATCGTTTGCGGATCAAATGAAAGTGAAATTTCTTAAGTTAGGTATTGCACAATCCAGTTGGGGTTTGCGGTTGCAAGCGCAAAAATATACTTAAGCAAGAGACGAAACGGGGTAGGTTTTTAGTCAGTAAAAGTGACAGTTCTACTTGACCCCCTAAAAAGGGTGTAGAATCAACTTTTATATTGTGTTTAATGATAATTTTCATTCGACAGTAAACACGTTGTTAATAAACAAAGTCTTTGTCATTAAGAATTTCATTAAACTTTATACATAAACACACGCTGAAAATGTTGACATGAGAAAAACTAAACATCTCATGCAACTTTCAAAATTCATATTTACAACAAGTCTTTCAAACATATAATTATTATTACTTCCAAGGTATTTAAATAATTACTTTTCGCGTTAATACCCGCGTAATGTTGTGAACATGTAACGCGATAGTTAACTTTCATTTTGATCCAAAAAACAACCATTTCGAACAAGAGTAGGTATTCTAAAAACACCACAATTTCTAAGACCTCCTATATCCTCAAACAGAAGACTGTGTTTCCCCAACCGTTGTGCGGGTTACTATGGTCGTGTGCATGCTAGGCGAGTGGGTTATCAACCAGTCCAGACTTTGAGTCCCCAAAAACATGCTGTCTCTTTCTCAAGGTCAATTAGTCACTCCGAGGCCTCAATATTGATGTGTAAAAGGTATAGTCGGTTTGGGTTCAGTTTCGGGTCTCTTTTGGTTACAAAAGATTTTTTTAAGATGAATATTTAATAAAGGAACAAAAATATTCCGTTTGAAATTTTTCATAACATTATTACACAATTATAAAACATTTGTATAATAAAATTGAACTTTTTTTTTTACTTTTACATTTAGTTAATGTCAAAAAAACGTATAAAGATAATCTGCGTATGTCCAATCTTGCCTGGAAAGTTTTCAATGAGAAGTATCCATTTTGTGTACTATTGATGCAGTTTTATTTATTTATTATATTTTATTAATACAGAATGTAATTAAAGTACATTACACTTTATCTTTGCTCTTTAGGATACAAACTTTTAATTTATAGTTGGTTAAAGTGGAGCCCCTGTATAAACCAGACCACATCCATTACACATCATCCGAAAGTCCCACCCAAAAGGGGTTAGTACACACGCACACTCAAGTGGTTCCCCGTCAGTGTCAACTGAACTTACTCCTATAAGTTAGGCCTTGGCCTGAGGCCGGGGAGGCCTACACGGGCTCTAGACTGTGCCTCAACTGTGACAAGTGTTGCTGCAATAGGCCTGCGCTGACGGCCGCGTAGTTAAACCTCTGTGAGAAAGTTTATGGTGTTACCATCACCTACTACTGTATTTGGTAGTTTTTGTATTGGTTGATGTGGCAACACTATTTTTAATGTCATTAATTTGGTAGCTTTCATTGTTTGTGGTTTTTTGTTTATATTTCAGTGTTGCCATATCCACCGTTTGTTGTAATACACCGCCACCACTAAATAGCATGTTACATCATGTGTTTCATGTAATGTTGTCTACCTGTCACCTCCAATAACAATATTAATGCACATCACTCAAACATCTTTATGTATCGACTGCAAGTGAAATCAAAATCAAACCTGACTTCTTAATCACCTTTAAACAGTTATAAAATCATACAAAAATAAATAATTCGACTTAATAAAAAGATTCGACTAAATAATTGTAATGAAAAATAAAGGTGATTAAAAATTAGATGTAAAAAAAAACAAAATTAGTGGAAAATATGAGTACATTATTTAGAAAGTCGAGTCACTGGCTACAGTAGTCAGAATGCATCAACAAGTTGCACACTTTGATCCATAAATGTAACAAGTATGAAGACAAATGAAGAAAAATTTTGTGTGTAAACCCAATGCGAAATCATCATGTCAAATGTCAGTTTTCTTTACGTTAACACAACCGTAACTTAACAGTGTTTGGCCCTTTGATTGGTTGTTAAATTTAATTCACAAAACCCGGTAGTGATCGAAAAATTATTGTATTTTTTTTTTGTTTATAACGACTCTGGTTATAAAACATAACAATAATTTGTATATCCCATATTTGGTCCTTTTAAACCTTCCCTGTATATCCAGGCAAGGTAAAAGACCACAATAAGCCTTGTCGGTCCAGATTTCTCGAGTTTTACCGAATCATTTTTACATATAACACTAGCTACTCTCGTGCGGTTTCTCATTTGATAGTAGCGTGATGTTTTATAGCCTATAGCACTCGGGAACATTGCAGCTATCTATCAATGAAATAATTTTGGCAATCCGACCAGCGGTTCCAAATATTATTCCTTTATAATATTAGTATAGATTAATTAAAACAAAGCTGAGAACAGAGGTTGTAATAATCGCGTATTTTTGTCTATAGAGAGTATTCTTAAATCAAACAATCACAGTAGTAATAGATTTGATCGACGTGAAGTCAGCCATATCGCATATGTTCCGACGTCGGAGCATATGGAACGTCGGGTGCAAAACTCTTGCGCACGGCCCTGTGTGCATAACTTCATGGGTTAAGCAAGCCAATCAAAACGTCGAACGTCAAAAACGTGTTGATCGTCTTAACGTAAAGAGAACTCTAACTACCCAGTTTAAATGGTATAATGAAAATTACTAAATCCAGTTTTTCATTCAATGTACATCTGAAAGTATAGTAATCGGTCCCTTTTCTAGTGATATCAATTCTTTATTTGGTCAGGTATCTGTAAGTCAGCAACCAGCCAAGTTTATTGGTATGTAGGTAAAAAACTTAGGATTGATTCGGTAAGCAGTCATTGGTAACTCAGCTAACCAGTAGTGATAAAAGACTAGATGTTAGCGTCTTCGTAGCGTTACTCGCTGGAAGATAGCCTATGTGCGAATCCAAACTATACTGTGCCAATTTTCATCGAAATCTATTTAGGGGTTTTTAAATGAACGAGTAAAAAACACCCTTAATAATAAAGTTGTCATTGGAACACACAATTTATTAGTATAAAACTTATTATTGGTATTATACGAAATTGATCTTTATTATCTTATCTGTATACCATATAACTTGACTGATTGGACAAGACTACCTTAAAGTTGTAATTAGTGTGATCAAAGTGTGCACTCAAAACTCTACATCAAATTACTGTCCATTCACCTTGGAAGCGTTATGTAGAGCCATCGAAGCAAATCTAACAGTTTATGCAACATCGATTTATTTAGAGTTAAGCTGTGTTTAGAATATTTTATATATTTATGTGAAAGCTAATTAAGTGTTATGTATAAGGAAATTCCATTATTATCTATATATTATCAACAAAAAGATCTAGCACAAGAAACAATACTATTTAAATTCTTGTAAAATTGTTTGAACCATTTTGCAAAATATCAATCTCATTTTAAAGAGTTCTAATCTTAGAACGACCAAGAAATTCCAGTAACATTAATTCAATAATGGCAAACTAGACTTAAATCGCCGGTGGCGCCATCTGGGCAGTGCAAATTAAGGTAACCGTCTTTAGATGAAAAGTTAATTTTAAACAAAGCTTAACTCCCAACGTTTGTCGTCCACGGTAATATGATCTGTACAGGTATGTTCTTATGGGCGATAGTGGTATACCTGTTGTTTTTTCTGCGCGAGCTTGGCCTTGTTGGGGTCGACGTGGTCAGCTTGTTGCGCGGCTTGCTCCAGCCGGCGGCGCTGCTCGTTCTCTGCGTCTGCTTGCTGGAAGGTCACGAGGGGATTGTCGTAGATAGATTTTAACAATAACAATATGACATTAGGCTTTAAAATTCAGAATAGGAGATTAAAAGTGAATTTTAATAATTTAAATGTTACAGTAGCGATAGGCATTACTATAATAAACTTGTAGCAAATGAGTTGGATCCTGAACATCGGTCAATTGTTAAGATCCCGATATACATTTAAGAACTAGTGACACTTAATAACCTACACTATAAAACATATCTAAACATAAATAAACAAATCCATTATAATAAAAATTAAGAGATTAACGGTGCTCGAACCAACACACATTTTAGTTTCATAAAATTATATTATGTAAGTATAGATTTATCATAAACAGAAAAAATCTATACACTTTTTCTAACTTAAATGAATTAATGAATGGGTCGGTTCGACCAGAGCAATACCACGGCCTCACAGAAAACCGGCGTGAAACAATCACGGCGTTATGTTTCGTCGTGTGAGTGAGGTTACTGGGGGGCTAATCCCAACCTCGGGAGACCTGGCGATCAATGTCGGCGTTTATACGCCGGCATTCTCAAGAGTTTTTTTAGGTAAGGTTTTTAGTGGGTATACCGGGAACGACTTTACCGGGGAGTCCCACATAACCCTCTCCCGTCCCCCGACGGGCACTCCCAGTGCCGCAAAAAAAGGGCTAATCCCTCCCGTCCCTTCCCAATCCTTAAATATCCGAAACCCATATCCTTAATAGGCCGGTAACGCACTAGTAATTCTTTTGGTACTGCGGGTGTTTATGGGCGGCGTTGATTGCTTACCATCAGCTAATCCGTCTGCTTGTTTGTGACACTTTGTGCAACAAAAGTCACAAACAAGTCTCCGCTCTGAGCTGGGATCGACGTACAACACGACGTATGTAACATAATGGTTTTAAGTAATTTATTTTCTTACCTTGAACGCTCTCGTGAACCGGACGAGCAGCGAGAAGAAAGCATTGGCGTCGCAACCTCGGGGCGCCTCACCGAAGTACTCCACGCACGACGCGAACGAATCCTGCGGTAACATACATTTTAAACTACTGTAAACAATGAGCTTTTTAACAGATTGTTGGTACGACACGTGGTCGTAAACGTTGTCACGAAGAAATAGGATAGTTATCAGTGTTGTATTGTCTATGATTAGTAATACTAATCAGTGTCGCACTGTCGGCCATTGACAATGTAGCTCTGGTGCAGTGAGCTGCAGGACTGTGTACTGTATAATTAAAGTCAAGTATCCAAGATCCAAGTCTTTCAATCATATTACAATCAGGTAGTGGTGTAGTTTATTTGTGGTCAACGCTAGGTTTATTTGGTAAGTACCAACTTGATAAAAGCAATAATTAAAAAAATGGTTAAATTTTGTAATGAATGAAAAGTTTTCAGTTAGAAAGATTTTTCTTCGCACTACTATGGGTGCTAGAAGCCGTTCGGTGACCTCTTTCCTGAATAAAAAGTCTTAAGAGATTCGTCTTTTCGTCTTCGCCAATCAATGGGATAATGGTCGGAAATAGTCTGCAAGTCTTAGTTAAGTTGGTGCAAGTGTGATGACCCCTTCCCCTAAAAAACTTAAGAGGTTTAATGTCGCTGATCAATGGGTTAAAGATCAAAAATAGTCCGCGTATTGTAGTAAAGTTGGAACAGTACCTGCGCATGTTTGGTTTGGCACGAGAAGCCATACTACGTTACGACCGTGGGTTTTTTTGGGGGGGAGGGGGAGGGGAGCAAAACATAAATCTAGATATTCATTGTCGGTGATCAACGGGCTTAGTTTCAGAAATGGTGTGCGTGTGTACCTGTGCGTGCTTGGTCTCGGCGCGCAGTCGGCGCAGCTTGTCGCTGGCGTTGTTGAGGAAGTCGCGCAGCAGGTGTGGCGCGGCGCGCAGGCAGTCGCGGGCCTCCGCCTCGCGCCGCACCGCCTCCATGCCGCGCTCCAGCTCGCACACGTCGCCCGCCACGTTCTCCAGCGATACTGGGACACATCAATTACTCATCTAATATTTACAATTTTAAAAGTAATAACAAATTTAAACATCAATAATAGACTTTTCATTTCATTTCAGTCATTTAACGATATAAATTTATTTCCTACTTTCCCTAGCTGATTTTCAAGAACTGATGATGATATATGATGACGCCACTACGCGCTTTTCATACAAAATTACTAAAAGAAAGAAACGTATTTGACTACATATTTGTCAAATAACAATATTTGACGACTAATATATAATTCCAGATAGAAAAAAATCGAGTTCGGCAAGCACAATATCAGACTTCAAGATGAGAATTTTCCCAAAAACTTTAAAAATCCTAACCCGATTTTCTTATTCCCCTCCGGGTATCGAACCCCAAGCCCTTAACGGGGTGGTCGAAATCTAATATTAACGTCAATCAAGGCAAAAATATTAAATGTAATATTAATTAACTTGACAACCAGTCACTATAATCACTAAATACTATAAAACAAAATAGCTTGCTCTGTCCCTTTATCCCTGTATGCTTAAATATTCAAAACTACACAATCGATTTTGTGCTGGTTTGCTTTTTAATAGAAAGAGTGATTGAAGAGAAAGTTTTATATGGATAATATCATTCGTTAAATAGTGGAGAAATTAAGTATCAGATATGCAACCGTGCGAGATCGGGACGGATCACTAAAATCGTATATGTACAATAAAAACAAAGTCAAAAATCTCACCTTGAGCCGCCTTATCGATGTACAACAGCTCTGTATCGAAGTTCATCAACTCGGGGAAGTTCTGTCTGATCGTAGCCACGATATAGTGCAGTAGAGACACCCTCTTATCAGTAGACTTCGTATCCATTAACGTGTCCAAAGACTGCAGTTTGAAACCGTACGCCGGCCCCCGCTTACTACTATTCAAATAATTACCGAACGCAAGTATAATTTCAAGTACATTGCGTAGTTTCGTTGAAGATTTCACTGATGACGACCCAGAAATAATGGCATGTATTTGCGGCGTGATCAAATGTATGTTGTCGAAGAAATTGCCCATGTAACTCATGATAGAGAGCTTCGCTGATATGCGTTCTACTTTGGCGAGTTGCATTAGGAATTTGTCTTCTTCCGTTAGTTGGTTTATTGGTTTTTTCTCAGCGACGTATTCTTTGTAGGCTTTTTGCTCTGCCTCCGTCGGTACCATGCGTTGAAGGATCTCTACACTTTCTAGTGGTAATTGTTTTAGGTCTAAACTGTTGATGGCTGCGATTACTTTTTCTACGGGTGTGTCGAGCTTTCTTCTTGATATTGCTGTAATGGAGAACCGATGGTTTATTATAGAATAAGTTTCTTCACACTATCCAAAAGATTAAGGAGTAGTCAGCAATATTCAAGTCATTATACGTTTTCGAAAAACAATAAGGCAGTATAAAGCTCAATAGGCGAATCTTGATGTCAATGGGCGCAAGCAAGCACATCGCCAAACGAATCTTACAACAAATATTACCAACTTAAAATATCATCTCAAATCACTTATTCAATGTAAATGTAGCTATCTGTATTAAAAATAAATATTTTTATATTTAGCAAAAATATCACCAACTGAACTAATAATTAAAATTCTTTTCCTTTTACGGGATCACAAGTTTGGTATTTGGAAGGCATACGAAGGGCCGAAGCCAACTTGGACAAATGTGATAGGACCTCATAAGATTATTATTATAATAATACCTATATTCCTAAGCCTGGTATGTTCTAACAAGGACACAGTATCTGGTTTCCGGAACCTCTTGCTGGGGAAGGAGGCGAGGGTGTCACTGTCGGGGTCGGGCGCGGCCCCCACGGCGCCCCCGAGCCGGAACTTCTCTTCGAACTCCGCGAAGTTGATCCGCCGCCGAGGTCGTTCCTCATCCAATTCGTTGAATATTGTACCACGTACCTGTTCACAAAGATAAGGTTTAGTTATTTATCTATACCAATATTATAAAGATGTAAAATTTGTAAGTTTGTATGTAGAGGGTAAGCTTTGAAACCGCTGGCAGATAGCTACAATGTTCCTGAGTGCTATAGGCTATAAAACTTCACGCTACGGTCAAATGGAGCCGAGCAGCGGGTGAAACACCGTAAGAGTAGCTAGTTTATTTATAAATTCATTATTGGCGCGACACATGCTATGTTTTAAAGCACGTCAAATATCAATTTAATTTATATCAAAATTCATTGACCGTTAGACACAGAAGGTTATAACAATTAAAATCCAACATCACTCACTTGGTTAGGCTTGAGCGCGATCCAGTTGAGCGTGGGCAGCTTATACTTCGTATCCACCTTCCGTTTGATGGTCATGGCGTCCGTGTGCATCGGGGGTGCCATTAACCCGGGTGCGGGAGGTGCGGGGGGAGGGGGCGCAGAAGAGGATAGCGGAGGGGGAGGAGGTGGAGGGGGGCACGGTGCTGCTGGGGGTGGCGCGGGAGGTGCGGGCGGGGCCGGCGCCGGAGGGGGAGGCGGCGGGGGACATTTGGTTGTGGGCGTGTCTCCGTTTGGAATGGGAGGGGGGGACGCACTGTGACCGTTTGTAGTACCGTTGCACATCGCGTGTGAGGATATAGCACCCACTGTAAGTAATAAGATTTATTTGAAAAAATCCAGCTTTTTTTCAACCAACAATGTGTCTATTCTGTTGACTATTGAAAATTCGCCTTTACTGCTTACAAAATAAAGTTCGATTCTATATTAAATTACAAATGAAATGTGGCAACTTCGTCAAAATAAAATAATAAATTTCATGGCATTATTATATAGTTGTACATACTAGAAGCTCCTCGGGGCAGGGACTTGGTGAGTGACTCGAGTTCCTGAACCTTGGACTCTAACATCGACTGCCGGTTGCGCGAGTCCTGCTGCGCGCGACGTAGCGTCGATACCTGGAGTAAAATAGCACGAGTTTTTTATATAACATATCGACAAAACATAACTTTGCTATCAATATTTTTAAATTTGACATTCAACGTCCTATAGTTCCTGGGAATGAAATGGAGTAAAAGATTTTCTAAATGCAACATGTTCACAATATATTAACATACGAGTACATATCGTTTCACAATCAAATCATCAACCTAGGTACTACTGAGTAAAGGCCTCTTGTCACACGGAGAAGGTTTGAGCAGGTTTTTCTCTAACAGGTTTTCCTAGGGTTGGTTTATGAAATACGTCGAACAAAAATTATGGTCAGAATAAATATCTAAAGATAAGATATCTAAAATGTCTAAGGATAGTATTTACCTCCTCAACGACCTGTCTTCTAGCCTCAGCGAGCTGGTCTCTCTCGGCTCTGACAGCCGCCAGCTCCGATTCCAACGTCGCTAGCTTCGCTATAGCTTCTCTCTCTAGTGCCGCCATTCTTTCGTGTGCCTAAAATTGTTTAATCAAATGTTAAAGTTGCTTTAAGGACGAGATATTATGAAATAACCGTAAAAGTCAAAGTCATTTATTCCAACTAAATCATAAACAGACAGTTTTGAAACTTCATAATAGTTTTTTTTAAAGTTGCCCTACACTAGGGTTTTCTCCTGTGTCGTGGGTGTGTTTACAAACATACGATTTCACATATACATCACACCCAGAAGTCAAGAATCCCATCTATACTAATATAATAAAGAAGTAAAATTTGTAAAGTCGTATGTTGGGGGTAATCTTTGGAACCGCTGGTCGGATTTCCAGAATTTTTTCACTGATAGATAGCTACAATGTTCCTAAGTGCTATAAATTATACTTGATTTGCGTATTGTAGCCGAGCTTTCGCTTTGTACTTAGCTGTTTTTAAAATTCCGGAATTAATTACTTTAAAACGCGTGCAAAGCCGAGAGGGTAAGCTAGTTTTTAAGATGCATGTTGTCAGTATATTTACATGTCCCAATTCATCTTCGAGTTCGTTGACTTTCTCGAGTGCAGCAGTCTTGGTCTCACTGTCCTCCATTAACGCGGCCACGTCGAACACGTTGTCCAAGTACGCTGAGATTTGCACCTGACGATTATACGTATATTATTAATGATAATGGACAATTAAATAAATTAATGACACACACACACACACAATGTGAGGACTAGGCAACTTTTCAAATGGCGTCATATTTTCGACTCTAATACACAGCGATAAAGTTGAAAAATTATATACAAAAATGAGTCGCAAAATGTATTGCTACACGCATAACTCAACAATGTCTGGACCAATTTTGCTAATCTTTTTTGTTGTGTTTGTTATTGTCAGAAGAAGGTTAAATTGGGTAATAGCAACTGGGAAAATACTTGGATACCCGAGCGAAGCTGGGGCGGGCTGCTAGTGAAATATACAAATTGCGGTAGTATATATAATGTGGTGGTGTACTATGGTTCAACTCTAAGTAAAATATTTTGTAAAAGTTTTTCATAATTACTAAGGGATCCTGTATTACCTGTAAGTCATCGCTCTCACACAATCGTAGCCGCTCGAGATAGTCGTCCAGCTTAAGCGCAGTGAACTCGTATTGCAAGTGCACTCTGAAGTTCATATCTTCCACAGAATGGACTATTATGTTCACAAATTGCATGCACGCCACCTAGAGAAAAATATATAATATTAAAAAAATGTACTAGGTTAGTTGCGCATCTTTGCGCAAGAATTTTTTAGTTTGCGCAAAATTATTTTGACTTGCTCAATGACTCTTATTTCCACTGATATTTTTTTGTCGACGGATATGGCTAGATTTCAGTAGTTTATATGGAGATAATGAAATCTATTCTTGCTTTAAGCTCATCATGAAATGATGGTACAGGATCGCATATATCGGAGTTTTTAATTTTTTGAAAATTCATAATGACTATTATACATGTAAACATAATAAGATTAGATTACTTTAAAGATACTTATTCTGGACGTTAAAACTCACCATAAACTCGATATGAAAATTATCATAATTCATAAAATACTCCATGAGCGTGTGAAACCGCCTGGGCTCGCCGACCACCTCCTTGAAGTTGTCGAAAGCTGACAGTATGATCTGATGGCCACCCTTCACTAGGCAAATGGCAGCCAGGAGTTCCAGCACTAGAGCTTTGGTTCGCAACGAGTGGTGGACTAGGGAGAGAGCTATACTGTTGATCGCTTCACGATGCTGGATCACCATGTTGAAGCCATACTGTAAAATAAATTGAAAAAAAATAAATTTAAGTTTTGCACTGTGATTATAGGACAAAAACTGTTTATAATAAAAAGTAAGTTAAGTGTGGGAGAGCCAAGCTTCGGCACGAACGGGTCGGCTCGATCGGAGTGATACCACGGCCTCGCAGAAAACCGGCGTGAAACAACCACAGCGTTATGTTTCGCCGTGTAAGTAAGGTTACCGGAGGCGCAAACCTTCCCCTCCCCCGATCCGTCCCAATACCTAAATCTCCAAAACCCTGATCCCTAAAAAGTCAGCACCGCACTCCTAACTCCTCCGTTGCGGAGCCATGGGCGGCGCTGATTGCTTACCATCAGGTTATCCGTCTGCTCGCTTGCTGCCCTATAGCATAAAACAGTTAAAAAAATATATATTCTCCGTACCTTATTATTCATGATAGCTCGCATGCACATGATGCAGACGTGTATATCGTCGGTGGAGGCGCCCATGTTGAGTCTCGCGGCGTGCCTCGTCCGACGCCTAGCAACGGCCGGGCTGGCTGCACCCTCACACTCAGCTTCTGCACTGCGCGCCCTCCGTCGCCATGAGGCTGACATTGTAGAACCAGTTTCTGTTGGTCCACTGCATTCTGATGTCGTTGTGTTTACTGCGGATGGTGATTTAGAATTGTTAATTTTATATGAAAGGGTTTACTTCAGTCGAAAGCACGATGTGTCAGGTTTACCCATTTTACAGTTTTCAAAATTATGTACTACCTACATATTGATTGGTATACATTACGGCGCTAAGCCCATACCCCAGCTGCCTTTATACCCTTAACTGCATAATCCTTATTATGATCATAATGACCACCGTACCTTGGTTGATCCCATCGCTGGACTGACTCCTCGCGAGTGCGATCCTCTGCTCATGCCGCATCATGCTGAGCCTGAAGCTGAGGTAGTCGATCAGCACGTCCAGACCCTGGTTCTGTTCGTTTAGGAATTCGCGCACCCATCTGGAAAATGAGAAATGTATCTTAATGATCGTAATTAAATACGAAACTTCACCTTGAAATACTTTTTGACGATGCGAATAAACACTTTTTGTTTGTTTGTAACTTGATTTTGCAGTAATGTAACCGATGTCTTGATCGCCAAAAAAAGTGTGGGGCCCGTATAATAGACATCACTTGTGCTTTAAAAAAAATAAGACTGATCAAATTTTGATCAATCAAAATGGCGCATCGCAGAATACCAAGTAAAAGTTTGGGTTGACTTAAGCAGTGTGTGGTGATCGCAGACCCAAACCCATCTCAAAGCCTAAAACTAACATCAACCCCAATCTCCACAAAACGTTGGCAATGCACTTCTCACTCCTTTGCTTTAGCCAGTCTCCATTGGTGGCGCTGATTGCTTACGACCTAGTGATCTGAGATCCATTTGTTCTTTAGCTGTCATATCCCATAAAAAAACTAAAGTAATGTCTAGCGAACGCGACAAAGGTGAATATTTAGTCTAATCCGTACGGCTCGTTCGACAAAACATAAATTGTGAACAATATTTACGACAACAGTGTGTTACATTTCACCCGGCTGTCAGGAAGGAATACGCGTGCTATCCTTAAACGGTACATAATTTTCTGGCTGTCGTCCAAACAGTTATGGGACAACATAAAGTAGATATTTTGTGCCAGAAACTCTGAGTATTGTGCACTACCGGTTCGGTGATTACTTCTTACTATGCCCAAAGGAATAACTTCATAAATTTTTAATGTCATATATAGTTCCATAAAGGTAATCAACATCATCAACTAATTACGATGCTTTCCTGAGGTTGATTACAATTTAAATACTCACTCTATGTGGTTTGTTCGTAATGAAATCTCCAAATCCCTGAGGACTTGCGTCGAAGTTGAGTCGCCGACCATTTTTCGTTTCTGAAAATACAAAATTTATAACATTAACTTTTCCTCTTCTAGTCGATACAATGTACTAATAGATTAGATCAATAGTTTCTGGAACAATTCGGTTTGTGGAACAAGAATTGAGCTTGCGTTAGTAGATAGGATTTAATAAACGAAGCTCAAATAGAATTAGCAGATAAACGCCGCCAGCTAATCACGAAGTTTACAATGCTAAACGTAGGAGAAAGTTGCGGACTCCTCCCCGTGCACCCTTCGAGACCTGACTGGAAGATATGTTTGTATGTGGCGATCACGACTGCACGAGCTACGACTACATGATGTGGATCAAGAAAAGGTCAGACACACGTAAGTAGCTATTTGAATTCTTATTTAGGAAGCCATCGTTCGCAGTATGAACATTTATTGCAGACTTTACGAGGAAACGACAGAAATTGTGACAACGGCTATAGGCAAGGATGTATTATTGCCTCGGTTCATTGAATTAATGTGTTTAAGCGAAATTCAGACAATAACTTTACGGCAAGTAAAGTATGACGAGTTATCAATTGACTTACTTTAATCGTTTTCTAATTAGAACTGACCGATAGACTGACACTGTTTACCTTTAAATATTTGTTTAACGTTCAAAATAGCATATAATGGTCCAGTAATAGACGATTAAACTTTGATTTAAAAAATAAAAACGAGCTAATGAAAAGAAGACTACCTATGCTATTGAATATAAAACATCCCAGGAATTAACAAAAAACGTGATAGTTTCTCTGAATTAACCTCCTATGTATAACCAATCTTTTCAAACACGAGTTCAAAAAACCTCCAACCTTAATTGGTTTATCCAGATATTAAATGACCCTCGAACCGAAAACAGAACTGCTACATATTAGGCGAAAGTTCAGGTATATCTCGGATAGATAAGACAATTTAAGTCAGTATACACTGCGCTGGTATTCATCTAGAGTGTGTTTGCGTGTACTACCATTGATGGTATGGCACAATCAAGGAGTAAACGCGATTTCAAAAGTGTTTTAACTGCTAAGTAGTTGAGTTAAAATACTGTCGCTGGCCAACAGGGGATAAAAAAAAATTGTAAATGTGAGTGCCCTGTAACCTATTATAATTGGTTAGACTAGCAGAATGTCGGTCCTTATAACAGCTTGGAGTTGTCATGCTCACTGAAAGGTCACACTGGCGGTGGCATGGGCACTGGATCGCTTAATTCCCTATATATAATATGGTTGAGATGGGCGATGCTGGTGTACGTGTCATGCTCGTGAACGAGCGCCGTAAGTTGGGACTGGTCAGCTCCAGACTGTCTATTGGCCTTAAGGTTACTTTATTTTTATATTTGAATAAATATTAGTGTTACACTGTTCTCACATAATTGAACCAACTGTTTGTAAAAGGAATCTGTATGTGAAACTGATTTAAAAAGAGTAACCATGGAGTTTCTTGCTCGTTCTTCTCCATCGGAATCTACACTTTGGAACGAGCAAATAGCTTCACTAAGAGGACTGACCGACAGACTGACACTATTTTTTATTTTAAATTTTGTTTGACGTTCAAAAGTGCCTGTAAAGGTCTAATTGGAATAAATGATTTTTGACTTTGACTTTTTGAAAACAATCTAAAAGATGACCTTTTCGGATGTATAAACTTCATTAGGAAAAAACAAAGAACATTTTTCCTCAATTTTATACATTACGGTTCATCAAACCCCGATCAGGAACGTGCGACAAGCACTATATAAGCATGTGAGTCACATATGATTACTATTTGAGAGAAGACGTTTTTGGGCAAAGCGACATGATAGTCGTGCGACCTCAATAATTAAAATTAAACAAAGGTCAGGGATTATCACATCGTTCTAGTGATCCTAATGACAGAGTTACCTACCAATCTTCCAAAATATTTCGAAAAAAAATATAAACATATGCTTTGTGTTTTTAAATTTTTAGGGCAATTAGACACTGATTTTGCTGTAGGTGTCTAGGAGAAATTTTATTTAGCATCTACAGGCGCGTTTACCAACCAATATACGTTCCAACATCTTGCAGTTCCGTACATCCAAATCAGTTAACCACTTTAACCTTGTAATACTGCATTAGTCTCCAGGAAACCGTCAGTTCCTTAGTATCCACGTGATAACCTAACATGTGTCTGTGCCGTGATCTCGTGCCGAGGTCAAGAGGCATCTCGTCTCGTATGGGGCCTCGGGTTTTGTTCTCATCGGGATTTACTGTTAGCTCTCTTAGTTCCACGCTAGCTTAATTGCCAGTTAGCTCTCGTTGAGAATTTGTGGCGTTTGTTTTGGAATAAATGTCTCTTTTGGGAGCTGTTACGAGTTTAGGAAGTCCTGCCTTTGTTAAGGAGAATAAACATAGTTTCTTTAGAGCTTCCCTATATTCAGGATATTCTACCTTGATATATTTTTTGGTAAAAGTAATAATATACTCAGGTATTTTCTACCGTAGCTTTATGATGAATGTCGACAGCTTAAATATATTTTTGAGTGTCAAGAAATTTGATAGTTCGGTGAAATCGTTTTTCTTGTTGCATATGAATGTACATCATAAGGTGTGTGTTTCTTTCACCAACCAACTTGCGACATATGGCCAAAGATCTCTTCCGATTGCAACATTTGGTGCTACATGCATTCACATAAGGGCTCGCCCTGGTTCACTTATTCATCGCCGTCAGTACTTACAATGACACTGTTGAACTCGGATCACGAGTATCATCTTACATACAGATATTTTATATGTTTGTATGCCAAAGCGATTCTTAAATCGTCGTCGATAACTTTAGGTTTTTTAAGTTTATTATTATCATAGACAACTAATTATGATTTTGAGCCGTTGGCTAGTTGTGGATAATAGCAAGAACTCTGTTGTAAAAGGGGTTGATAATCCCAAAGTGGGCCGTCGCATGGTGTGGACCAGCAATTTTTTTTTCGTATTTGGGTATCTATAATTATTTCAAATTCAGTTTCTAATCCCATAAATGTTACTGAACAAATATTTAGAAATCGAATAAAATTACTATTATACATTGCGTTATCGAGAGGCAGGACTTGTGTGATAGACTCTCAATTCAATACTTGATAGGTAACTAAGTAGATATTTTTTTAAACAGGCAGTTTGTTGTGTGTTTGTATACACACTGAATTTTGCACTGAAATGGATCTGGTAACGCCATGGTTTTTTTTTGTATCAAACGGTATAAGTACTAATTAAAATGTATTGTGTAGACTTTTCCTATCAAAGCACCTAAACGACCTAATCATGAGTTACTGAAAAAATCTTTACTTAAACCATAAAACAATATTAACTAAGTACAAAGAAATTTCGAAAACAACACGTGAAAGGTTTTTGGGCAAATACATTCAGCTACATGAGGAGCGCCTTAGAGTCGCCTGTTGCTTTTATGTCGTCATAGGAAAATGGGAGTACCGTGTAGATTTAATGCGCGGTAATGGACGTTACATGGACGGGATTAGTTGAAAGGATAGCCTCTAAGCTCAATTAACCATATCTTTAGGTATATGTGTCACTCGGAAGCAGAAATCTTGGTTTGATTTAGTTTGTTCTACTGTTCTAAGATCATATGAGATATATGTATTTTTTGTTTTATAGAATTCATCGAACCTCAAGCGAACGCCGGCGTTCGCGCTTTAATTGTGTCTCGGATTATCATAATTTAAAGGTTAAACTTCATGTACAGACATATATTAGTGAAACTTATATACCAGATGGTATTCTCTATCAATCAACCAATCAACAAGAGGGAGTGGTTGTCTTCAACCACTGTGGTTGCAGGTTTTAGAATTACAACTTTCAAAACTAAAACATGCATATCGTATAAAAAATCCTTTACATACTTTATATTATTCTTACAATAATCGTCTATAGTTCGTCATGGGTACTTCAGAAACCATCATACACCGTATCTACATACAATCTCTGTAGCACCTGCGCGTGCGACTCTGCGTTTACGTAAAAGCTGCCAAACAACAGCACAGGTGTTTACACTGAGCTTTACCAACATACGTATTACAAGTCGATACACTAAAAATAACATTCTTGAAAAATGATATTTTAAGAACAAAAGTGAGTTTCACAGAAGTGCTTACATATATTCTTTCGCCAATTATTGTTTAAATATAATTTGAACCGGAGTGTGCAATAATGTACCGCAGCCCAGGCCCAAAAAAAGGAGAAGGAGCATGGAGGTGTTTAGTCAGTAAGAGTCTGACACTCCCTCTCATCCTGCCTGGGGCAAGAGAAGTGATTCAATGATACTTCCCCCTCACTTGATGGAAGTCAAGCCTATTGCCAAGGTATCCGGAGGAATGAAACCCATATTTTCTTATATCACTCAAACAATAAGACAGTCTAAGACTACCTACAACGGTAGGTATCATAAAATTATAATGATGAAGATGTCTAGATTATACTAGCCGGTATTTTATACAATTTTATTGTCTTCATAATTGTTTTAAAGACTAAGAGCGATATAACGCATGCTACAATCAACATGGAATTCTTTATACATATATTATGATAAAAAAAGGCGAAGTGGTTTCATTAAATAAATCTAACCGTCCCATTTTTTGATTAAGAGTCAGTGGGAGAGCCATGCTTCGGCACGAATGGGTCGGCTCGACCAGAGTGATACCACGACCTCGCAGAAAATCGGCGTGAAATAATTGCGGCGTTGCGTTTCGCCGTGTGACTGAGGTTACCGGAGGCCCGATCCTTCCCCTCCCCTAATCTTTCCTCAATCCCTAAATCTCCAAATCCCTAATCTCTAAAACACCTCGTCACTCCTTCGTAGCGCTAATGTAGCGTTTGTCCAATCACTGGAACTGTCATAAATCGAAAAGCAATACCCTGAAAGTGTGACTGTTGAGCACTGGCCTCTTCTCTGACTGAAGTTTGAGCATTTTTTCCCATGCTTACCCGAGGGGATTAGCGATTCAAACTTTTAACTATAAATAAATCCAGATTTCCACATGACGTTTCCCTCTATGTATATACGGTGAGTATATCAGTTGTATCTAAATAGAAAATTCTTATAACTCTAAAAAAACACATTAGTCATTGCCAGATTTTGAACACTCACCTTCATGGATGAGAAGCTTGGAACTAGCTAATTCTTAAGGGATAAATATACCATAACTTCACTAGCGTCCCTAGCAGAAAAATATAGCGTGATAGTCCTCAATCCAAGATAATCGGTAGGAAAAGAATGATTATTGTGGGCAAACAGCTTACTTATAATTATCCGCGCTATTGCATTCGCTAGCCTTGAGCTAAATGTTTACCATGGTGCATTTATTTAGCAACTTATAAACATATAAAAAAGCAAAGTATCAATGAACAGATGGGTCATTCTATCATACTAGAATGGGCTAACTATGTTTTATTTATGATTACAGATAAATTAACAATGTAACATAACGTAATTTTACTTGTGGTACTTTCTCTTGCTTGACCTGCGCAAAAATATGCTACTTCGTTATATTTTTTGTTTATTATTGTAAATTTAATGGTTTGGACTATACAGTTCTTGTTTAAGGGAGATCACACTTGATCAAAGAAGAAAATACGTCTCCTAAATAGTATTCTTACTAGCATAGCGCGTTTACCATCTCACAATACGAAAAAGACAAACAGAATGCAAATGCTACACAGATCTGAAGAAATTTTCGTTCATAGCAAAACAAAAAATATTATCCGCTATTCACAAACAAAACTCTAAAAATGATAATGAAGGCGCGTGCCCATAAAATCTACAACGCTATTACGATTTCCTAGTAGATGAGTCGGTTTGTTTGTTTGCTCCAAATCCGGAGGTCATAAAGTGCCATTGCTGGAGAGTTTCATAGATTCAATCATTATAACAATACATATTGAAATCACCAAATTCATACAGTTTCCTTTTACGAGTAGTTAAAGAGGTTTTTTTTGAGGTGATAACTTTATTGTGTATGTTACATCCTAATACATTAAGGAAATTCAACAAGCTGAATGTTAATAAACAAAGTTTTTATGTCTGCAAGAAAACTTCACCAACATATAAGAATCAAAGGTACCATCTTTTCTAAGTTCGATATAAACATAAGATTGCACCGAACTGATAAGTGAATCAAACAGCTATGGCGTCCAGCCTGGAGAGTTACACGACATCAATAACTCGCGATCTAAAAGCCAATAGAGTTGTGAAGGGAATGCTTAATAGGAACAAGTAGACTTTTTCTAAGATTCCCAGGCAAACCCATTAAAGAAACCTAGAAGGCTTTAACACATTACTTGTAACGACCAGTTGTACAGAAGCTTGGGATTGCCCACAAATTGAGGCTGGCCAGCGATCCCTATCGATAAAACGTGATGTATTGGTCATTGTGTGCGACATAACGGGACTGGGAGCTAGAGGGCTTTCTATGTTTGTGTTGTATAGAGCATGAGGTTTTAATGTTATGGGGAACATTGGTAAGTATAAATAACTCAGCAACGAAATATCTGTAATCTGCTTATCTCTTGTTGGGAGAGTACAATTTAGTTTTAGTAAAAATTTACAGTACTACGCAAGAGTTTTTTCACGTAAGAATTGTTCGCCAAATGCATAAATGGATCATTTACTGATAAGCAACCAAACCACCAAAAGATGTACGAGTGCGTTACCGGCCAGCCGGCCGGTTATGACGGATTGGAGATGAGTAGTCTTTGGTAACAACACTCACACGTTTCAGTGTGATTTTTTTCTATAAAGAAGACATAAAGTAATAAGAACTGTTGGCGAGAGTGTCAATCGCTAAATATTGCCAAAAAATAACAAGAACTGACAGACATATGAACGGGTTCGAAGGTGTCTCAGACAAAAGAGGTTTTAACAGTGTTGTTACAAGAAAACAAAGTCTTTTCCGACGTTGGTGTTTCAGTGCACAATGGTGTCGTATCCACAAATTGCCGGGGGCCACAGATCACTATCGTTCACTAATGCCCGCTCATTGTTTACAATGTGTAACGGTATCGCCCAATACGGAGCTTGGCGCAACTTTGTTAACATTTCTATAGTATCCTTTGACGGCGAAAGCTAAAAAGGGACAATGTTGTGTTTTCGCGACATTATCATTTACTCGCTTGCAGTAACTGTCACGCTACAGAATTTTTACATCACTGAATCAGAATATTTTTTACAACTTGGGAGCGACGACGACGAGGCTCCGTGAATGTTTTACGCACTTGTTCATCAACACCAGAGGCATCAATAAGTGTTACTAATTGAAAATGACAGAAATTGACAGATATTTTTAAATTTTTCCTTTTCACCAACAAAAATTGGTAAAGGATCACTTCTTGTGAAAACATGCACCTAAATGTAGTGTGCAATTATTATAAAACTACTTGCCTAAAATAGCATCAACGGCTTAAACCAAATCAGAAGTAGCTCGTGTATCGCCTGTATTATAGTAAGGTCAATTATACGTACCCTGTGACTCCTGGAAGCTTTGGGGTCGAGGTACGTTCTGAGTTTGTTGAGGTAGTGCGCCGGCGAGTCCTTCGCTTGCACCATGTCCTGGTCGCAGATGATCTCCCATTTCTTTTCCAGGTCATAGTTGCGCAAGAGTTTTGCTTTGTCCGGAGGAAGGTCCATAGACGCCTGGAACAAATAATACATTTACTTTATTTATACGTAGTATTAATATATTTTATGCTAGTTTATGCAGTTAAAGATCCTTTTATAGAATCTACTTTTGTATTCATTGCCGCGAAAGATGTTCAGTTTCCAAATGAGCACATTTATAGACAACCATACTGCAGGATCATAAAAGTCAGCCTATCTATTTCCAATATCGCAAATTCCCATAAAAATATCCATCCGCGTATACATTACGCCTATGTTATAACAGCACATTGTATTCAATCGTGATGGATTCTGTATCCCAACAAGGATCGGCTAGCAATGAACCAGTTTCCAAGATATTGGCTTATACGTCCGTAACGGTATACTCAGTAACAGGGCTGATACTGGTCTAATAAATAATATTTAATGGTATCTAACGCATGTTTTACCTAAAAGGGAGAACAGAATGCATAGTCTTGGAGTTTAATCCAAAACAACAGTGCTGAGGATGTCGATATATCCTTGAATCTTGTGCATAGATGGTACCAGATCTCTTAGGGATCCACCATAGTTGTCTTCCATCTTCAAAGCATTTTTTCCCGATTAATAAACAGGTCTTCTGAATCCAAGCCATAAGTACAAGACTACAACTTCAAGGACAAACGTATAGTTAATTCGAACTCCAAATACCAATATATCAACTTACAGCTGGTTATACACCTGATCCGATATTATCTGTCGGTCCCATCTGATCTGATAAAGACATTCCTTCTCTTTGAAGTGAATTCAATACTCGTTGAGGACTATTAGAGGTACTTAAGAAAACAGACAAGTATGCTTAAGTGTTAAGTGATTTCTAGTAAACGAACTTTTTTATAATCGCTATCTTAGAAGTGACTGGTAAAAAACTGCACTCTTAATTTAATGGTCTTCACGTCGAAAAGAGATTTGATGATGTACAGAATAATAGCATTGATTTACTGGTTATCTATTTTCGCCATACCATTATCTCTGAACAATCTCGTTGAAACTTGACATTTATGATGATATTATTTACAACCAATGTTTCATACCGATGAGTTTGCGAACTTTCGATCAGCTCTGCGTACTCATAAATCTGAAGAAATGCTGTTCCGTCGTCAGTCGTAAAAACCCTTTTATTATTTTAATAAAAATGGAAATGTAGTAGTACTTTTGTTCACGAATGCAGAATATTTCCTTATCGACAGAATTTATGTTACTCCAATTCGAAAAATAGAGAAATAATTTAATGTGGGTGGCACCCTAACGGGGGCAGATTTGATAAGTGTCTAAATCAAAATAAAATTATAAGAGATTGTGCAACTTTCCTTAAATGGCCTGCGATGAAATTTTCTCATTATCATATAGACCGTCGGCTACTTTTTCAAGGGGACTTGAAACTCAAACAAAAGCTTCTGCTAGTCTCTATGCAAGGATGGAATATGGTGAGGGCAGACTATAAAAAATAAACAACTACACGTATAGACACATTTTTTTTTTCATCTACAGACTATAAAACTTCTTAAATGACATGATTTAGAGTAAAATCAATCTATCTAGTATGTTGTTGATACCGTGCAAACACGAAAAAAAAGTGCTTTTATTTTATTACAAAAAATAAATCATCAAGCCTGCCCAGGCCTCTAGGGTAACCCTGTATGGGTAAAATTAAAGTCTGCTCATTACGCGGGTAAAGGACAAGCTATTTTAGTGTAGGGTCTGGGTGCTAATTGGTAATGGCCAAACTAAACTGAACTAAATTGGGTTGCTCTAGTCTGCATGATATATCTTTCAGATGGTACAAAGTTTCAAATTTGAGAGTTGGAAAACTGTCGTTCTGTTATTTTATGGTTTTGTTTTATGAGCGCGTTTCTATTAGCGAGGAAAATAACTTTTGTATTGAAAATCTATAGAACAAAAAGACTAGAAAGAAAGGAAAAAAACTTGATGTTTTCTTAAGGTACAGTCACATGGTCTCCATAATTGTAGAATAACTTACAGCAATAATAATATACACCGTACACAAAATGAAGTCGTTACAAAGACGAAGATTTAACACAACTCCCACACTCACAAATAAAGATGAAAACAACCTATATGATGATGATATCAACATTTATTTTCGAATGAACATGAATATGAATATCCCATCCAATTTCAAGAACAAACCAAATCCAATATTCTTTACTCAATCACCTTAAACTTAGTGTCGAAACTATAACAACATTACTAAACCATTTACGTCATTCGATTTATAAACGGTCCACCTTTATCGAAAGCCTTAGCACGTGCCAAGAAGACTTGACACAAACCTGATCAGAAATTTTGAGCATCTTATCTTACATCGAACACTTGAAGCGAGTTACTGAATACTGAGTTGGTTTTTAAATGGCCTTTGTTGATGCTTGTTGATTAGGACTAAGGACCGTGTGTGGTCTTTTGAGCCGAATTGCTTTCTCTAAAGTTTTTTGTCACCTGATGTAATTGTTTTAGATGTTTCGGCGTGGTCAACTACTACAAGTTCATGTTTGATTGTCATATCGAACAAAATTATATTCAACCAAAGGTTTGCTACTCCAACTTCATTCTACTATCACATATTTGTCTGATAGCTTCAGAAAATAAAGTCATTATATATATTGTTGTTGCACTGAAATAATTTATATTTTTCATTAAAACCGATTATTTTGTCTCTATGTGTGGTCCTTTAGAAAACCACAGCCATAATTTGCGAAAACCCAATAATTACAAACGACTGCATCAATAAAGTTACCAGCATTTATGGAATACGCCCATATACGTCAAACAGCCTCTATTACCCGTTTCATTACTGCAACATTGCCTATCACGTTGAATGAGACTCATCTCCCATGATTCACTACTTCAACTCCCGCAAAATTATCAACATCTTCAATCAGCACCTTATTTCAAAGACGTAGTGGTTGTTTTGACTTGGCTGCACTGTACAGTTTTGTTTGTATTCTGTTGCTCGTATTAGCATAGACAGTGTGTTCTCAATTATGATGCTATGGGCGTGATCCCACGCATTTGTATCTTAGGTGTGGTCCTAAACTTAAATTTGTAGGTAGCGAATATAGCTGTTCAAATTACGTATACTAAAAGAAGAATTTCTATTGAATGTGCTTAAATGATAGAGATTAAATTTAAGTACTATTTTTATTATTGCTCTGTATAATAAATCAATTTCTTTAATAGACAAGGTAAATACAACCTCTACACTGCAAAGTAAAAGTTCACAATTGCAAAATAATTTATAAAAGCTCCAATAAAGAGATTGGATCGGGAATACCAATCAATTTATAAAAATCAAATTTCTCAATCAGCAAACACATATTATTTAACGTAATTACAGAACAACAAAAAACTGCTGATCATGCGGGTGAATGACCGGTGTTTGTGCTTTGTAAATATTACACTTCTCTATATGTATAGGTATCTAGTAAGAAAAAGTAGTAAGGAGATGATTGCCACTAACAAATCCGTAGACTAATTATTACTGTAAGTAGATGGTAATCGTTTGAAAGTATAGGAGAACATCCTTTGAGATAGAATCAGTCATGTCTATTTTGAAACAACTATAATTTTTCTGAAAAATAATAATTGAATAAAAAGACAATGTTATAATTATATGTATTCAACATAGCCTTATGTGTAAATTCCTGTAAGATTGTGTTTAGTGTCATTTCGAATATGAAAGGAGATAAATAAAAGAATTAGCAAAAATTTTAAGAACAGCATAGTCCATTAAGCAGAAAAACGTGTTTTTTTTTTCAGAAAGACTGAATGACGCTTATTAATGAACTTGAAGTATCGATTCTTCTCGAGTTTTCCCCGATCTTGAACTATTCAGAAACTGAGTCAACATTAGGCCTTGACGACTCAGCAGAAATGAAGTGCCGTTAGTCACAGTCAAGTAGTTATACAAACGGTGGAAAAAATACCGTACTCATTCTTATTTTTTTTGTGATAGGATGGCAAATGAACACACGCTTGTGGCAACACTAAGGGTTTCGAAGATTTAGGAATTGGGTGAGAGGAAGAAGAGTTGGATCTCCGGTAACCACACTAACGCGGTGAAACACTGCGCTATGGTTTTCTGTGAGATAATGGTATCATGGATTTGCATTAGGATTTTCACATTAAACTAAAGGAAAGCAACAGGAGCATTAAAGCTTTGAATTACCAAGATTTTATTTGGACTAAATTAGGAGGTTTTTTTTACTTATTCAAGATGTCCTAAATTTTTAATACATAGCGTATGAGGGGTAAGTGAAAACGTTGAATAGAGACAATATTATAATAAACTTATACGACAAAATTATATACAACATTTCAAAACATTAAGACCAGATAAATGATTAAATCCTGCATTATAGCTGCTTTCTCTGTTATTAATGGTTCCTCCTATAAACTGTACTCCTGGTACATTTATCATTGTAGTAGTCGTCGGCTCCATTGTACCTGTTGTAACAAGTTTAGCCACAAAACTAGATTTATTAAGTTTATTACTAAAATAATTGAATGAGTAAAACAAGCTGTTGACTGAAGCTTCGACAGCGGTTAGAGAGAAGTTTAAGCACGATTGATCTTGTAAATAAGAAGAAATAAAAGCTATTGTGTTGCCTTGTAAAAAGTTAAATAGTGTTTAGCAAGTCAAGAGTAGGTAACACTTGTAATAAAAGTTAATATTTACCCTAAACACCATATCGTTGTGGGCGGATTGTAATGGACCTTCAGAATACATAGAAGCAAAATTAAATAGGGCTCCTAACTATCTTTTCCGTTGTTTCTGGTAATAAAAGCTTAAAAGCATTTGCGTATTAATGATGATAAATGTTTAACTAATGATCTGCCCCAAACGTCGTAAATTTCAATTTAATTCTGAAAAGAAACTCCTTTTTCTTTCACTTAAGTGAACATTCATTAATGATATGAATAACATAATGCTATTTCATTTCCATTTCGTGTTTAGTTGGGTTTTTTCCTGAGTTATATTTTACTTATCTTGAGAGACTGTTCATTATGAGCCGTGTTAATCAATAGTGCTTTGAGGATAAAGGAATAACAATTCATTCTTTTAATACATCACCTTTTGTACTGGGACGGTGTCTATAACCATATATGTACTTGTTATAGACAAGTAGGTTGTTGTAATAACAAGTGATATTTTAATTATATTATCACGACACGTCTACTAGTCTTCACCAGTTTTGTTATGACCCCTTCTTCAATTCATAGAGTGAATAAACATTTTGTCGTTTGAACTGGAGCCACCGTAAGCGCGGGTCTGAACCAGACCGTGTTTAAAGAGCCAATAGACCACCATAGATGGAGCCTTTTGTACTGGGACAGTGTCTATAACCAATATGTGTACTTGTGTTATAGACAAGTAATATTTAAAGTACATCATCACGGCTGTCTACACGTCTTGACCAGTTTGTTACTAGCCCTATCTTCAATTCTTCGAGCAGCTAAACCTTTTGCGCGGGTCAGCGGCGATTAGAACCAGACCGTGTTTAAAGAGCCTTAGACCACCATAGATGGAGCCCAACAGGGCTGATATTCAGCCGGGATTCCGGGTGCAAGCCCAATAATGTACCGCGGCCCCAACCTGGAGCAGAAGAAAGAACGGAGTGGTTTCTAGCCAGTAAGAGTATGACACTCCCTCTCTTTCCAGGGCGAGAAAATTAATTTTGCCTTAGACTTTCTCGTATCAAAAACAGTATTCATCTGATGATTTCACATGTTGCCTAATTTGTTCTCTTAGGATTGTCTTTTAACGTCTTCTGCTGCATTATAAGTACTAAGCTTACAATATAATCTTTAACTAAAGGAACACAAGACAATATGCCGCCATGCCGTCACGCATGTGTTTTCGAATCGATTCAGTAGCGCGTATCAAATTCGATGCAAATGGATGACGATCACGACGATGGCCGAGTGATGGATGGAGTCTAGATCGTGAATTTATGGATACGCTAGAGCGCACATCACGACATATTATCAGCCCATAAGTGCTTAATGCTGAGCAAATGTCTCTTCTTACACGGATAAGGTTTGATAGGCATTAACCTGCACGCTTAGTCAAGGCGGTTGGCGATTTCAAACGTAAACTTCGAAATCCTAAGTCAAGATTTGCACACGATGGTTTCCTGCATCGTTTGTGTGGTGTCTAAATAAATGAAGAGAGTACATAACCCGGAAAAAGTCACACTTCACCTTCATCATACTTGCCAGGTTTCGAGGGGTCGTCGTGAATGAGAAGCGAGCGTATAAACCACCACAGTCTAGCACGTGGACTATATTCAAATAGCTAGAGTAAACATCGGTAATTTAAAACCACGAAACGCTCAAGGGCTGAACTGTAAACGCATATTTATAGTATAATACGCTAGTATGTAGGTACGCTAATTAAGGAAATACGTGGTATGCGCCGACGATATTTTGAATTCGTACCTAGCTGTACCGATTTTTTTTGTATATGGAATTCCGAGCACCAATCTTTCCCTGCATTTATTTTTTTAACCAAAATTTAACCTAAATGTTGCAGTATAAAAGCCATGGTAATCTCAAGCATACTACCATACTAGATTAAGAGCAGTATTTATTCTGTTAACATAAATTTATTCCAATTATTTGACATGCCAATTTTTAACAATAGGTACATGCTGCAATATAAGCATTAAGAATAGAAGTACAATTTCCAGCTATAATTTCACAGACAGCGTTAAAATAATGTCTTCCTGAAATTCCTTACTGATTTCATCTGAGGCGAGGTAAAGTCAGGCTACGGCGTAATAATTAGATTTTCTACTTTCTAATTAGCCACTCGGCGTGGCGCCGGCGCTTCCCGCCTCATTAGACGCACATGCTTGCTATCAAACCATGAAAGTGCATGGGCTTTACCCTTAAATGGCTTGCATATCTCTTTATTGGAGGTGGGTAAATTGTTAATGGTTACGTTTTATTGGTTAATAATAATAAATCGTGGAAAAGCCAAGCTTCGGCACGAATGGGTCGGCTCGGCCTCACAGAAAACCGGCGAGAAACAACCACAGCGTTGTTTCGCCGTGTGAGTGAGGTTACCGGAGGCCCAAGCCCTCCAGTTACCCTATCACTTCCCAATCCTTAGATATCCGCAACCTTTTTCCCCAAATAGCCGGCGACGTACTCGTATGGTGGTTGCGGGTATCCATGGGCGGCGCCGATTGCTTACTATCAGGTATTCCGTCGGCACGTTTGCCGACTTTTCATAGTAAAAAAATGTGTGAAGTATCAAGACTCAATGGGTAAATATAGGTATGTAGTGTGGGTAGATACGCATGACTCATACATACGTTATAGACTAACGCAAGCACACGCGGCAAGTCAGGATCGACAAACTTAAGATGTTCAATACTAAGCTCATCACGACCAGGACATTTCCTTTTGACATTAAGTTTGACAATTTTTTTTTTTTAATTATCCGCCTGTGGTCTCGATAACCAGTAACATCCGTGAGTTAAACCGATACTACTCAGTATAAATGTGTACATACTTCAGCTGAATGTACCTTTCGTGAAAGTTAATCAAATTAATATTACGTAAATAAATAATTGAAAACTCTTTAACGACACAAAGGAGGTTGGTAAAGCGAAAGTATCCGTACTCATTACTAGAAATAGCTGACAAATTGCCAATACATAATATCATGGTTAACTTTTCCTGTTGCACCATTAAACTTCAAATTATGTGTGCAATCGTTAGAATTGTAATTGAATAAGGTTTTATTGGCCATGTCCAAGGTCCAAGTTAAAATCATTTAGTTCAACTACAACATAAAAAGGTATTTTTGAAACGTCAAAATAGAATAGTATATCAGTCTTTTAGTCAGTGAAGCTAGGTGCTTCTGGAGTGTAAATTCGAATGGGGAAGAACGAGCAAAAAACTTTATGATATTTCGTTTGAATTTTTGCATAGTGGGTCGGGAAGTATAAAATATATACCTATATAATATACAAGACCTACGATACCTACAACACAAAATGAGTCACAAGTGGGTTGCCAGCCTTTGAAGATTGAGGGATTGTGGAATTGGTGAAGGCGTGTTTTTGTTACGTT
Source organism: Spodoptera exigua (assembly GCA_902829305.4). Taxonomy (NCBI): domain Eukaryota; kingdom Metazoa; phylum Arthropoda; class Insecta; order Lepidoptera; family Noctuidae; genus Spodoptera; species Spodoptera exigua. The sequence goes on along the minus strand of LR824618.2, from coordinate 12,815,581 downwards.
TTTGTGACTTCCGAACGCCTCTTACGGAGCCAGAGTCCGATCCAGAGAGGACTACAGAAAGTAAACTCAACCATCGTACTAGCCTGTAAGCTAGTTGTTTACCTGCAATCAAATACCGCTACTACTTAAGTTTTCACACTTAATAGTTTAATTATTGATTGTTACTGTACCTTCTTCTTCTTCTCATTCATCAAAAAAGTTTAGCTTCTTATCTACGTGTCTTAAATAAGAAAGCCACATTATCAGTCTCATACGCTTTTTAAAATGCAATAAAGATTTTGTTTCCATTGCTTCTTGTAATATACTTTCAAAAGTTCAATCACACGAAATGGCTCTCATAAAGTACTGAGAAGATCGTAAAGGCACTTACAAGAAGTTTGCGTTGTTTCGTAGCCTCTGGCGTTTGGTGGGACTGTTTTTAACGTCAATTGTTTCAAAACAAAGTTGAAAAGTCTTGTATTCTTCCTAGAATGTTCATACCTATATTATACAATGTTTTCCACAACGCCAAATCACCTAATATGTATTGAGGCTTATAAAATCCACGTCTAAATCACAAAATATCATGTGCCAATCATCAAAGTGAGGCTAACAATAGTATTGGGCGTGTCTAAAACGAGCTGTATATTCTAAACAATGAAACGAACCACTAAATGGTAGAACAATACACAATACTAATTCAAACTTAATATTCCCTATTTCCACAAAGTCACGGACGAATTTTATTTCAAGAACCATATTTAGTGAATGAAACGGCCGTATACACCTAAAATACTATATTTAGTCCACTAGGGACGGGAACGTGGTAAACGTAAACCTATGATTTATCGACAGATTATCTAGGTATCGATAAATTAATCGAGATTTACTGGAGTCGATAGAGCTTGTTATTGGTGAAATAAATCGTTAATTTATTGTTATTATACGATTGTAAAGCGATAATTCAATTTTATTTGAACTTAGTTTATGGGTGTTTTGAGATTGTGATATATTCTTATAATGTGGTATAAATAAACTTTGTGCACATAAATTTATTTCAATTATGAAAACTGAATAGGACAATTCCTCCATATACTAATAAATAAAACATCAATTTACAAATAAGCAATTTATAGCCACTAGTTAAACAATATTTATTGACATAAACATTCACAGTTTCATTGAATCTGGTGATTCAGCATTCTATAAATACGTTAACATAGAGACGTATTTACGTATTTTTCAAATGATATTGCCATGAATCATTGCTTGAGACAATGAGGAAACTCGTGACATGAATATTATAAACGACATCGATGAGTATAGTACAATAGGTTGACGTAACTGTACTAGAAATTTAATATACATATTGGTATTTAGATATGTACAAATAATACAAGTAAAGGGTTTAAATGACCCTTATAAAGAGCTATTACGAGATTAGAATATCTAAAGCGTTGATTCCCAGTTTATTGAACAACAATAATATTTTGATAGGCATGCCACATGGTGTGGATCCATCGATGCAATAATTTTAACGTACATAAAACCATAAATCTCTTTTCCATTCGTGGTGATTGCAGCAATTTTCTGACCAAACGTGGATACGCTATGAACGTGCCGTTGACATAATGACCACCATTTATGTTGCCCACAGAGATGGAGCAATTGGGGATGATGTATTCATATTTACGAAGCGGAGTTGATCATCTAGGAAAATTGTTGAGAGTTGATTAATGGTATAACAATATGTTAACACATGCATTCTCACATAAACATGTACATCTATTTTCCTCACTAATTAATAACATAACCTTCATTTATTTTAAAATCCAAATTAATATTATAAATGCGAAAGTAACTCTGTCTGTTTGTCTGTCTGTCTATTTTCTTCACGCCTAAACTACTGAATCTATTTTGGTGAAATTTGGTACAGACATAGTTTGAAACTCGAGAAAGGACATAGAATGGTTTTTAAACCAAAAATGTGCAGGATATAATAGTGTGCAGGAAATATTCAAACGAAAATCAATCAATACAATTGTGCTAACAATTGAATTAATCGACTTATTAATCGTTATCTCAGCAAACATGCAATGAACAAAAATTAATACGTAATAATAAAAAAGAAAACAACAATTATAACATTTCAAGGAATCGTATCGAGCATCGACACATTTGGCGAGTTGTCGATAATTTATCGATAACGAACGCGCAACACTGGCCCGTGATTCAGTGGTAGAAAAAATAAACTTGGTACGAATATAGACGGCGACCTTCGAATGAGTCAATCACTAAATAGGTACTTGACGAAAGGGAGACTGAATAAAAAAACATTAAATTATACCTCTGACATAAATTGTTTCAACTCTTTTTGGTTAACTGGACCAAAGCTTGTGTTATGGAGCTCGGTGGAATTATAGGTACCTAACTATACGAACCATTTTTGGTGCAAAAAAGGTAACCAGTTAAGTAACCAGTTAAGACATGCACCTCAATTGTATTTTAAGCACTTGTTAAGCGAAAAGGAACACTTTATATTAATCGCTTACAAGCTACATTTATTTGTACGGGATCTGGTCACTTATAGTTTTTTTATTGTTTGGTGAACAAATATGCACAATGTACAAAAACAATCAAATGCTATTAGCAGCTCACGATACATACGAAGATAAAACAACAAACAACAACAAACTAAACGTATACAAATCTGCGCAGTCGTTACAGAGATAATCGCAAGACAAACGGACTTTCCAACGATATTGCACACAAATGGTCTATTTGGACGAGATAATAATACATTGGAGTGAGCATTGGACAATCATGAATTGTCACTTCCTGATAATAATGACGAGCTTCCTGCAATGTTTCGAATATCTATGCAAATATTATTATTATTATTTGCGTTTTATGCAGCACTTTAGGAGTGGATATTAAAGTTATGGGTAAGAGAATAATTGTAGGCAAAACTACTGATAGACAAAATAAGGTGGCTTATTAAATGTGTTTGAGTTTAGATTGGCAGTGAAACACATATATAGGTAATATTTTAGAAACTAGGTATACTGAATAGAATAATACAACAAAATACTCTTATTTTATAAATAAAATAAGGGTTAATAATATAAATGTTATCTGAGGAATAAAATATCTGAGGAATACCATCGTAGTGATGGTGCGCGTAGTTATGGTGCAAATGAGCGTTAAACTGTGCAGCAGTATTTAAGTAACAATGCGACACCCTGCTCACCCGCAACTTCCAAGATTATTGTTGCGATTTTATGGTGTATTATTTTTCAAGTACCAACATTAAATTATGACATATATTTACCTATATTAAAAAAATATATATACTATTGAACATGTAAAAAGTAATCTTAAAAAATAATTTATATTTAACATATCACTATTTAATTATATTTTAGTATTATAATATTCTTATCTATCTCGTTTCTTTTATTTTCCCCTGGACTGATCACTAGAGCCCGCAAGTCTTAAAACTAAGATATTTTGTCATAATGCAGATTAAGATGCTCTAATTACTAGTAACTAGTAGATAGTATGTGTTGCATTCGTCCGTGCGTCACTGCAGGGGTGCCAACTGAAAATCAGTGTTGGGTGCTCCGTGCCCAGCTTTTGCTGAGTTGGCGACCCATTCGGATTGGGCATGTCCGCCAACCCAGGGTTGTATTAATGTATTTTTTAGGCTGTTTTCACGTTATTGTTTTGATTAATTTTATTTTTATTTTATTTTGTTGTCCTGTTACTTTAAACTTTTATTGTTTTGTTTTTTTTTTATTGTTGTATTTTTTTGTTTGTTCTTGGCCTTCATGTCTCGGTCCGAATAAAAACAGTTTTCTTTCTTTTCTTTTCTTTCTTTCTTTCTAAAATTGTTGCTATCACTGTCTTATACGAATATTCTGACAGGATAGCATCATAATTATTCCTTAGATAACATTTATATGACTACTGAAAAATCAGCCCATAAAGTACCTACCTACAAACAACAAAACGAATAATGGAATTCAAACAATACAAAACAACAAAAATCGAATAAAACTATCAATCAAGTGACAAATAATTCACTCCGGATAATCGATTTTCAATTCGTCCGTCAGCTAACGCAAATCGATATTTCGCGTGCAACTATGCGAGTCATGTCGATCGCACAAACGGTCGCGTGACGGTAGTGCCGAGAGATCATCCGATTCTCGGTCGCTAACTCGCTACCGTCTCAGAAGCTACAATTTTGATCGATGAGCTAGATTTTCGCTTTCTATCAATTTAGCGTGGCTAGTGAAATTTGTTTTTATTTGGACGAGTAATTTCGTGTAATTATAGGTAATAATATGTTTAACGAAACACGAAATGTGACACACGCAATGATTGATTTAAAGATAACATTTTATATATTTATTTATCAGTTGATGTAAAAAAGGACCTGATGCCAAAAGGTATTCTCTACGAGTCGACCGTAAGGATGGTGCAGAGAAGTCATATAATAGGTCCTAAACAAGCGTCATAAAGTTTTTAACTGTATTTCTGATACTCAACACCATCATTTAAATCTGTTCTCGTTAACTTAACTTCAACCATCAGAAAAATTGTATGAAATACTAATTAAGCAGCATCATAACGAGACAGCAATTAGTAAAAGCTGACAGTTTACAAACCAAATAAAGTATACAAAAGCATTATACTCCAGTGCTCTCAGAAAACGAAAACAAAAGCTGAGGAGTCGCTTCATTAAAATCCAAAGAATGCGAGGAAAAGAAACGAGTGGAGTTTCACACGGCGCTTGTAACGAATGAGGAGTACATATGACTCAGTGATGATCCAAAAATAGCCAACAAAACAGTTTTAGCCCTGCCCCTAACCCTAATCTTTCAATTGTACGCCTTCGTCCAACAAATGTAGTTTTTAAGAAACTATAAATCTAAATCCGTCTTATAGTTTCTCATTATACAGTCGGAAGTCATATAGATTGAAATAACTCCATTCGAATGAAGTGGACGGAATATTGAGGAAGCTGTTTGATAGTTGGACATTTTTTGGCAAACTTCAAACGTATAAAAATGAGATTTTCTAGAACTGTATCATTTATTTCATTTCCTTTTCTAATTCAGAGAACATAAGAAAATAAATGATTTTGTTTTTAATTTTATGATCGGGAGAAAATTCAGTAGCTCCAAGAAGCAATATCATTAACTACAACTTCATGCCCAAACTCAATCAATGAGATGGTTTACTCAAACATACGAAGCTACTGGACGCTATAATCATTAGACTGATCAGTTTCGAGAATCGCACGAAATATAGACAGGCATCGATACCTGAATGGTTTCTAATATAAACGAGGCATTAGCAACAATGTCAGATCGTGGTTCTGCATACCTGCATACCATTGTCGCATGACACCACGGGTGGCCGTACCGAGCTTCTAGGGAATAGTTCATACTGAAACTCGTGGAATACTGATAATTCAGGAGTTATTCTATGAACATTTACTTCTTTATTTGAATAACAGTTGAATGTAGGTAAACGTCAAAAAAAAAAATAAGCAGAGGCAGACGCCTTTATTGGCCCTTGCCTATTTAATTTACTTTCTGAAGTTTAAGTTTTAATAAATTTAAGTGTGAAATTATCCTCCATTCCATGGGATTTATAACTTAAAATCTAACTGGTGAGAAATAGGCATAACTGTTACCATATTTCTTCTGTTAGGGAGAATAATGGGAAAGTAAAAGTGAAAGAAATATTTTTTTCTTTTAGAAACAAATTTATTTTTGGATGGATAGATAGACTTACTATACAGAACACGGAGACTGGCTATAGTTACGTCGCGAGCCTATTTTATAATAATTATGTAAAAACCAGGACTAATCAATTTTGATGTAGGTAGGTACTATTTTTAATAAACCTATATTAGTTTCCTCAATTCAATACTTCTCGCACGCGAGTAAAGCAACACTTCTATATTTTTTACAGTACCTACTTTATAAGTTCACGTTTCCTGTTAGCTAAACTGCGTAGATTAGTATTCAGCCAGTTAAACTAACTACACGTTGGGTACTGTTTTGCATAATCCTTAAAAGGCTCAGAACAAATGTTCAGACCATGTCATCTAATATTCAAAATGGAAATGTTAAAATCGCAAGTATAAATCAAACACATTTCGGAATTCTTTTATATGGAAACGATTTGAATAATTCTGAAAACACCCTTAAGATAGACTGACCGACTATGTCGGAAAATGCAGCAATCAAGCCAAGACCGACTTCGCCGAGTTTCTAGAAACTAAGTGCTATGTGCTATCTTGTGTATCATTTTGAAAAAATTTATAAAAAATCGAAATATATAAGAAATCGATATAAAGCTACATATTACACAAGCTACGTATGAGAACGTGAAAATGACAACTAGGAAGCAGAATGGACACTTATAAGCTGATGATGTCATGTGATGTTAAGAAAGGCTTTCTTAGATGTGCTATGTATGAACTACAATCAGTGGACTGGAAAGTCCACGTTCCCAACAAAACGTCCAATAATATCGAAGGAAAGCTTGCACCACCACAGTTCAGTAAACGCATAAACGTATTTTAGATGTCTAGGCTAGTCTCAGTTTATGGGTTTCCAATTTTCCACAGCTCTGTAAACGATACCTTAGCTACCGTTCGAAGCATACAAGCAACATTCCGGTATCTTACTGTCTTTTAAAATTATTTCAATGCTTCCTGAATGATTTTGGAGACAAAATACAATATAACAGACCGGCTGTTTGGTCAGAGGTCTATAAGTTTCTTTATCAACTTGGATGTTGGTATCTTCATTGTAAACAACACCTTGTTGAGCCAGTGTATTACAGCTCTTATATTTTCCAGGTGGTCTTGTATAGTTTAAAGATTTATTGGTGTATTGACACCCGAACGTAAATATTGCATGCATGCAGACTTCGTATACGATGCTGGTCGTATAATCCGTAATAAATAACTTTGTTTTTAATTTGTTTTTCGGTTCCAGCGTACTCAGGAGAATAATTAAAATCTTTCTTTGGTTATCATTCATTTAAACGAATAGTAGTTCCAAAATTTGGCATTTGGCCCCGTGAGACACCTAGTGGATAAAATCTTGTACCAAAAATGTTAAAAAAGGAATGTACTTATTTTCTAAGAACACTTTCCAAACCTTATTTCAAAGCCATAAAGAACAAAGTGCTACTTTATGATATTGTTACAGGCTCTTTATTCGCCATTGTAAACCGTACCTTAACATCCCGTGAACCCGGCCGGTTCATAGGTGACATTCCTGTCCTTATACTGTCTTTAGCTTATTTGTGTAGGCACACGAACAATCGCCTCGCTATAAAAGTATCAGTAGCTCTCGGTTCGTAATTAATTTTGTGCGAAGAACGATCCATGGTTTAGGTTTTGAATTTTTACAAATTCAAATTTTATAATTTCTTTTATAAGTAATTGATTTTCATAAAAGGGTTACTGTTACATCAGAATCTTTGACGATAATAAACACAGTTACACACCAATACTGGTGACAACACTAAGACCAAAATACGACGCAGTAACACGAAAACAAAAGCAACAACAGCTGTATAAAGTCACAGAAGTAGCTATAACTCTAGACTAGTTGGATACAGATACATTAGTCAAGTCAAACATGAACCACGGCGCCCCGGGACTCCGAGCTTTGATTGGCGACCATTCACTTGCATTACTCACTATTGATTCAGTTTATTTGCTTAACTCAGCTACGACGTACGCTGTTACTACTCAGTAAACAGATGGAAACGAAGAACGAAATAAAGCCAAACAAGGACCGATGAAAAATCATGCAAACTCATTTTAAAATGAAAAAAGTAATATTTGAGACATAATCGTCAACGTTAAGGTTTTCTTCTTAAAGTTTATATCTTAGGTCAATGAAACACAAACAGTTAACTAATGCTATTCTATTACCCACTAAAAGCTACCCAAACAAATACGACTAATTTCAGAAACGACATCAGAATTCAATTTATTTGTGTAACTGTCGACCATTTTGGATTCAACAAAATTACCCAACCGTCAAATGAGGTAGCCATATTTAGAAGCGATGGGCATGAGAAACGAACACGAGGAATTTAAATGAACATTTGAACATCCATCCAATGTTTATCGCAGAGATTATCGAGCAAATGAATAATAAACAAGACTTTTCCATTGGTTCACTGAATTTGCTTTAATCTGACATCAAAAGCTTCCGAAAAGCCAATTTTTTTCAATTAGTCTGATCATCAGATTATTGAAGAGGAATTTGAAGGATGGTAGATAGGATTTAATTGGTTGACGTTTAAGTGGTTGCGTGAAAATTCTAAATTATATTGGACTTGTAAGAATCGGGGCGGTCAAGGACGGTACTCTGCTCTGATGATGGCTATCTCGATGTAACTTATTCATAAGTTCAATATGAAAATCCTCCAAAAACTCATTATCTAGATTTGGGAGAAAAAGAAAGATACAGTCCAGTAATTGTTTGCTCTGTCGTTGAACTCGTAAAACTCTGGAAAAGTTTGTTACGAGTTTCTCTACGAGTATTATGGCGTTTGTAATTATTTCGTCAGTATCAGTTGTGTCTTCTTATGTCGTTAGTTGTTTTGCATTCTATTTTATGCCAGATTCATTTTTTGAATTTTGAGATCTTTTAAAACCATAGAATTGTTTTCACTGCACTCATACTTTGATTCAGTTTTCTTGTTCCTTCTTAAATACTTGTCTTCTTTTGGGAAAATCACAATAAATATCAATTAGTTAATTAATACTGCATTATAAAGCACCGTAGCAGTGTTAGGACTGTTAAAATAACTGATTTTGACAAGTAATTTGTATCTTGTACTAAATAAACATATATTCATGTCATGGTTCAGAGAGGAGCCCTCTATCGCCAAACAGTAATTTGTGAGAAATCAATCATTGGCGGATAACAATGGGCTTTAGGCATAGGGCTATTATGACGTCACACTGCGGTACTACGGCAAATGTTTTGTGTTGCTAATGCAAACATGAATATTTTGACCAGAAACTACACACCCAAGTGTAATGCTACAGACCCAGTTAATATTACATCGCAATTGATAAATAAATTTCGGTAGATCATAGATTCGCAAAGCAAGTTTTAACATTTCCGGTGAATCGGAATTGAAGTGACATGTGAATCACAGCATCAAAAATAAACTTAAAAATATAAATTGAACAATGAAAAACTTATCAGTTACAAAAAAGATTAAAGCCACTATAGTAACTGTAGACAAATATTACGCAAAAGCCAACATAACGTTGGCACATATTTGCGTTGATCTATTGACACTATGAAGGCCTAAAAATGCAAATAGGCACGATTCCGGTGCAGAGCCAACGAACCGAGTTGCTAACCATTCAATGGAGTTCCATATTACTGGTATTAAAAGTTGAAAGCGTGAAGGATAATAGACTCTCTGGGTATATTGTTTTAGGTCAGGTTTTTAATGCTGGTCGAAAAATCGAAGATCGATATTGTGGTGATAATTTAACAACAGCAATGTCTGTCTGTGAATCAATAAGTGAGAAAGTATTGAAAGTACCTTCAAACACTTAATTGAAAGGAGAAAGATGTTGTTTTGTTCTCAGTAAAGTGTTTTGCAAATTAACATTAATAACGTACTTTGCTTTTATAAAGCTCAGTCTGAGGTGCCATTAACTCTTTATCATTTCGACAGAATTCATTATTGTCTTCATTAAGAGTGTTTTCTTAACATTGTGCTCTTTCGCTGTTGCCTCCATTAAACAACATTATAGATTATGTAACTCCGTCATTTTTTGTTTCTTATTATTATTAACAAGCTAACGTCGATCGAATTCTTCCAGTCTTTTCTTTTCCTGGACCATCAAAGTCCTTGGTGAAAGAAAAGGACCAGAAAATTTCAGAAACTACGTTGTAGCAAAATCACCGAAACCCTAAGCCAAAACTTTATCCATTAAATGATTAGTAAAGTAAAGCTCCTTGTATTTATCAACAAACAGCGCCGGAAGCAGGGGAGACATGGGGGCATGCTGGCCTGTTTGCCAGTTCGATGCCCGCCCACAAAAACTTAATGCTTCGATTGTTCGCATATGATGCAGATGTGACTAATCTCATTGTTTCATAGATGTTGTCAAACTATATGACTGACACGAAGAATGGAATGTTACGTGACATGCAATACGGTATTTTACTATTCAAGTTCCTACGTTAATGTCTTTCTCAATTTCTTTTAATGTTGGTTGTATTTGTAAAGGCTCTCTCAACAATTCCCTGCGCAATTTACCTTGTGGTCATTGTTAACAATAAAAACATACATTAAACTTTATTAGAACTTTTCTGGGATCTGATGTTTACTTATTATTACAACACTTAGTCTTTACCAGCCGGACAACCAACACAGAATCTAGAAATTGAAAGTTTCTATTTATATTCAGTTATCTACACAGATGCTATTATTCCAGATCTAATTAGGGTGTGCAGTGTGGCCTACACCCGCCGATATGCAGCAGTAATGACAAGCATGTGGGTGCGAGTTCGATGCCCGAGTACGGGCATAATGGAGCGATTGTCGCCGCCCGTTAACCGCCCACCTTGGTGCCTTAGACGTCGTTAATATATTATTAACAAAGTTCTAGGTAAGCGATTGATCTCATATTTTTGGAACAGGTTCAAATAATGGGCAGAGGTTGTAAACCTTGGTCTTGGATTTTGTTAAGCGGCGATCAGTCCGACACGATTCACCGGGACTTAGGGCGTTCGGCCACTCTCGATTTCGATTTAGGGACACTAACAGCCTATAATTACTATTAGTACTAAATGTTAAACTTTCGCGGTTTATATTTACAACATATTAACGGGGTTATTAACGCGAAAAATAATTTTAAAAATACCTTGGTAGCTTGACGTTAGCAGTCTGCTTGCGACTACGACCTGTGCAACCAGGTCGAAACGTCAAGCCTACTAGCCTACTTTTATACATTGTAAATATGAAACGCAAAAGTTTAAAAGTACTAACAGCGATCATGCCACCCAATCCATCGGAACTTCGGGACTTAGGGCACAATGAATCGTACTGTCTGATCGGTGCTTTTCATAGTTTCCCTGTGTAAGCCAAAATTTTAGGCTTAGTTCAAGACAGTTTTTTTAGTACAACGTTATATGCCTCAATAAAAAGTGCCTAACTTTGGAACCACATTGCTCCATAATCAGGCAGGTAAAGGTCGAAATATATCGACCGACTTAAATCTGGGTTACCCAACACATTCCTAAGGTCGATGCGGACAAAACCGCGGTTTAGGTAAGCAAAAGGTTAGTCACCAAGTGGTGACAAGTTCAGAATACTGACAAGATATGTTAAGGAAAAAAAGAATCTTTTTATATTGGAATAATGGGATCATTCAAAAAGTCCTCTTACCTGAGTATCCGGGACATTTTATTTTTGAGTGTTATACATGCAATTTAATTTAATATAAGTATATAATATTGTTAAAATTCGGTAAAAGGTTGAATGCTAAAATGTAAGTTGGTTTTTTATATACTCCGCCTCATGACGATGATTGGAATTTGGATGCGGTATGTTCCTTACCTGTAAAAAAAGAGAATTCGAAATTAATTTAAAACATTCTTAAAAAGAAATAATAAAGGATTTGGAGTATATAAGACGAAGTTGCGACTATATACCTACTTATGAGGTTTCCAAATCGACACCAAACGTTATAAAACTATATTTAAACTAACATTATAAATGCGAAAGTAACTCTGTCTTTTTTTTCACGCCTAAACCACTGAACCTATTTGTGTGAAATTTGGTACAGACATAGTTTGGAACTCGAAAAATGACATAGGATAGTTTTATACAAAAAATCCGCAGCAAGTCACTACTCCACGCTAACAAAGTCGCGGGCAAAAGCTAATACAAATAAACAAAACCTGTAGATTAACTCCCCATTTTGCACATGAAACAAATAGCTTGAAAAATTAGACTACCATAACTCGTACATTCTATCTGACTAGACTCTAGATTCAGTTACCATTACACCACGTTAATTGCCTGAATATGTCACATTTAGGTCGCCAATTAGCTATATGGGACGTATAATAATTAAATCATGGAAGCGCGAGATACATGTACACAACATATTTTGTGTCAATCAACGTCATTTTTGTCTGGCGATGTCAGACATAAAAGAATGTTAACGTTTGTTTACAAATAATGTCAAAAGATACACGTGAGTAAAATTAACAAGGTGCTGTAAACATTTTATCTGTTTGGCGAGATAGTTCGATTAGTTTCAACCACACATGGGCTCATACTCATGAGCAGCTTTGCGCGACCCACGATAATTAATAGATGTTCTGTTTTATTCAAAAACTTAACTTTCGTCCGTCACTTACTAACAATGGGACAACTACCTATTTATTATAATGGATCATAAACAATGATCTAATACATTTGAAACTTTTAGCTTTTAGCTTTTTCCTGTTTATTACAAACAGGAAAATATCGCTTAACATGTAGAGGAATTGACCATGAAAGAAATACAGCGAAACTGCCAGGTTGCGCTGGGCTAACCTAAACAATATCTATCACTCTCAAAGAAGGAAAATATCTTTGAAATTAAGAGTCACCTACAGCAGTAGGTACTAAGAAACTACCACCAAAACAGAGCAGCTGCTAACTAGACTACAATTACGCCAAGTAGGTATTAATCTAGGCGATAAGTCAACCTACATTCCTAGAAACTCCAGACACTGGAAGTGATGATGTCAGGGATGGGATATCGCACTTGATATTTGATAGACAAAAGTAGATCTTAGTGCTATACACTTAAGAAGTATTAGGTTCAAAGTTATTTTACGTAGTAATACGGTATGGACCGATATTACGTGACAAATCGTTAGTATGAATATCGTCAATAGTTATGTAGTGACGCATCCGAAGTCTATGATAGAAATGTTTTTAATTCTGTATATGATAATGTTTTTAGAAATAAGTTTATCTAAGAATGTTTGTTTAAGGTTAATTTAGATAATGTAGGGTAACGTCTATTATTATTTCAATGTGGTTTTCCTAAATTAGTCAATAATCTCATATAATATTTCTCTAAATACTTGAAAGGATTCTCGGACATTTCTACATTGCTAGGACTATTCAATGATGCGGTGCTAGATTTGGTCTTTATCTACCCCTTCTTAGTCTAGCTCCTAGCTGGAGTCAGAACGGGGGTATTTTAAGTCAGTAAGAGTTTGATTCTCCCTCTTGCCATACTCTGGGCGAGAGAAGCCATTAGAGAGTTTTCTATCTCTCTTCAAATCAAAAAAGAAATTAGCCCGTCTTTAAACAGGACTCAACAATTGAGTGCAAATAACAAATTATTTTAATTATACAAGGTTTTTTTTATTCTAATTTTGTTTAGGGGTTGTATCAAAGATATGTCAGCCCCATCGATTATACTATGGTACCTTTTTAGTAGAATTACTACGCAAATGATGCGTCAGACATCACTAAAAGTTATTGTTTTGAAAACCAACATTGATGTTTAATGGATCCTACAACTTAGCCACCATTTTGGACAACAAACCACACGTTCGAAGACATGACTAAGACCTTACGGTCAACGTTTCTTTGAATTTAGTCTCCAAACATTGATGTTATATCAATAAAAGGTGAGTATGTGCTGGTTGAAAGTTCAACTGCCTTGTTTCTTGGTAATACCATGGAATTTGCAATTGAGCTTTGTATTTAACAATATCTTCTTTTATATAGGACTCAAACATATCTGGCTGTTGATTATAATGTACAGATAACTTACGAAAACTGTTCGACGAAGTTCGATTAATTTCGAGCCACTGCGGGACTCTTAATCACGACAATGAGGCATAAAAAATGACACGATGATGTATTATTATTCATATTTCCACAATGACAATATAGTACTAAAACAATATCTTTGTGAGAACAAGAAATGTTGAAAACAATGCATAAACGCATGTCTGATGATGGATGGGGGACGCTGATCATAACATGTTTACATTTGAGAAGAATCGACGTGTTAGAACATTTAATAACAGTTTCGTACAGTCTTCCATCAATGTTGTGTTTTAAACAGAGAATACAAACTGACAGCATGATAATAATAAATGAAGAAAACCACGAAGAAAAAATTGCTACAGAGAGCCATAATTACTAGTATTTTGAAATGTTTCGCCTTATTTACCTGGTCATAACGTACACAGGTTTAACACGATATACTTGGAATCCTTGCATTGCATGTATGCTTCGAAGAACCAATGTGGACAGAGGAAATAAAAACGATAAGGTTATAATTATTTTCAATGGTTATGTTGCTAATTCAATTTTGTTATTAAGAGAGAAGTATTTCTATATGTGATTTGATTTGATTATCTAATGGGAAGCAATCGGCGCCACCCATGGACACCCAAAACAAACAAGTTTCGAGTGCGTTGCTGGGCTTTTGGGGATTAATGTTTCAGGGATGTAGGGATTGAGTCTCCAATAAACTTACTCACAATGCGAAACAAAACGCTGTGGTTGTTTCGAGCCAGTTTTCTGTGAGCCCGTGGTATCAACAATCGAGAAGACCCATTGGTGTCAAAACTTGGCTCTCGCACACTTATTATGGTATTAGGCAGAACGCTACATAAAACGCACCATAAAATTGATTATGTAGAGACAAATGCACTGTTTAACAACACACAACATACAAGTGTGGGAGAGCCATGCTTCGGCAAGAATGGGTCGGCTCGGCCGGAGTGATACCACCGCCTCACAGAAAACCGGCGTGAAACAACCACAACGTTGTGTTTCGCCGTGTGAGTGAGGTTACCGGAGGCCCAATCCTTCCCCTACCCCAATCCCAAAATCCCCAAAATACCAATCCTTAAAAGGTCGGCAACGCACTCGTAACTCCTCCTTTGTTGCGGGTGTCCATGGGCGACGCCGATTGCTTACCATCAGGTAATCCGTCTGCTCGTTTGCCGTCCTATCACATAAAAAAAAAACACTTCTCAACGTTTATAAATAAAATAGCCCAATAAACACAAAAACTACGCTTACACGGAAACTACCTAACTGTTTAAGCCCTAATATACCAGCCATTTACAGAACACTGGTTGCACTTAAAAAGCGATAGAAGTCCACTCCCTGAATACCCATAGCTCATAGTACAGTGAGTGGCGCAGAAACAATTGATTCGTCAAGTCCGTCCGTCTGTGGCAGTAGGGACGTGACAAGGGATAAGCTAAGAGCGGATTTAAAAGAACTGTTTGTTTAAAATGGATGATGATTTAGTATAAAATGAATTGTTCCCCTAACATTTCTATTACAGTAGTCATTGTTCAAGGTAATTTTAACAACTTCCTGAATTATTTTCGAAATAAAATATGTGTATGACTGATTGTCATCATATACATTGTTTGGTGTGTAACCATGGTTACAAGAAAATGATCTGATGGTAAATAACTGATTTATTAATCTCTTTTTTTAAAGGATGTGTCTATAATTTCGCCGATGGTCGAATAGCTAATATAGAAAGGGTAACTAAATGTATTTGATCTAATTCTGGTGTATTTATTGGTGACGAATGCAACAATACGATGGAACTAATAACTTCAGAAGTTGATGTTCGATTGTTTTTACTTGTAGCATTAAAGTACATAGATAACAATCAGTAATCGGAATGTAAAATAAACGCACACTCGCATTACTTTCGAAATAAACGAAAATACTTTACATCATACATACCTATATGTTTCTTTTATGACATTCTTTGAAACTAAACAATACAATCGCATTGATTCAAAGAAATAACAACACATACATATTTCGATATCCACTTTTTTTTCCTGTTATTCGCTTCAGGCTTTTATATGCACCACACAACGAAGTCAACCCTTCAGGTCGTCGCCCTTTGTAGTGGGCACGGCTGAAACTTTCAGCGTGACGCAGCAACATTACTGAAACGCGTCTGTTTTACAGCTGTCGCTTATTTGACAGCTACCTACTGTTCAGTAAAATTTAAGGTTAGGATTTTCCTAGAGCACGGTAAATGGTTATAGTTACTTACAAAATTTTTGAAAACTGATTTTCATCTTAATAGCGACCTTTTTTAAACATTACGAAAGCTTTAATAAACCTCTTCTGTATTACAAGCTAGTAGGTACAATTGTTAAAATCCAGTCAAACGCGAGACGGACTCGCGCACGAACAAAAATTTGATAAAGATTAATTTTATTTTGTTATTAATATGGGTATTTGTTATAATAACGGCAACAGATATACATTATTTATCTAAATTATCTTTGGGTAGCTTTAGCAGTATATGAGGTACACCGTAATTAGAGACATACAGACAGGCAGACGGAAGGACAGCGGAGACTTGCTAACAGTGATCCTGTTCCCGTTATTACCAACTCGTGTGCAAAATCCTAAAAACGACTGTTAGACATATGGTCGAGATTGATAACCGACTTAATTCCAAAATCTATGAACAACAAAACAACGGATTCTTCGGATCCTTATACTAAGGAGTAACTCCACATCAATTAAAACAAACCCACATCTCATTCAAAACATATCCTAACTATGAACGCACTACATAAAAGTTCACCCCCAAACAAAAACAGACAAACATGCCGCCCATACACAAAACAATCCTATTAAACATGCATGAAACAGTTACACCCTTATCAACGTAATGTCACTCGATTTGGAACTGCCTTTACGTAGGCCACTTCAGTTTCCGAGAGTTGTACTCCAATGTGGAGAGGACACCGTGGCAATTGATTTATAGCCTTCGATAGGGAGATAAAAGGAAAATGTTGTAGGAAAATATTTCCCATTTGATGTGTAACGCGATAAAAAACAAGTGAAAGATTGTATGTGATATATTGTTTGAAATATTCGGGAAAGACTGTTTTTGTCGTGGCATCGTCAATGTATACTTTATACAATAGCCTTTTTTCTTTTGGTGTTTCAAAAGTATTATGTTAAACTTAAGATCCTTTCAGCATAAGGAGAGGATGATAGAGGCGGCCCTAAGCATTCGAATTTTCTTTTAATGAACAAATATCTTATAAAACCAGATAAACTACAAAAAACTATTCAATCTTAGTTACTGAATAAGAAAGAATATGAGGTTATACCTCGTATTCATCATCGTTAAGTCCTTAGGGACTCGTTACCTTTCGAATCCAAACCTACTCAATTCTTATACGAAACATAATTAAACATTGGTATGTATATACGTAAGTTTAATTATATGAATCCTTCTTATAAATAATTATAACGTTAGGTAGTTATTACCGACGCTGATCATGTACAACACAGGGTGTGGTGTTAGCCGCCCTTAAATATGCGCATATGATTATAACAGGCTTAGTTTAATAACACGCGTTTTAGAAATTCCAGCGTCTCAAAAACCTTACCTAGTTTTTCCCAAAGTTATTTGGAGACTGGAGAGGTGTATTTTTATCTTAATTTTGATTAGTCTTGTTGGTCCAAGGAAAGCGAGCTATCATGCATTAAGTCTTTCAAAATCTGGATATTATCATTTACATAACAAATAACATTTTTTACATCAAACAATGTACAATATACATAAAAACCTAGTGCAACAATCTGTTTCATTCTTTCCAAATACATCTTGGACCAAGAACATATCCTGAGCTTAAATGAGATTACACAAACATATTCATACGGCTTGTTTCACTAACTGGTTTGTCGTGCCTTTACAACATCGTAAACTTTACAAATTCATAGGCAAAACTTGCAAGAAGAGACACTCTCTTTTATAGAATTCAAACTATCGAAATAATATCCACTAATAATACGGACCCCTAAGCATATTAAGAAAATCCTCTCGGTCATAATTAAATGCTATTAAAAATTCCAAACAGCAATATTACACGAACAGCTTAACCTAAACCTTCAAGGACCAGAAATACCGGTACATAAAACAAATAGTTTTGACCCAAGCAGGATATTTCGAAATGGCGCCGGTCGGATCTGAAAACAACTTACAAGCTTGGGTAATGTCCTATCAGGACTCGCGGGAAGGGCAGATTGTCACGTCGTAAACTATACGAATTCATAGACACGGACAGCGAGTGCGAAACTCTATGATACAGCACGTTCGTGTCTGACAAGTTATCTATACATTTCCACATTTAGCTAACCTAATTAAATACGCATTATATTTCTTTGTGTAGGTTTATAGTAAGAAGGTTTTTAATTCTTTTTTTTTTCCTAAAAGTAAGTCTTTCGTTTCGCACGATGATATTATCCACCACAAGTTATTTAAAATCTATTTATATTCACTAGTTATATTTTAGATTCAGCAGCTAGGTGGACTGACGACATCCGCAGGGTGACTGGCAGTGGTTGGATGAGAAGAGCTGAACTTCGAGCTCAGTGGCGTGCAACTGGAGAGGCCTATGTCCAGCAGTGGATGACATCAGGCTGATGATGATGATTCAATGCTTTATGCTTTAGCTTTAGTTATTTTTTGATGACTGGTTACTTTGACCCCTATTCCCGCTGAATACAAAACCTGGGTTTTACGACACGATCATAATCCACAAAGGAACAGATCATTTCAATCACAATAACATTTTAGGCTTCATATCAAAGGACCCTTGGACCTCATTAACAAGGTCTTAATTTAACAACACGTCTCCACCAAACAGAACTCAGTTTAACAACATACAATCTGCATAATTAATCAACTGTGACCCAAAAACGTGGGGTTTTAAGCACTAAAAACCTTCGAATATGCAATTTTCGGTGTACGGAGTAATTAATTGAGTTTCTGGACTTCCATTTCATTTTATGAAGTGTTTTTATGGACACTGTCACGTGAACTAGCCTTTTTTTTTATTAATGTTTTGTTTGTCTTTGTGATATGGCAGCTTAAAAGGGCTGGGTTGGTTCCGGGTGTGACACGGAACTGTATACTTTATGATAGCTCGTTAATTTTCTTGTGATATTATCATTAGCCACTGACGGTTCCGAAAAATGTTATGAAATAGACAAATAGAATATGTGACGTAACTTCAAATCCCCCCTCTATATATACGGTACTATAGGACTGATCCGACACTTCATTCAAGGTTATTCGAATGCAATTTAAATAACGACAAACGAGCAGGCGGATTACCTGATGGTAAGCAATCAATGCCGCCCATGGACACCCGAAACAACGTGCGGAATGAATGCGTTGCGACCTTATAATTAGGGATTTGGAGATTTTGGGATTGAGGGATGGGAAGGACGCCTCCGGTAGCCTCACTCACAGGACAAAATACAACGCTATGATTGTTTCACGCCGTTTTTCTATGAGAATTAATGCGAAGTTATTTACAATAAACGCAAGGCTAATATAATGATCAATGGTAAGTAGGTAAATATCCTTATCCAGGAAGTTTACAACACACACAGGCAGCGAAAAGGGGATTCTGTTTAAGACTTCTTCATATAACGATTTAGTTTTAACTTCTAATCGATGAAAACCCGAATCGATCTTAGTATGTGCCACTGCAAAAAACGTCTTGATTTTCCGCCTTATTCCTTCAAGTCCTTACACGATCACACTAAGAGGCAAGGCGTGCTTAAGTAAGGACACGGAAATGCGCAAAAAATGCATTTTGCATGTGAGCTAAACGGGTTGGTTTTAACTTCCTCCATCTTTATATATAAAACTAGCTTTTGCCTGCGACTTTGTTCGCGTGGAAAAATCACTTCCTGCAGTTTTTGTTTTAAAAACTATCCTATGTCCAATCTCGAGTTCCAAACTATGTCTGTACCAAATTTCACAGAAATAGGTTCAGTTGTTTAGGCGTGAAGAAAGGACAGACCGACAGACAAACAGACAGAGTTACTTTCGCATTTATAATATTAATATTAGTTTGGATTGGTTTCGCCCGCGGCTGCGCTCACGTTTTCATCCTCCATCATCCCTTATTTTATCCTACTTAAGCTTCCTATCCTTCTATCCTACTTAAACGGATGAATCGCAAAATCTATTGCTTTATTTTCCTTGTTTGTTATAATCAGGAGAGGGTGTTCTTATGAGATAAAATTTTAGAATAGTAGAGAGGAAAATTGGGAAATTGCGACGCATTTGTTGTAAGCGAGATAGTTGGACACCCGTGGACCCGTAAAAGACTGGCAAACCTCTAGTATTTTTCTTAAGAAAATCTTGAAGTATTGAAAGGTTTAGTATTTTATGTTTATAAAAAGACAGGCAGTATTTAAACAATTTAAAACAATTTGATATAGTTTGGTTTTCAACTATTTCAAATATTTCTTCTTTAAACATCTTCGTTTTCCCAGCTAATACTCGGCAAGTCTCATATTTTTTTCCAGTTTTAGCAAGCTAAAAGCAACGATTATAGCTTCCAAGTTCTTGTTCCAGGTTCTTGAGTAACTCGATATTATTTATGCACCCACTATCGATTTTCTTACACCCACAGACACTCGGGAAGTAATTTTTATGCGAATTATATCAGATACAACCATTAAAGTATTGTGAATAGTTTAGTTGTATATTAGAACAATTATGAAGATTTTTTTTTAAAACTGTATCAATTTGGTTCAAGAAAAAAAAACGGTTACCATTTTTCTAAAAATTCTACGTTTGAAAAATTGCAGTGGATCAATATCGTAAAGAAAAACAAACTAGGTATTTGTGAATAGTAAACACTGGCCAGTAAGGATATTTATGTAAACAAAACAGTTTCTATATAAATAAAATGTGCCATAACTAGCTGATGGCAATAATGAATAATAAAATAAAACCGCACTATTATACAAATATAGTTTAATGTACTTTAATATGGTGTATGGGTGTAATAAAAAAAAATACTTAGAAGGAATAGTAAACCAACTTGAGAGGTCAATGTGTTTAGATCGATCAGAATAGGAAAGAGACAAAAAATATACGATGATCTTCCTCATTCTTTAACACTTTAAAAAAAAACATTTATTATATGTTTACATTCTTCGTCTACATAAAACACGACTCATAGTATTTGAGGTAAAAACTCCTTTTTAAGTATTTAAAAAAACACATGTAAAACTTTACTTTAAACCGAACGTTCGAAAGCTCAATTTCAAATAGCTTACAACGGCCACGGATATCGTGAGAAACAAAACACTATAATATAAAGTCCATTGATAGATCCTCATACGCTTCCAAGTATATTCACTTTGAAATAACAAGCGCAGGCGCCGGTGACGTCAATGTTCCACAAAATGGCGATATAAATGGAACGATTTGTGGAAATAGCTCACTATCAATTAATAAATATAAGTATTGTTTTATTATTGAAACATTTTTATCATAAAAAATGTGCCTTTGGTTATTTTTTCGTTATCTTATGCTGTAGTGTTGTGAATACATAAGTATTCATAAAATAAACCTTTAGCTAGGCTAAAATTCTTCAAGCTAATTCAAAGTAATATTATAATTGCGAAAGTAACTCTGTCTGTCTGTCTTTCTTTTCTTCACGCCTTAACTACTGAACGCATTAGTGTGAAATTTGGTACAGACATAGTTTGGAACTCGAGAAAGGACATTGAATAGTTTTTTAACCAAAAATCTGTAGAAAGTCATTATTCCACGCGAACAAGTCGCGAGCAAAAGCTAGTAATTTCATATTAAAACAATAAAAAAACAAACATTTCGATAAATACACCTGTCGGTTCCATAACGCGCTAATGGCGGCTGCATTTAAGTTGCATTGCCCATGCGCATCACGCGGCGCGTTTCCTTCCCGTCTTCTGGGAACTGTTGTTTGCACAGACCAAAGTTACGTAGGGAAAGTTATTGGAAACTAATTGCTTTGCTTATGGGAATAGGGGGAAATTTGCTTAGGGAATTAGGGAATTTGTTTGCACGTGACTCATATTCACTATTATCTTATTCTACCTCAATACGTAGGTATAAAATTTTCAGTAACAACAGAACCAAAAAATTTTACAGTAGACAACCCTAAACAATGTTATTACTATCACTATCCATCGTCATTAGCCTACAAGTGCCCACTGCTGAGCAAAGACTTCTCACACGGAGAAGGCTTGAACAATTATCACTACGCTTGCTCAAGACAGCAAACTGCTTCGCCGTATGTCAGTAGTGTCAAAATAATGTTAGAAATTACATATAACTCGAAAAAAGTTACATTGGTATTTTCCAGGTTTTGCCCACCCGGAAATACCTATGTAATCAATTTTTTTAACCCTCATTCATGAGAAGCGGGCGATTTAACTTCCGAGCCACCACGACTATGTAATCACATCCCCATTACGTCAAACCGACTCGCAAGATCGCAATCAATCTGTTTATAAATACAAACAAAATGGCAATGATAAAAATGGCAAATATTGCAATATAGATAGCACATAAAGGAGGTAGGTATACATAAGAGGCAAGTTTCGCAACAGCTGACTCATTGGTTCGCATTCGTACTGAGCAGACAATAGGTGTTCCAAGCCTGTACCGGTAAAGACATCAAAGGGCATTAGACGTTTGAAATAAGATATTGTCTGTCAATATTATTGCGCAAAACTCTTTGTTAGATGCTCTAAGTTTGCGCCATCTTCGAAGCCTATGAAGTTAGAAGATTTTTATTAAAGATTGCAATAACTTCTGGACATTCCGGATATGAAGACGGGAGCGGATATTTTCTTGCAAATAAAACTACGAGTCTCAATAAAGACCCAGTAACGTGTTCTTGAGTTTTATTTACCTTTAAAGAAGTGACCTCAAAATGGCATCACTATTTCGAATGAAGGAGTTATGCAGCTTTAATACGAAGTAGCACACAAAGTAGACAGTTTATATTAAATCAATATTGTTTACGATTAAATAATGCAGCATTTTTATTGAACGAAAAAGTCGTGAGTTAGCGTGCTATGCAGATTGCTTGCAATTTTTAGACTGTTTTAATAGAACAATTTTGTCATCGATCCATCTACACATCCTTCCCCATCGTATAGATGGTAGGCAGGTAAGAAATGAGCATGTTTTCAATTTTAAATTTTCTGTCTCACTCAGCAAAAGTATGGAATGAGCTGTCATCCAGACAAAAGAGTATTCATTTTTAAAAGTCTATATACGTGACTTGTCTATTATTGTGGCGATTCGGTTGATGGCGCTGATCGATTACCATCAAGTGATCCGTCATCTGGTTTGAGGTTTGTTTCATAAAAAAAATAAACATAGTACAGCATATTTATCAATAAACTATTACTTAGTAATTGAACAGGTGGCGAGCTGTTATGTTATTAGTCATATGAGAATCATATTGAACAACATACACATTTATATTACACACTAGACACACCATTTCCACAAAATGACTATCTTCTTATAGAATCTAAGTTCCGACTTTTGACTAAGTATAATACTTTTAAATGCGGGAGAGCCATGCTTCGACGCGAATGGGTCTCATAGAAAACCGGCGTAAAGCAACACTTAGAGAGAGGTTAGCGTAGGCCCGATCCTTCTCACTTTCCTATATCCGTAATTCCCTAACAATAATAACCCACAAGAGATCGGCAACGCACTTGTACACACGGATACTTCTTTGGTATTACGAGTGTATCAGGTAAACCGTCTCCTCGTTTGCCGACCTATGACATAGAAAAAACAATCGAATCACATTCTAACACTTTACTTATAACGACTAAAACCCTTACTCGATTAAACTGAAATCGAATCATTCGATAATCGTGAACTTTGACAGTGTGGCTATAAAAAGCTCGGAATCGAAGCATCAATGAGTTATTCATTGATCGAGCCACATGTTAGACAGTTACGTCAATACTGACTGACTCCTAATAATGAATAGGAATTATATTTAACGCAAATATCGTTCCTTTTATGGCCACACAAAGATACGATATGATATGATTTTATTATGATTGGATGGTTCGGGTGTCCGTGAGTCCGTGACATTATTTCTCGTAATTGTATTGTGTAATATTGTAATCAAATTGTCATATAGCTGTCTGAGAGGTTTGATGTTGGAAACGTTTTAGGAATGGCCCGATTTTGAGGAACCTGTTTTAGTAGAAGTAGATGACGGTGTAAATTGGGCGATTTATTTAGAAGTAGGATTCAGCATATTATTATGCACAGGAGTCATTTGTAGTTGTTTATGTCGTCTATAGTGTGTCTCATACGGAATGAGCAAAACTTTTTTTTGTTGGTATTTAAATGGCTTTTCTTCCCCTAGGTGGGAAAAGGAAGGTCATTTGTTCAGACTCTTACTGGCTAAAAACCAATCTTGTCTTTCTGCTTCGGGATAAGCCATTTTTACGCTGGCATCCGTAACCACGATACAAGCCTTTTTTGGTTCATTTACATAGGTTAATTAGGTGACTTTTTTACAAATTAAAAAAAAGGAATGGCGTGTCTAAGACACGACATCTTCATTAAAAAAATAGTCTAATTTCAAAACACGTGCTCTCAACGTCTTTCAAATCCTTTCGAACGTGATTTCAGAAGAAGGTCATGATTTAATTTCATTGGGCCATCACAATGACCATATTAATTACCGAGATTGTGTAACAGTACATAAAAACAACGCTTCAGTACAAGGTAAGCATTTAGCAACACAAGCTATACACGTAGCATGTGATTCACAATACGACCTTACTAAGAATTATCAAAGTTCGAATTTCGTCATCATGCGTGCACCGTTTATGCCCTTTTACCTGCCTTTGGTGATTGGTGAACCTTGATCCGGAATGGATATACTGAAGACAATAGGTAGACTTTCATAAAAAGCAAAGTTAAGCTGGAACTTACTTGTTAAGGATTCTTTGGTAAACTAACGCATTTACGAATACGGGATGAATTGAATTAGTGACACTTTAGAGAAAAAACTTACTCCTCACACAGTATGTATGTCCTATGTAAGTATGCCTATGTAAGTCAGGCAAAAGGAGGATCAATCACCAAAACCTACTCTTTCTCCTTTACCCCATCAAGTCCCCAAATTCTCGACAACCGGTCTGCAAAACCCGGCAAAGCACCTGTAACTCCTTTAGTCTTACAGTTGTCGATTGCTTACCATAAGGTGATTCGTCTGCTCGTTTGCTCATCTATCTTATAAAAAACAGAATCTACCTAATGTAAAAGTTTTGTTACTCAAACTATTATTACCTTCACCCCCAGACCTTTGTCTCTCCGTCAGTGGTCTCTAGTCTCTACAACAAAGTAAGCTAAATCAAAACATCGTACAGCTCGACCGCAGCTCAGTAATATCCGAGAGCTATCAGAATAAGGAAGTCCACTGCAACCTATTTCATACATCATAATGCGACAGGGTTCCAACACGCAACGTCACTTCACAAGTTGGAACCTTATCTTAGTAGAAGTACAGCGACATCCTGCTTAGACCAATCACTCGTTGAGACTGCAAACGTCCACGTTTGTGATTTTGTAATGAATCTGGGTCGGTTTGTGTGGTTTTCTGCACTGATTCGGTTTGAGGAGGTAAGGTTTATAGTCATGGACGCAAGTCCTCCATTATGACCATTAGTTTAAGTATAACATACAGCAGTCTGAGTGACGAAAGTTATCTAAATGAGGGTCTTATACATTTTCTGTTTGAGAAAATCACAAACAACACCGCAGTGAATGGAAGCAGCATCATCCGTAGCATGACAAAATTTACATTCATCCACGTACACAGTGGCAAAATAATACACCCATCCGATGTACTAGGCCACATGATGAGCGATATTCGTCACGCTACACTATTGTTTACGACAAAATTGCTACATGGAAAGCGAAAATATAGCGCAAGTCAAAAAGAGGAAGCTGGTAAATAATTTATTACAACACAAAAGAAATATGGCACCGATTAATATGTAAGTACTGTGTAATATATTGTGGGAGTTTCGCAAGAAAAACAAATATTGCCTACATAATATCTTGCGTATGAAAAAAGAGCAAAAAAACTTTACTGATGTGAAGACTGGAATATATACAAATTTTGGGTTAACGGCGTAACTCACATTGGATCTTATTAATATTATAAATGCGAAAGTTACGATGTTCGGATGTTTGTTACTAAATCACGCCAAAACGGCTGAACGGATCTGGATGAAATTTGGCCTAGGCATAGGATACACTCCGGAATAGGACACAAGGTTCTTTTTTTAAACATACCACGCTGGCGAAGCCGCGTGCTGAAGCTGGTAAGAAATAAATTCTTTAAATAAAACGTTGCCCCAGGATTTTGTCCCGCGTCGTGGGTGCGTTTTTAAACATACAATTTCACATACACATCCCACCTAGACCCGGAACAACGATCTGTAGATCACACAATGAGTTGTTTAGTTGCCCAGCCTTCGCGCCAAGCAACTGTGAAGTCGAATTGGGATTTTGTATACAGCTTCAATGAGTTAATACAGACAAAACCAGCAAGAAACTTTCATTCCAGTAATCAGACCAAATTTTCCTTCCTCATTAACTCATGATATCATAGTATGATACGAATAGGCACGGAGCAACGACTGAGAGAAATATAACAGGGGTGCTGAGGTCATTTATAAGACTTCCAAAAATAGCTTGATCAACGACTGTAGCTGCAGGATATTGCAAGGGAAGGACAAATACAATAGCATTTAGGAAGATTGCTCCTGCTAATACGAATTATTGTTGGCTCCTCGCTAATAATAGCAAGGAAATGGCGTTCGTCTACTCGAACCGACGCGAATTTGAGCGATAGGCACTTGTGTGGAATTACATAATGAGGCTCGGTAGGGTTAAATCCAGAAATTTCAAATTTATTTTAACTGTGCATGGATCAATATTTTTGAAGGCTCAAAGGACCAAGAATAGCAAAATGAACATTTTGAATAAAATTGCCTATATCATTGAAATAAACTATAAAATACATCCACTACTGTCGGATTTAACTAATGTATCACAAAATCCACGCAAAACATCTTCAACGGAAGTTTATCTTTCGAAATATTAACAAATGGAATGAAGAATGATTCTAAATGGACGTTTTTCTATTTGAGTACAATTGTTACAAGTTAGCAACATGAGAAAAAAGGGGAATGCGAGTTCAACCGACCGATAGGACAATTTGTTAGGGCCTGTCTGGTTCAGACTTTCAATTTCGTTGAGTGTATTGCACGATACTGCGATACAGACACAGATATATATTTATGTAGGTATGTACAGAACTAGGTTTATTAATAAAAAACACTTGCCTCGTTAGTTCAGATGAAGAAATTCAATTTCTGCTGGGATCATTCGAAGATATTTTTCACAAATATTACTCTCTGTTATCTCCACCTATATTTACATAAGTAGTTTTATCAAAAACTGGGTTTTGCAACAAACCAGTAACTAATGTTATTAGAATTTATATTGATCTACGTCAGATCACGCACAACATAGGTACGATTAAAGATCAAGAACTTCAAACGATTAATGTTAACAGCAGACTTAAGTAAACGGTTTCAGGCAATATTATGTTCTGTCAAAAAGTTACCTCCAACTGGGAATATCTCTTCTATCGTGGTTACATCAGCAAACAAATCTCACATACCCAAAGACTACCTACACGAAACCAGTAATAGTAGGGCACACAAATATTTGTTCCGGGCGGACATCGAACCAACACGGGTACCGCAAGTAGCCAAAATGGTGCTTAACAAAAGTTTAGCTACCTTTGCTTTCAGCCAGAAATACAGAAAATGTAAATAAAACTATTTTTTTTGAAAATAAAGACTTACGTAAATTAATTGGAAAAAGCTCAACTAGTTTCAAGTCACAGCGGGACTCTTATTCACGAACATCAACTAGTGAAGCTTCTCTCAGTTAATTCAAATAAGTCATTATTTTCAATCAATTTAGTATGTCTAACGATACTTACTTATAAAATGAAAATAAAAACCTTCATCTAATCTGAATACTATAAATTAAATTGCTGTATCACAGACAACTAACTTAAAATCAAAGATAAAATCTTATCTACTTTCTAGCCTACAATAAATTCGAACCTATTTAAAATGCACAATACAGACCAAGATACCGGTCATAATCGTATCTCAGGACTTTATACAGATTCTTTACTGATGCTAATACTATATAAACATATGTAAATTGGGTGACAGACCATTTTACGAGTGTCATTACTTGATGACGATGATCTCAGTAAGATGTTAGTGAATCTAAAAACATCGAGAGATGATGTCAACGTGGGAACCTAGGAGACCAGTTAAACGTTATTGTCCATATAAATGTTAATGTGGAAATGTTTTCATAACATCGGAGCTTAGGAGGAATCCGCGTAATGAATATCAATAACCAGACCGATATCCGAGTTTGAAAACAGAGTTTAGACCAGCCTGCCGTATTATGTCGAGCGATGCAGACCCAATACCATTCGTCCTGAGCTTATTGAGCATACTCTGAGACAATCAAAATTTTTAATTTTCTTTTCTTCTTTTTTGAAAAATTTTTGAGAGATCAGATTTTGTATAATTTAATTGTAATGTATTAAATATTTGTTTGCAACTATATAGCAATAAGGCTATAACATGTTTTTTATTTCTTCTTTATAACTTCAAGGATTTGATACCTAATGTTGCAAAAGCTTGTGCGAGGTCTCTGGGTACGAGATACTTTTTACCCGACTGCCAAAGAAGGAGGGTAATGTTTTTCGAGTGTATGTAAGTATGTATGTATGTCTTTTCCTTTGTGACCTCCTGTAGCCTAAACGGCTTGATGGATTTTGATGTATGAGGTATCGTTAGATTTGTCTTGATTACGGGAGTGTCATAGGATACATTTTATCCTAAAAGTCCCACGGGATAAAGACATAATAATATTTTTTTTAAATTTCCCTTTAAAAAAATATGTATGCGGTATCATTAGATTCATTTCAATCACGGGAGTAATTAATATAGGATACGTTTTTTCTCAAAATTCCCACGGGAACATGTTAATTCTGCGTCAACGCAAAGCAACTCATGCGTTGATTGGCGGTAAATTTATGTTGCGGAGTAACATCACTCGTAATCTAAAGCCAAATGTCGTCGAAATAATTTAAAATGGTACTTACATATACATAGTCTTCTACATCTACAACATTTTCGTTAAATAAAAACAGCTAAAAAGTTATAAATAAAAAAATTATTATTAAAAAAACAAAATACCCGACTGCACACTAAAAAAAGAGTAAAACAAGCCCCACAATACAAATTTACTGAATATAATTTATAAATGTTGATGGAAAGCATCGCAGGCGGGGACCACCTTGACCGCCACCAACGAAAATTCTGCTAAATGGTGCACAACAGAAATGACTATAAATAAGCCTCTGTTGGTCCCCGCCTGCGATGCTTTCCATCAACATTTATAAATTATATTCAGTAAATTTGTATTGTGGGGCTTGTTTTACTCTTTTTTTAGTGTGCAGTCGGGTATTTTTAAAACTTATCAAGGCATGGTATGGTGGTATCTTCTGTAGGTTTAAAGATGAGTCCAATAATATTATTTAATTATTGAATGACTCATAACTCCTTGATGGGTCACAAGAAAAGGACATAGGTAAACAATTCTAGCTATTTATTGAGCATGTTACTCATGTCAAAGACACTGGCACAATGAACGTCGAACTCAAATGCCAAGAATTCGCCACAGTGCATTGACTGATGCTGCTATCTGAAGTATCAATACCATAGCTATTCTACAGATAATTATAGGTATAATTATACAAGATAAAAATGCTTCAATAGTTAGATAAATGATCACGAATGCGTTTGTTGAACGATGTGTACTGTGATGGATAGAGATAGCTCTTTGGAAATTCTTGGGTAGCAAGGAGTTTAGATATCTATCCGGGGTAACTTTATCCTAAATAACCAGTCATCAAACAGAAATTGTGAATTAGACAAGAACGATTTAACTTGGGAAAAATACTCCTGGGAAAGATTAGTTTTCGTTCTAATTGATTTTTTGGCAGTCGAAAAACACCCAGAAATAATACCGTTAAAGAAAATTCAATATTCCTTTGTGCGACGTGAATTCCAAATAAAGGTCCACGAGAAAATAAACCATCGGACAGCAACAAAGAGAGGCAGGAAACAAAACGAAAAGGTCGCGGGCTGGGTGCCACATGTGATGACGTCATCCAATGGCCGCCATGCCAGTCAGCTGGCGAGTGCAACGTTTGAAGTTCCGATGCGCTAACTTTGAACTGAAGTCATCGTTTAGTGCAGCTAGCCCGCATGCATGATCGTTATCTCTTGAGATTTGTTGCGGTTAAGATTGGAGATAAGAAACACATTTGAAGTTAACTAGTAAAGTTGTAGGCGGTTTTGTTTATTAGGAAGTATGTTTTGTACAATGTTATTCACACGAATCGAAAATTGAATGATGGGATTTCTGCTTAACACATTGGATGAAACTTTATGCAATATAAAATTTTACTTCTCCCCAATTTAATTAATGTGCCTGAAACTTAAGATTACGACTTTTCCTTTTAAAAGTAGACCTACCTACTTAAACTGACATTTCCCTAACATATAAGAAATGTCGTTGGTCGCTGACAAAGTTTTTATGGGTTTTTTCTCCATGTAAGTCCCCACTTGACATTTGGACGGTCCACGAAAATGTTCATTTTCCTATAAAAATGTTATGACGAAGAAATAGGTTAATGGTGATCGCTCGAGCATCTTATCCTTAATGGGTGAGCAGAGCTTTAATAATAATAATAATGTAGACCTTTATTATAAATATTTGGTTGAGAAGAGCTTTATGATATTGACATAGGTGTAAGACAAGTTATTTCACTTATAGGTAAGAAATTTCCTACTAGTTAGTTGACTTTATGAATAAAATTGCATCTAACAATATTTTCTTGAATTCGACATGTGTGCGAGAAAAAGTAATATTGCACTACCTACCCTCGTAGTAAGAAAAGCTATGTCCTAAATTTCTTAACAATAATAACTACTATAGTTATCATGATGCACAGTCAGTCCCAATACACTGAATACAAGATTGTCTAAATAAGAGGATAAGATTATCAAAAAAATTACTAAAATGTCATTAAAACACGATTGACCAGAAGATGTGTGGTGTGAGCAAATTTGAATAGAAGCTCCATAAAAGTGGTCCTACGCTCTAAGCTGACAGTAAATTCCACGAGAACTTAGGTAGAAATAAAGTAAAAGGGACTTTTCATATAAGAAATTCATTACTGGCGTGTAGTTGATAATTGTATTAAGTGTATGATAAAATACAATTGGCACATTCTCCTCCGATACGATTTTGTAAACACAAACGTGTGACTTTAATAAGAAACATTAATGAATTGCTTCTCTAATTCGCACTGTCATGCTAAACTAATACTTCAGTGTAAACCACTATAGTTAATTTCCTTTAATTAGAAATACCTAGACGTGTTGGAGAATTCAGAAGTTTTTCAATTAAACTTTGAAACTATACGATAACGTCTGGACTTCTTGGGACAACATGTATTCGCTGTTAAGGGTATTCAGCGACTTGAGACAGAAACGTGTATGTAATGTAAATCCCTTACGGTTGCACTAGTAATAAAAAGTAAATAGAGAAAAAAAATCTCTATTTAAAGAAGGTCGACATTTAGTGTCGGAATAAAGTATTTTAGCTAACAAGTATTACCACAAACTACAGTCTTATTGTTATTAGATAAAATTATTTGGTCCTTTATTCCGTGTACAAATTGGTCCTTCTGTTCAATCCATACTATGAAGGTTATCATTTATGAGTCTAATAATTACCTACCCATTTATTACTCTTTTCCATTTCCGAATGCCATTAAATTAATAAGAAAACAAGCAGTTCAAAATAATTAATTTCACATACATTATTCCTCCGACCCACATGGAGTTCTCAATCAAACGATGCGTAGATCGACTGCGTTTTTTTGTTAATGACGGCGAGGTCATCGACCCGACCGTAGTTCAGTTTGACTGTACGACCGCTATCTTAGAGTTATCGTAGGCTGGTGACGTCATCTATCCTAATGTCTCGGATGATAAGGATATATTGTTCTATATAGTCAGTTAATTGGGTATTCCTGGTATTTGGGGAAATATGAGTCTACTTTATAATGCCTAAATATTTGTTAGGAAATATCTATACAAAGAAATAAACATTTTCATTTACCTTATTTATTTTATATTATCTACAAAATATTTTTTCTAGAATACCACTTGGAAAATCTGGAGTCACTTTATCTTCACACCACATCATATTCGTCAAGTAAATCTAAGTGGTCCCAATCATATAGATGTTCACCCTAAGCTCAAATGCACAAATGGACGTAACTCGGTAAGACACGCAATGTGTCGTGAGTTCGCCCTTCAATCGGTTAAAGACGTCTTTAAAGTTACTGAACTTTTTTTAAATAAAATAACAAAATGTATGGCTTGAACCTGCTTTTCTTTTGTTTTGTTTTGGTTATGAGTCATTTAAAATTTCATTTGTAAAGGTAATCTCTATCTAACTATAAAGAAAAATGGTTTCGAAATCAGGTAAACACAGGTGCAAATGATTTGTGTGTAGGTTACCATATACTTAATCCTAAATAATGTCACCGGCTGCAAGAGACAAATGCCTAAACCTTAAGCGAAATTTCAATTTACGGCAAAGAGTGGTTTCGTCTATGACGACTGACGATAACATAGAAGATTGACATACAATTTGTTAGCACACCTGCCTGTTCCTTCGGAAAATAATAGATGAAATAAAACTAAAGATTTTAGTCACGTAGCACACAATTCTATTGAAAAACTTTTAGTTTCAGTAACAGTAGGGAGAAGACTGTAAACGACTGTAACCTACTCATCATATTTCACAGAGTTATACGCAAATAATTCTACATAAATTAGCTATAAAGAGATTCCTACCTTACCTAGATTTTTCATATATGCAAAATGCATTAATAACAACAAGCGCGCAGTAGTTGAGCATATTATGTTAAATTAGCAATAATATTCATTACAAACCATATGCAAAGCAATAACAACAATTACTGTCCATCACAGTCTACATAATTCCATATCATATAAATATTTTAAATAATTATAGATATTATTCTAAACAAAAAAAAATACTAACTAGAGGTAGATAATTCTGTTACGTCAAAGACGAGTGGAGGAAAAACGAATCAAAATCAATCACGACTCGAATAAAAACTGACACTCGAAAGACGGCAGACCCTTATTACAAAACAGCACTCAGAAAAGGGCTTTAAATTCTTACATCACGAAATCACAATCCAAGGTTTCTTATGAAAGGTTTCTACTACGTTTCGTTGATTCTAACTGGCCGTAGTATTTCGTGGACACTCATAATTTCACGGTGGATGACCACAATGGCTTTAGACACGTAATAGTTTGTGCAGTTCGCATGATTCTGTTTACTAGAGCGATCCATTGTTTTCACGACAATGAAGGTGAAATGTGGCTGTCATTAGTCATATCAGGATGTGTGTGCAAGTCAGGGAGGGATGCATGTTGATGTTTCTGAGTGATACACTTTCTAGCTCCGCTGCGCCTCAAAGGACCAAGTTTCTAAGTCTAAATATGCAATAACTATTTACATTAAAGTATAACTAGTATTCTTTCTTTCTTTCTATATCTTTCATTGATTGGTTCATCTCAAAAACATCTAAGTATGAGAAGCACAGTTAACTAAAACTTTTTCAAACTATAATAAATTGTTCTTAACGACTTCTTAGTCGTTTTATTACACTTTTACAACTGGGAACTAGAATAACTTTTGCTTTTTTCGACCTTGAAAACTGTATTGCTATTCTTGTATAATATTCATACTTAATACAGTAATTGTAATTAAATTACAACGGTGTGTAAAACGACCTTCTGTGGGTCTAGGCCGTGACGGCGCTAGCGCATGTCGAGTATAACTGTCCACACTGCATGCACTGTGGGAATTTTATCTAAGTAATTATACACAATAGCTACACGTGGAATGTGGACATTTGTAATGCGGTTGCGACGCTCACGTGTACATCCGGTCTTTGAAAACTAAGCAATCTAACTTGCCATATAACGCTTTTTTATATTTTTTAAATAGTCTTGATATTATGTTCGTTAATAGATACCATTCATACCTCAACATAAAAGCTATTATGCTTGTCAGTATTTAACAATCGAAATACAAATAGTTTATTACTGAACAACACGTATTCAACATGAATATTTATTAATTCTCTGTGACTTATAATTAGCATAGCATTGAATGGCAACCGCAACAACAAGATATTTTTATAATTCCAGCGTCTGATTATTTACAAACATTGAGAAGGAATCTTGTTTGTTTTATTATATCGTTACATAACTATTACAATACATGACTTAAAATAAGGCAAGAAAGACCAATAAGGACCAAGAGAAAACGTAGACGATTTTCACTAAAAAAGAGGTTTATTTATATTTTGATGCACAAAATAATAAATAAGAGGAGTATTTAAGTGAATGTAAGGCTCGCGAAGTAGAATCATGTTACGATACCCCAAAAGCTTAATACAGAAAATAAAACATAGAAGAATATGAAAATCGTGATAAAATCGAAGAAGACTACTTTTTCGATGCCAAATTAACTGAGAGCTTGAATTTTAACAATAGATTGCACATACTGGTCTATGGGCCACCTCAACGAAAAAATTGGCCATAATCTTGTGTGGTGGTGGCCTTTACATCACGTGGATTGGAGATTAGAGACCTTATTTAAAAAATTAAGTAACATATATTTTGAGTACCTAATATAGATAGACCTTTTAAACGACTATTACAGAGAGCGCTGCTGCTTGGTCCCTATCAAGAATGTACTTAGGATTTATTAATAAGGCATATATAAGTAAAGAGTTACCGCAATTTTTTCTTCATTAAAGAATTAAAGAAGAAAAGTTTTGCCAAATTTTTGCGCGGTCATCTTTACCGCAGTTCCACGAACCAGTTTTAAATAATCATAATTATTTTATACTTATCAACTTAATCAATGTCAACTGGACTGTTCTTATGGCTCGCATGCCGCATTATTATTCGCAAGTTTTCCGTTCTAGTGACTCATTAGCCGGCCTTGCTTGGACCTCGCAATTAATAACCCATATTTTTTGCCCTCTAAGTGGAACACGAGCAAATCTGCTGCTGTGGCTTGTGCCATGTCATTCTGTTTTTTTTTTTCCAAATACGGAATGTCACATCTGGGATTTACTCTTAAGTGGCCAGGTGGTTTCAAATTGTCGGAATGTTATTATAGTATTAAGAGAAGATAATCATTCATTCTTTGAATGCTTTTGTTTTTATCAGTTTAAAATACCTGCATGACAAAAGGACCAAATAAATTCCTGTCAAATGACAATACACAACAGTTCGAATGTTCGAAATTATAATTTAAACAAGTAGACATTAGTTCTTTAATAAAAAAACGAAGGTACTTCAATTCAGCCAAGGACAAATTGAATGGCAGCAAAGAGGTTGAAAGCAAAAACTTGTAAGTTTGCTCAATTAACTACGGTGTTTAATTATGATCATCTAAGAATTAGTCACGTCACGACACAGTTGGCCACACGCCATCATTGTCGGTGGGTCGGTGTTCACTTACCTTGCAACATGATACATATATTTTGAGTACCTAATATAGATAGACCTTTTAAACGACTATTACAGAGAGCGCTGCTGCTTGGTCCCTATCAAGAATGTACTTAGGATTTATTAATAAGGCATATATAAGTAAAGAGTTACCGCAATTTTTTCTTCATTAAAGAATTAAAGAAGAAAAGTTTTGCCAAATTTTTGCGCGGTCATCTTTACCGCAGTTCCACGAACCAGTTTTAAATAATCATAATTATTTTATACTTATCAACTTAATCAATGTCAACTGGACTGTTCTTATGGCTCGCATGCCGCATTATTATTCGCAAGTTTTCCGTTCTAGTGACTCATTAGCCGGCCTTGCTTGGACCTCGCAATTAATAACCCATATTTTTTGCCCTCTAAGTGGAACACGAGCAAATCTGCTGCTGTGGCTTGTGCCATGTCATTCTGTTTTTTTTTTTCCAAATACGGAATGTCACATCTGGGATTTACTCTTAAGTGGCCAGGTGGTTTCAAATTGTCGGAATGTTATTATAGTATTAAGAGAAGATAATCATTCATTCTTTGAATGCTTTTGTTTTTATCAGTTTAAAATACCTGCATGACAAAAGGACCAAATAAATTCCTGTCAAATGACAATACACAACAGTTCGAATGTTCGAAATTATAATTTAAACAAGTAGACATTAGTTCTTTAATAAAAAAACGAAGGTACTTCAATTCAGCCAAGGACAAATTGAATGGCAGCAAAGAGGTTGAAAGCAAAAACTTGTAAGTTTGCTCAATTAACTACGGTGTTTAATTATGATCATCTAAGAATTAGTCACGTCACGACACAGTTGGCCACACGCCATCATTGTCGGTGGGTCGGTGTTCACTTACCTTGCAACATGATACATGGTGTTGTTGACAGTTATCGGATCTAATGACGAACAACCCGGTATCGTACCATGGTCATGAAACTGCGCAGTTATGTTGATAGTTGCATAGGTACATGTAGTTGTCGGTGGATAGCAAAATTGTACAAAACATTAATAGTTTTGTGTTGTTTTCACTTATATGCACTCTATTATACAAAATCTAGCGACACTTCTCAGTGAAGAGATTTAGTAACTCAGATATCATAAAATACTATGAAGATCGTGGAGGCAATTTGCTGATAGATTTGGATAAAATAAGCCAAACCAATGGCGCTGAGTTTTAAGTCGGTTTTAACTATCATGCTTTTATTGCTCTCGATCTTCTTCCTTATTCAATAGGAGGCAAACGAGCAAACCTATCACCTGATGGTAAGTAATCAGCGCCGCCCGTGGTCACCCGCAACCAAAGAGTCACAGGCGCGTTACCGGCCTTTGCCTACGGGCATTTCTTGAAGCTTTGTAGGTCGTATTGGTTCGTATATACCGCCAGCGAAAGAAAATAAACTAAGATTTTGCTGTGCGAGGCAGAAAGTATTCCGAAAAACGCACAGTTGTTGACTGCCAACCATCTTTATGATGAGGACGAAAGTCTTTCGCGTGGGTCGATGGCGAAAAGATGAAGTAGAGATCAAACAGAACCATTCCTCAGAACTCTCCCGTATAGGCGATAAGGCACATAGGCTACATCTCTGCAGTGCCAAAGAGTCCAGCCAGTCCGAGACAAGTTCTTGTTAACAGACACTGTCTGTTAACAAGAACTTGAGAGACTTCAGGGCTATCCAGGGCTGTAGTCTAAACTACAGAATCTCAATTATTAACACAATAATGCTTACTAAAGGACATGCATAGAATCACTAGTAATTACATTGTGTGACCTCATTTAGGACAATAAATGGCTATCGTTAGTTCCGACCGAGTGTGTGCATCCTTCCAAAGCATAACGGACGTTACAGAGCGGAAGGACCAAATGTTCACATAATTTATTATAACATTATTTTCGATACGTGGTTTGGCTTATATGGCTATTTAAGGGATTCGATTTGGTATTACGGTTTTTTTAATGGTAGAGGAAGTATCCATGTTCGGTAGGTTATAATTATAAACGACTGCATCGTTGAGGTTATTTATTTTGATACCTCACAGAGTACTGTCATTGTAAAGTATGGGAAGGTAATACAATTTTTGCAGACGACAGTTGGGTTTATGAAAAACGACATACACATTCAAACGAGTAAAACCGTATATGAGCGCTAGTTTTCAATAATACCAGGACTTATAAGAACAGCGTTCTCCCTTAATATTAACTTCGCAATATTTGCAAACTCATTCTTTCTGACGAGGTCGTCAGCTTTCTTATTACATACTTCATGATTATTTACTGTATGTAATATTATATTATACTTTCTACCCACTGATTTGTTTCAAGAGTCGCAGCGAAATATAAGTGCTTAGCGTTTAATTCGTGGCCGATTACGGCGCATGGCGGTCCTACCCCGCTGCGCTGCCCACTGCGAGCAATCTCGAATATTATCAAGTTATTTAGAATATATAGCAGTAACTGTTAACAATTTCTGTCATTTACAGCAAGTAATAATGTCTTTCTATGTGACGTTCACTTACTAATCATTTTGTTTAATTCAAGCATGACTGTAATGTGTGTATCATGCCCAGACAATAAAAAATACCTGAAACGTAACAGAAATCCCTGGGAATCACAATTATAGGAAAAAGTTGAGGTAAGGAAAAATTAATTTGTTAGGTATTAATTCTGAACTAACAAACGAAGTCATAAATTCTATGAAGTTATATTAAAGACAACTTCATAAGGAGAATGAGAATCGTTTATTGCGGCACACCCAAAAACATATTAACACCATAAATCTTAAAGTTATTACTAAGCCCATAATATCTCGGATATAACACAGATAGAAGTAACTTTATACATATGTGACAACAGCAATGGAACCAACACACGATTCAAAAGTTAGAGACAATTTCATAATTCTCGTCAATCAGCCTCGAGCCCTAACTTCTCGGAAATGGGAGTTTTTCATCGACATCAGCGCGCAAAAAGCGTTTCCAGTACTAAGGCGTACAATTACTGTGCAATTTGCCTGTCAATATCTGCACAGCCGTTAAAAAGTCATAACGTGGAACAGGACGGGTGCTACTAAATCATAACAACTGCTTCGAAAGATTTATTGAAACATTAATTGTGGATACTGACAGCTATAAACGTGAGATCAAAAAGTAAGCAGTAAAAACGCGTTCTCGATGTCTTGCTGCATCGATTTGTCCGCGTGTACCGATTGGTAGTGACAGTTGCGCCTGCGCAACGTCGCATTCGACTGTAGAGTTTTTGACATATTACAACACCTGGTGCATCGCGGCGAACACGTTATTGTCATATGTTTGTTGTTGGATTTAATATCCATTATGTAATTCATAACTTTAGACTTGATTTTAATGCATTGACTGCGTTATTTCCAGGACTGGGGCAACGTATTTCCCTGTGTATGTTTATTATTATGATACCACAGAAAGTCCCATCTGGGGTAAATTTCAACAGCTCGTCTCACCGTTGACGTAGTTCTCAGGAAAATTAAGCATAAGGTAAAAAATTACCTTATGACTTAACCTGTCCTATGACGATTGCAATGGAAGGACAATAAATTCGTCATCGTAATTTCCTTTGATACCATGTTGAATAACAATGCGTCTCATAAATGGATAATACTGGAGGTTCTGTATTTTACCCTGCGGGTGACGAGGTCGCTACGTCATGATGACGATGGTGCTTATGCATAATGTGGAGACGCTCTACAGTATGATTAACTCTATTTGAGTATGTTTATGGGTCATTTTTATTATTCATTTTTGATGGGCTTTCAATATTCCGAGTAAAGGCAAGGTTCTGAATTTGTGCTCGGTTGCAGAAATAAGACTAAAGGTTAGTCTTCTATGCTAAAAGTTTATGAATCAAATTCATATGGTACACCATAGGAATTCATCCTTTAAGGTGTGTGTATAGTGCTTTAGTGGGACTAACAAAACACGATATAATACAATGTTACGTGTAATGAGGAAATCATCTTTAAATGTACCTTATTCTGTAATCCATAAGGAAGTTTATTAAAACAAAGAATAACTAAATGAACATTGTTAATGATTTAACCTTGACAATGCTTTATTTTTGGCCAGTGTTTATAACTGAACTCAATTAATATTTCTGGGCAACCGCAGCGCTCTACTAACAACAATATTTTTACACTTTCAAAAGCCTTATTCACTAGTACGCAGAGTTGAAAATTGCACATCTCACATGTTTTATTTTTTAAGTTTATCGGTCGACTATATTTTCCTGTAAATATGGATTTATATTTGTAAATGAACTTCATATAGTTGTGGTTTTTGATACATGATTCATTGTTAATTGTATAAACAACAATTCAGTTTATTAATAAAATATTCCATAATTATTTTTTAATGGCAAGCCTAGCTTATATTAGCTTGGATATTCTTTGCGAAACAAGCACTAAATAGGTTGCAAGCCTCCATGAATCAGACCGCATCAGGCATAAAAACCGCATGCAAATTAACAATTTCTGCATGATACGTACTTACTTTAAAATGTTGCAACATCATCAACTATCGACATTATCTAATCCCGATACCATTTAATAGCTGTTATTTGTACAGAGTCTGCGCTGGAGGCACCGAGGCACCCCATAGTTGTAGGAATGCAGCCGACCCATGCGTCGCACGAGTGATTAATAGAAAACCTGTATGACAAGCCACGAGACGGGATACGCAACTTACCACGCTTTTTGAAATATCCCTCTTATCACATAAGTGATGTAATTGCTGCAGAGGAATCAAGAATCAATGTTAGAAGTACCTATATGCAGACAAAGAAGTTTCAGCTTTAATCCAACCGCAGTTAAGACTAAATTACACCTGTTAGTTGGAGTCAAAAGTATCAGTTCTATTGTCATTCATACATTCAATATTATACTTTAAAACAAAATTAATATCGGGGTCCTGCTTTTTGGTTAAATCATAAACAATTTATTAGCGCAAATGCAGTTTCTAAGAAGATAAAAGATCCACCACTGATGAAGATCACATTTATTAGGTTGAAATTCATGCTAGAAATTATAATAAATCGTTTTATATTCAAAACAAATCAATTTGTGG
This sequence comes from Spodoptera exigua, assembly GCA_902829305.4. NCBI lineage: Eukaryota > Metazoa > Arthropoda > Insecta > Lepidoptera > Noctuidae > Spodoptera > Spodoptera exigua. Next base: position 12,774,770 of record LR824618.2, on the reverse strand, counting down.
CGCTCTAAACCGTATAGTCCGGGTATAAGGTGGGTATCAGAGGTCAACTTAAAGAAAGCGTTGTAACAGAATTAATCTTCAAATCGTTCCGCTTATACAGTATGAAAAGGTTTAATTTGATACATGTTACAAACATCTTGCATGACAGATAGCATTTAGTATTAATAGAATAGAAAAAATATGGCAAATAACCCAATCCCAATCCTTCCCCTTTCCAATCCCTCCTCAATCCCTAAATCTCCAAATCCCTAATCCCTAAAAGGTCGGCAACGCACTCGTAACTCCTCCGTTGCGAGTGTCCATGGGCGGCGCTGATTGCTTACCATCAGGTAATCCGTCTGGTCGTTTGCCGAGCTATTACATAAAAAAAAGAAAACCTGAGCACTCGTAAAATTATCACGAGGACTATTTCAGTTTACAGTCTCATTTCTTTTTTTAAAAACGCGTTGTTTTATGTTATGAAGGGTCGATTTTATTAGTCAATCTATGTGCAATATTATTCAGCCAGATCTGATTTAGATTCAGTGTCGACGAACATAAAGACGAAAGTTAGATGTTCAGAAAACATACGATAAAGAATACAAAGGGCCACGGCCATAACTATTTTCATCTTCTTAGTCATTCTACATACCTACCACTTAACTAACATGATGCGTATTTAATTAAAGATAGCAGTAATACAATGAATGCATAATAAGATCGTTTATAAACTAATCAAACGGTTGACAAAGGCGCCATGGATAATAATTAAGATGGCTTACGATTTGTGATAGTACTTAGTTATAATAATGAGTTATGATGACAGAGGCAAGACTAGAGGTCATCGCCGATCCAATGTTTGTCAAGCCATAAATTAAGACCCGCAAACGAAAAAATATTAAAATATGAAACTAGAGAGAGAGAGAGAGAACTGAAATTTCATCAATAGAAGTACGTAGCAGTTGTTTGTTCTTTGTGAAGTGCAGATTCCTGTATTATAAATGCGGTGATCACAGGATTGCAGTTATTTCTAGGACAATATTGAGTTTAATCGGCTTGAGGAATTAGCTGAGTCTTAAAACTCATTCCTTCAACCCCTAAAACATCTGTCTAATTAACGATAAACTAAAACCGATTGAACTTTTTTTATGTGGATTTAGTTAGTGGACGCCATGATTTGAGTATCTCAGGCTAAGCCGTTCTTTTTTGAGGGGGCGGGAGTATTACACTCATACTGACTAAAAACCACCCCGTCCCTTCTCTTGTTAGCCTCATTTGTAGCGGTTTGAAGGCCTAGTTAGGGCTTAGTTAGGTACTCAGGTACTACATTTGCAGGCTAATACAAGTACAAAATACATATTACTACAAACATTAGTCGTTAGATGAATGGATACTTACTAGATCAACAGAAGTTGATTCAATAAAATCGACAAATTAGGACAAGCACAAATAACCAATTCTTCTAGACAGGCCAATAAATTACTCTATCAATAGATAATTCTTCTACTCAAATAATGTTCTTGTCATAGAGCACAATGTATGCCTATTTATTATTGAAATTTGTATGTGCTAATAAAAATCCGTTTCAATCAAATCAGGCGCACAATTTACGATGTCAGTTACACGGTGAAAGTAATCGATAAGATCTATAAAGTAATATGCATGTGTTGTGTTATGGAATGACAGGGTACTGGTTTAACTAAGCTATCATCGGGTTTAAATGCAACATAAAATTTATATTACATACTTACAAGATCATTACTATTTAGAGAGAAACTTAAGGAGGGATGTAAGCGAATAAATCAACAACCTGCTTAATATGGATTAAAGATTCTGACAAGGTGCATTGAAACCATAAAAAATTCGAAACATCTGACTATCAATGCTGTCGATCTGAATAAAAATGTACTTTTATATTCAAATAAATGATAATCAACGCCTATCAGCTACACGGTCTGGCACCCATCACCCCAATGAGTTAATGACACGTTGATTGCTCCTCCCAAGGCCTTGTACTGACCCTATTTCAAAACGGCCAGCTCCAATGACTCACTTGCTGTCATTTACTTGTTAAAAACTCGCCCGAATGACCTTGCCTTAATGAAGAGTTCCTGTTTTTATGTGAAGCATAAGGAATCGCCAACCTTTGTTTACTTTCGTTGATTTGGCTCGTGCTATCCAAAGTCGGATTGATAAACGAAATCGTTGAGGTCATCGGGGTCAGTTCCCTTACAGCTTGAATATTTACGAGTTGTGTGGGTCGATTACTGACGACCCTTTTGTTATTTGGTCGTTTTTGTAAAAATTGGAGAATACATTTGTTTCGTAGTTAGTGTTGAAATTACTCTTTATTTTTCTTAAAACATACTAATTCATATTCTAAAATGCTTACAGGAATTGCCACAAGTCCTTTAATTGATAGATAATTCTAGGATTTATTACTCAACCCTATTTTCCACGCAAGAGCATTAGTGAATAACTATTTTTATATTACTTACATTCAATTTGAAGTCTTAGAATAATGCCAGACGTAACATGATTCATATTCACAAGTAGGTATGTAGGTACTTCATTCATTAGACAAGGCGTGTAGCATATGAAACTAATTCGGCGTTACAATTATGACTAACATGCGTCTGTATAATGACATACCCTGGAAGGTCACAGCTGAACAAATTTTGCTGGTAAAGCAATAAACAATTTTGGTGAAATAATTTCTGAATTTCTAAAACAAGTAGGTTTAGGCAAGCTGATAGCCTATAAGTAATTATTTACAATCTATTCATTAATATATTTTGTAACTCAACTATATACAAACCACGTTTTCTCAATAAAAATACAATTTCTATACAAACTACAAGCGTGTAGATATACGCGATGGGCACAATATCCTCGTGTTGATAGCACAGAAATAGCCAGCCATCAATGGGGCTCTGTGCGCGATAACGGCGCCTGCGCAGCCCCCGACCGTAGCGTCAATGTACACTCGTACGCCCGTAATTTGTGTAAGATTAACGATATTGAATGGTAATCATTTCAATGTATATTGTATTTGAAGGAGCCTATTTCACAATTAAATGCAAAGATAACATGTTGGTTAAGAATACTCACTTTTCCCAAGCATTAAGTTTATAAAACATACATAGTTAAGTAAGTACATACACATGCCAACTGAGAACCTCCACCTTTTTTGAGTCAGTCAATAATGAATCTTATTTAAATTGTGCAGTGTGCACAAACTTAATCAGCAATATTTACCATAATAAGTATGTATGTTAACTAAAATTCGCGGGTTACTCACGTGTAAATGATGAGAAAAGCTCTACTAGTTTCGAACCATCCATTTACACGTGAGTAACCCGCGAATTTTAGTTAATTTAGTATGTCTCACGATAGTTATTATAAAAACAAAGTATGTATGTGTTGCACAGAATACAATTTTTTATCATGACTAAAGTCCTGTTTTGGCTATCTGCAACTCTTATCTTTTGTAACAGGAAATGGTGTTTACGAAGGTCATAACATTGAACTAATAATAAAAAACATAACACAGTTTATACATCATTTACAAACATTTAACAACATTCACACATCATGTAACATTTACAAACTCAGTAACACTAATTAAAATGCAGTGAATGTTTATGTGTTCTTTCTGGACGTAATTAAAAATAATTGCAAACTGCATTTTCATATCTAGTTTGTGTTTTAAATTAATATTTTTGATCCAAATGTATTGTTTTAAATAACATAAAAACTTCATTCCCTACAGTTCTGTAACAGATATCTATGGGTAATTTCCTACCATTGTCCTTATGAGTCTCATGTTATAAGGGGTGAGGGAATTACCGCATACCAGGCAGATTTTCCGATTACATTTATTTATGAACATTTTCAGAAAACTAATGAAGCAACTGGCAATTGGCCATTTGACTATTAGCATAGTCCAATTAGACTCTTTTAAAAATTCTTTATAATAATTTTAAAAGGTACAAATAAAAATACAGAATTGTTAGTACTGCATTCCTTTAAAGGACACAATTCTGGATTGACTAGGAATGAATGAAAATAATAGGATCTACCTAACTTAATTTAAAGAGGTTTTAATTAAATTTTAATACCTAATAAACACCCATTACTTAAACCTTCTTACTAATAAAGGATGTCAATTTCTACCTTTTCTATACTATATTTATAACGGTCAATCAAATTGTAACTAGTTGAGTAGATTTCTAATTTAAATATAACTGGATCAGTTTTAAGACTGGCTTTTTATTGCAGGTTGCGTATAATTGCTATCATGATTTTTAAAAGCATTAAGAGCAGTATTTAATGACACAAGATAATAAATCAAAGTTTTACTAACTTTGGTTTATCTAGGTATACTAATAATATTAGAAATGTGTCAACAGTCAATGATACTAGTTGTTTCAAGTACCAGGAAATAACAAATCAACAAACAACACAAATAAAACCAAGAAACATGACAAATGTTTGATAAAACAGGAAATGAAACATTTCATTTTGTCTTATCACAATGTTGCTTGTGTCAGGAACTTTAAGATAGAAATGGGTGATATGTTTTGAAATAGGAATGATAATGAAGTCAACAGACAATAGTCAACTTTATCATTGTGTTACAGTGATTTTTTATCTGTGCTTAGCAAGTAATTGAATTAAAAAAAGAATTATGTAGGTACCTTGTTTCTAACTGATACAGGATATTTAAAAAAGTATAAAAATCAAAGAATATGCATTTCTTTTAAAGCAAATAAATGATTGCAAATGTAATTATTAAAGAAAATAAGAATTGACTGGAAACAACATATCTTATTTATACCTAAAAAAAAATAACTTAGTGAATGAGAACAAGAAGATAAACAAATTTTAGGAAGTTTCTCATTTTTCAACTTAATTAAATTGAATCAATCAGATTAAGATCTAAGTGATCACATCCACAATCATTACACTGAATATTTTAATTTGGTTTATTTATAAATATTTATATACATACCTACTGAACTAAATGTAATATTATGAAAATATTAAATGTGGTGTCTATTGTAATGATTTAATATAGATTCTATATTTATAAGCAGGTTCAATAGCTATATTATTAATTATCAATGCTGCAGGAAAATACAACAAAGGCAGGAAACTGTACAAGTTTACACAGACAGACTGCTCACTTTTACGATTTATAATTTTAACTACTACTGAGAATCACACGCAAATGTTAGCAACTGGTCCCTTACAACATAAAATCGTTACATTCACAAAAACAAATAAGAATCCCTTTGAATTTCATGCTTGCACTTTAGACCAGACCCACCCTTGCACCACATGTGACTATTATTATTAGCCTAACACCGCACATTTCCTCGGAACTATAACATCAACGGATATTATTATTGACGAATATTTACTACTTTTAGATAATTGTTTACAAGGAATTGTTTAAATATTGATGCGAGTACCGCAGTCGCGTAATAAAAGTAACGTCTGCCGTTCACACGGTAAACAATGTTATGTTTGTAAACATAATGCCGGCAAAATTTGGTGCCAACACTTACCAAAACTTTGACGAAACGGTTTTCCAACTCATCCCGGTCCGGCATCGGAGGCTTCGTCCGGTTCCTAGTCGAAGGCTGCCGTACATGGTGGCTCTTCGCCGACGCCACCGGACCGTCCAACATTGTCTGCTCCCTTGAAGTTATCAAACCCATTTTACACTGAACACAAACACTTAACGCGCACCACTTAGAACATTTTTAAACAGCATCATGTCATTTTTATCACAGACAAAAGCACAAAACACGATGAGAAATAAATCAACAGGTCACATCACACGGTCGCGGCAAGGCGCAAAACTAGTTCGTCGGCAACTGCAGGCAACAACAAAGCAAACTCGAGCGAAGGGCGAAGGCCGAGCTAAACGTATGAAGTATGAACTGTCAGTAACGTGAAGTTAGCAAGAAGCGACTGATAAGCGCGTCCAATCAGAATCATTCTACGTTCTGAAACTACACATCAATAATGAGATTTAAAAAAATATTTTTGCGTGATATAAAATGATTATTTTTACCTTACCTGCTTTTGATTGATTTATTTCACACAAATAACATAACGAAATCAAAAACAATAGTGCAAACCCTTTCGTACCATAATACTTACTTCGATAATTTCTAGGCGTTTTTATAGCTGTCAAACTGGAAAGAGACGTATTCCTTTTTTATTAGATGCTTAAATTTTAAATACTAAGCTTTTAGCTTCATAGAAAGCCTACATAATATTTATGTCATGCATCTTCTTTTCATTATAATAAATATCCTAATAATTATATCTCACAAATAGTGTAATACAAACGTTTTTAGAAAATTAAAAATACTTTGCCATATGTATTTATAGCTAAGTACACAATGATACGCAACATTTCGACGTGTATTCAGCGAGGGACTACCCTGTTGCCATTTCCCGAATATAATTAATTCCTTGATTAAAGTGACAATTAATAATCTTCCGTTAATTTTACATGGAGGCTTGTAATAAACAAGTCAGCACCGGTGACATTATATCACAAACTAGCTAATCTCGCGCGGTTTTACCCGCTGCTTGGCTCCCACGGAGAGCAGCAGATGTTTTATGGCAAATAGCATCCTCGATAAATGGACTAACAAACAAAAAAAGAATTGTTAAATTCTACCGGATACTAGCGCATTCAAACAAACAAACTCTACAGCTTTCTAACAAAGTATAGATTACATTGAACAAGTCAGAGATAGATGGGATGGGACGCCTTTTTGGCTACTAGTTATCACTCGTTAGCGCAAAGCGCTAGCATCGCTTGTTACAAATTTTGACATAGGTACCTAAGTTAGTGATGAGTATTTTATATGTCGACATCGATATTGCTACTTATTGCTATTGATGAACCATAATCGATAAAACTATCCATAATCCTAAAAATATTAATCAAGTTTTAAATTTTAAGATAAATTAGGAAGTTACAAATTATTATTATTTTTCGCTCTTTGCCCAGCCCACCGTACACCTCGTGAGACCACCTAGGTGTGCTGCGGGAAGTTTTTTTTTTGTCAGGGGAAATCCAATCCAATGACTTCACCCGCCCAGGGTAAGGCGAGAGAGAGTGTCAGACTCTTACTGACTAAAAACCCCCGTTCCTTCTCCTGCTCTGGGCCGAGGTCGCGGTGCCTCATTGCGCTTACCCCGCAGCCCCAGCTAATGGTCTAGGGGTCCTGACGCTTACAGTAGTAGTTGCGGTCATCATCAACTGGTATAAATAACTACTGCATATTTTGACAATTATATTACATTTTGTCCTATGTCAAGTTTACTTAACGAACAAACCCTTGCTATATTTCGTTGACCCTGGAACAATTTTACTCTCCCAGGATGCCCCAAATTAGATCTAAACGGAATTGAATAAGAACTTGTTCAGAAACTAGACAAAGATGTCACACAATAACATATCACATAGGGAACCGCGGTGAATGAGGAACCAATAATGATTTGACGCTGACCAGATGGCGGTAGTGTAGCGAGAAGTCATATGGTAATGTGGAATACTACAGCGTATGATTTTAAAAACGTTAGCCCTTCAATCGCCCTTATTTTATTATTCATTTAGACTTTATACTCAAAACAAGTGAAATCTAAATCGCTTACAAAATTGTAATCTCAAACAGCTGATCCTAATCTGAATAAAAAATATTAACGCACACCATTTGTTCCCAACGAGTAACACCCTCAAATGTCACACTGTTACTCGATGGGATTTTTTTCTGAAAAAATTCCCAACCGGTCACACTACCAGTCACACTGTTATTCGATGGGAATTTCTTCAGAAAAAAATCCCAACCAGTCACACTGTTACTCGATGGGAACACACTGTTACAGAACTTAATGAAAATAAGAATTAAATCGGTTTTTTAAATTTTTATTAAAATCAACAAAATAACAACACACTTGTTACTAAATCGGAGGGGACTTTTGATTAAGTTTAAAATAAAACACTAGATTTTATTTATATAATTTATTGGTTATATATCATTTTATGTTTTATTCGTACAAAATTATAGCGGTAACGAGAACAATGTTATTGCCCGTATTCTATTAAAATAATATACAATACACCAATATTTTTGTTAGCACCATTTTTTTTTATTTTTCATCTTTTCTACAAACATACCATTACCTTATATTGCTACGAATGCATAGTAATAACGAAAAGTTTATGGTCTTTTAACCTTTTCCATTATAATGTAATTAACTAATATAAAAAAAATCATTAGTTTGATAATGGTGATCAGACGTAGGGCGTACGTGCTACAACTAAATGAACTTACAATAGTCACTGAAGTGTTGTGTGGCCGACGGGTACAGAGCCAGCGGCGACACACGAACATAATTTGGTCCAGCTTCAACAACATTCAGTTTACACTTTGTTAATAATATCATGAATCTCCACACCGTCAGTACAGTCTTTGGTTAGGACAGAAGAGATATTATCAGAGATTACATAACTTAAATTTATAATATCACAAGCATAATAAATTGAAACACTTCATACTTAGGAAGTTCAGTCATACATTCATATGATCTTCGTGTAAGAAAGCTGATAAGATTCATCTACAATTTAAATAGAATGATCATTTCCATAATTGGGTCACCTACGCTAAGGGGAATAAACTAGGAGCAGAGTGCATAACGTATAGTGCGGGCCGTGCTAGTACTAGGGGCTACAACTACAAGCGCTACGCATAGATGGCGACACTACACTTACACACGACCGACAAAGGGTACAATGCACCAAATACTATGCGAAGAACGTACAGTAACGTACATCGTCGTTTTGTCCTACTACTTATGTTACACGTACTTTTTAATACTTTCAAGGCATATCTTGCTTTACTAAATCCACCTTAAGCTAAACTACACCTTACAGTTTAATTGCTACGCTCCGCGCTCCCGAGTGCGTCTTACGTCCGATAAATATTACTAAATATTGTTTCATGTCTCGAGAGCGCGGAGAACGTGTCTATCACTACTAAAATCTTTAAAGGCACAATAAATGAGCTTATGGCAGCATCATGCCTACGATACGTATAAGGGACAACAAAAGAAGACCTCCTGTACAACTAACGCAACGCTAAGAAGGTCAAGTAGAAACAAATCAAACACTACAAGAAATGCTTGTAACCTTTGTATACTAATCTAATATTATTATTCCCTACAGAATAATACCGTACTCTCTGGAGCGGGCCCGGCAGGCTCGGGGACCGGTGCCCACTATCAAAGGTTTGTCGCCGCTTCAAATACAATACTCCGAGCAATTTACGAGAAACCGAATATATACCACCACCAAGAGTCGCCGCAGTACTCGCTAAGTCAAGGGACATTCTCCATTATGGACGTAGAAGGCGACAGTTCCGGGTGCGTGCAGTGCAAGGGCCAGCGTGTTCACTTGGAGGAGGGGTAGTAGTAGAGCACGGCGCAGCCCGGCAGCTGCCAGCGCGAGGCGTGCAGCTCGATGAGCTGGAGCAGGGTGCGGCGGATGGAGGGCGCGGCGCCGGCCGTGAGGAAGGCGTCGCGGACGGCCGACAGCAGGCGCTCCAGCTCGCCCGGCAGCTGCGACTCCAGGTCGCGCCCGATGTACGTCAGCACGAAGAACAGGTTCTCCGTCTGTGTACACATCACACTTAATCAACACTATCTCAACATTGCACCACGAGTTCAGGTCAACTGTGCTGAAAAAACTTGTTCCAATTTTGACTTCATTTGTTTCCAGTTCCCAAATGACTCGAATGCTAGCCAAATAATTTGTAACATATTTTTTTTTGAGGTAGACAACCATCAATTTTCGTCAGCCTTATAAAGCTTCTGGTCAACTACCCTTACTCGCCAACCACAGACCTGAGCTTACGGTGACCGGAGATCATCTCTCAAATCTATAAGTTGTGAAACATGGCTGTCACTTAGAGTTACTCACATCGCTGGCGGAGGGCACGGGCTGGCGGATGCAGTCCTCGCAGCACTTGCAGATGAGTGTGAGCAGCACCTGTCCGGGCTGCGCAGAGGCGCCGCGGCGCTGGATGGCGCGCCGGCGCAGCTGGCAGTACATCTCCAGCAGGAACGACAGGAAGGCCATCAGCCGGGGCCGACCGCCGCCCACCGTCGATCCGAGCAACTGATACCAGTTACAAGCACACGTTATTAAACAAACAAAAACTATCTCAAAACCTATGTGATAGAAAGAATACCTACTAAGAAAACAATCCCAATGATTTATCAGGGAAATCGTATACAAGACTGTAGTGAGTATGATGTTACCTTGTCCCGGTCGTGGTACCACTGCTGGCAGGTGTTGAGCAGCGACTCGAGGAAGGTCTCGGTGCTCTCGCGCTCGACGACGGCGATGCAGCGGCGCGCGGCCGGCAGCGCGTAGCGCGGGGACTCCACGGCGCGCGACACCAGGTGCCCCACCGCGTCCATCAGCGTGCGAGCACACACTGCGTTCGGGTCTGAGGGGACCACCACCACCACCAAGCATTACAATACGTAGTCAAAATAAACGTTAAAGCTAAACTATCAATTCTGCGGCCGTAATTGGTGTTAATGAGCTATAAACGAATTTTTTGTCATGTTTCTCAATTAGGTCATCGAAGAACAGATTGCAGGTCAATTTCAGGGGTCTTATAAAGTTTATTTACTTCCACCAAAATAGTTAACTCTAATTCATAGATCAACCTCAAACCGTCAAACTTAAGTACCAATTTTGCGTACATAATTGACTCCAATGAAGCTATGAGCATTGTTGAATTTATTGCGAGAAACTTCTGGATGTACCTAAGTGAATCTACACCTCAAGATCCTGATCAGAGGTTCGTACAAAATCCCTGAAGTTGTTGCTACTCCTACTAATTTTGAAACCGATATCCATAATCCAACCTAAAATGGAAACGTCGAAAGAAATAAATACCTCTTCGAAACAAATTTAACTTTATACTTGCCTTCGAGAGCCTTATCGATGCATTCCTGTATTTCAGGCGGGAAGTTGCCGAGGTCGCCTGCGTCGGCTGCGAGCCCCAATGCTGCCATACCGCTGGCCAGCGCATCAGCCGACGTCAGCGACTTGGAGCGTTTGAGACCTGGAGTAAACGACTGTGGCCGAATACTTTTGCCATTGCCATTCGTCAGGGACGAAGGCGGAGACTTCTTCTTCTCCGGAATGATCGCTTGTTGTGGTTGGAGCTTGAAGTGGACGCGAGGTCCCACCTGTAATGTTATATGAAATAATCTAGAGTGCTTCTCTGTTGACGTTTGTGTCTAGTATGATTCTTTCCTAATAAGGTAACCGACATGCTTTGGACTCAGCGCTGACCGGACGACACCAATCCGAAGCTTACCCTTAACCAAAAACATATATGGATGTTAGTGTTTTACTCAGAGCAATTACTAACCTGTTAAGATACATAAAAATATAAGGTTACGCTCTACATCTGAAATCTTGAGTTTCCAATACTGATCTTAATGACTACTTGTCTAATGGTCTAATAATTTTTAACTCTAGCTACTCCTCGCACGGTTTCATCCGCTGTTCGGTTCCTTTTAGCCATAGTGTGAAGTGTTTATGCCTTATGCCTTGCTCGATATATTAACAACAGTTTAATTGATAAATTTAAACCAGTAGGTAGGAGATTGATATATGTATAACCTATATTAACTATCTTCCATCGTCTAGCGAAGATGCGATTTAAAGAATATTGACACTCTGATCAATAATTACATCGCCGTAAATGCTAAATTAGTGACTACACCAATGGCACAAAGCTGCCACGGTATCAAGTATTAAGACATCGCCATTATTTGGAACTTCACGTTTTAGAATTACCAATCGGTACCAGACTATTTGGATTCGATTTATGAATGCATCGTAAATAGTGTTTCAGTTCTCATAGTTAACAAGCGTCTAGTAATCTGCAAGACCTGTTAGGCAACCTATCAAACAATGATATCTATGGGAACACGGCACATCAAACATCTTTCAATTTTCATAATTAGTTAGTAGCTGATCTTTTGATCGGATGGTGGGTAAGATGAAGAGATTACACTATAGACATGCTTGCATCTATTAATTACTGGACATTTTAATAATGCCATAGAAAGCATGCCATTTGATCATTATTTGCGTGTTATTTGTTAAACTGAACGCGGAACATTTCTAATTTGTTGTAAATTACTTTGAACCTTTCATCCCCCGAAAAAATTATCAAAGGCACATTATGATAGTTATACCAAAACCTGACCCCAATTTTTTGACTGGTAATAAAGGAGACGAGGCTGGTGCCAGGCATAGTTCCCAATCCTATCATATCACGGGATTTCATAAATTGTCAATGTCTTAGAGGGCAGTTAACTACCTGCTCAATGTTAAATATTGACATCCAGCTTCATTTTCTACATCAAAACAACAAAGTTGGTCAGAGATCAAGAAAAAGAAGTTAGGGTTTAGTTTGAAGAGGAAGACCGCGATCAGAGATCACCTGTATCACCACCAATTGCCAACATCAAAGTAAGTAATTACCTGTGCATGCGGCACGTTCCCGCTGGAGGCGCTGTTGAGAAGTGCGTGGGGCGGCATGACGGGCCGGTAGTGCGGCGGTACGTGCGCGTGCAGCACGGCTGAGCGCGAGTGCTGCAGCCCCACCGTCGCGTAGCCGATGCCCATCGCCGGCCTGTAACATTACACAATACACACTTTACAACCAACCCTATAACATGTGTGTTAATGCTTTATGACGTGATGGCCTGTGATGCAAAGTATCCACTGTAAAACTGGCCGTTATTGAAATAATTTATGGTACAGTCAGAACTTAAGATGATGCTAAATGCCATTTTGTTAAGACTGTCTACTGAAAAGTTTTAAAAATAATACATAATAGAGCTGGTATGAACCTAGAATGCTTAATTGCACAAGGCTATAAGAACGGCTATACATATACGCATTGAAAGATGAGGAAGTCCAAGTGAAATCATGGACCAATAACGACCAGCAGATGTGACGCTTAAAATTTCCGCGCGTCTACATGTTTCAACGTAAGAAAATGTGTATTTTATGTAATGTTTGTAAAAGATAATTATGTGCGTGTAATATATGTCATGTTTATAATGCGACAATACGACATGATCGTTTATCTAGTACAATGCCAGCCGCGCTCGTTAATGTTATTTGAGTACATATCACACGAGATTAACAGCATCGCGAAAAATCAACAGCGGTATTGAAGTAAATTACATAAAATGTGGATCGCTTGCTAGACAAGTCACTCGCCAGTTTTATAACTTTTACGTAGATACACGTAGATAACCAAATCTAAACCTAAAGATTTTTATCAGTTCTCCAAAATCAATTAAAATTAGACTTAAAGCAAAATCTGTTAAATAGCCACCACCAATTTATAATTGACTACTTTCATTCATTTCTCGTGGAATAATGCTTGATAATAGGAACATTTCAATCTGATGAAATAGCAGCGTAAGTTTCAAACAGTACTGTTAATACTCTGATTCACAGCAAACTATTTCTATCTCAATTTATAGACACTTGTAATTTATGGCCAAATGTAGTAAGGAAAATTATTCCCTTTAAAATAAATAAATCTTTGGCAGCACGTTCAAAGCTTTAGCAGTAACGCGAGAGTTAATTTTCGTTATATTCCCGTTTCTGATTATTCCAACCTCCTGTGATCAAATCCATACAGAGTTTTATAATGTCATGTTTTTATTACGATGAATGTTGGTGCCTGTTGCGGAGGTAATTAATATGCAGAACAAGTTGCACCGGTGCACAAGCTACACATAAATGAACTAGGTGATGTCAACTTTGACGTATTGTGTTCTTTCATATTCAAATGCAGTGTGCCATTACTGGACTACCTACATTGTTTCACACATCTCACTTACAACAGCATATTGTTTTGTTAAAACTAAATGATGACGAGGAAAAGCCACCTACTTTAATAACTTTAAAGCTGTTGAAACGTCTAGTTAAAACTAATATATTAATCATAACAGTGCCGAATGGTGGTGCCATAACGATTGTTATTCATGGTGGACAATGGCGCGTGCCTTATAGCCACTGGCAATGGACATAAACCTCATAAATAATAAGTGATCATTGTCGTGATGCCGCGCGCACTAGCCCGTTATGGTGCTCCACTCCTGCGCAATGCCACGCAAATTATTTCATTATGATAGGAAATGATGGCGAGGATTAATGATGAACTCATTGTGATTATACATAAGCATTCTACACCATACGATATTGTTACCGTGGATGTTTTAATAATGAGATTCAACATTTTGACTACTTATGTAGGTACCTACATCCTGATTTTTTCAATAGTTCAATGAATCGCCTAAATGACGTAGGATATATAAACTGTTCCATTTGTTTGAATAGTTGAACAGCAGATACGTTTTATTTTATGACAATTTAGACAACAGAGTCAATGAACTTCAATTTGACACAGAGTATGAAATTGTAAATGCAGCATCTCTATGGAAGCAGATAATACTACTTAATCGTCTTTTTGAATTATTTTCTACCTTCGAAATCAGAAAAAGATATTGGTGTAAGTGAGGGTTAGGTAATACTCCTCTAACGTACTCCTCCAATACTCCAATGAAGAATTTATACTCATTTTACATCAAACCTGAGATATTAGTTAACTACATTCCTTTTACGGTATTTTGAAGTTCCACCTATTTCCACTAGTGACACACAGACAAGGTGTCTAGAGAGGCAGTGTTTCATAACCGGTGCGATGTCAGCGATGAGTGTACATCACAGAATGGGGACAAGTGGCGTGTCCTGTCCACGCTGCACTCTATTGTCGCTTCACAACCGAGTATTTATCTAATTTGTACCGCAAACTGGAAGCACGTGATGTATCTCAACAAGTGAAGTTGAATGCCCGGGGTTTTTGCGAAATCAAGTAAGTTATGCATGTAAAATGCTCTTTACACAAACTGTACGAAGTTAGTCAGAAAGGCCACGAACTTAACTGAGAAAAGTGTTAATAAAATAAATTGTGACTAGGTACAAATTAGTTTTTACGGTATAAGTAAAATGAAAATTTAGAAACAGATACTTAGTTGGCAGTTTTCTTCCAATTCCTCAACTTTCTATTACGACCAATGAATGCATTATAACACGTAATCGATATGTGTCTAAAAAGTTTCTAGTCTAAATCATACTCGTATATATTACTATATATATTATATTACTTATCCGACATGTAAAATGATTTAATTCTTTTTAGTGTCAATCTGTACGATTTATATTTAATCAACACGCTTAGTTAAATGAACGAGCTAATAAAGACGCATTGTTTGTTCGAGGAGAAAGTATTAAGACTTATGTCACTGGTAAATCTTTTTAAACCACACCAGATACGCCATTTATTCAACCACAAGACGACCAGAAATGTTAAAGTACACTAAAATAATTTTATCACTCATCATGAGTACATTAAAATATTTAAATCTAGGAAGTTCTTGGTTTACGAAGTCAGCTGCCAAAGAAAATTCAAATGCTTTCAATTTTATAGCAGTTTCGACATATTTAATTCACTGAATGCTCAAGTGGTCCAAGACGAAAGTGAGGCACTATGTTGAAAAAGATGTATAAATAAATAAGTAGATGATAGTTGCAAGGTCCTATGAAAATAAACTCTTCACTGAACTGAGGAAGACGAAGAGTCTAATCGCAACTTAGTATATGTTGTAAAATGGAGAGTGATGAGAAATGAATTGAAGTAGGTAGGAAGAAAACCTTCAGGGAAATTGCAAAACATTTCTACATAACCCAAACCCAATTCCATTTTGAAAACTTGCAGCTCCAAAAGTTTAGGCACATATGTTGCCCAAATGCATCAAAATATATTCATAACCACAACCTACACACACACACACACATAAGGCTGATTAATGAATAACTAGGTCAAAAATGTGACAAAATAGACGACACAGGAGCTATTTCACATCGGTTGCAGACATCGTCCAAACAATCGATCAAACATTACGTAAAGGGTCATAACAGATAGTTGATACTGATGTATGTGGTCAGTGTGGGATAACTGAGGCAATTACATATAAACAAGACATCCAACACGACCCGCTCATATTGCAGCCAGAATGCCGTGACTCACAACCAATAAGATTGCACGCCACCGCACCGGCACCAGCGCAATTTTTCCACGGTACATCACTTCGATGTCTTCACAAATTATATTGTTATTAATGATCCAAATTGTGTTTAGGAAAGTTACGAACGTTTGAAATAAATTAGAAGTCAGTAGAAAAACGTGAATAATTAGTGAAAATGGTTAAAACCTAAGCGGATGAAGTCATATTTATAAACAGAGAGCAACACGGTACAGTGACCTTGAGATCGAGTAAGTCGACAAACAGAGTGATGTCCAAAGATGATGAGAATGACGCACTGCACTGTCCGCTCTATTGAATACAATCTATTTAGTCTGGGAACTAACTAGTGTTTGAGTGATACAACTTATTGTTGATGAAAAGAACCAAGTTAAAAAGCAAAAGCACAAATTTTGAAGATCTGAGCGTCGTGGTGAGAAATAAAAATGAATAGCAGAAGTTGTCGACGTGTTTGGGAAGTGGCTACGTAGTTTTATAACCCACGCTGTCTCTACGATGCCAAAAAATATTCACGTGTTTCGTTAATTGAAATAAGTTTTTTTATTTGTCTATATAGCAACATATTAATAGTATATATAATCGACAATGTTTTTAATATGAACACACAACAACGTGTTTTCAGGATTGTCTATATTGCTGATGAAGCATTAGGCACTTCCCATACAGCTTGAGAATGGTACCAAACGATCATACTAGACAACTTTGGAAAAAAATTAAGACATGAGACAACCTGCCTTTGCCCACATAATCCGAGTCCAAAAAATTTGACTAAGATCAGTCGGTGTTCAATGTAAATGAAAAGAGAATAATAATTGTAAATACTTTAACACTGCTGACTAAATAAAATGACACAGAACCTACTTACGCTCTTACCTAAATGATAACACATAGTCATAAGTAAATAATTGTTCTTGTATGTTAAATTAAATGTCTTTGTAAATGAAACTTATCGTGGCCCAAGGTATAAACAGATGTTTTTGATAAGAATGTTTTAGCTCATCATCATTTACCTACATGTACATCTCATAGCCTAGTTCAGCCTGTTATCAATTCAGCATTTTCTAAATTTAAACAACATTTTATTTCGAACAAGGTCAGGCAGTCTGCTAAGCTGTGCGACAACAGATGAAAACAAATGAAATGCTGCGCGCGCTGGCGGTAGTCTATCAACCATGTACTGGCGCCTGCGCTTGCGCATTTACCATCATCCATTAAGGACATAAAACAAGGTAGAACTTTTCATTCAAGTCGTAAATTGAGTACAGTCTTGAGTTAAGTGGCGCCGACAATTCTCAGATTAAACGGTGCGGCCTAACCAACAATGTTGTTTCGGAAAGTTTTGGTACTTACACGTCAGACGTTGAATATCTTCCACGAACCATTTTCACAACAATCTTCTTACAATTCGACTAGAGGACACACCAAAGAACTATATCACGTTCAACATCGCACTATTTATTTAAATCTTGATGTTTAGATTGTGAGCTACAATAAAATTTATCACTATCTTCATCAAATGCAAATCTCAATGCAAACTTGGCAATACTGCCGACAAATTACGTCTCATTTCCCTCTTAACATCACAACTTTATTAATAGAATCCAATATCCGCGCACATCCTATCCAGAGCTTACACTTTCCAGTGCGCGGTGCATAAACTTCTCGTGAAGTGGGCAACTTGTCGGCGAATCACTCAAACGGCACTGTTGAGATTTGTACTCAAAAATACGGAGTGTACGAGTCAAGTTCGTTCGGAAGCGTTCGCGATTCACGTTATAATTTGGTCGTTGTTTGGTCGCGGTCGTGTCGGGAACTCCGCGCGTCTCCCGCGCGCGGGCGTGTTCGCGTCGCCGTAGCCAAGAACAAAGTGATAACAAAAAGTCTACAATTGATACTACGAGTACGTACCTAACAAACGCGTCATGAACATCACAGTTTCACACATTATTTCATAGATTTTTGTTTTGTCTCTGTTGGCGCCATGCCAGCATCGGCCATCACTTCCAGTCACGTTACTATCGTTGATGAGAAACAAACTACTCAACACCAACCAGAGCAAGGTCAAAAGCCGTGTGGACGACGGAAAATTATCGGAATTCTTATAGAGTGTACCTATATGAAGTGATTTTAACAGGAAATGAAAGAAATATTTAAGTAAATTCAAATCTAATTATAAGTTTGCTAAAATAGGTTGGTACTGAATCAATAATTTGACATTCAGCACATTTGAACAATGGATGGATTCATCGTCTGCAAAGTCAAGGTTTCACACAATCACTTCGCATCATGCGAATGCAATTAGACAGATATGACTATGGCAGGTCTATGGCTAAACTTGTCAACACGATTTTATCACCCAGAGTGGGTGCAAAATACAGGCTTGGTTAGTGAGCCCGCATGGCAGTTGGTTGATAAAATGGATGCACTATAAATAGCGTCCAAGGACTATCATGATTGGTCATTGTTCTATGGCGTCATGAATCATGTTTTTTTTAAATTTAGCTTGACTATATTCTTTTTAATATTAATAATATTCAAGAAAACAGAATTGTCTTACACTTAAAGATAGTTAGAAAATGATTCAATGAATAGCCTTCCAATTTCAGATTATGAAGATGTTTTACAAATAGTACTCACCTATTTTGCAGGTCGGCAGGCTTGGCCATGGTGAACTCCTTAGCGTGGACATTGAGCTTGTTGGTGGAGGCTGGTGTGGATGCAGTGGCCGCTGTGGTCGAGGTCGTCGTTCCCGAGGTAGCAGCTGTGGTCGCCACGCCGTCTGTGCGGACACCTGGTGGTCAACGGTGGTCGTCAAGAGAAGAGGGAGATAGGACAGATGTCGTGTACTAGGTTATTAATGGAAGGCAGTAAGATGTAGAAAAGCAATCTCCACTTGATAGTTGTGAAACGTTCTTAACATAGCGGTGTCATCAAGGCGTGATAGCTAGACAGATAAAGTGAAGAGTTCTAAACGTTGGAGTAGTTAAGTATCAACGGCACCACATCCCTTCTATCCGGAAGGAATATGGCTAACATTTACGTATGAATGAACAGATGGAACTTGGCCAAAACACCGTGACATACTGAGAAAATACTAGATCAACAAGCCTGAAACTTGTATTCCTATAAGAATTCATACATAAGATTTATTAACCTATTGGCCGAAGACAAAATGGCATAGGAATTCTCATTTCATTTGTTTTAGAAGGCGACAATAGTAACAACACCCAAGATTTTCTTATTCGTCATTCCTATTTAAAGATAATGATGGTACTAGATTATTCATAGGAGAAGCAAAGATTAATAGTTGGTTTCAGCCTCTTCCTTCACTACTCTTTTGCCAAAACCTACATTGAACGCACTGAATTGAACATACTGACATACTGAATCCTAACTAAGTTAGGCTCTGAAATTCGCAAATAATTTAACAAAACAAACGATTGACTTAAATGACTCAACCATGTTTGACAAAACACATGATGCGAAGCCTAAATAGTAGCATGGAACACAATCAATTTAAATTATAGAACACCTAAACAAAAACATCTATAATATCAACGTAATGTTTAACATACAACACGGATGCGTAGATGGTCAATATCAAAACCAGAGAAACGGTTGCAAGCTCAATAATGTATCGTAACCCTGTTTTATCGACAATTGTTTTACCCAATTAGAGTCTGACATTACATTTCGTTCGGTTTTCGAGCCACAAAAATGGCAAAAACCACATATGTCAATATTTTAAACAAAGTGTTATTTGCGTGATAAATTGGGAAAGTAGACATTAGAATTTTCCAAATGAACCCACCTGTGTACACTCCTGTGGCCTTGTACCTATGTAAACATTATAAACTCATAATCTTCAAAATGGTTTCAGTCGTATTTAAGTCATAAACCATTCTACTGAGGAACTGCGTCACAAATAGTCACAATGTTTAGCAGAGTTACTATATAATTTATTTTCGGACAGCGACGCAACTTTTCATAGAAATACGCTTCAGCTTTTAGGCAAGATTATGTCATCATCAAACAGAACAGTTCTTTGTTAAGTTTTCAAAATCAGAATCATCTTTATAAGAGGAGTATATTTAATGGTGTATTGAGTGCACCAGCTCACTGTACCTACTGGTAAATCCGTGCATGTAAAGGTACAGTTAGATTGATTGGTGTCCGGTGGGCCGCTAGCTTGGACTGGTATGTGGGTCTTCAATTAGATACGTCCATTATTATTTTACTCACGGCTAGATTTAATGCGAGTAGGAATAAGTTTAATATTCTTTTTCAAAGAAAAGAAATTGATAATCTTGTACAATATGAATTATAATGTCATGTTATAACGGTCATTTTACGCAGTAGCATGAAAAAGAAATATTTTGATGAAAGCAATATTTTGGTCTTCATAATAATCATGACGACAGACTCAATAAAATGTTTGATAACTTTAGATAAGCGTGTAAGCAAGAGGTAACCATGGTTACACGTGGACGCTAAACATACCAACCTAATGGAGTTTAGGAGAAACCGTACGAAGCCTTTGGTTCAAGACAATGTACCTACCTAAGTAAATAAACCTGCAATTAATCCAAAACCAAAATTGAAAAAGTACAAGCCGTATATAGCAGCTATATAAAATCGCCACCAATGTAGTAAGCGTGTGCATCTAATTGGGTAACCTAGATCATCGCGCGCCACACGCGAGCCGGTCCCGCTCAACTGAACAAAAGCGAAACTTTCATCCAAGATTTACTGGCAATGTATTTTACAGTATTCGCTGAAACTCATGTTTCGACAGTAAGTCGATTTCAAATTATTGTAGCAACTAGCGACAGCCACAGATATGTGACACTTTCCTTTTCGTAAACAATGATGACTAGGACCATGAAAGATTGGGAACAATATTGTCAGGACCGTTAAAAATCATGGACAGTAAAATCAGAAGAGGTTTCGGTGGTAAGCGGATAGCGTCCACGTGGTGTTTTGCATCTTCATCGCAGTACCAATCTACTATTGTGGAGCCGGTAAAACGAAGCACATTTAGCCTATGTTCTGGAGTCTACAAATAACTAGAGCTCAAAGAAACAATCGCCCCAACACCTCTGCTCACAAAATTGAAAACTATTTCAGTTAATTTGTGAAAATGCGAGGCTGTCATCTTAAAACATCACATTTAGAACAAACGACAAAATGTCACGCAATTCAAAAATGTAGACTCTAGTTAAGACAGCTTCGTCTGTGCCACGAAATCACATGCTCATCTTTCAAAAGTCACAACCTAACTGCCAAGAATAATATATTTTTTTATTTACATTATAATTATTTTCATTGTATAGCATCGCCAAAATACTCATGTTTTGTGACGGAAATAACACATCTGCCGCCAAGACTCAATGTTGACATTACGGAAAGATTTCAAACAATCTCACGACCGGCATACAGTCCGTGCTGTTACAGCTCAATGTAAATAATTTGGCGATTTACTTAAACTACCGCTGTCGTAGCTGAATATAAACAAACCTGGGGCTTCGGAAACTGGTTGTGCAGCAGTCACGGTCACAGACACCGATACCGGAGTCACGGACACGGGGGAAACAGATACCGGCGACACCTGAGCCACAGGGGCGACCGGCGCGACCGCCACAGGCTGAGACAACGACTGTTTCACGATACACCGAGACATAATAATATCTCACTTATATCACAACACATAAAATCACAAACAAACATTCGTCTGACAAACGCGTCCCGTCGCAACAAACATTCGACTGTCGACCTGTTCCAAATATGAAATTTGTTTATTTTTATTTTTGGCGCCAATTTTACGTAGATACGCTAGCTAGCCAAGTATTACATTCAGCCTGTGACAAATCAAGAATCGCTATGCAACACATTTAAATCGATTACATTTGAGTTACATAAATATTTGAATTATTATGAGAATTAGTGCGAAGAATACTGAAAGGGTGTTTGTTAACGAAATTGTTCTAAATACGTGAGTAAATTAATGATAATTGTAGTGTATTTATTGTACTGCACGTCAAAGTTGTAGAAAAATAATTATCTAAACGATTTCATTGCAGTGAGCTCTATCGGTATAGATTTCTAGAATATTTTAAGTAATTGACTGCACGGTTGGTGCGGTGGCTGGGCAATTGGCCGCCGTGCAACGTATCGCGGGTTCGATTCCCGCACGGAACAACTCTTTGTGTGATTTACAAATTGTTGTTCCGGGTCTGGGTGTAATGTGTAGGTATGTGAAATTGTATGTTTGTAACCGCACCCACAACACAAGTACACTACTATAACACACAAGTAAACTACTAATTTGGGGCAACGTTTAAAAAAAAAGCAGACAATATCGAATCGGCTCGCAATAAAATTGATCAACTTGGTACCAAGTGACCCTATAGTTTTCTACGTAAATTACTTATAATAAGATCATCCATTTCTACATACCAGGGGGTCTGTAAATTTCCAGAGTAGGTTTCCCTTTAGCGTTGGTCAGAATCATGCTGCGTCGTTTTGCATTGTTGAACTGAAATAACAAAGTCATTTTAATTTGTTTTTACCAATAATATCGCCCAAATTTAGAAAGTACAGATACTTAATAACTAGGTAAAAATAAATTTGAATTCAAAGATTATATTTCATTTTTAAACATAAATGCGTTACTCGACTTTAAGATTAATCGATTACAAAATAACTACAAAGACTATTGAGTTATGCAGACAGGATGTAGGCGTCGGAACAGCGTGGCGCGACCTGCCTCCCTACCTACGCATTAACTGCAATCGTACCTACTAGAAATCCTTAGCATATAGGTACCAAGGTCTTACTAGTTTAATTAAATAATAAAAACCTCAGTCAGTTATTGCATTATAAAACCATTACACTATCAATCGAATGATCAAATCTATGCTGAAAGATCCATATTTTTTCAAAATACAGAAGTTATGACTGAATCTGCATATTTAATAAATTTCAAGGTTACAAGAGAAAGTTTTATTGCAACATCACAAGACATACCTGGTTATGATGCATATTGTGATGGGATTGCGGACGAATGAAACTCCGCTCTCGCATGATAACGCCAGGAGATGCAAAGTCCTGCATCCTGTAGCTTCTTTGCAGCTCGTTACCAACACCGATTTGGGTCTGCATCTTGCCGATTGTGCTTATCGATACAACGGAGTCTAGCACTATTCTCTGTTAGTAGTCTATGGTACAGCCCACGGATTGCCGCCTTTTTTGACGTACTGGCTTTTACTTTTTTAAAGTTCACTGCTTTATTTTCTTCTTTGGTTAATGACGCACTCAGGCTCTCAGTTTTTTTGTAGATATTTTAAATACGTAGTCAGAAACCTCTAATAAAATTAGTTTATCTTCTATCGATTACAAAGTTGAATATTATCAAAATAAATACACTAGATCAATGACTAGTATTATAGTTACTTTACGCAATGTCACACCTATTATGATTAAGTATATTTTTTTTATATTTACAATTTAAAAAATAAACAACTAACAATACAACGGGCAATACGCGGTAAAATGCGATTTGAAAACAGCAAAGCGATTATAATAATGAATTAATTATTTTTAAATAGGTAATCACAATTTTTATATTGTGACGTCACGTTAGAGATCACTATTTTTCTCTTTTTTATATATGCATATATAAAATGTACATAAATTAAATACCCTCTGTCGTGGCCACTGATAGAGGGCGTTCTGTCGAGATTTTTTCGTTTTTAGTACGGCTTTTATACAAGAAATAGTGCAGGTATGGTTTAGTGCCAGACAGTCACCGAGCGATTTACAATTTTTCGAGGGGCCGAGAAGTCACTTCTTCGGCTCCGATCTCGAATCGTTTCGTCGTAGGGGTTCAATGAACCCTAATCTGAAACAAAGAAAAAAAAATTTTAATACTTTTCCGAAAACGTTTCAAATAAATGATAAACTATAGATATGGTATTTGACAATGTCGAAAGGAGGTTTTGTCTACTATGAGATACAGGGTGCTACACCAAATACCTATTACTCATTCCTTAAAAAATCTAAATAATGTATTCAAATAGAATATTTGGAAATTAAATTAAATTATATTATTATTGATTTACTGAAGAAAAAATCAGTTGAATAACCTAATGGACTTAGAGTCAAGTACCTAAAGTCTATGCAGAGAGCGCATTTGAGGTGTCAAGAATCTCATATAGGGTACCTATATATTAATTATAATAATTCTATAACTTAATTGAGTGTTCCAGGCAATACCAACTTAGGTATTGCCTAGTTTTTTCATTACTATAAACTTAAAAAAACAGTCACTTCATAATATTCATAATACCATATTCAATAACGAGTTTTTTCAACATTTTGTCTGCGTGAGACGATTTAACAAGGTTAAGCCTAGTTTCCCAAAATGGTGGTCACAACACTGGCGACCCAACGCACGATATTGTTCATACTGAATGGATTAAATGAGTCAGTAGATTAGCTACATCGGCCATCTTTTTATCCTTTAATCACACATATTTTATCACTATGTTTAAGAAACTTAAACCACCTAGTAATTCTTAGAAAAAAGACCACATCAAGATTTTTACTGTGCCTAACATTTGTGCGTTTAAAACTCGTACACATCACACAATACAAATTCATATTTGGAACAATAATTTGTTAGGAGTTGTTATATGTATATGGGAATAGGAAACGGGACACGTTCCGCGCCCACGTTACAAAGAAAAATCCTTTTTTTGTGAAGGGAAAATCATCAAATGATTACTCTCGCTAAAGGTGAAGGCGCGAGGGAGTGTCCGACTCTAACTGACTAAAAACCCCCCGTTCCTTCTCCTGCTCTAGGCCGAGGGCGCAGTGTCTTATTGCGCTTGCCCCACAACAGAAGAAAATCCTTGGGCAACGTTTTAAAAACTATATGTAAAGAGGTATGGTAAATGGAGTTTCCATTAAAAAAATGAAAACGTAAAAGTCGTAACCTTTCAACGTGTGTAAAACAACGTCCGTGTTACGTTATTTCCTGAAATTGGCTGAATATCTAGTAACACTAGCCGTCTTTCAGTTTTCTAGTAACTGGTTGGTTCATTACAGCCAGTTGAAAATAAAGGAAACGACCAATTATGAGTAACTATTACGTTAGCCTTCTGCGTTAGTTTAGTGCCAGGTATAATTTGGCGCTATTTTTATTGCAGCATAGGCTTAATAACTAACCGGGATTATTGCGTACTTTTTGTTGTTTTTTATACGCAGCCCGATAATATGAAGTGTCAGATAGAGATTCAGATCAATACAAATACTCTCATATAATAACTCTTTTATTTTTTTAATTACAATTAAAAAAAGGAGGAGGAGCAAAAAAAATTTCATTTAAGGTAAAATTATAATAAGCGTGAATCGTTAACATAAAAATTAATTTTCTCTAACAAAAATCTTGAATATAACATTTAGTTTATGTTTTAAAGCGAACATATCACCTAAAGCTCGGTTAATAACTTTCGCAATGGAAGCGAAAATTTCGTAACGTCCATAGATTAAAAATATTTAGTTCATCCCGATTCCCCAACGCTCTCCCATTTAGTTCAACGCTGCACAGATAAATAAACTTTTTATTATGTTTACTTTGCAACGTTACGTACCTACATGTTAAGCGTTACTATTTTTATTGAAGCCATAATAAATATTGGTTCACGTCTTTGCCACGGCAACTACAAAGCGATGTAGGTACTAAAACGATTGAAATATTTTTAGGTAACTGATTTTTTCCGATACTATAGTAGAGTCTATGCTTTTACTGAGCTGAAAGGCTGTTCCGATTCAGAGCAGTAAACTAAGAAACTTTCAGCTTATAAGAGGTACCTTAGTAATATTACAAATACGAAAGTTACGATGTTTGGATGTTTGTTACTCAACAACGCCAAAATGGCTGGACGGATCGGGATGAAATTTGGCAAAGGCACTCCGGAATAGGACACAGGCTACTTTATCAACATAACGCAGACGGAAGATAGTTGTTATAAAAAAATTAAGATATTAAACATTTTTCATCTAGAAAAAAGCACATGACCGATTACTTTTTCAGCTTCATAAATCAGAAATGCGCTTGTAAAGCGTGTGGCAGTAATGTCATCAATTGTGGAGTGCGTTGAACTGTGCGTACGCGCATCGAGCCGGCACGACTGAGAAATAACTTTGTTTTCACCTGAAATGTGCTAGCTTAGCTACAGTGGATTTGTCAGGTACACAATTGGAATTGGATTTAGAGGCCTACGTTCAGGAGAGGACGGAAACCGCTGATCATGGCAATGATAATACCTACTTAATTTCAACGGTCAAATGTCAACAACAATAAATATGTCATTATTTTATTTGCTTTTAGGAAGAAAATAAGATAAATAAATATTAAGACAGTAAGGATGTCTTGTCCATGAAGGGGTTGCCATAACGCTTACTGGGTATGTTGAAGGGTTTAAATTCATCAGAAAACCCTGCTAACATGTCTCTTTCCACAAATTTTCCTACATCTATAGTCTAGTCCTTTAGTTCGCTCTTACGACACCTTCAAGAATAAGTAAAGGAGGTCTTAAAATAATATTTTCTGTATTAACGGTACGCCAATCCCGTTAATACAGCAAATCCACGCTCCCTATAACATGGGACTTTTATTTTCTCCGGTGGCAACTTAGTCTTAGCAACTCCTATCCCCAAAAGGCCGGCAACGCACTCGTAACTCCTTTGGTGTTGCGGGTGTCCATGGGCGGCGCTGATTGCTTACCACCAGGTAATCCGTCTGCTCGTTTGCCGACTTATACCATAAAAAATGCATACGGATATAGGGATAGAGAAAACGACATTGTTTTATACTATGTAGTTAAGAGCCCTCTGTGGTAAGATCTATAAATGCGTTAAACAAATACGTTATATACTATGTTACCTTAAAAATATATAATACTACTTTTAATGAGCTGCATGTTGACTTGATTTCGAATTTTAAAACAGCGAAAATTATTCTAGCAATTAAAAACGTAACATAATCAAAAACAATATAACGATGTGACGTTCTTGTAAGACTTAATTGAAGTTTTTGTGCAGCGTGTGCAGCTTATCACATAATAATTGATGCAAGAAACAGCATTCATATGAAAATGACATTGATTGACTTTTAGTTTTACTTATTAAACACAATTTGATGTTTTTTTTCCTAGTTCTTTTATGCTTGGAATTAAAATTACTACCTACCCCATTATAGTAGGTTATATACTTGACGATAAACAAAATAACAACGACGATAAACAACACGGATTAGAAAGAAAATACACAAACAACAAACTGTTGTTTATCGTCAAGTTAATAAATTATACTATAGACAAGTAATCCCAATCCTTTCCCTCCCCCAATCCCTTCTCAATCCCTAAATCTCCAAATCCCTAATCCCTAAAAGTTCGGCAACGCACTCGTAACTCCACCGTTGCGAGTGTCTATGGGCGGCGCTGATTGCTTAAAATCAGGTAATCCGTCTGCTCGTTTCGACCTATTACATAAAAAGAACTCCGTACCGCCTCAAATATTCTTAAGAGAATGGTCTGGAGAAGAGGCCTTTCCTCAGTAGTGGGCACTTTTAGGCTGATGACGATGATGATGAATAGGCCAAAAAAACAAAAATACTAACTGACAGTACAGTTTGTATTAATGTTTACATTATTATGAATAGTGTTAGTGGTGTTCCAGGTACTAGACAAAGCAGTTTCTATGACTCACCGCTCTCTCGTACAGACTGTAGTCTGTCGTTTCGTCCTCTGCACTGAGACTCGTTCACGTACTCGTAATAAATTCACTGCAACAAATGTGAAAGTTTATTTATTAATCTTTTATTTAGAGTAAGTAAAAATGTTTCAGTGGAAGATATAATTTTGTAACAATTGTCGCCTCTTTGGTCTAGTGATTGTAGTAAGAATTAGCTGTTAGTCATTCACTTGGCATTCTTAATTTAAAAAAAAAACACAGAGTCTGCAAAGAGGTTCATAAGGAATAAGCTTGATTCTTTATCTCATTGTCTTATTGAAAAGTATTAGCAGTAAGTAATATATCATCCTAATGGTAGTAGAAAACAGTATAGCTATTAATATTTATCAATTATTGACATGGACATCAGGACGCACATGTCTACTTGCCCACTGCCCAGTGTCTAATAAACGGCCCATCAATTTTGTCTGCTGGTGTAACTAGTATTTTGTTAAGGAACTTATTTACGGCCTAAATTGACAGTTCCAATGTCGAGTGCCAAGTCTGTGTGGTTAGTGCGATTTTTGAAAATTTTAATGGGTCTGTCAAATACCACAATAACACCACACTTATTGACCACGCTGCGGCTGTTGACTACTTTATCAAAATAATCCCTGACTCTAAGTTTAGGCCCCCAGCCAGTCAGCCAGTCACAAAACGAACAGAACCTTTCGTGTGCCATGGACGATCAAATTGTCTCTGCATAGCAACATCACAGATGAACACAGATGAGTAAATACCTCAGGAAGTATTTAAAGTCACGCCTTATAACCATAGTTATTGTCATTATAGTAATCTAGCAAAAAGTATATGATTCTTAGTTGACGATTAGGGCACGTTTCCAATGAGGAGTGGAAAATATATGTATACAAATATTGCAGATATTTCAAGGTCAGGGAATAATTATGTCTGTATAGTTTTTATTTATTTCTTTCCGGTGAAGGAAACCTTTTTTTTGTCAGGGGAAATTCATCAAATGACCGGTCCCGCCCAGGGAAATCGAGAGAGTGTCAGACTCTTACTGACTAAAAACCCCCCGTTCCTTCTCCTGCTCTGGGCCGAGGCCGCGGTGACTCATTGCGCTGAACCAGCAACCCCGGCTACCGAAGTCATAAAGTCATACCGAAGATCATTTTCCCCTGACAAAATTGTTATTTTCCAAAAAAACACGTTCAGTTCCGAACTAAAACTTGCCAATTTTAGTGTGTAGTTAGCCTATTTTGCATATCCACAATAGATAATAAAGATGACGCAGTTTACTTAGCTTGTAAAGGAATATTTTTAAAATGACACATAGTAGGTAGGTATTACACTGACGCACCTAATTTGTGCAAGAATACTATCAACTACTAACGCAATAGAGTAGATTATTGCTTGAACTACCTTTTTAGGTGTGATGCAAATTCTAGATTTTCTGGTAAGTAGTTACATGGGTAGATACATTAATGTGTTTTGAAAACACTACGTTTCTTTTAAGCTAATTAATATTTAGGCATGTAGGAAATAAATGATAACCTATCACCTATATTTTCCTGTCTGTATAAGTAGACGTGTTCAGGGAATGGTGGAATCAGGAATCGCGTATAGGCAACAAAGTATGGAGCGCCCTCCAGCCACATGAAGTGACGGATCAAAAATACAGTAGAACACCCTTGGTAAGGTTCAACAAGGCCGGTGTTGCACATGGAGTGACCATATCCACTGGATAACGGCAGCTAGATGCTGAGAGCTGAAGTTCGAGCTCAGTAGCATACAATTGGAGAGGCCTATGACCAGCTGTAGACGCGGAAACTGGCTGATTATAATGAAGATGACGATGAATCTTTAGCTTATCTAAGTAAGCGTTGACACTGAGCCTTAAAAAGTTTCGATATAGTCGTAGGTCGGCAAACAAGCAGCTGGCCTGATGGTAAGCAATCGACGCCGCCCTTGGACACCCGTAACACCAGATGAATTAGGACCGCGTTGCCATCCTTTAGGGGTTTCGGGGATTTAAGGATCGGGGAAAGATGGGGGAAGAATTGGGTATAAGAAGAAGAAATGTTACTCATTTATTGGAAGTTTTACTAATCAATAAGTAAGATTTCTACCTGTTATGTCACTTCACTATGTACATTTACAATCACGTACTCATGCTAAGGCTAGCCTTGTAACTTGCATATAATGTTTACCCAGATATGTACATAAATAAACAGCTTCTCTTAGACTCTAGTGGCTATGATGCACCTTGCTATTCCGCCTGACATGACATCATCGATAAGAACTAACATTAATCAAATTAATGACATTGTGTTTGTTAATATTTTATTTTGTGTATTTCTTTGCGAATTTTCAAATACTAAAACTATGTAAGTATATCTACGTAGAGCTACTACGCTAACTTTTTTGTAGGTGTCGCCACTGTCGATTTTGGCTTACAGACGTTGCCTAAAGCAAATAGCGGATTGGTTTTGAATGAAAATTGTTTGTAAAGGAGTTTTTGTTTCTTTATAGTTATTTGCATGCAAAGATCACTGCTAATGTTCAGAGTATAAAATCGAATGAACAAAAATAAAGGAAAATAGACGGCATTCAAAATGAAACAACAACTGAGAGACAAGAAAAAATGAACCTTCAAATTAGAGACGTCACGATCAAAATTCCTACAGTAAAAAATGTACAGAATAAATGTAGGCGGAGCGAAATGACATCATCGTGTTTACTCATGTACAGAGCTACAGACGCACACATGCTTCTGTAACTCACACTAAAAGATAACATCTCGCTACAACTACCAATCTAATTCCAAACCTAGCTTCGCGTGTTACAGTTGTTTATTCTTTGTGGTTGGATTGGGAGTTACGCCAGGATGAGCAGATGGCAGTTGTGTATACATCACGAAGTCTGCAAGGGTTCTGGGTCAGTGGGCACGAGCTGCTTTTGTTTTGTCGGTATCGATTCATTGATCGATGGAGTTAATCGAGTTTGAATACAATGGTCTCGTTTGTTCATCGTCCTTGTGTTCTGTGATTGTTATAATTTGTTGTTTTGCACTATTTTTAGTGCTTTTCAGAGATTCACTATACATATACATATGGAACCACATTTACAATTTATAAAATATCTTCATCACCATACCTTTTTCCACCGCTCTTTATGTATTATTACAAAACTAGACGTATTATTTTAAAATGTTTCGCCAATTGTTTCATTTTTGGCGGGGGATAGTTTATAAAACATACAGGGCTTTAGTTCAAATACAGGCACATGGTCAAAGTAACAATGATACGATATTTACGAAAAATCTACAATACAATAGGGAAAGACTCAAGCTTATGGCTTGAATGTGTTTCGAACTAAACACAGTCTTTCACGTGGCCTTTCCCCAAGTATGGGTAAAGTAAAGACCAGTACAATTTTGTGTAGGAGAGTCATGCCTTGGCACAAATGGATCGGCTCATTTGGAGTGATAATGTCAAACGTCTAAAAGAAAACTGGCGTGAAACAAGGATGGGGGTGCCGTTTGCTTACCATCAGTTGTTCCGTGAGCTTCTTTCCCGACCTATCCCATAAAAACTGTTTTTATAGTTCACTATATAAATTCTCAGTTAGAACTGACACCAGATTATTTGCTTATTAAATCCCGATTAACTGACGCAGTTTTATTTTTGAGGGGGAAAAGTTGCTCTTGCCCTGGATGGAGCGAGAGGGAATGTCAGACCCTTACTGACTAAACCACTCTTTCCTACTCCTGCTCCAGGCCTTGGCCGGGGTACATTATTATGCTTGATTTACATCAACGGCTGAACATCAGCCTTATTAGGCCCCATAAGTGGTCTAATGGCTCTTTCAGGCAGAATGCTAAGCGCTGTACGCTTGGTGGTGGTTCTGTTCGGGAGGCGAGCTGCCCTCTGGTTAGCCACCGTATGCTCCACCGAGTCCACCAGGAGGCCCTTCGAATCCCAAACAGGTACTTCCCGAAATTGCCGTGTCCGATAAATGCGTCAGGCTAAAAGTGAAGATGCCACTGCGTGTCTCTAGCCATTCTTCAAAGAAGAGTCCGCTGCTATGACAGTGAGTCCAAATTGATGCAAAACCTATATTCAATATCTAGTAATAATAATAAAAAGAGAAAAAGAAAACAAAAAAACATCGGTAGAGAAATAACACTATTGAACTGAAGCTGTGAATTTAAGAACATTGAGAAGTATTGACGTATCGCCTACAAAACAACTGCGATTATATTTGCTTAAAAATATTGCGAAAATTAAACACGCTGCCGATGACATTTGCATATGGGTGCGGCCGACCGAGCCAATCCGATGTTATGTGCATAATACCAATAAAGTTTTTAGCACTTTTTGTGTAATACCCTACAATAACTTAGGCTTATTTTACAATTTTACAACACCACTGAAAGTCCCACCTCTCTTTTCTTGTGTATCGATGAAATTAATGATGATCAAAATTGGCTTGAAATTTAGGAAACAAGACAAGAAATATTATACAGATTTAAATTTACTGGATCACGAAGTGAATACTGCTAGAATTAACAAAAAAAGGTTTAGATTGTTTTTTTGTATTATAAAGAGGAAACTTTAGATTATTTGTTTGTTTGAATAAATAGATTTCCACGACCTTTGTTTTTTTTTCAACATAAACACTGTCGGCCTGTTATTTACAGTTAGTCCCTGTTTCAGCCCAATTACAAACTGAATTGCCCTAGGAAGTTGTCAATAAACAGTAGTTAGTGTTGAAAATTTGCCGTAAACGTGTGAAACTGCGTGAAATAAGCGAACGATATATCGGCCATTGTTTACAATCAGACACAGGCATGAGTCACTCATTTATACCAAACCGGTCCTGAGCTTACATATTTATATATTATACATTATTTATAGTACATTTAGTTATGTAGTCATAAAAAAGAATGTTACGTATTGTATAATACCTACTTACTGAAAGGAATGATAATCAGCTTAAGTTTTTTATGTCCAGACAGAACTTTACCTAGCTTCATACTGTTATAGCAAATTATAGCTTTGATTCCAGACTTTTTGGACGCATTTCACCTAATGGCAAATAATCAGCATCGCCTATGGACACCTGACCAGCCACAAGTGCATTACTGCCGAGTCTTGAGAGGGACTTTAACTGTCACTATTCTACGCGACCAAAGTCACGGGCAAAAGCTAGAATCGACTAAAATCGATTTCCTAACGACTTTAATATAAGCATTTTTGTCTTGTATGCAAATGACAAATATTTTTCCGCGTGACCAGTACTACACACATACTTAACTACTTAAGGAATAAGGACAAAGATTGTACTCTGAGAAATCTGAGTGTGACCGTGGGAGTCAGCTCGCTGCCCACACCACTTGCAGCTCAATTTATACTTGATAGTGATATTTATTGGCTTGGGAAAGGATATTTTGTGGAGGTTTGGCTGCACGATTGATGCTGTGCTATGCAACATGTCGTGGGTGCAATTACTGCACGGAACAACACTTTGTGTTTTTTTTTGTGTTATAGTTCGGCAAACGAGCCAGCGCCGCCCATGGACACCCGCAACGGAGGCATTACGAGTGCGTTGCCGACCTTTTAGGGATTCGGGATTTGGAGATTGAGTGATTGAGGAGGGATTGGGTGAGGGGAAGGATTGGGCCTCCGGTAACCTCACTCACACGGCGAAACACAACGCTGTGGTTGTTTCACGCCGGTTTTCTGTGAGGCCGTGGTATCACTCCGGTCGAGCCGACCCATTCGTGCCGAAGCATACCTCTCCCACACTTAAAGTGTGATCCACAAATCAAATTTTTGTTTCGCGTCTGGGTGGCTTGTGTTTGTGAATAAGTACCTATGTTTGTAAACGCACCCACGACACAGGAGGAGGAACAAACGTTTAAAAATAGAATTTTCAACTTTGAAGACTCTATTTTTAGTGTGAGATTAATTTTATTAAGATGGTGCCTCTCGCTTATATCATCGGATCCGCTTATCTACTTAACTTCTAGGTTTGGTTTCAGATCAACTAAAGCCAGACAGTTTTTTGAAAAGTTACAACCGTATCCATATGTTCGAAACGTCTTTCTCTAAGACTATTTTGAATAAACCTATATTTCACCACATTCCAAGCCTTGTTTTGTGGATCAAGTAGGTACTAAGCCTATCTAGTGCTACGAAAAATATTACAGCTCTAACAGTCAATATAAACATAGCTCGGAATATCTATTTATAAAAGTAATAAATTAATAAGTTTGCGCCGCGGACGATGGGTAGGAACGTCGGAAGCCGTACCTATGACTCATGGACGGACAACACAAAAATGTCTTCGCCAAGCCTTTGACTGTTGTCGGCAAAAACAAGATGGAAGCCATTTCTTACTTCTAATGGTCAGCCATTGTTGGGCAAATGAGTTTTTACTGTCGCACAAGGAGTATCGCGTGTACATTTAAATATAAGAATCTTTAAGTTTAATTTTAAACTATCATCTTCCATTAGATTTGTTCTTAGTGTAGGTATGTATGTATATTCGTTGTTTTGTTGAGCTGTGACATACAAGTGCAGTTTTGATGTAACGTGGAGCGGAAAAATGGACTTTGTTGTTATTTTCAAAGTTATTGAGCAAGTAAAGTATGATTTGTGAGCCAACCACAGATATGGCCCAATAGAGTTGGTTGATCTAGAGCCAGGGTTGCGGGTCAAGCGTAATAATTTACCGCGACGAGCAAGAGAAGGAGTAAGAGACACTGCCTCTCGCCTTCAACCAGTGTGAGGAAGCCATTGCACGATTTAAACCCTCATAAACAGTCTGACTTATGAAACTAAATTTTAATTGGTACAAACGTGCAACTACCTCCAAAAGTTTCATCAACATATTTATCAGTTTTATTCTAAGTCGGTATTACCTTCCATCTGAATGCGTCCACGATGCATATTAACAAAATTGTCCAACGGACGTCAATTTGAACAATGATAACAGTCGAAAACAACATATTTGTAGATCTCCGAAATAAAGTCGATGTGTATACTCTGCTTTTAAGAACTATGTTGAATTTAATTACTCTCTTTTAATTAAAGGTATTTTTTTTATTCAGGCAATCCAGATAACTTGCCTCATTGTAACCGAGACGTTACACCTGATTATAACCGATCAGCGCACAGCACCATCAAGGACCCCCATATGGCACCTGTATCAAAAGATTACAAAAGCCTTGCCTCACAGAGTTTTTGTTACTACTATCAGTGACTCAAAACCTATAGGCCGGCAGAATGGTAACCACAGACCTAGCAATGTCCTAACACCAAAACTATTTAGATTTTTTTAATTATGTTAAGAATTCATTGTATAATTTGCTTGGTAATTTCAAACTCTCTTTTCTTTAATAAGGTTTTATTAATGATTCTCTTGATAAACAAAAGCAAGCAATCAAAGCAAGTACAAGGCACCTAGTGACAATCGAATGGAGGGTTCAAAGCCACAACTAAGCCTTTTCTGCAGCATGGCAGAAACCTGAGTAGAGCATCAACAAATGCTCTTATGTGCAAAGCGAAATGTGACTCAAGACCTAATCACTACTAAGAAGAACTCCTTAGAAATTCCAAGCGTTGCAAATCTCATTCTACAAGCTCTCAAACACGTATCTATTGTCGATGCTGTCCCTTTACTTATTTATGTTAATATGGTGCTACACACAGGTGCGCGTCCAATGCCGCACCGCCTACATTACTGCCTACGTCGGCCGATGCGTTTGCGCATATCAACTGCAAGCAAGATATTTACCGTGTCAATTGTACAAGTGTTCATGAATGAGAAACAAGTTTAAATGTATGGCTATTCGATTCGTGTATTGTTTATTTACTTGTTCATTTAAATAGATTTTGTCTTTCGATACTAAATTGTCTGTTATTTGTCCGACTGAATTTGTTTGGGCGGTTAATGAAAATGCAGTTAAGTACATGAGATATTTATAGGTCAATAATATATTGATGGAGAAGAAATGGGCAATTTTTTTATTTTGGATTAACAAACAGGTCAGGTCTGTGAACGGTTTCCCTGGTCGGTAGGGCTCCCTTAACAGGCGTCTTTAAAAAGAGGTAATTTTAGATGATCTAGACCTAGAGTCACTTAAGGGAAGTGAAGCTAGAGCCCCACACTCTCCAATAAACATTGCATCAAAATGCGTTGCGTAGTTTAAAAGGTTTAAGCATAATAAGGGATATACGGACAAAGAAAGCGACTTTGTTTTATACCATGTAGTGATTACATACTAAAATGCCTTTAAACGTATCCTAAAGTACATATTCTCACAATATGCAGTGCATCAAACACTACACAAAGATGGCGTCGGTTAACAGAAAACGCGCTAATTGGCCGTCTAGGCGATCGCGGTTATGTTAACAAGACTACGCTTGCATATTCGCATCTTACATTATGCTTACATTATTCGTAATGCAAATTCGAACGAAGAGTATTGTATACACTAAATACATACATAACTAGGCAATAGGTAGAAATCACGGGATTCAAGCTTTGTACCAAATCTTTGATGTACCTCCCTACGTAATTGATGACCATTTTCAACATAATATATTGTATAGCCCCACCCCGACTACAATTGGTTTAGCCAGGAAAACTAGTTTTTTTATTGATAATCGGTTAGGGTTTGGCCTCTCTCCCGCCTGGTGGTAAGCGTTGATGCGTGCTACAATGGAGCACTCATCATAAGCAACCTATTCACTCGGACCTAGAAGACAGGTTATTCCGTTCTAGGACAGGGTCCTGAGTCCTGATGATAAATCTGGAAGCGAACCACTACGTGCGTGTCGGTGGGATATCCAGCATGCATGAAGCAGTGACATTGTGTTGATTATGTGGTGGTACGATGTCGGAAAGGACTACTAAATTGATTACGAAAAATATCTTTAGTCAGCTTGTTAGATCAAGAAACAAAATTTACTGAGAATATTTATATCAGCTATCTCTATTTACATTCGCTAATTCTTTTTTTGTTGTGTTTGTTATTGTCAGGAGAAGGTTCTTATCACAGAAAATATTAGAAATGTAGAAGGAAAGATTATGAAAAAAGACCATTTGATAGCGAAATAGTTGGACCCGTGCGAAGCAGGGGCGGGCCGCTAGTAACAAATAAATATTTTTTATTTCGGATCGCAAAATTGAATTTTACTTCAAAGATTTTTTAAATAGAATCTACGCATATCCGAGTACTCTGAATGATATATCTAACTATAAGCATATTTTTTAAACCTAGTTAACGATAACCTAGCAGTGTGGCAATCATCATCGTAGTTACGACTGAGTTCCTCAAGGCCTCAGAGTTGGCAGGATATCGTGTATTTACACACGTATCACGTAACTTGGTCATAGTCCTTGCATGCTCCACTGAGTTCATTAATTTTTTACATTGCTGTTATTTTATTGA
This sequence comes from Spodoptera exigua, assembly GCA_902829305.4. Classification (NCBI taxonomy): domain Eukaryota; kingdom Metazoa; phylum Arthropoda; class Insecta; order Lepidoptera; family Noctuidae; genus Spodoptera; species Spodoptera exigua. Next base: position 12,737,323 of record LR824618.2, on the reverse strand, counting down.
TTTGAAACAGAGCATTGGGTCTCTCATGGTGATGTGACCGATGGAACATCTTCCGTTTAGAAGGCGCGTATAGATACCTATGTTCTTTTCAATCTCGGGGAGGTCTTCCAAATCAATTTAGATACCATTTTGTCGAGTTCAAGAATTATTTTTGTTCTGTTGTTTTTTTATTCAATATTTAAGTACAATCTTCTTACCTAGGTACCACGCATCTCTTGTTTTTTTGACAAGGGAATATTCTCAAATCACTTCTCCCGCACAGGGTAAGGCGAGAGAGTGTCAGACTCTTACTGACTAAAAACCGCCCCGTTCCTTCTCCTGCTTTAGGCCGACCTTGGTTAGATTAGGTAACTGAACTTTGTAAAAAAAATCTCAATTAGATCGCAACAAAATATATTTTAAAACAGTGCTTATCACTATCACGTAGACGTAGGTGATTATACCATCTAGGCTTTGCTAGATTCTAATCTTATCACACCAATGTTTGACTAGCATACATCCTATGCAGTGATAAGTCATTCACCTTGCATTTTGTACCTAATAATTAAAACCTCTTTAGTTCCTTGTATCGGCAAGAGTTTTTCCACATGCTCTAAGTATGATTAGCAATTTCTATAGATTGTGCAGTACCTGTACTATGCAAGTACGCACGTACGTGTGAGAGTAAGATCTATGAAAGTCTAGCGAGACTTACAATGATCTTAAGCTGCTCAGGAAGGTAGGAACGCTGAAGAGAAAGCTATATGCAAAAAGTGAATGAAAAGGTACCTAAATAAGTAGGTAGGTACCTTGGTGCTTTTGGAAACGAGAAATTGTGCCAACACTTTAGTGTTAAAGTTTTAACTAATTTTTAAAGACTCCTCTATAGATGGAATGGTTTATGGTTTAAAAAAAAACATTAAGAATCTTACACAAATAGACAAAAGCAAATTTGGAGACTACATTATAAAAATATCAAAATATCAAAAATATTTTGGAACAAAATGATTTGGATACCTACGCGAGTAATTAAAATCAAATCATGTACTGTGGAAGTAACCAATAGATACTGCAGAAATTACAAAAGCCCGGGAAATGGATTATTACAGTCTCGATTCTCGAACATCATCCAACCTGCAACTCTTTTTACCATGCTTCAGTCTTATTAGCCTTAAACTCTTTACACCAGTGACAATGATCTACATTTGTGCAACGGATAATAAGGCCTTCTATGGTTTCTGGTCAACAAAGAAACGTACTAACCTAGGTTAGTTCTTTCTTTCTAAATAAATTGAATCGTGTTACTTGTGCCGGAATCTCACAAACACCGATTTATAAATATACTGTTCAAGGCCTTCCAGTGCATAATCTTTGGAATGATGGTCTTTATAGGATGCAAGGGCAATGTATCGTACCCCCGGCCCAGGGTAGGGTAAGGTACGGGTGGTTTTTAGTCAGAATGCCTGACTCTGACACTCTCTCTCTCGCTCCACCTAGGCTGTGACACATACTCTTTCCTAGTCTTTCTATAGATTTTATCTTAACAATCAGCTATAAATATTTCTATGATCTTAAATGAGAATAACTGACTCTAAGAATAATTTCATGCTCATGCTCATTCCATCTTCGTCCCCTGCGTCTTTTTTTGCGTCCACAGAAAGTAGGAAGTTAAGTTGTTTATCCATGTTTGTCATTGAAATGACGTAGACATCAAATACTGATGAGGACTAATAAATTGAAAAGGCTATCTCTTAAAATAATTCTTCAAAAAATTCCTGAGAAATATTGTCAGGTTTCTTTGATACAGCACAATACTTGTAGAGCTACTGGTCTTATCATATCAACTTCAGCGTTTTTAGGGTTATTTCATAGAAAAATTTCGGCTTGCTATCACATTCCGCTTATGTACCTACTATTCTTATTCTTTTAATTACGAAACAGTCTTACTTGATACATTAACTAATTAGTTAAGTACGACGCAACCTTTCTTTTCAGACTTTCTATCGCATGTTAGAATTAAATCAGCTACATTAGTTTTCACTTCAGCCTTATCAAGTCTGAATAATGTTAAAAATGCAGCAAGCAAACGATTACAGTAAGTCCGCCGGTCTCAGTTTCAGGGGTAAATGACCTGAATCAATCGTTCGACTCCATTCGCTATATTTTTTGTTACCTAACTCCGGTGCTCAGGCGCTGCCGTACTATGTATAACTCGAATTTTACCTTTTAATTAACCAACTTAACCCGTAAAAATATTTGAAATATGATATTCTAGAACAGTAATACGTTATTAATAACGTTCATTTTTTTATTTCTTCTTTGTTTCATCGCGTGATCATAGGACGTAACGGCTTTATGCCTTTGCCTTCAGTTTTAATGACTTCACTTTTTATTCGGAATTGTCGATTTAAAATGAATGATTGTTCGCATATTTGATCTTGTAAGTCAAATAATAATGTTAAAACAAAAATACCTATCTGTTTAAATCGAAGCACAATGTAGCTACATAACTAAAGTACTTAATGCCTATTTTTTGCTTTCTGACAAATCTTGAAGATGACGCGTCTACTCTTAAGTCATTAGTCATGTTGAAGTTTTCTTAACCAAGCAACATCGCGCTAAACAAAATCCACGTTGAAGTAAACGCTACTGTTTCGGAATTTATCTCCGAATTGGAAGCTAATTATGTAAACGTTTGTTTACAAAGACGCAGGTAAAGTGATCCACTCATTGACGCTTCCAGTCCAAGCTGAGAGACATTGATCTTTAGTAGGTGTGTGTCGGTAGGTATTTAGGCCAGAGCGCAGTCTCGTCTTATTGAGAACACAAGCACAGACAAGAAAATCTATTTTTTATCTTGCTCCAAACTAATTATCCGAGTGGAAACAATATTTTCGCGTCAGTCGTCGAGAACCATGTGCGGCCGACACTTTCATTTTACTTATTCGATTAATATAAGTCGACGGATTTCACTAGCCAGTAGCCACCTATTTAATTTTGGTACTGCGCAGCACTGAAGTCTTGGTCTGACGCACGGGTTAACGCGGGTCAATTGTACTACTATGTTTCATAAAGTTAATTTTCACGCGGGAAACACGTAGACGAAGGAAACCGCGTAAAAGCGCAGCGTGAAACTCCCTCGTCAATGCAGCGTCCCAAAATAAGGCGCAACTATATTTAGACGTAGGAAATGCCTTTACTACTGAGATTAGTTACAGTGTGTGACAGTGTAGGCTAGGGGAGCTAGTAGGAGTAAGTACTTACCAGAATCTTGCGCTCGCACGTTACAGCGTTTGGCGGATACGTGTTTATTTCACTGATATTATTTTGGTTCGCGTCGCCGCTCGTCGCTCGCGCAGATCCCGGTCGTGTGGCGCCCGCCCGGGCGGTGTGCCGACTGGCGCGCCGGTCGCGCGCTCGCGTTGCCTCTGTGTGCGTGTGTGTCGCGACACACAGCACTGCCAGTACCGGGCAGTACGCACCGTGCTGCGTCCGTCAACCACGACTGGCCGCTCGTGCTCTGATGCAGCCCTTCTTGACCATCTCCTCGTGTTTGTAGGGAAGCCACACTACCGCACCAGCCAACACATTCCCGCACTGTACACTGACACTACTTCACATCTGTGTTGTTATTTACAAGGAAGAATGTAGCACAAAGTGGCGAGCGTGTATTGTTGGAATACGCGCTGCGCACGATTCGCGAACTATTCAACCATTGAATTAGTGAACCGATGCGATGTTTGGCTGCTCTACATCGACTGTTACTTGGTAACTGCTTTGTATTGTCCGCCTCGGAGATGTCGGTAATAAAACATTATGTAAAATACTGTAACAATATCTAGGCTAAGGAGATACTAACTCTAGGCATTGAGTCTTTAGAAATGGATTTGTTAGAAACATAAAACGAGAATTCTTTAAATTCGTGTGAAGATGAGCTCATCTTTCTGAATGATTGCTACATTGATCACCATTAATAGCGCTTAACTTGAGATAGAGAAGATGGCAGCCGCAGCATATCTTACAACTAAACACTTTTTTGCCAAAATCCATACGTAAAAATCTACACTAAGCTACACATGCATCTACGGGACCAGAGAGCCAAACAGTTCAATGTAGATGCAGAAGCCACCTACACTTATTACCTAACGTTACCACAGCACACTTCCACCCACATCAACAGACAATGTCACGAAGTGAAAGGCTCGATTACCTGAAAGACTCGCGAATTGAGAAGCTCCTAAAAAAGTTTAGGCAGCTTACCACACTTGTCTGTTGATCAAGAACCGTTATATGCAATTGCAATCAGTTCATTGGATTTAAATAGAATTTTGTGGCAAACCAACCTGCTATTGGCAGTGTAGGTACCTATGGTTTTTTTATGTGCACGGCAAACGAGCAAACCGCATTTAACAGATTACTTGATGGTAAGCAATCAGCGCCGCCCATGAACACCCTTAACAACTAAGGAATTACCAACTTTTTGGGGATTAGGGATTTGTAGATTTTGGTTTGGAGAGGGGAAGGATTAGGCATCCAGTAACCTCACTCACACGGCGAAACACAACGCTGTGGTTGTTTTACGTCGGTTTTCTGTGAGGCAGTGGTATCACTCCGGTCGAACCGACCGTTTGATGCCAAAGCGTGGCTCTCCCACACTTTATATGTTGTTGTATAGCGGAGAAGGTTTGACCAAATGTTGCCCAAGGCGATTTATTAATTTTAAACTTATAATTAGAAAATAAAAGAACAGCTTTCCTTTACCATTTGTCAGTGACGTCTAAATAAACTTGAAAGAAAGTTCATATACTAACTTCTAAACAAATCACAATGGTAAATTCTTATATTGTAAGTAAGCTTATCAATTATTGTAGGTAAAGTCACACGTTGACATATTGCTTCCCCCCTCCCTTCGAGAGAAGGGGGAAGTGTGAAGCGGGAGACCGCTTCAACAAAAGAGTAGAGCCATAGAGTAAGAGCAGAGCGTAGTTGTGTGCAGTAGCGTAGTGGAATTGGTCAATTCATTTGAGTTTCGACGTACGGGAGTAATGGTTTGAAGACATCTTTGGTTGCATTATATTTGGCTTTTTCAGAATCTCCAGGGGGGTAGCTGCCATTCCCTGCCCCCAACCCTTGGCGACGCCTTTGACTTAGCACATATAGCAAACGCAAATTGAAAAAAATTGACACCACTAAGAGTATGACACTCCCTCTCGCATCACCCTGGGCAAGAGAAGTTTTTAAAAATTTCTGGGGGCCGTAACCCTCCTTTAAAATAAAGAAAAATGTTCGAGGCAAGTGGGAATTCAAAACGTTGTTACCTACTTAGCGCAAAATTAAGTGTTCATGCAAAATATCTTTTCAGTAAGATATTTGGATTTAATGTCTCATCGTCATCATTATCGTCAGACTCTTAGTGCCCACTGCTGAGCAAAGGCCTCTTCTCACAGGGTCACTTAGTAGTGACCGCCACACTTAGAGTGCGCCTTGAGCAAGCGTAGTCGCTTGTAGGCGGATTAGCGATTTGAAACTTATAATTAGAAATTATAAGACCAGGTCTCCTCACGATGTTTTTTAGGAAACATATGATCTGTGACCTCCGGCGTCTCCTGCTTATATCCTGATGTCTAAGTATGTCAAAAATCTGGTGGTGTGTATAATAATATAAGTTTGGTGTAATAAAACGCAAGAATATCACTCTCCACCCGTGTTCTCATTTACCATACGAAAATAAATATATTGGTTACATCAGCAACTTGAAAGCCAATCCCATTGTCTGTGGTACAATTTACAATTTCTTCCAAATAGCCAAGTTCAACAAAAGTAAAAAGAACTTTCTTTTGTAGGTAACTAACAAGCCTACTATTTGTGTCAAAAAAAACCATTAAATTTTAGAAATGACCACTAGATGGCGTTTGTGTCCTCTTAGGCTTTTAATTTACAAAATCAAGGCAAATTGAAGAACAAAAATGGAATAATTTATAAAAACTAACAAAATAACAATGCCCTCCATGTGAGTTTTTAAGTAGGTACGCCTTAAAAACGCACCATTACTAATAATATATTTTGAAATAAACATAATATAAAATACGGTTTTAATTTTGTATATTCACCCAGACAATGGGATAGGCAAACTTTTTATACAAATATTCAATTTTACAATACAGTAATACACATTTTATACTACAGACAATATTACCTATATGCTTCTTATTTAAAGTATCTATAAAGTATTTAATTTTATAACCGTACAATCCAATCTGTGAACATACTTGTGCGTTATTTAATTCAATATTATACATTAATTTATATTTGTATGTAATATCTATAGTGCTATGTGCCAAATAGGATGCAAGCACTTATCTACTGATACAACAACTCCTAAGTGTCGGCTCGAATGGAGTAATACCACGGCCTCACAGAAAACCGGCGTGAAACAACCACATCGTTGTGTTTCGCCGTGTGAGGGAGGTTACCGGGGGCCCAATCCAACCCCTCCCCCAATCCATCCTCATTCCTAAAATCTCCAAATTCCTAATCCCCAAAAAGTCGGCAACGCACTCGATACCTCCTCTATCGTTGCGGGTGTCCATGGGCAGCGCTGATTGCTTACCATCAGGTAATCCGTATCACATAAAAAAACTCAATGTAAAGGATTCTGGGATTGACATTGGGAATGTTACATTATGTTTATAAATTGAAAACACAGTCTTATATGGAATCCATAAAAAAGGGGAATTCGATATGATGTTTTTTTATTTCACAGATCGGCAAACTAGAAGGCGGATTACCTGATGGTAATCCGCCTTCTTTCTTGGTAATACCAAAGGAGTTACTACAAGGGCGTTGTTGATAGGACCTGAGGGTAGAGGTATCTGTGAGGCCGTGGTATCACTATGGTCGAACCGGCCCATCAGTGCCAAAGCATGGTTCTCCCACACTTCAATCGTGTATCGTATATGCGTAGTTGTCAAGTATCTATAGACTCATTGACTGTCGCTTTAATCCCATTTGGCCCACAGCACAGTTTTACCTATGTTCGATACTAGTGACATCTATACAAGGTTCGGGGTAAAGCGTTACTAATTTCAGCAAAGGTAAGTACGTTAAATTTAATACTAAATTACAGGGGATACTTACAGTGGGCTTAATATTAACTATAAGGAGTATATACAATTCATAAATAAGACTTATAAATGAGGTTATAAGATAAATGTGCCCCATAGTCCCATTTAGCGCCTTTTTTAAATTATAATCTGTGTCAAGAAGCAAAGAATGAAGGAGAAGCGTGCAAAACTAGAAAAATAAAAAGCAAAAAAATAAAATCAACTAATTTATTTAACTAAGGAATGTTCTACACTAAAATTAAACTAAAACTTACTACTTACAAAACGAAAAATTGAACTAAAAAATATAATAAATTACTAATCAGCACATACACAACTCATGTGATTGTTATGCTGGATAATGTTTATATTTTAAGAAATCATCCCAATAAACAAAATTGTGACATATAACACTAGTATGAAGGTTCAAATTCATTAATCAATGCTTTTACCACACTAATATTCTTCATACAAAAATCGTATCAGTAGAATAAATTTTATAATCGACTGGCAAGATGATGAATTCTAATATAAACATTATTCAATCAAAGAGTTTAAATGAGTAAAGGTATCCTTTGGCCTTAGGAAACTTGAGTGGCAGGAAAGGTCATATTAATAAAAAATGATATTATTTTTCAATTTTTATCGAAAACTATTCTGGTTTTGCTCACTTATAGGGACCCAAAAGTTTTTATTCTAATTCAATAGCCTATTAAAACTGAAAATAAAAGGGAAACGTCCCTAACTCGCAAGTGGCGCCATCTACAATTTTGCGGCAAAAAGTATTTTATTTGTGGGCTAACCTTTATATCAACTGTGTTTAGCTTAGCCAGGCAGATTGATTAACCTTGTATAGCATAAAATGAGGGTATTTTGAGCACTGAAAAAGGAAATAAATGAGAAAACATCATAGTGTTTGGAATTTTCGTACTTAGAAAAATAATACTTTTACTTGAAATCATATATATATTTTGAAAGGATCGTTCGTAATTAATTGAAAGTATCGGATCCCTCGCGTGAATACCAAACAAATGGTGAGAGACAAGACACAGTGCTGAGTACGAATTACTCTTATCGTTGCCGCATCGCCCTAGACCTCTGATTGGTCGTTACACTTGGAGCAAACCAATTAGATCGCCGAACGTCCTCAACAAACATAAAAGTCACTTGGCACTCTAAGACAGTGTCTTAAGACCAGACAGCGAGGGTATGCCTGTACGTAGTTATTTTATAATTTATTACATAAAAATTAATCTCAATTTCCCTTGGTCTTAGATTTCGATAAGTCCGGAGATTTTTATAACAGGCAAAACATCGGAAAATAACAACCCTTTCGCTGCTGTAGTCATGGACATAGACTGACTCCAAATTCAGGAGATGGTTCTTAGAAAAGAAAATTTGCAAAAGTAAGAGAAAACATCGAGAAATAACAAGGCTTTCAGTGCTGTAGTGGTTTGCCAAACAAATGACTAACATAAAGACATCTATGGTAAGCCATAGCAGGCCAAAAAATATTTTTAATAAATTAATAATGTCTCTCGATGGTTACTTTATAAAGTCTTAGCTAATCTGATAAAATTTTTAGACAAAACAGAATCTCTAAAGAAATGTAAGCTAACCAATTTAACATTATTCAACCATACTTGCTAGTAACCAAATATCTTACAAGTCCGTAATGATGACGAATTATATTTACTATACTAAGAACCAGTTTCATAACTCCTCTCATTTTTATCAATTTTCAACTTTAATACCACATTCATAAAGTTGAAAATAGACAGCTATAATTCCATTTATCTGTTAAAAAATAACTTTCAGGAGTATGTGAAACTGGCCTTAATCAATTTATTACACTAATAGGTACAATTAATAAACCACGTATACGTTTTTTTTACAATTTTTTGGCTGTACCCAATGTTTGTGTATCATAGGTGTTCTACACTACAAAACGGTTGAACTGATTTAGACGTAATCGCGCTGAGTGATAGATCAAGACTTGAAATAATTCTGATCTTGGCAACGCAATCAAAGCACCATTGAAACATAGATGACAAATAAATTACTCAGAATATAAATAAATAATTCTGTTCAATGCATAATAAAAATTAAAGTAACTATGTATTTATTTATATATATCTTTATAGCAATATCTCTGGAATAAACCAGGTCACGAGCACCGCGCATGTTTTTGAGCCCCAGTATTATTTGAAATCAGTCGAGAGTCCTCGAAAAGTTTACGTGAAAAAAAATGAATTTAACAAAACCTCCGTGTAGTTATTCAACTGGCCCTAAGAAGGATTAAGTCCGTAAAAACAGACTGAACAAAAATATAATCAAATAAATGATACACAAACATTAGACCCAAGTTTATAATTCATGTTTAATTACGTACTTAATCTATATATTTATTCTAAGTATTTATATCTCAGTAGTAAACAGCAATAAGTCACATTGTATTTAGTAAAATAAATTAACACTAGTCTGTGGGCGCTTCGACAATTTTATAACTATTTATATTGATATCCTGACATTATAACTACTGTATTCATCAGAAAGTTTATTACATAATCATCTCTAAACAGTAGTTTAAAAGATTTAAATTCGCATGTACGTGTATGAATTAAATTCGTGTCATATACGCTTTTTTTCTAGAAAGTAAAAATCTGCGACAGAACTTCCATGTCAGTAGAATCTCTATAGATATTTTTATTGTAGCAAATTCGTCTTTCTTGCCTAAGGAAAAGAGATTAGAATGGTCCACGACCACATAAAAGCTCATCCATTCCTAGAATGTAACATCTCTGCAATTGAAAGCATCAGTCATCTACGTCATGAAGTTGGTAGTCAGCCATTTAATCAGTATCTCAATACAAATAATTAGATCAGCTTATTTATTAAATACTGAAAAACACGGAAGGCGATATCGTACAAATAAATAATACGTTCAACAAGGTCGCTCATACATTTTTATTTTAACACTTTCATGAAGTACAGTACAAAAATGAACCAGTCTGAAGTGCGCTGCAATCGAATCCCTGTCTCACTTCACACTAGAGTTCTTTTAAATTTATTTGCATCTCTCTCACATACAACTAACTTCAGTATGGTTTATACACAGGATGATTTTAGTGTGTTTCGTTCATTGCCAAAATAATGTTTACACTTTCTTGATATCCACTATAAGTCTATAATTTTTACATATTCATAGATAGTAAATAAAGGCTTTAAAAACAATTGAAACTAAAATAAATACGTGTAAATATACACTATAATTTACTAATAGGCGTGTAAAAATAAATAAAATAAAATAGGGGCGTCAAATCTACTTTCATTGCATTACTGCTACATTTATATAGGTGCTACATCAATTCACAATAAACAGATGATAATGCGTCTTTTAATAAATAGTAATTCCAGAAGTCTTTTACTCTTTATACTCCTATTAAAGTCCAGCTTTTCAGTGTAAATATTAAATTAATCATTTGGCAAATATTTTGAAAATCGGTATGTAACTGTCAATATTTTATTTTTATACAGCTCAAAGTTCACCCTAAAATAAAAATGTGACACACACATTTATAGTAGTAATCTTCAAGCGAATTTCATCTCAAGCATCTTGAGATAAGGTCTAGTAAATAATCAACCCCAACAATAGTTATAACTGACATATTACATCTATAATTAAGAATCGCGAGCTTAGAATATTCACCTGGATAAACACGTTTATTTAGAACTCTATGACATTTGAATAAGGCAGTGGATGGCAATATGAAAATGACAAAATCACACCAACATTTTCTTCACACACACAAATGAGAAAATTACCGAATTTGCGTCCGAAACAAACACTTAAATTCACGAATGAACTGATCATATTTTAAATACAATATACACTATAATATTCACAGCGCGCACTTTTTCATTTTCTATTGAAACATTGTCGAATGTTTGCACAAATATTGGTATCACTAGTTTGTGATTGGTCAGTCACTCAATGACGATGACGTCACTGTCCATTGATCATTTGGAAGGAGATGTGAGACCAAGGGCAGCGGATAATAATCGCACCACGTTCTTCTGTTCCGTCTTGTCGTTATCTGAAACGATGAAAAAAAAATACGTCTATTAATCCTTGAAGTTATTTTGTGAAGAATGTCTGGTATATAACAGACACGATTTTACAATTGTGCTAAATATAAAAAAAAATGTTGTTGTTTTTTTTAACCTGATTACTCTTGGCAATCTTATCTATACTAACACTATGAAGAGGTTAAATTTGTAAGTTTCTAAGTTTGTATGTAGGGGGTAATCTTTGGAACCGCTGGTTGGATTGCTAAAATTCTTTCACTGATAGATAGCTACAATGTTCCTGAGTGCTATAGGCTATAAATGGCGCCGAGCAACGGATGAAACCGCGCGAGAGTAGCTAGTTAGTTATATATCTTTAAAAGAGCATTTTGCCAAGGAAATAAATACTTGACCAAAGTAAACAACTCGACATCATCAAAGAGTACATACCATCATCACCAGTAACGTGTTTCTCCAGATTAAGCTTCTCCTGCGCGACCTGGTAGATTCCTTCCTCGATGGTACCACAGCTCAGCAGTCGGTATATCGTCACTGGACGCGTCTGACCCATCCTGTGACATCTGTAAATAAAAACACAATATTTCTTTGAAAAAATCTGTTACTTTGCATATGATGATAGGTCATTTAATTTAAACATTTCCTACAATGAAGAAATTGTTGGATTCTCGCAGGGGAGTTCTATTTGGGGTCTGATGATGATGCAAAATGTAGTCTTAGAACATTTTTCTCCTCTGCTGTAGTTATTTTAGAATTGTGAATATGAATAAATATTTTTTATACTATATTGATTTATTTTAATACTTTTTGGACACAACACATACATCTTCTCTTCTCTCTTCTTAATGCCCAGAGCATTTTCTTGCAGTCTACCTTAGGATGATACAGAGACAGGTCATGGTAGGTGCATCAACTAAAAGAACAAAAGGATAGTTGATACCCAAAAATAAATGTTAAATAAAAGTCTCATGTCACAATTTTAGTTACCCTACTCCTCTGAATGATTTTTACTACATTTTGTAAGCAAATTCAGTAGATGAGAATCAGCTACTGGCTATTTCTCATACCCCTAAGTAATAACTAATTCTGGTCAGTTACTAAATATTTAAAATATTCCGATATTTTACTGACCTGTCCTCAGCTTGCTTATCGTTGTAAGGGTTGAAGTCGATGTCGTGTATAATGACGGTGTCTGCGGCGGTAAGGTTGATGCCCAGCCCGCCTGCCTTTGTCGACAGCAGGAACACGAAGATATCCTCGTTGTTGTACTGGTCTATTAACTCTTGTCTGGAAATGAGAAAACAAAATTATATAACATACTCCTATTTATTCCCAATGGGAGATACAAGGGTCCAAAAGTGCACATTTACAATGTTACACTACCAACTTTTTATCAGTTGTATTATGAGTCCTATGTAATAGGGAATAAGGTTTAACACATTCAGTGCCCCCGACGCGTATGTGCGTGCGAGGAAACGCACATACGCGTCGGGGGCACTGAATGTGTTAAGTAATTTTAGCATGCTGAGAAAATGTGTCATAAAATCTTCATAAAGCTGCCAATTATAATACCTGCATCACCTGTGTGTCAAAAGCATTTGGTGCACAGAACCAATTATTTACTAATGATTTTAACTAGGTATTTCTTATGGGTTATAGTCATTTACTTTGATTGTGGATGGCTCAAGTAAGTATTTAACATTAGTATTAGTATGCCAGACAAATATTGTATACCTATCGGTGACAGCAGTGCTGCCATCTAGCCGCAGATACCGGTGCCTGCGTATAGTGAGGTAGGGCTCGAGTATGTCGAGCATCATGGTGAACTGGCTGAACACCAGCACGCGGTGCCCGCCCTCCTTCAGTCGTGGCAACATCTCGTCCAACTTCTGGAACTTGCCCGAGTCCAGGATCAAGTGTTCCGGCAATGAGTATGATTGTATACACTGAAATAGAGCAAAAAATAATTACTATCGAGTTAGAAAATAAAGTAGGGGTTTAATTGTGAATAAAAAAAGAAAATATAAGAAATTTCAGAATCAAAAGTTAACACATCACACACATGGTAAGCAATCAGCGCCGCCCATGCACGCCTGCAACGGACGAGTTACGAGTGCGTTGCCGACCTTTTAGGGATTAGGGTTTTGAAGATTTTGGGATTGGGGAGGGATCGGGGGAGAAGAAACATTGGGCTTCCAGTAACCTCACTCACACGGCGAAACAAAATGCTGTGGTTGTTTCACTTTGATATTACGAGTGTCCATGGGCGGCGCTGATTGCTTACCATCAGGTAATTATCTCGTTTGCCGACATATGACATAAAAAAAAGATAAACTTCTTACGCTGTACTGCAGAGTGAGTTGATGTATCTGGAAGTCGGACATGCAGAGCAGGTCTTCCCAGGCGTACTGCTCGTTGTTCTCCTTGTAGTGAGGGTCTCGTGCCAGCCTCGCTGCCACTGAGCGCAGCGTACTGTCTGCGTAGTGGTAACGGAGGAGTAGGGGGTGGTTCGCCAGCTTACGCATGTCCATCATCATCGACATGCCACTCTGTTCTGTTGTCGCGTGGATCTGTGACGAAATGGAATGTTATTTCATTGCCTTTGATTTTAGAACAGACATAAAACATATACCGAAAAGGCTGAAAGGCTGGCAACCCACTCGTAACTCCTTTGGCATTGCAGGTGTCCATGGGCGGCGCCGATTGCTTACCATCAATCAGTCTGCTCGTTTGCGACCCACTTCACAAAAAAAGTAGCAATTTAAAACCCGACAGGAACAGGAACCCGAATATTTTTCTCCCGAAATTTATTCATACATACATAATTAATATCACCTATGAAGAGCATATCTTAAGCATTTTAATGCATATACTTTCGACGATTCGACGATCACTCAACTATAATGTTGAGGTAAATTAGAATTCTTTTTATAAAAACATAGTCTTATTTGGACAAAAAATACATGTTACACTAAAATCCCACTCACCGATCCATCCTTAGCAGAAAAGCTAGCAATAAGATTCTTGTACAAGATCCCCTGTCTCTCCGACATGGGACACAATTCCCTGTGATTAGTTTTCTTAGGCAAGTCTTGTAGTACATCGCGCTTCAGCCGACGGAGTACAAAAGGTTTCATGATACGCTTAGCCTGCGTTATCTGGCTCTGTTCGAAGGGCAATTCATCAGCTTCTTGCTTTCCTTCAGCATTTTTCGTTGTTTTAGATTTCTGTAAATAGGTAACATTTGTGTTAAAGATAGGTAAAATTTGGTTTGGAAGTTGTTTAGATGTGAAGTTCAGAGATAGAGCTGCAAAATTGTGTTTAAATAAATCAACCCAAGTTACTTAATAACAATAACAAATTAACCATGTTATAAACATTGTTTTTTTTAAGCATTTGACTGCCGACAAAAACTGTTGAAGGCTAACCCTCCGCTAGCGTCGGACAACATTGTCCGCCGCGGCGTTCTATGTGTGGTAATCTAGTCTTATTGTACCTGGTATATACTTAATGACTGATGACTCGGAATCGTAACATAAGATTCCTGTGCTTCTTTAAATCATTTTTCAATAATATTCAAGGTACACTTACAGCATTTTTCTGGAACAAGCTCTTGAGGTCATCAGTTTTCCCGGAGAACATGTGAGGCATGACGAAGCACAGCAGAGACATCAGTTCCAACAAGTTGTTCTGCAGCGGGGTGCCTGTCAGCAGGAGGCGGTGCTTCGACTGGAACCGAGATATCAATCTGTTATTTACCTACTATATTAACTTTAAACCAACCATCTCTTTTTATAAAACTATTAACATTATTGTAGATCACACAGTGTCGTTCCGTGCGGAAATCAAGCCCGTGGCACATTGCACGATAGCCAGTTGCCTAGACACCGCGTCAACCATGCCGCCAACTGTAAAGCCAATTCCCTTAGTTGGCTCTCACGGATCCTGCTGTATGAGAAGTGTGCCATGCGGTGAGGTAGGAATTCTACTGTAGCATCACGATAGTAAATGTTCAATATACAAACTTGCCTTTATCTTAAGCAGATTGTCATATCGCTGCGTGGACATATTCTTGAGCATGTGTGCCTCGTCGTAGATAACGTAATGCATCGGAGTGATGCGGAACATTTTGCGCTCCTCCGGGCAACTGTTCACCATTGTATACCTGGAACATACATTACGCCACTAGTTAGTAAAGTCAAATTAGTGAAAAAGTAAAAATATTAGCGTCAGATGTCATATTGCTGTGGTGCTACTGTAGTATAGTAGTTAACCTCGACGGGGACATTCGTGGCTGCCCACGTAAGTTATAATCCTTACACAAATATTGCTATAAATAATACAATATTTGTATCTAAAAAAAAACATTTCTATGAAATTCAAATGAAATTGAAACTTTTGACGTCGTAAAACATTTGCATAAATTAACACACTTATCTCATAAAAATTAGCAAAACCAATACAATAAAGTATTTATTATAAATCATACTTTTATGTCGAAATTTATTTATTTTTGACTAAGAAAACTTTCCAATATCAAGAAAAATAGTAGAAAGTTGTCGATAACTCACGTGGTAAGTACGATGTCGACGTCATCGAGTCCCCTGGCGTACTGTATGCGGAGCTGGCGACGCTCCTCGGGGTGTCCGTAGTACTTGCTGACGCGCAGCGCCGGGCACCATCGGGACAACTCGCTGCTCCAGTTGTCTGACACAAGCACATGTACCTTACTTACCTTTCCACATGTTTCAAGCAAGCGGATATCATCAAATTGGAAAGGATTTTAATGCAACAGCACTCATAATTATGTCGTCGGCGTCTTGGACACATAAGTTTTTTTTAATAGAATAGGAGGCAAACAAGTTGACGTATGACCTGGTGTTCATGATCTGCACCACCCATTAACACCTGCTACACCAAAGAAGTCGCATGTTCGTTGCCGGCCTTAAGAAGGAGTACACAAATAGTAGTAATAGTGCATTGCAAAAAAAAAACAAAATTGTTGACTTTTTGATTGAACAGTTATATAGATTCATATCCACATATCTTATGCCCAATTTCCAAAAGCCCAATTAATGTCATCATCAATTTAATCTCTTGTCAAGTCATCTGTTCGGTTGACTGAATTATCAACAATGATTATCAAATCAGATGATTTGACATCTAGTGAGTTGATTTTAACATTGATCGGGCTTTTGGAAATTGGGCATAAGATATGTAGATATGAATCCTTATCCTCCTTATCCTATGAAGCCTTTCGGAAACTGGGTGTTAATCTACCAATTCCGACTCCTACTAATAAATATTAATGTTTGTGATGTATGTATGAAAAACACACAAAACCTATACTAGGACAATCTGAACTAAAATTTGGCACAGAGCACAGGTACAGGTAACATGGCCAATTCCGAGAGCAGGAAATCAGTTGAATATAAGAATAATAAAAAAAGAGAGATTTCTTATGACTTACCAAGTGTGGAAGCAGGTACAACAATCAAATGTGTTCCTCTGGCCTGGCCGGTTTCCTTCAGATGTGCTAGGAAAGCTATGACCTGCACTGTTTTGCCTAACCCCATCTCATCAGCCAGGATACCAGAGACGCCCTGTTTGTGTAGCACTGCTAGCCAGTTAAGGCCTACCAACTGGTAGGGTGCAAGCTTCAAACTGCAACAATTTATATATTAATGTTATTAAGTTATTTTTTGACTAGTTCAGTGTCAGATCAGCAACCTTTTTACTAAAATTCGTTCATGTATTGTTAATTGATTGCATAGATGGGCATGAATATAAATTTCCAATGTAATGTATTTTTTTATAATGTTGCTCCACACCAGCATTTTCTCCGGTGTTGTGGGTGCATTTACAATACAAACATACAATTTCACATACACATTACACCCAGACCCGAACAACAAGTTGTAGATCACACCGAGTTGTTCCGTGCGGGAATCGAACCGGGTTGCCCAACCACCGCGCTAACCGTGCAGTCGATGTACTTGTGTCATGAAATGTACTTGATAACAAGCACAATTATTAATGACAACATTAGTAATTACTTTTTAAAAACTTATGGTTAATGTGGTGTACCTTTCATGCAATATGGCGGGTTGTTTGAGTCGGCCCGCGCCCGCCGCCACGGCGGACTCCAATTGCTGCGCGAGGACGACACACTTCTTCATCAGCCGCTGGATATTATTTCTAGTCGTTAACAGCTCTTGCGTGGAATTCAACAGTTCTGTACTTAGCGTCTTGTTGCTGTTAAATTTCTCTACCTGAAAAAAGTGAGTAAGATTTTAAGTGACATAAATTTAACTGAATAAGAAAAAGTATAGAATTCATTACATAACACCAGCGTCAATGATGTAGCCGTAGGCCCTTTCTATCCCTTTCCATCCAAAATCTCCAAATAGCCATCCTCAAGCCAAAGAGAAAAGGATGGCAAAGTGCTAGTGCTTTCTTCCTTGGTTGGACTTTGGTGTTAAATGTATTATGAAAAACTTATTTAAAATGCAGGAGGAAGCTTACCATATCAACCCAGCCTTTAAAGGGCCTCAAAGATATGATAGCTTCAGCTTTCTTCTGTGAGCATCCACTGAGTAGGGAAAGCTCATTCATATTACTATTGTTGAGGAATTCAAATACTTTCTTCTTGTCTCCTATGAGATCATCTGTGATCTCATTGTCAGAATCCTCACTGTAAAATAAGGTTGGAATTATTTAATGGCAACAAAAGTAAACAGGAGGTCCATGACATGCTTCCGGGGTTGCTATTGCGGGTGCAAGCACAACAATGAGAAGGAGTGAGTCATGACATCTCTTATTGCCGATGGGGCAATAAGAGATGTCAGACTCACTATCTCTCTCTTATTGTAGGCACTTACGCCTCATTCAATGCCTTTTCCCCCTCAAAAATGGCATGTTATTGGAGAAATCTTTATTAGAACTATGCACTCCTGAACCCAATAGGAATGCTATTTTTAACTCAAGTTTTTTCATAGGAAGTTCCTAATTTATTACTACTTTTATATTTATCAATAACAGAATTGCATTCACAAAACAAATAGTTTTTCTAAATATATAAATGAAAAGGAGTCAAATAACTAATAACTCTACATACCTGTCATAAACTCTATCATCTTTCCCTTTTCTGACGCCATAGTCGTCGTCCTCACTTCCACTGCTACCCCTTCTATCCCTTCCACCCTTGGAAGCCAAGGGTTTCCTGACCACCACATTCATCTTAGGTCCACTAGTCACTCTAACTATCCCCATATTAGTGTAATTTCTAGGTGCACTCTGTCCTGACACACTCGGTTTGGAGCCAAAGAAAGTGGATGTAGATCCTCTGTCATTGCTCTCAGGGTCATGCATCAGCAGCTCGTCCCTGGCCCTTTCCTCACTCCAGCCGTGTTTTATTAGTGTGTTTTTGACAAACTGTAAAATACAAAACACATATGTTGTTACAAAAGGAGTGACAGACACGTTAGGGATGTTAATTTTGTATTGAATGATTTTGAAGGCCAATAAGAATGAATGTTATGCACACTATTGTTGTACACTAAACATAACTTGTTAAGGAGCCCACTTTTCATGCATGAGATTGTTGACACAATGAAGTACCAATGTGACTTTTTCCGAGTTATATGTACTTTCTATGATTATTTAGACACCACTGACATACGGTGAAGGTAAACATCGTGAGGAAACCTGGACTTATAATTTCTAATTATAAGTTTGAAATCGCCAACGCGCATTGAGCAAGCTTGGTGATTAATGCTCTAACCTTGTCCATATGAGAAGAGGCATTTGCTCAGCAGTGGGCACTTAAAGGCTGATGATGTGTGATGTGAAACATAACTTACAATGGGAGATATGTCCGGGAACATTTCAAGCATGTTTCTAAATCTTCTCTCTTTGACTGCAGTTGTGAGTTCAACAGTAACAGCAGGCTTCTTGGCAGGGGTTGCTGCGTCATCCGAATCAGAGTCTTGCAACCGTATCCGCTTATAAACCACAGGTACATTCCTAACTACCACTGTGTTTGGCGCAGCCATCCTAATTTTATTATTTTGCATCATTTCTGTAAAGAAAAACACACTACATTACAAACAGAACATTTTTGTACTGCATATAAACAACACTTCATGCTGAATAAGGTATTACAACACCAAATGTATCAATTTCTCTTATCTTGCAAGTTGTAACAAGTTTTGTAAGCAATGAATAAAACTAACCTACAACCTAGTTCTTTAAAATAATATGCCTTATGGTCATGGAAGTTGTTTCTCTAATTTCATTGTTTACATTACTTGTTTCAACAATTGTTTTCACAAAAATACACAAATCTTGTAACTGGAAGAGTATACAACTCAGATAGTAAGTATTAGACTAAATTAGTGTTGTGAATACTCTTGCAATTACAGAGCTTATGTTTAATTGTGACAACTGTTCTACACTTACTGCTAAATGAGGGTTTGATGATGGTAAGCAAATAATTTAATTGTAATTGTGCCTTCTATTCTGCTTAGCCTGTAATGGAAATTAGGATGATGAATGGAAGTTAATAACATGATTTATGAGTATTAAAACAATGCCTTTCTAAGACAAACATTAAACATTATAATGATACCTAACATCTTAGTCTGACAGTTTCAGTTGCTTATATTGTTAGTAGGTAACAAAAACATTGATGATTATTATAATTAATATCTCCAAAAAATCTTTGATAAGCAAAGAGATCCTAATCTATATTGCTTTATGATTACATCACATCTCCTTACCACCTTTATTTTGCTACCCATAAATCTAATATTTTTTTTTTGTTGTTACACAGCTTACTTGGTTTTAGCCCAATATATTTATTAGGCTGACCATTAAACATTATCCAATCATAAATCCATTCCTCTTTCATACCATGTTTGTTTGATTCTTTCTATAATTTCACCAGTCATCCACTTCATGACCAGCTCTCCAGTTCCAAATTTAAAAACTTATGAACCACACACATTTAATTGTTAGGTAAACATAAATTTTAATCTGCCCCAAATGAAATTTGCTAGAATTAGGACATCACATAACTTCATTGCATAACAATGCATCAAAATAAATGTGCAAAATTCACATCACAAAATGAACTGAATAACAACAAATTCACATTACTGAATCTACAATGTAGATTCTAGGCTATTGATTGAAATAGCGAATACATGAACAAGAACTTGCATTTAAAACACAAAATAGATAAAGTTAATTTATTTTAATTTTAAATAGACAAAAAAAATGCTCAACCCCTTTAGAAAGCCAAACAATACAAACAAAATAAAATTTAATAATGTATGCCCATCAAATTTTTAAATACTAAATGTGGATTGGTGAGTAAAAATATGGCATCCAATCAATTGAATAGTAATTTACAAATGCAGACTTATTTCTGTGTATTTAGCAGCAGCAATGATTTTGAAGGTAATTCATGGGTAATTTATTTTGTTTTGAATATATTTCATGTTACTAAGACTCAAAATAGAAAAACAAGAAAATGAAGGTTGTTTGTAGCTTTTCCATTTTTGTTGAAAACCCTCAGTGTCTGGACTCAATTTTTAGACAAGTTCTTCAGGGTAGTACGAGTTTTAAATTGTTGTTTAAAGATTTTTACTAATGACTACAATTTTCAAATATAGCATTTGAGAGCTGATATTGTGGTCTATTAAATCGTAAATAAAATTCAGTGCTTTAATCCTGTTACTCTTCCTGTGCACCAGGATTGAACCAATGAATTTTACAACAATATATTTGGAAATTTATTACATGGTTATAAACACCATATGACCGGTACATAACATTAAACATAGAAAACACGGGTCAGTGAACGTGGTGATTTTATTCCTCGTGGTGAGGGTACAAGCACGTGCTATTATAACTGTGACCTTGTCCTTCGTATCACAAAAACTTTTTACTTACGAGAGCCAGAAGGAGCTGAGGTGACCGTTACTGGGCTGCTGGGTTCAGCAGGACCGTTTGGTTTCCTCTGGAACCTGTATTGTCTCAAAAAACTCAACACACTCGGACTTGTACCATTAGACATTGTCACACTTAATCGATCAGTTAGTCAGCACTTTTCTGAAAAAAAACTTTGAAGTTCTTTGATAAAAACGTAATAAAGAATTACGAAAAAATTATTAGACCACAGAAGCACGACAAGAAGACAACACTACGGCCATTTTTATCCGCGAGACTGTGAGAGACGAGAAAATAATACGGGCCAATGAAAACAATTGTCACTAGCTGTCAAAAATAGTATTAACCAATTGCAGCTGCGTTTGTAGACTTTTTAACAAATGGTATTACTTTTCAATTTTTAATGACGTTATCGAATAGAAAAAAAGTGTGGCTATACTAAAAAACTAGTCTGTTTTACAAAATTCGATTTTTAATTCAAAGGTAATTTATGTACACCACTGAGGGGTCGCTTTTTTAATATTTACTGTTTGCTAGGGTAGGGTAGACTTATAAAAAATCTTTTTCAGAAAATAAATCAAATTTTGAGTAGCTGCCGGATATGAATTGATGGGACTGTTATGTTCGATTCTCTGTCGTTTTTTGGCTGCGCCAAGTTTTCAGTTTTAAAGAATTAATGTCAACGATTGATTGCTAACAAATTGGTGGTGTCGGGCACCATTGAATCAGAAGGCCGAATGGTCGCAACCAGAGAATGAAAACCAGTCGAACACTTGTCCACTTATGTATCATGCAATACAATATCAGTTATCAGGTGCATTTCCAGCAGAATAACAATTTAAAGTGAAAATTTTATAAATAAGTCGATTTTAAGTCGGTGTACTCAATAGATCGAGGCAGTATTTTACTCCGAGGCATCGTACGCTAATTTACAAGGCGAAGCGTTGGCCCCATATGAAATACTGCGCTCATCTTTGGGTCAGTACCAGCTTTTCCCTCTTGACCGCATGCAGCGATGAGCCGTTTGTATCGTTGACTACCCTAATGTCCTAATCCGCCTGGACTCTTTAGCATTGCGTAGGGATGTGACCTCGCTATGTGTTCTATTTCGCCCATACGAAGATTAAAGGTTTTGGTTCGTGACCACACGAAAACCTATTCATCCCCATGTGGTTGGCAGTCAACCAATGTGCGATTTTCACGAAGTTTTCTGCTTAGCACAGCAAAACTTTGGAATAATCGCAGTATTGTAGAATAGAGGCAGTATTTACGAATCAATAAAACCTAAAAAACCTTCAAAAAACGTGCGACTCCTTTTTAAAAGGCATGTGGCTCCTCGGCAGCGCTGATCACCCACGATCAGGTGATCCTCATATTCCATAAAAAAAAAGATTCCAGAAAACTGTTGGAGTTATTCATAACCAAAAATTAATTTATAATTCTACATCTTTGTTCTATCATGCAACTTCTTTATAATGACCCTTTTTCTATTACTGACCCTATCCCGCAATTTTCCATATGTTTTTGTATTGGCCTCACATTTTATTTAGTTTATGTTTTGTCTGCTACTTTTTTACTATGCCTGTTTGTGACCGAAAATCTTATTGATATAGCTGGCTATTTACCCATCTATCAATAAGATTTTCGGTGCGTTTAAACCTTTTTTGGTTATTAATGGATATTTGAACAAAATCAGTAAAATTTGAAATAATTTATTTTACCTTTAGAAACCATAAGAAACCGGTTTTATATTCATTACCGGTTATTAAATTGACATTTAATTACGTCCCTGAAATTCACTGCTGCCACACTGTTTCTGGTTTCTGTCAGATTAATAGGTGCGGCCATGTTGATCTGTAGTGAATAAAACTGAGTTAATTTTCTTTTAGGGAAATAAAATTGACACAATATGCCCAAATGCGACCTCAAAACGAGATACATCCCAGCGACGTTCGCCTGGACTCTATTGTTGGGCACAACATCCCTGTTTTTTTATTTCCCGTGAGTATACAATGTCGTCGATCGTCTGTAAATTCTCATTTTCGGTTTGACAACTTTCACATGAGATTGTTGAATTGTTTCTATTAATATCTTGGGGCTGTGGACTTGCCCTGTGTGACTGTGTGTGGATTATACCTTTGATATGCCTGTGGCGCTAATGGTAAGAGCATTTTAATCAGATCCTTGGAGTTGGTATAGGAGCCATGTTCCATGTATATATATGTCATATTTACATTAATACAATATTAATGTATTAATTTGTAGGTGTCTTGAAGTGAGTAGGCTTCGGTGTGTAGTCGTGTCAATAGACAGGTACTTCCTGTGTGGTATCCAAATCTGTATAAACAAAAGATGTCTCATGGTGTGATGGAAGTAAGTCAGTCAACCTTAAAGTATTGTGCTGGACCCTATTGATTTGTTATAAGTTATGCTTTAAAGTTTGTGTGTTGTTTACATAGATATTTAAGTTATAACACAGTTATATGAGACATGTTGTTACAAGTTGTTCAGGTGTTATCTCTTTGTAAATATTAGATGGTGATTACATTAATAAATTAGTGTCAGCTATCTAGTGCTAACTGTCTAGTTATTACTTCATACAGGTTTTGGTTATTTAGGGATATGTATTGCGAAATTATTTTTATTCTTATTCTAATTATTTATACTTTGACCTTACTTAAATAGATTTAAGTAGGCCTAGACAATTAGATGTCAAATTATGTTTAATCTTAACTTTTAGTGCCATTTCCAGTGAATTAGATCCATTAAACAATAAACTTATAGGGAACATCTAAGGTAATTATTTTCCAACAAGAATTCAATTCTATCCATTTATTTAAAAAAACACAGAAAAAGTGGATATCAATCTGTTTTATTTGTAAACATTTCCATCTGGCATGCTGTACTGACACAATTTAAAAGCAACCAAACTAAACATGTCTGTGGTGTGGTTGGCACAGTTAAAAACCAGATACCTAATAGTGTGGGCTAATAATAGACTGTGTTAATTAATTTCAATGCGTAACATATTCTTTCAATACCATTTTGAATTTTATTCTTTCAGAAATAGGATAGAATTTTCAAATTCTTGCTGTTTCTTGTTCTAATTGGGTGGCTTTAGGTCTTAATATGTGTCTAATAACAGTTTGTTATTATCTCTATTCTCATAGTTTCAGTACCACCTATAATCTTATAAGAAAGCCTCTTATTAGATAACCCTCCTCAACATTTTCATTATCAAGTGTCAATAAAAAGTTTGTCTAGTTGTAAACTTAAATATTTCAGTACTTTTCCAACAAATTATACTTCTGAACTTGAAATAATCATATTTTTACACTATTTAAAGACTCTATATTGTTCAAAAGACATGGAAGGACACATTTAATTGATTATTACGTCATTGAACTTTATATTGTATGACTGACCTGTGCATAAAACTTGTAATACCTGTAGATTACCAATTTACACTGACCGTGACTTGATTTTTTTACATAACTGTTAAAAACTGGGTTAAGTTTACACCAAAGGCCGTGTTACACAGTGAATTAATTACCAAACGATAGTACTTAACCGTTATTTGATGCTTCATTAATTACTTTGAAACTGATGTAATTATCAACCTGTTCTGAGAAATATTCACAAATGTGTCTATATTCTCTGTGAGTGAAATATTAATTTTTCACTAGTGTTTGTAGTAATGTCATTGTCCTTTGATACTAGTTGTTTGTAAAAGTGGCCAAACATATATACATCTGGGCAAAATGTTCATATTTCATATAATAATATGTTGAAATCGTAAATCTCTGTTTTTTGATGGACTAAATAAAACCTTTCATGTTTAATCAAATTCAATGTTGAATACTTTCTTTATAGATTCTGTTATCCACAAAAAATTCTACAATATGTGTGTAAAATTAAATTTTAACCTATTTTTTTCACTTCATTGCATTAGTAGATTTTACCATTCCACTGCTGATAGCAAAAACTGTTCTAAAACCGTTTTAACGTAAAGTAGCTCCATAGCAACAATTGTGTTCATAATCTTTTAAGCTGTAAACATATTTTCTTCTCAAAATCTTAAGATGATGAGCCTATTTGCCAAAAAAATATTTGATTTCATCATTTGGCCAATTATTGTTTGCGTCAAATTCCTATTTTCATAAAAATAGAAATAGATAATAACAACTGGCTAACAGTTCATCCTTACTTTTACTAAACATGCTTTTTAAAAATAATAGTTTTAATATTTATGTTAATAAGATTATTATACTATAAGATATTGAATTAGAACACACAGCAGCATTAATGGCATCTAACATCATAGCAATTCTCATTACTAATGGTGAGATTTCAGACATGGTCTAATAACCTTGACACAGCTTGTGGAGTTTCCACTTATTTATCTTAATATTTCTATGTATGAAGATAGTGGCTGTTTTTCCACTATCTCTAATAGTATTATTGTGGTTAGTTCACTATTCCCATTAGTGGCTTTCATCATATAAATACTGATACAATATTTATTTCGTAATTAAGCTAGAAACTAGCACTTTTACATGTCAATTCTTCAAAATTATCTTGATGAAAACAAATGAGTTTGAGTCTATAAGTATATTCTAATTCAACCTTAATGATCCTGAAAGTTTATAGCATTAACGTTTTTTGTAATTGTTCTTGAAAATTAATCGATATATTGTTTCTTACTTATCTGCTTTATTTCTTTAACTCAGCATAATATATTAAACATGATATTAAAATAGTGTATTTACTCTACTAATCAATAATATCATTATATTTCCTTTCAGTTACTACGTAACTACATTTTCATAGTAGCCTATAAATTATAAGTAATAATAGTGAATTGTTATAGCGGCCTTGGGGCTTTATGTTTTTACTTACGACATTAAAAAGGTACTCGACTCTCTTTGGATTTGATGAAGAGCTGTATAACGCGAGCTCCAACTTCGTATTCCATATGAGGCTAAAGAAAGATAGGTCTAAAAAACCTATGTTTCAAATTTGTGCTCCTAATAGGTGTACCGAAATGTTATCTTTAGCCACAGACAAGGGAAGGAGCGGGGTGGTTCTTAACAGGGATGTTAGGAAGATCCGTAACCGTAACGTAAACTATCGGATATCCGATATAAAATAATATCCGTAACAGAATCCGCAATAAAAGTTTCGGATAATACCGGATAGTGGTGGCGCCTATTTGAGACACGTTTGTATGTATTTCACTTTTGAAATTCATTTAAATTTTAAGTTCCGCAACCGAAGTTATCCGTAACTAACGGATAGTCCGAAACAAATTCATATCCGAAATTTCATATCCATAACTTTTAGCCAGTAAGAGTGACTCTCACCCCATCCAGAGCCAGAGAAATCCTCCGATTCCTTTTACAAGACAAAACGTGGTAATGTTCAAAAGACCTAGTTAATATTAATTTTACTCTTGTAAAGTAGTTTAAGAGCATAATAAATATGGTAATTTAGACGCACCTACGTTCAGAAGCCAAGTCAAGTAGAAATAATTAATACATTACATAAAAAACGTAATACTTACCTGTTCAAAAGACTTATAAAAGAGTCTTAAAGCTGTGGTAATACGGTTCTTATTCCATCGATAGAATACGTAATGAGTATACAATTTTATTATTTATATCCTCCTATTAATTAAGTTGAAAATTGATATGTTGTCGTTAAATGTATGAATAATAAGCGTACAAGTGCTTGTCCATTGACAATTCAACTGAATGTTACCTGTTATGGTTTTTTTCCTTATGAGAATCTGTTGCTGTCGATATTCGAAAACTGTGAGAAAAAATTGTCAAAGCAATTATATTATTGAATAAATAATTATATATTAAATTTTTGGTAGGGATAGGGCGGCAAACGCGGCGCCAAACTTTAGGGATTTGAGGATTGGGGATTGGGAAAGGATAAACTTCAGCCGAACTGCGGAGCACAACGCAAGTAATGTTTTATGCTGTTTTATTTAGAAGTCGTGGTCATACACATTTAGTCGGCTCATTCGCTCCGAAGCATCATACTTCCCATACAAACTTACAGAAAAACAAACTTGCCTTTCTCCCCAAATAAACGTTGATCCATCCGATTTTTTTTGGATTAAGATCAATTTTGGACTCCTAAAATTTTGTTGATCCAAAAATTAGAATATTAATTTCTTCGGCAATAACGCGAGTACAAAAACCAAAACGTCATATATCCGTCAAAAGTCCTGTGTTAAAATTCATAACTGAAAGTGTAAACATCTTAACTGAAAGTGTACACGCTATTTCGAAAACAAGTGAACCGACTTTTATGCCATACAAACATCATACATCATCAGCCTATAAGTGCTCATTGCTGCAAAGGCCTCTTCTCACACGGAGAAGGTGTGCATGAGCATTAATCACCATGCTTGCTCAAGGCGGATTAGCGATTTTAAACTCATAGTTAGAAATTATAAGTTAATGTTTCCTTACGATACTTTCCTTCACCATATGTCAGTGGTGTCTAAATAATCATAGGAAGTGCACATAATTCGGAAATAGTCACTTGCTGTTCAAAATTTCAGTGCACAAGTCATTAAAAAAATCAGCGTACCTTTTTCTTAAAAGGCAGATAATGCGCTGGACACCGCAGTATTAAAAACAAACAACGTGCATATGTACGTAACGTAACGACGTCTGGTCGATTGACCATATTCCGTAAAAAAACGTTGAAATTGAAATACATATAAAGAAATAGGGTCTAGAATTGTATGCCAAAATCTGTATAGACGAGAGTAAATTGGATCAGTGAATCTGTCTGTCATCACTTCACTAATATCGATAACAGCCTTTATCCGTCTTAAGTGGGAAATCTTATAACTCTATACATTATGCCACGCGCGTATAAAGATGATTATGTTGTTTATATACTTTTATCTTTACTTCTTAATAGTTTAGCTGAAGAGGTTTATTTGTTTGGACACGCTAATCTATTTAATAAGCAAGCGTTAAAGAATCTTTAGATTGTCTAAGCGAACCTGGTATTATTAACGTCGACGATACGTCCTTCCATATTGTTATATTATTATCCTATCCATCTATTGTCCTTCTCACAATTATCTTCTATGGACGTCAAACATTACGAAGAAATCCAAAACAGCCTAGTTTTTCATTGCTTTTTTTGTTCATTTTCATCTACATGATGTAGGTATGTGCATCGCCCGGCCTGCCAAGGCGTAAGGGAACGATTAGGTTAGGCTCACCCAGGGTGATTTCATGATTTTTCCCTAACAAAAAAAAAAAACTCATAATATTGCTGGGATGTACGTTCTTGGTCATATGGTTTCTTCGGTAGACGGTGCAGGTTGCTTACAGTTATATCTGATCTGCCTCTTAGTTTACACCCCAACACTTACAAACATACACTTCACTGTAACGATACAATGTTTTGGAATAAAATACAGACAAAACCACAAAGCCAAACTTTTAGAAACCTTTCGGCTTTTTCAAATCGGACCATTTAGCCCCATATCTAATCGATTGCTTACAAAGCAATGTTTAAATTCTGATTCATAAAACAAATATTTGTAATAGTAATGTTGATAGTTTTTCCAGATTTAGTCGTCTCCCGTGCTTAGATTAATGTTCTTATAAAGCTAAGGCGCTAATTCTTAAAGAGGGGCTGTAGTCTGACTTTTTGCGGCTGCGAATAAGTCCATCTAAGTTCTTAAGTGTGAAGAACCATTTATCGGCACGGGCCGCCGGCTCGACCAGATTAATATTACGGCCGCACACCTAGGATCCCCAATCCTCGAAAAAATGATTATTATATTGCGGATGTCCATGGGCGGCGCTTTTGCTTACCCTTGGGTGATCCGTAGTATTCTGTTCCCTCTTTCGCTATTAAAGAAAGTAAAGTTAATGTTAATCCGCAGGTTTTCGATTGAGATCAATGTTAATGTCAACCGTTACCGTCTTTCAGTGTCTCTTTTCATTCAATGCTTTCATAAAAAGGCTTTATTCTATGTAATTATCATCATTTAAATTCTCCAATTATTGAGAATTAGGGCGGCAATTACTTCAAAGCCATTTAATGGCCAAAGTTTATGTTCTTTCTCCGTAATTACTACCTCAATCTATTTGCGGTCCTGTAGGCTGTAAGGCCCATAGACATATAATAACTCATAACTTGATATTATAAATTGAATTATCGTCTACCATTTATGTTGATTTGTTTAGATAGAGAACGTGACCTTTAACATAAATGTCAGATTTTCCTGGAAGTAGTATGGACATAATTAATTACATAACAGCGTTCTGCTTTAAGAATAGATCTAAGTCCGGAAATTCATATTGTTTGAACCTTTCGGGAACAGAGAGTATAGTTCCCAAAGATTGGAAAAGGACGATTCTCCGATCAGGAGGTGATTGTGCCTGCCCAGCAGATTTACGTAGAGGTTTTCTATCCGTGTTTATTCACGCGCAATCTTCAGTTGCGTGATTTAGGACTTGTGACGCCCATCTAGTCAACGTTGTCGTCGATCTATGTGCGTCGCAAATAGGCCTCTTAGAAACCATCGGGCTCCACTGAGCGGAGCAGAGAAACTCCACTCTACTTCATAGACGTGGATTCGAGATGTGTGGTGGCCATGTGATTGGTGCCACAGCTCGTCTCTGGTGCCTAAGAGCGTATATAAGATTAATTGCCTTTAAAAGTAGGTAGCTTAACCAACAAGTTACGTAAAGTTAATGCGACTATCGTCATTATCATAAAACTTAGCTGTGAAAAGAACAGTTCAGTCTAGGCTGACATTATAGCGTTGTTTTTAAAAGTTTTGGTCTGAAAGGCTCTTTTTCGATAGAAGCGCCATCTGGGTACCTAGTGCGAGCTAGCGCAACTACACGTGTTTGACGTTCGGCGCTCTGATTGGCCGGCTCCAAGTTATCTCACCAATCAAAAGGCTAAACGCGGTAACTTTTTGATCGCGTTAACGTTATAACTCTTTTAAGGCACTCCTGGTGTATTCAAAACCTAGAGCTCGAACACTAAAAAGTATCCCAATTGGAAGCTTGCATTCTCGAACACTAGAAAAAGTATAAACCACAAAAAAGAGATTGAAAAAACTACCTGACTAATAGTGTTTTCATATTAAATTGTAATAATAATATTTTTATTTGGTCATTTCAGGTGTCAATATTACCTTCACAAGCACCCATGGGTTCCCGCGTGCCAAGGCTTCATAACGTTTTTTGTTTTGGCCAATTTTACCCTGGCCACTTTCATGGACCCGGGAGTTATACCAAAAGGTATGTTTCCTTTTTTTTAAGTAAACAATAAAAAAAGTTCAGACCGCTATTTCTTTCGCGGTATTCAGATTAAATCGCGGTATTCAAAGTTAGACATTGCTTAAGTAATTCTATTCAATCGTCAAAACCGTGTAAAAACTCGTTCAGTAGTTTTTAAGTTTATTGCTTACAGACAGACAAACGCAAACGCAAAGCAATATCTTTGAACCCATGCCATGTATCTATGTATGAATGTCCTTGGATTAAAGCTTAATTCCCTTTCTAAAAGACCCACGAAACCAGCAGTGTAAACATACATGTTTACTTCCCCTCGTAACCATGGCAACGGAAAACTACCCATTACCGTTATTTACCTAGCGCATATTAGTTCAGCACTCAATATATAACTAATCGCGTGTCACAATACCGTATTCTGGCTATTGTGTTAGTTATTTTTAAGTATTTTTACGCTATCTTCATTTATGTAATTCATTAGTATAGGTAATGTGGATCGAGTTTATCAGATAATTCGATTTCAGTGCAATGAGTAATTCGATAACATCGACCAAACCTCTTTTCTGATTTCAACTTTTTTTTTATTGTAACGGGATATCCTAGTACCTAACTGGTATTATTTACCGTATGATAAGCGTGCTTAATAACCTGGCCTGGATAATGGGCATTAGGTATTACAAAAAATAAAATTAAATGTATTTAAATGCTAGCAGGACATTGTTTTGGAATAGATTTAAACCGCCTTTTATATTATCGAAAAAGGAAAACCATTTACACAATGAAGATAGTCGTATTAAGTGGAAAGCATCGCTTTTTTTTGTAATAGTTCGGCAAACGAGCAGACGGATTACCTCATGGTGAGCAATCAGCGCCGCCAATGGACACCCGCAAAAGAAGAGTTACGAGTGTGTTGCCGACCTTTTGGGGATTAGGGATTAGAGATTTGGGGATTGGGGAAGGGGGATGATTTGGCCTTTGGTAACCTCATTTACACGACGAAACAACGCTGTGGTGGTTTCACGCCGGTTTTCTGTGAGGCCGTGGTATCACTCCGGTCGGGCCGACCCATCGATGCCCAAGCATGGCTCTCCCACACATAAAATCTCTTTCGTACCTTCAGGAAATTAACTTTCCTTATACTTAATTATTATATTTGATCATACAAATTGTTCTGGACACAATTTCATCTGCCCATTTCCCCAAACGAAGTTGCCGTCCTAATAAATTACAGTCACTAAGACGTAAACAAATATTAGACTAACTAGCGAATTGTTTACCTCACACAAGCGGACTGAGGCGTTTCTTACCAGATCTAATGAGGTTTTTTTATAGAGTCTATGTTTGTCTGTGCCGATTTGTTCGTACCGAAACACTATCTTATCTAAGCTTGCCTACAATGTGAATGCCCTTGTGAAATCAAACTGTACGAACGTTTTAGGGATTTTCGCTACGGTCATTAAATTGCCAATAAGTAAGCGATAACATTATGATTTGTTCAGTAGTTTCTGAGAAAGTGGCGCATGTATCTCCATTTTGATTGTTTGTTTGATTAAAATGCATGGTTTGATCAGTAGCGTTGATATATCGTTTGCACTAATCTATATGAAATTAAAGAAAATTACAAAATTACGGCTGTTACTACCTACGTTCTATTGGCAGACAGATGTGTATCTCTAAACCAAAAGAGTACAATTACGTCTCGTTTTCCACAGTGTGAGATCACACCCACAGGTTTGTGATCGCACTTGTCTGTTTTTGTATAGACATTTCACATGGATATTATATGGATAAATTTGTCTTAGCCTATATATACCTACTTCCACGTTTCACCACTTTCTCAATTTAAATATCTCTTTATTTTAATCCTGAAATCGCCAAAATGCTGTTATGAACTTACCGGACACCTGAACATGGGTGAAGCAGATTGCTTAGCATCAGGTTATCCGTCTGAACATTTGCCGGCTTATACCATAAAAAAGAGATGTCATAAGTATGATTGTATATCTCTTTCTGTAGATTTCGAAGGCGGATAAGTAATATATATACATAATGTATACATAGGTAGTACTAGCGACCCGCATCAATTTCGCACGGGTGCAACACTGATACTAAATTCCTCCACCATTTAAATGATGTAATAACACATATAAAACATCACTATATCTATTAAAAAAAAATTTTCCTTCTTTTTTCTTTCAAATTTTTTAAATAACTAATTTATGTTTTTTCAAATATGTTCCACATCATTTTTTTTCTTTAAATAATTTTCTTGCAGTGTTCCTACTGTTTTTGATATATTCACAATTTTAATTTGGTCTGCTGTTAACTATTTTGGCATTATTCGTGTGAATCTGTAAGTGGCTCAATGTTACTATTTTTCTGCTAAAATTGTATAATGTAGCCGTTGATTCACCATTTATTAAATAAATAAATACAGGGACAGAAAAAGTAACTTAGATTTATGCTATGTATGTATGTGTGATATCTTACTCATTATAATTATCACTCATAACTGACCAACAGTCCTAAAGAAATGCTATAATAGAGAATTATGAAGTTCAAGATTAACCAGCCCAATTCAATGGTATTATAACAATACGCTATGGCACTGTCATTCAATGCGCCGAATCTCATTGTCAGTTAGGAATTTAATAGAATGAAATACTACTAAAATATCCATTTATAAATATAATTATCTATCTATAATAAAAACATAGTTTATTTATGACTCAGTACCTAATCGTTTATTAATGGTATTTTAATATCGTTAATCATTTATTATAAAATTTTCTCGACTGGTGCCATTTTTGCCTTATTGAAATGTGATGCCTGGTTTCAAGGGGCTACGTACCCTAGGTTGAATAAATTGATGAATGCATGCATTATGCAACCGGCGTGAAACAACGCTTACTTTTCTCTGTGTGAGTGAGTTAACCCTAAATGGACAAAAAAGAATCTCCAAATCCTCCAATTCCTAATCCTAAAATTCCTAACTTGCACTATTTCTCAATTTCACGATGTATCTGAAATGATGATGCCGGTGATTGGTCTCTCACATATTGCAAATATTTTGCTAGTCACCTCTTAATCTAATACTTTGTGAGCCTGTTTTTGGTATGGACATCCTATAGTAGAAATTGGTTTCTTTCAAGTTTCATTCATAATTTATTATGCGGATTGTCTGTGTTTAGTTAATGTTCATCATGTGATATATTTCAGTAGATGCTGAAACTCTATCCTGTTTTGCGGTATTTTAATGAAAATGTTTATTTTAACCATTCAATCGAGGTTATTCGAGTCACAATCGTAAGACATAGGTGCGCGAACCTATGAGGATGATTGAGGATTATTGAAAAGAGTTGGTGCCAAAAAAGAAACTCCTAGGTTTTACTTCTTATTTCTTAAGTAAACTTTTTGCTTATTTAAAGCATTTTGTGATTTAACTTAATGATATTTCTATTTCATTTTCAAGCTCCACCTGACGAGGATCGAGAGGACGACTTCCGAGCGCCCCTGTATCGCAGCGTGGAGATCAATGGTATCACGGTGCGGATGAAATGGTGCGTCACCTGCAAGTTCTATCGGCCGCCGCGGTGCTCGCATTGTTCAGTCTGCAATCATTGCATAGAAGTGAGTACCATTATCGAATTTTATGCCTTTTTTGTGAGGGGAAAATCATCAAATGACTTCTCTAGAGGTAGTGGCAGACCCTTACTGACTAAAAACCCCCTGGTCCTTCTCCAGGTCTAGGCCAAGGCCGGGGTACCTATTGCGCTTGCCCCGCAACCCCAGCTTTTTATGCCTGGACTTTAGAAGTAATCTCAAGAGTATCAGGATTATAACTTATTGGAATATTTTTTGCCTGTTTGTAAGCAACCGGTGCAGCCAATAGGCATTCGCACGACAGAATTCTTGCAAGGACGTTGCCGGCAGATTAGGGTTTTTAGGATAGGTTTTTCATGAGGTAGATCGGTAAACTAGCTGACGCACAACATCATGGATACCAACACCAAAGGAGTTGGGTGATTCTCCAAAAAACCTTAACTTTTATTTAACAAGTCATTATCCTCCCAGGTTTTTAAGCATCTTAGTAATTTATTTTATACAATATTTTTAATCGGTTGCTTGTAAGCAGTGGTGAGATTTAATTTAATAAAATAATTATCTGTGTTTTAATCAGCAGACTCGTTAATTTTCGGTTGAGGATAATGACATTATTATTATTTTTTTAATTGATGTGAAGAATCACCCAGTTACGAATGCGTTGCCGGCCTTTTAAGGATTTCGGAGGTTTCCTGATATTTAAGGATGGGGGAGAGCAAGGGTTGCCTTCGGTAATATTATCCACACGACGAAACGCAACGCTGTGGTTGTTTCCAACGGTTTTCTGTGAGGACGTGGTATTACTCCGTTCGAGCCGGGTGGATTGAGAATGGGTGACGGGGTATTGCGAATGGTGTACCAGTGGGAATTGCTATATTATTTGTCTAGAGACATTAACATCGCGCAGCATCACTTTCTAATAAAGGCAAATCGTTAAGATCTCGAACCCATCTACCAAGAGTAGAGTTTACGTAAGCTTTAGTAACTTTTCAAGCCCTTGATGTTTTGCGATAATTTAAGGTGTAGGTATATTATTTAACTAAATACTTGTTTGTTTGTCCCCAGACCTTTGACCACCACTGTCCGTGGGTGAACAACTGCATCGGACGTCGTAACTACAGATTCTTTTTTTTCTTCCTTATATCACTCTCCATACATATGCTGAGTATATTCGGCCTTAGTTTGTACTACATCATGAACAATAACAAAACGTTGACGCAAGTCGAGCCTATTGTGTCGTATCCTTTTTAAATGAAACTATTTTTAAGATTTTTTCTTTTCAGTATTGTTGATATTGAATTGTGAATCTTATTGTCTGTGTGTTAAAGGTTATTTCTAGATAGCCTGTTGCCCTTCGCTTGGTGTCTCTTAAATGTTAAGGAATTCTAGGCATTACATATTTTTCTTATTACATTTGCAAAAGAAATAATTACGCAATGGTAGTAAAAATCTTCTAATGTTTATTAATTACAGTTTTGTGCTTTACCAATGAATACATTTCGAATTAATGTGTAGATATTTAGCTAAATGTATTTAAAAAAGAAATGTATTTTTATGGCGTGTCATGCCTTCTTTAAATTCCTTTACACTGAAAAATTATACTGAGTTGGGTAGTTTCCAAATAATTAAATTTCAATACTTTTACTAAAATGTTAAAAACGAAAATCTTCTAGGAAATTCAAATGAAATATCACGTTGAGACATCATCATTCCTTTAACATCGAATAATCACATTTATTGCTCTTGAATTATCTTAAACAAAAATACAAATATTAAGTACATCGTTAAAATAATTAATGAAGGTGTGATTAATTTTAAGTATATAATACTAAATTCGTTTTATAATTTCTTTTTCACTGAAGAAACTACACATTTAACAAACTTAACAAAAATCTTTAGAAATAATTTTTATCACAGGAAAAACACACTCATAGTAAAAACCAGAAAAGCCAAAATTCCTTAACAAAACTCTAACAGAATGGTAATAATGGGCATTATAGCACTTTTAGCAATACCGATATTCGGTTTGACGGGGTTTCATATGGTGCTAGTCTCACGAGGCCGCACGACCAACGAACAGGTGACTGGGAAGTTCACCGGGGGGTACAATCCCTTCTCAAAAGGATGCTGGTATAACTGCTGTTATACGCAGTTCGGACCTCAGTATCCTAGGTAAGTGGATCTAGTTTAGATGAAGAAGAAAAGTGCGATTTTTTTGTATGTAATAGGTCGGCAAACGAGCAGACTGTATACCTGATAGTAAGCAATCAGCGCCGCCCATGGACATCCGCAACAACAGAGGAGTTATGAGCGCGTTGTCGACCTTTTGATTTGGGGAGGGTGAGGATTGGGTCTCCAGTAACCTCACTCACACGGCGAAACACAACGCTGTGGTTGTTTCACGCTGGTTTTCTGTGAGGCCGTGGTATCACTCCGGTCGAGCCGAATCATTCGTGCCGAGCATGGATCTCTCACACTGGCACTGGCACTCTCACACCTATTATATATTTTTGTCTTTTTCTCTTTGAGAAAACATTGCCCAGTGCCGATGAAAATTAACTTACAAATATGGCTTTTATCGCTATCGTATAGTTAAATTGATAATGAGAATTATGACTGAAAGTGATAGCTTGCCAGCACAGGCCAGTATCAGTCAGTTTTGAAAAGAATGATCTTTTTATCTTGACCACCTATTTATTCATGATCTTGATTAGTTATATTTTAGAACACTTTGTTTATATAGTAAGTTTTGTGTGTATTTGGCTTTCGCCTAAGAATGTATATACTATCTGTCATTAATTTAGTTAGAATACTGTAATTAATGTTGTAGTCTCATTTAGTTTAAAATCAATGTTTTTTTTCTTATCGGAACCGATATAAATTCGAAAAAGGTCTTATTCAGCCCTACTGACAATATTTACAGATTCAAAATACCAAAAGAATCTCAAAGTAGCGACCAAATAAATGCAAGAATACTAGCTACTAGTACTAAACGAGACTCGTTGAAGATCCAAATCCTGCTTTGTTGCTCCGCTTAGGTAGGGATCTAACATTTTGATAGACTAGGAATCACTTGTCATTAAGTTTTATACCAGATCCACCTCTAAGTACAGAATATCACATTCCACCTATAAGTACAGAATAAACTGGATCTATTTGTCAGTTTCGTTGTAATCATATATTAACAATGAAACAATGAATTTACTTGTGTAAACAGGCCATAAAACAGCACTTTTACACGTCAAAACTATATGTAAAAAGCTAGACGAAGCCGGCATTTCCTATCTGAGTACTCTGAGAAGAAATGCCGAATCAAACTCAGACGTCCATCTCCTTCCCTTCTTAGAAATTGAATTAGAGTTTGCATATTGTAACTTTGAGATTGCCAACTAAAAAAATATAAATTAATTATGG
Source organism: Spodoptera exigua (assembly GCA_902829305.4). Classification (NCBI taxonomy): domain Eukaryota; kingdom Metazoa; phylum Arthropoda; class Insecta; order Lepidoptera; family Noctuidae; genus Spodoptera; species Spodoptera exigua. Next base: position 12,699,891 of record LR824618.2, on the reverse strand, counting down.
AATGGAATAGGTGTATAAGTGTCAGCAAATAATGGCGAATGTAACATGATTAATTTTGTGTTTACAGTCTAGTCCGACCATCAAAATATATATATAAAGGTGGTAAGAAGCGACGGGAAGCGATGCCGGGTGGCGGCCACTCTGCTTCAGCGATATCTACAATAGCCACCGACACGCAGCACCAGGTAAAGACGTACACGGCGGACAATGGCACGGCCCACCGCCCCGCTGGACCGCACGCACATTATAACAAGGTGAGAGCCAGACGCTTTGCTCCCATTGCTAAGCTAAACTAAGCTATAAACGTTTTACTGATAAAGTCCAAGTTCCCGTGTATATGCAGCTCTATGAGAGGGGTCAAGTTATAGTGGTACTTTAGAAGCGATATTTGAAAGCTGTTTTAGTTCAAGTCTTCCATAACTTGGAAAAACATCATTATGTTCGTTGGTATAGGGTAGGGATTTGTTTTGCACAGTGATCAATTGATATTTATGAAAATTGGGGGTTTTGGGGTCAAATTGCTGGAAGGAGGACACATTTATCGTCTTAATGTATTATAATTACTATCAGAAGGAACATGTAAAAATGATCATAGTCTAAATTATTCTTATTTTATTATTTTTATTACTTCAAGCAACTTGGGCTCATAGATTTATTCTATGGATCCAAATTTATATAAAACTAAATGAGTTTTTAGGTTATTTAAACAAAAACATAGACTATCATATAGTAGGTATTTCCATAAATTATAAAAAAAGTTTTGTCTCTGGGTGGCATGATTTCTTGTCCTGTGATCATTTATTTAATGTGTAGTATTTTATGTTATTGCATCTCATTTATATTTAGAATAGTAGAATACATACAATTTAAAGCTCTAACTTAAAACATTTAAGATCGATATTTAGTTAAACGTAGAATAATAGAACTAATATTTCATTTTCATTAACCATTTTTGTAAGTACAGCGTCATTAAACATCTAGTAAACAAGAAAGCTTGTTTCATCCAAGTAAAGCAGTAGCATCATCTAGATATCATGCTTGTAGAGCGAATTACATACCTTCAATTCACAGACATAAGGTCGATAATAGCACTTGCACATTTTTTTGTTAAAGTTTAAACTTTACGTGAATTGAAGACATGATATGTCTGGCTCTCGACTAATACTCGATGGTTGTATTATGAATTCCCTTTTTGGTGATGGTACTACGGATGGAGGAACAAGTTCCTTTTAAACATATATTGTAGATAATAGCAGACCAACCCGTCAAAATATCTTCAGTCGATTTTCAACCTTATCGAAAAGTTTTAAGGTTGGAAAACCTTGACGGGCTGGTGTTAACATAGTGTTTGATCAGTTTTTCATAATGCACAATTACCTCTAAATGTCAATTTATAATGACGGTCGATGCGCAGCGATGCGAAAATTCAGTTATTGATATAGCAAATTCAACTTTATTTCTACAGTGTTAATGCATATTTTAAAAAGACTCGCGAATTCGGGCGTGCTCATCAACTGGATTTCCGTGAATTCGATAGGCTTCGAAACTGCGCCCTTATAAATTGACCCTTAATTAGTTTTTCTTTTCGCACTGACGTTAAGTTTGTTTATTTTTGAATCAATACTTCTGAACTGTTGTACTAATAATTGTTTTTTAATTTTTTGTGCACTGTGAAAGCTAATTTTCTTTTGTTGAAGTTGGAATATAGAAAAAATGAAACCACAATTTCTGTTTCTCTCATTTTGATCTATTAACACCCGGTTTCCGAAAGGCCGATTAATGTTAAAATCAATTTAGTCTTGTCAAGTCATCTGATTGGTGGACTGAATTATCAACAACCAATCAGATGACTTGACAAGAGATTTAACAGGAGATTAGTTAATTTTAGCGTTGACAAGCCTTTCGGAAACCGGGTGTAAGTATTGCCTATTAGTATAATATGTTATTGGATCCCAAATGTGTTGATCTCAATTGATTTTTACATAGTATTCTAACTCCATCAATATTAACACAAATTCTCATGTTATATTTATACCACTGTCTATTTCAAATACCATTATAATTATCTGTGTATTTTATCCACTAAATGTAGCTTTATGTGTCTTTTTTACTAATAAATTATTAATTATTCTTTTATCGTAAAAGTCAATGTTTCACTTCACTTGCTTTCTAAAAACAGAACTAAAGCCATTTGCTGTCAAATATAAATTAAAAATTAATAATTAATATTGTGGAATGAATGTTTTATGTTTATCTATTTATCATTGCATTACTGTACTCTCATAATTAAATATTAACTATCATTCATAAAAGAAAACTAATAATAACCAGGATATTACAGCTATTCTAAGTTAGTATAAAATAATAGGATTCTCTATAAAACCAAGATCAAAACAATATTTATATTATTTGGTATATATGTATATAAAAATAACTATTACGTAATACCATTACGCCCAAGTTTAATAATCCATCATAATCTTCCATTTTATTTATAAACAGATAAAATTTTCGATCGCATTGATCATGACAATTCAAGTAATTATATTAAAAGCTAATTGTAATCAAAACTGGACGGTTATGAATGACTTATTATGTTTGGGCGTCCCCCTTTTGTATGAGAGGGCTCGTCCCCCTCCCACGGTGAGTGAGTAAGAGCTAGAGTGTAAAGTTGGTGTGGGCGGCGCCCTCGCAGCTGTCTCCGGGGCGCGAGGAGACGGAGGCCGAGCTGGACGGGCCTGGAGCCTCCCAGTCAGCTGACTGCGAGCCCACGCCACCTCCCCTACAACGAAGGGGTTCTGCAGCCAACCTGTTTCCCCCTGATGCACATCATCACTTGCCGCCAAGGCCGCACCATTATCCACGACTCAGCCCGCTATCCAGAAATACCAGGTAAATCAATTTACATGTCGTATGCTTAATGTAAAAAGGGCTTAACTAAAAAAAGGTATTTAAATCTGAAAAAATAGGTTTCAACAATAAGGTTAGTTTTTGAAACATCCTCTTTTAGGTTTTCTATTAAACATGCGAAATTATTATTATGTATGACTTTACCAATCACGGGACCACAGGGTCCCGGTCATTTGGAAGGCGTATGAGGGGCCGGAGCCAACTGCGCAAAGGCCCTTAAGACAAGTTTAAATGAAATGGGGTTTTATTTTTTAATTTTTTGGGCTTTTTGAGCAGACGGATTACCGGGTGGTAAGCAATTAGCGCCGCCAGTAGATACAAGTGCGTTGCCGACCTCGTGTGGGTTATTAGGGATTTGAGGATTGAGGGTGGGAAGGGAAGGATTGGGCATCCGGTAACCTAACTGACACTGTGAAATACAACATAAATATTGTTTCACGCCAGTTGTCTGTAAGGCCGTTAAGATTGTTACTGCTTTAAATCTTTTCTTAAGCCTTTGACTGCCGACAGAAAACTGTTGAAGGCAAATACTCCGCTCATGGAGGTCACCGGTGACCCCCATGGCGCTTAACACATTCAGTGCCCCCGACGCGTATGTGCGTTTCCTCGCACGCACATACGCGTCGGGGGCACTGAATGTGTTAACGTGACATATGTCCTATTGTGGATTATAAAAAAAGATGTAAGAATTGTAGAAAGTCATATTTTTGATTGCAGCCACGGTGGCACAACGACATCAGGCTACCGGGTGGTAATGGAGCCGGTGAGATACGACCCGGGCTCCAACGGAGGAGCCCGACCCTCGCCCACCATGCAGCAGAGGATCAAGGCGCTGGGCGTGCCCACGCCGCTAGCAGTCAGCAGTCCTGTCAGAAGGTAACAACCTTACAACTTATACACAACTCACGGACACTGAAAGGCACCCAGGAAGCTATTGGGGCTGGATTACAAAATTTCACTTTCAGTTTCCGCATTATTGAACATTATTATTCAATGCAAATAATATTTTGAGACTTACCTGACGACTTTACGAGGATGTCCGCTTTAAAATTTTGAGCCCCATTGTGTTTCGAAATTTTTCGGGTTTCCTCGAATAGTTAAGTGTGTAATAAGCTTTAAATATTATTTTAATTGTCTATGCGACATAGTTGTTTACGAAAGGAGTCTACAATCTATCCTAATAAAATCTAAAATGTTTTAAATTTCAATTTATTACATTAATTAATGTTACTAGATCAAAATTTCGATAAAGGATTAATTGGCTGATTTTGAGAGGAGAAAATGTTCCCATAATTAAATAGGTATTTATATTATTTCCCATTGTATCATGGCCTGTTCCTATCATTAACAGAAATGGTTTGATCCCCTTCTACCTAAAACCGGGAATGCATCGCTTAAACCACGGTACAGATGAAGTCAGAAGTATAACTTTGAAATAAAATTAATTACGAATACAAATCATATTCTTAGTTCTTGATCGAGGAATTGAACAAAGTTATGCTACTGTTAGTAGTCTGTATTGTGCTTATACGTTTTTTATTTTTCAGTGTTTATTTGCATGTAAAATGTTTTGCATTCACGTATAGAGGTTAATGAGTTCGGGAACACTAATTATTTATGTCGATATTTATTGTCATTGGTGTATATTTAGCTTCGTAAGATGCGAGGGTCGTCGCTTACTAATATAATTTAAAAATGTGGCTAGTCTGAGATAAAATATAAACTTAAAAATTTGATCCAAATGATTTTCCACTCAACCCACACAAGTGCACCGTTTACCAATCACCTTTTACAATATAAGTAGAAACCACAATTACATATTAAATACAAATTACAGGTTTACTATCAATTACAGATTCATTCCCGATTACAGATTGACTCCCAATTACAGTTTAAATCTCAGACTAGCCTCAAGATGTAACAAAATATAATTGGATGTTTATTTGTCCGTAATTCACTATGTACTATGTATTGTCTGGGACTGTAAAAATGTATATATTTACATGAATACAAATGGACGAATTATACGCGGTGAGACCATGAATATATTTTGTTTTTACCTATTACAAAGTTTTACTACAGGTGTGTAATGATTTTGATATTCAATTCTCTGTTCTTAAATATGTAGGAAATACAAAACTATGTATTAACTTCAGCATAGTTTTGCTAGTCCAGTAAATTTAAAAATGAAACATAACATTATTATGCTCCGGGGACTACAAAAACAGCCCTAAACAACATGTCTGAGATGCGCTAGAATTGAATTTTCATTGTTTCATTGTTTCATTTATATAAGATAATGAAATGATGCCAATATGTCTGTCCTCCATTGAACAGTATCTTTTAAACTCCAAAAGGGTAACAGTGATGATCAGTACAGTGTAATACCCAATTTCCCTTTACTACTTCATAAAGCTGTATATATGTACAGCATCTATTTATCATATATCGACTCCTATTATTGAAGTTGTACTGAAAAAAATATTTGTGGTCTCAAAGCTGATACGACACTATAAAACTTTGTGATTTACCGCTTACCGCGGCAGGTGGACCTAACGCATAGAGCCGACGTGTCAACGGTAATTCGTAATGTCGATGTTTGCTCGTGTGTGTTTGTGTGTTTTACATTTCTTTTTATTATCTGTGGATATATTTAAAGTCTATTATTTATCATAAGTATGTAGGTATAAAGTCTCTTTGGTTGGGTAATGAAATGACATTGCTATTAGGTTTGCATTCTTCTGACGATCAGTTTCAAAAATCTATTTGCCTTCTATTAGCTTATTGCTTAGATTAGCGATATACTACGGTTTACATTTATTGAAAATAACGAATTGCTGACTAGATTAACTGAGAAAAGCTATGTTAGTTTCAAGGCATTCTGGGTGTGCAACTGCGCAAGTTCGATTACTCATTTGAATAAGATTCCTGTTGTGACTTGAAACTAGTCGAGCTTTTCTCAGTTTATCCTCGTGAGACAGTTGTTATTTTCAATTAATTTAGACAAACTTTATATGGAGTTTATGTCAAAAATATGTAGTGTCGACATTTTGACTCTAGTAAGCAAACCGAAGAAAAGATTAATTCTTAAGCAAAAAACTTCTCTTAGTAAATACAATATTGTGAATCGTTTTAAATTACAGATATTGTCCAACATTGCATTATAATAAAATTAATATTGTTTGAATATATCCACCGATTTTCTTTACTATATTTTTGTATATAATTTTTGACTGGCTCTGCACTTTGGTTTTATTTTTGCTACAAATATTTTTTTATCTTGTTAATAGGGGTTTGTTTTGGCCGTGAGATGGCGTTGTTTTCAAATATTCTTTGAATTGAATTTATTTGTTATTTTACTTCATGAATCTTGAATTGTAAAAAGTGCACAGATTATCTATAGATTATACAGAGTATTAAAGTATGTGCCTTGCGTTAACTAGATTCTTTGCACAAAAACGTTTTTATTTGGCATGTTTTTATTTGTATATATTATGTATTACTAAAATTGTTTTTTTTTATTATTATTCAATAACCAGTTACACCGTAATTTAAAGGATTTGCATGTTTTAATGTTAACTTTACTTTCGTCCTATTTGTTGCGAAAATGGGGTAGAATAAATAGTTAGTTTTTTAATCAGTTATTTGTAATTCCACTAATTTATTTATCTATGGGGAAGGGGACCAAATAACCTTTTACTTTAAAAAATGGTGTAATTATGTTATTGTGTGAATTTTGTCTTTAATAAATACTCTGTTGTATTTATAACAATTTAAAATTGTCGTTGGACTTCATGGCTAGACAGAATTCACAAAAGAATGTATAGAACATATAATATATATACTTTTTGTTTTATTTGCAAGCTGTTGTGAGTCGGGAGGCAGGCGTAGCACAACACACTATACAATGGCTGAAAACAGCTACCACCGACTGTCCATGGTCGACTTATGATCATAGACACGTCATACTCTATGGTAAACAGACAATTGCCAGTCAACACTTCAAACCTTTTTTAATATCTTTACGCCGCTCTTAAATCATAAGCTAGCATTTTACCTTTAAAGTTTAAGCTATTTTACATACATACTATTTCCCAACTTTTTTTGGTAACTTCTTTCAGTTCTTCGTTTCAGAATCGTAAGCCTGATTTTGATAACTTTGAAGATATAAATATATCTATCTATGTTCACAATGTACAAAGCCATTGTATATGTCGTGTCGTTGCTTGCCCGTCTATTGTATTATCCTGATGAAATTAGCACTGCATTCTCTTTACAAAGCACTACTCGATTACCTTTATTTTGTGAACAAAACCTTAATTTTGTTTGACTTATTTAATCTATAAAATTTTCCATTTTGAATAAAACTTCTGCTATAAGCATTTGTAAACTTGATTATTCTCGTTGTTTCACCAGGATAAGCATGCAGTAGTGTAGTAGTAGTGTGTACCATAATGATAGTGTAACATAGAGTATGTAGAGTTGTGGCATGTGGCGTTGGCATGCTCCCCGCAACCGTAGCAGGCGGAGTGGCCGCCTACGGACCCAAAGTTCTACGCGTTCAGAACCCGGTCATCTCTCAGTTGTTACGATGACTATACTTTGATCCCAATCACGTGTTACATGCTCATGGTTATACGTAGATTAGTTTTATATATAATTGTGACATTTGGAACGTAGTCGGGATTGTGGTACGGTCTTGTCATTGTATGGTTTTTATATTTCAATTTAAAATCCGACCGAAACGCACGTCTCCCGGTGCGCTGCCTCTTCCTGATCGTGTTGGCGAGACATGGTCGCCTGGCACCGGGCGCGTGCGTGTAGACGTTCTGAACGTGCACAGTCCGAGGGCGGCGGCTCCTGTCGCGCGATCGCACGTGCAAACGCTTCGCCCCGCAGCTCCCTTCTCCTTCTGTCCGTAGGCCGTACGATAACGATAGCGAGGGCTCGGACGAGCTCGCGCGATTAAACCCCTGACGTGAGCGCCGCGCCTGACAGGTCCAACCCGGGCACGCCGACGCAGCCGCGCCGCCCCGACTTCATCGGCGTCGGCGGGCGCGCCTCCCCGCAGCGCCGCTTCCTGTCCGAGGGCGAGCTGCTGCGGCCCGAGCCCGCCGCGCCGCACCGCCCCACGGCCGACGACATCCGCGAGCTGGCCGCGTCCCCGCAGCGCGGCAACTACCTGTGGGCCGAGCGGCCGGCCCACGCGACCCACGCGGCGCACGCGCTCCCCGCGCACGCGACGCACGCGGCGCACGCGCACGGGCCGCCGCGCGGCGGCGTGGCGGTGTTCCCGCCGGGCGCGGCGTCCCCGCTGGCGCGGCGGCGGGCGGCGGGCGCGCCGGGCCGGCCGCTGTCGTTCGTGCGTGCGCTGGAGGTGCAGGACCAGCTGGAGGCGCGCGCGCCGCCGCCGGACCCGCCCGACCGCGCCTCCGTCTACGACTGCAACTACGAGATCTCCGTCTGAGCCGCGACTCGATGGTTACACTTTTATATCTATGTATATTTGTGACTCCGTAACGTTGACGTATGTTTCGTTGTGAATTGTTGAGAGAGTGTACATAGTCCCCAGTGTTGTGATTCCGAGATGACATAATAATTATATAGAGGTTAAAAGAGTAAATGTATCAGCACCCGAGTGACTCAATTATTGTGTAAAAAATATATTTATAAAAAAATGTTTTTCAAGGAGCTGTTGTATGTTTTTCCTTTAGGTTTAAAATCGATGTGTCAGGTAGTCGGAGGTTACGGAATTGACTGATTCGTTAATCTGCCTCAATTTATTTAGTTGAAACGGACGGGCGCAGCGAGGTTTTGAACATGTCGCAGCGTGCGTTTTTTACTTGACTATAAACATTTAAAGTATTTTAGTGAACTCGATTCATTTGGACGCAGTCGCCGTAGCAAACTAAGTTATGTGAAAACGATAATTATGACGATGACTTGTTTTCTAAGTAAAAAATGCACGACTTGTGACATAATAATGTGCCAAATATTCTGTAGTCACAGGTAGCTTAGAGCACGCGTCTTGGTATTTCATTTCGATCTTCGATGTTATAAACTTTCCTGAATTTTGTTGTGATAAGCCACTATTGTTAAACAATTCGCTAAATCATTGTATCACTTGCGCTATTTCGACTCGATTCGTAAATGTTTGATTCTTCATGTATTCTAGTGATAACAATACTTTCCTATTTTACGATAAGTGACAACAGTATGGTGGGATGTTATTGAGGAGATGCGGCTTAGTGCCTGGGATGTTCGAATCGAAGCTGGAGATAAATTCCTACGTCTGAACTGCGCGTGTTATTGTTAAATAAATCACGTCAATATCATATCTGCGTGTGCGCATGTGTGGGTATCGTGATTGCACCGTAATTTTAACTTATGATAAATATAAAAATAATTTATGCGTAGGAATCTCAAGCAACTATTACTAAGACGTTATGACAGTCACCCAGATGTAGGCAGTTTTGAATAATATGACAAAATTTAACATAAAAGTTGACGTAACCTAACAGACTTATCATCTCAATTTTAACTTTATCTCCATTAAAATATGATTGAATTTTCATTGGAATATGGTTAAAATATAAATGACAGTGTTCGAAATACGACAAAAGAGAATCTATTATCGAATTATTGAATATACAATTTTATGCCATTGATCAAATCGTCACATCGACGTCCTGAAAATTTAGTTGCTCGAGTTTATGAAGATAGTGATTTATGACACCGCAGATCTTTAAGTGTGAATCGTAAAAGCCCACTATTTCTATTTTTTTTTTTTTTTTGGGAACTTAAGCTAGTCTGCAGGCAAATATTGATTATTTATTTAACATAATTTAATGGTGCCAGAAGAATTGATTCAATATTATTTGAGTAGACAAATCTCCCTCTGAGGAATTTGTTGATTCCATCATCATCATCAGGAGACTAAATAGAGATTGGTGATTATTATGTTACTAAATACGGTTTTTCGGTAAAAATCGGTTTTAGTAATCATCAGCATGCCTTTATATGACTACTAAATAATTTTATACGATTTTTTTAAATTGTTTAGTTCTTCGTGTTTAATTTGATTTGTATTTGCCTGTAGTGTTAGTTTGAGTTTCAAAATAATATAAAGTATTTTTCAATGAGCGAAATTAAATAATTGCATTTCGCAGGGTTGTTTGCAATGTAAAACGGATCTCAACTTTCCGAATTCCTATTTTGACCTGGAGAAACTGTACTTATATTGTCTATAGTAATGTAATAAAAAGAATATATTATTCTAAATTACAAAAGATGTACTGAACACATTGAAATAGAAGTGAGTCAGTTGAGATTACCTAATGTACATAAATAAATAAATATATATTTAATATTATAAATTAATATCAAGATATATATATATAAATGAAGCGTATCACTAGTTTTTGATACAAATGTTTAGTCGACGAACGCATTTTACCAAAACGTTCGGCAGTGATACGTTTTAACAAGATTGTGTATAGAAATATAATAAAATACAATAAACAGTCTTCTATTTATTAAGGGTTAAGTATGTAAATATTCACGAGAAATGTAAAAGAAATATCTAAGGACAATTTTGTATAGAATTTGCGTACTAGTATTTGTTGTAAATGTTACTTTAACAACGGTTTAGTTTTGGTGCCAGTAAATACACGTTTTATTAATCTACAAACATATCAGCAGCGTATTCCCGTTTTCAATACGTAGCAAAGATTTTGTTGAACGGCCTACAAGTGAAATGTTTCAGTACTCTTCATTCATTCGCCTGCCTCTCACCAATGCACATTCCGTTTCTCATATTTATTATAATTTAGTTTATTTTGGCACATTGGCATTATGTTTGACTGTGCGTACTTAACACGATTAGTGCTATTTGAACACTGTTGAAATGACAATGCACACAATGTAATGTTGTTGTTGATTGAAAACCTGACTACAAGTCCATGTTAATGTCCAATAATATGTTAGAAAGACTATTATAGTTAGAAGTAATTATTTAAAATAAACTTGTATGGTATTTTGGAGTAAAAGCTTATTGTTTTTAAGTAAATGTGACCTCAACACGATTCATTTTGGTAGGATACAACTTAACGGAACGTTGTGCAGGATTTTGTATATGATAAACAAGTTTGTTACTTTTTTATACTTAATGGTCCCATAAAATGGATAGCTTTTTGATAACTAGGTATTTGTCTCGAACTTTTATTTTTATGATACACAGGGAAAGTAAAATATGTATGTCTAATAGTAATAAATTGATTCGTGTTGAGGTCCCTTTGTAAATTATCGATTTAAAACAAGTATGTAACATGAAACTAAGTATTGTTTTTTTATATAATGCTTTTAGACCCAAATATCATACGATGTGAGTGTACAAATGTACAAAATGTTTGTTTTTTTTTCTCGACTTTTCCCTGAATCCGAAAATGTGTAATTTGAGGATGTAATAGGTTTGAAATACAGCTGCGCTGCAACATACCTAAGACTAATGTGTAATTATAATAGTACCTCCTCAAACGTTATTACCTATTATGTATGTGACAGTGTTTTATTTTTGTATTTTGATAAAATTTGTGTAAATAATTTTCTTATTTTATTGATATTAAACTCAATTAATCAATTTTATGTTTTATTTCTTCTTCAATTTTTCTTATGTCGACTTTTCTTTATTCTATTCTTATATAATATAAAAATTAAATTAATCATTATATATCTGCTTACTCCCGTAACTGACAAGGAACTCGACTAATTTCAAGCCACGTTTGGGTCTCATATTCATGAACAGTTTTGCGCGACACTACACGGCTCAATGTTCGCTGCATTGTGAGAAACTACGCGAGCTCGTCAAATAGTAGCATGTGTAAGCCGTTAAATAAAGCATTATATCTCACGAAAAGAACTAAAAATGAATCATTTCGACCGGCTGGAGAACTGGCTGCCGCGCAACGTGTCGCGGGATCGATTCCCGTACGGAACAACTGTGTGTGATCCACTAATTGTTGTTGTGGGTGTGATGTGTATGTGAGGACACATGAGAAAATCCTAGTGTGGGGCAACACTGTTTTTGAAAGAAAAAAATATTATGCCACATTATCAAACAATCTTCGAAATAATAACGCTTTCTCTTCTGATGTTTTCATATTAATGGCAGGCACCATTTTATAGTCTATTCATCCACTACGGCGGGCTCGAACACGCAAGTATCTCAGTAACAAGGAGTCTGTGCTTTTACTTAGATGTTTATTTATTTTGTGGCTTTGTTTGTTGAAAAAAAAATTAAATTCGATTAGAGGCGTGTAAGTAATCGATCAGTAAATGTATCGAATTCCTACTTTTTTTTTCAGAGCATGTTTTTATTATTTATTTATTTGAAATATTTGGTTGATTGATATTATTTTCCGTATCTTTCCACTACATGCATTTTTTTCCCGACATTTCTTCCTCTTTATTCAATTTTGCAACTGGATATCGGATACTATGACGATAAAACGTTTTATTTTGCAAGGGGAAAATAATCAAACGACTTCTTTTATTAATTTGATTGTCAGAGAGAGTGTCGGACTCTTATTGAAAAAAAACACCCCCGTTCCTTCTCCTGCTTTAGGCCGAGACTGTAAAACCTATATTGCGCTAGTCCCGCAACCCAGGCGATAAAATAAACTTGAGATAACGACATGTACGTGTTTGAATTTATTATTTCATTTTAAACATCAAAAACATTTGCAGGCTGTCTTGAAACAGCAAAAAATTTAATTCAATAGAAAGTCAGTTGAGATAGATACTTAGAGAGCGAGTCAGTGGACGACAGACAACCGAACATCAGATGGCTATCTATAGGTTTATTATAGCGAGTGTGAGATTGGATGTATACTAGAGCCGTGACCATTCTGCTTACTCCCAAGTGCTGAGTGATCCTATAATATAGCTAGAAAAAAAGCAGCAAAATCTCGTGGGTACTCTTTGAGTGATGCCTAAAAACGAGTGAAACTTGTGACATCCAAAAACCGGTAATTAAACACAATTAAAAATCGCCTAAATCAAAACTGTTGTACTTACCCTAAATAATTTTCAATTTTTAACTAATAATTCCCTTATAAGATTTATTATTAGTAAACTAATAAGGATTGTAATATTAAGTAAATGATTAATTTTAGTAATTCATATTTTACAATAATGTAGTTTTGACAATAAACGTAACGCGGTCATGTAATGTCACTGTCAAAGAGACATCTTTTTTCATCTAGCAACACAGTTTCTTTTTCAGTCGACGGGTAAAGGGAATGTGAGTGTTAGAAACTTTTATAAAAATATCCGTATAGATCTGTGATTTTGGGGAAGAAATTGAATAAAAACCTTCACGTATATCAAAATTGTGAGCCCCACGATAAAATAGTGCCCATATTTTTTGAAATCCCGTATAAATAATCGGAAATATCCTAACTTCAAAGTTCGTGTTGTACACAGAGTTTGTGGTGGTTGTCGAGTTATTAGTGCATATATCTTTGTGAATACACTCTTTACTAACTCGTACCGAGTGTATACTAATACGCACTTGATTATTGATAGGGATTCGCGGCGTGTATGATATAATAATATACAGAAACACAAGTTTTGAAGGTTAGTTTTGTTGTTTCCAGATCCACCCAAAATGGGTAAGATTATGAAACCAGGAAAAGTGGTGCTGGTCCTCAGTGGCCGGTACGCAGGCCGCAAGGCGATCGTAGTCAAAAACTACGACGAAGGTACCTCAGACAAGCCTTACGGACACGCTTTCGTCGCCGGCATCGACAGGTATCCCCGTAAAGTGCACAAGAGGATGGGCAAAAACAAAATCCACAAACGCTCCAAAGTAAAGCCTTTCGTCAAGGTAAGTACTCGATTTAGTAAAATATGAAAATCTTTGTTATTGTTGAGAATCCTGGATGATAGAACTTCAGTTGGTTGCAATGAAGTAACAGAGCTGATTGTAACTTATTGATCTTAACCTATAAACAAAAGATAGATTTCAAGTCACATTGAATATCTTGCTTTGTATAAGCCAACTTGAATGTTTTCCATGTGCTTCTTGTTTATGTTTACTTTATCGCCAAAATTCACTAAAGTTTAATGGAATTCTAGCCCAGTTTTTGGTTGGACACATCTGTTGAATGGATAATAAATGATTGAATTTAATAGTAAACGTATTTATAATTTTCATACTGTTAGTTGGACACTAAGAATATAATTATCCACTAGAAATTAAATTAAAGTACTGCAATGGTTTTCTTAAAATAATACCATCCAGATGAGATCCACAGAGAGAAAATAAGAAACCATAGCATTAACTGTATTAACCAATTCTGTTTTATATTATGTGAGCTGAACATGTGTGAAACAAACAATGAAAGTGAAAACAGTTTTCAGCTGGTAGTAGGCCAACAGTTGATTATGTCTAGATAAAAAATATTGTCTTAAAATTAATGTTTACCAATTTCTTTTACCTTGAGAAAGGCCAAAGTTCTCCCATTATGTATTCAATATTTGAAAATGTCTTGTGGAGAAAGAAAGAGGTAGCAAGCAAACAAACTTGTTTTCTAACATGAATTGTAATTGTTCCAGGTTGTCAACTACAATCACTTGATGCCCACTCGCTACTCAGTTGACTTCAGCTTCGATAAGTTCAGCGCAAAGGACCTTAAAGACCCCGCCAAGCGCAAGAAGCTCCGTTTCAACACAAGAGTGCGCTTTGAAGAGAGATACAAGAGCGGAAAGAACAAGTGGTTCTTCCAGAAGCTTAGGTTCTAAGTAATTTTAAAAAATAAAACATTACTTTCGTAATGACTTGTGTTGTTTCATTTTTGGAGAAGCCTCAGAAGGTTTATTAAGGTACTACTGATGCTAAATCCATTTTTGTGAAGCTATTTCAATATAACTTAGATAAAGATTTCAGTACTTTTTAAGTCCATTGTTGATTGTTTTGAGAGTACCTGAGTTACCTACATCTTCCTGCAGTCCTTTGATAAAAAGGCACAACATAATGAAGTAAAAAAAATAGAAACGAGTTATGACTAAACTAAACAAAATCCTATAATTAAGTTGTGTAGACTTGTGCTCAAGAATAGCTTAACCTATTGAGGTAGGTTAGCTTAAAACCACAGGATGGACATTGAAAATTATTTCGTCTCTTGCTTCTCTAAAATATTAGTTTTGAGTAAGTATGAAATAAAATGGCTGGCTTATAAAATTAGCATTTCTGCCTAACAAAATAATTATGTAAAAAAGATTCACTTGTCAATTGTGGGAAAAGCCGTGGGCAACTTTCATAAAATAGCACAAAAACAAAATTGGTGGAGACATTGTTAGTAGACAATACTGTGACTTACATAGATAGCGTATATGCGCTACAAAATAAGCTCCTTGATCGAGTGGTTCATGATAAGTTGGTACGATTGCAATTCGACAGTAGGTAAAGCATTTCGGCATCAATTCAATAGTAGGTAGGTTTGTAGGGTATCCTCTTCACGCTCCAATCACAGCAGTAGGAGACACTTCGAGCAACCGGGCTAGGAGGGATCGCGTTATGATCTCTGGTCACCGTAAGCACGCGCGACTCAAAAACAGGCCACAACAAACAAGGCCGATGTCGTTCAGCCGGGTTGAGGATCAAGTGCAATGACGTAGGTACTGTGGCCCCGGCTTAGAGCGGAACAAGTAACGGGGTGGTTTTTAGTCAATAAGTAAGAATCTGACACTTTCGCCCCGCCCAGGGCGAGAAGAGCCGTTTGATTATTTTCTTGACACAAATCAAAAGGTAGTTAGGTACCTAGTAGGTCTTACGATTCTTGAAAACTGTTATAGTATATATATGTAATAGCAGAGCTATCAAATGGCTTGTTCCTCAAGAAACTCGGTAGGACATAGGCCTTGGTAAATCCCCTATGTGGTGGTCTGATGGAGATCTTTTAGGGGCAATGTACGCTCGGGTCTAGTTCTGATCTAACGCGCGAGAGGCAGAATCGGGAATCCTGGATGGCACTAGTAAAGGTTCGGCCCTATTACTAAGGTCCAGTAATGGACCAATCATATTTTTCTTAAGTATGTGCCTAATAGACCTCAGCTTCTCCATTGCAGGATAAAATCTGTTATTTAGTGTCATTTTTGACCGTGGTGTGGCTGGGCAACTAGCTTCCGTGCAACGTGTCGCGGGTTCAATTCCCGCACGGAACAACTCTGTGTGATCTACAAATTGTTGTTCCGGGTCTGGGTGGTATGTGAAATTGTTTGTAACCGCACCCACGCACGACACAGGAGAAAATTCTAGAGTGGGGCAACGTTATTTATAAAAAACTAAAAGTATTACGCGGGTGAACAAATTAGTAAATGAGCCATTCCTGACGGTAAGCATTTGGCGTTGCTCATCATCAGAGGTTCTGACAGAGTTACAAGAACATTGTCGTTTTAGAGTATTCATTTTTTTATGTGAGGGGTAATCCACACATCGCTTCTCCCGCCCAGGGTGAGGCGAGATGGAATGTCAGGCTCTTACTGACTTACCCCCCTCCCCAGAGGGGAGGTCCTTAGCTCAAGGCCGAGGACGCGGTGCCTTATTGCTCTTGCCCCGCAACTAGGGGATTTGGTAGGCCTCCTTTATTTAATCTCACTCAAACCGTAAAACAACGACAACGTTGTTTTGGATGCTTAGTTGTTAAAAATGAAACAAAAAACGTAGCTACATAATCGATTTATTTAAATAAATTATATTCTCTTAAGCAGTCTATCCTTATAGATAACGTATAAGAAGTTAATTAATTAGTGAACTTTCATTAATTGAAATAATAATAGTATAAAATGCCGTACGAATTATTTATGTAACCGCAAAATAAACGCACTGGTGAAACAAATTAGGTTGATATCCCTGCGTACCTAAGTAGGGTTTTTTTCAAGACCTTTCAGATAGTTTAGAAGTTAGTTTGATGTCAAAAATAACCCAAACTTTTATAAATGCGAAAGTAACTCTGTCTGTCTGTCTGTCTTTTCTTCACGCCTACACTACTGAACCTATTTTTTTGAAATTTGGTACAGACATAGTTTGGAACTCGAGAAAGCACATAGGATAGTATTGTGATCGAAAGTCTGCAAGTCACTATTCCACGGAAACAAAGTCGCGGGCAACAGCTAGTGGAATATAAAAATAAACATTTTATTTTACCTAATAAGGCTACAAGGCGAATCCCAAAACTGGTGATAATTCTTCTTTAAATTAATTATGAAACAATTGATGATTGATGTATTTAAGCCAACATTAGAATTGGAGCTCTACTTAAATGGCCATTGAGTTGGTATTTAAACAATTTAATGGTCTGTCATTGCTGACAAAAATATTAGATTTTTAAGGCAGTGAGTTAGTAAGTTTTCGCGTTATTTACAAGAAACAGCGGTAACAATTGTATAGCACGTATTTATGAGCAAATCATACAAAATGGTGATAAAATTATTCTCAAATAATTGTTTTATAACATTGTAATCATTCGAGAGCATTCATTAAACCGAGTGTTGCTTTAAATCGATAAGTTTGTCCACAAAATTATTGCGAAAAATTGCACAAAGAAATAAGTAGCTAAAAAGATAAATATTAAATAATACAATTATAAAATAACCAGAAAAACAATTTAAACATATTCAGCGACAATTAGCATTCGATTGAAATAAATCGAAAAGAATGACAGTATAGAGGTGCACCACTATAATCGACTAATTTCATCGACAAGCCTCTCGATTTAGTATCAACACAAGTCTCGCTCATCACGCCGCGGCCAGCTTCGAGATCCTTTCATCTAACTTCTTAATCTCCTTGTTGACACTGTCCACGTTATGGGCGAACACTTCTTGGACACCTTGTAGTAGTTCCTTGTTGTTTTGTACCCCGCTAGCTATCGTTGTCTGAAGGGTTTCCAACTCCGTCAACGACTTACCGAAGTTACTCGCTGGGGAGAAAATATACACATTGAACATTATATTGAGAGTTATTTTTTCAGAATAAGCGTCTAGCCCTTTCATTGGTTAGTTAACTTTAAGCCGGCCAATCAGAGCGTCGTACGTCACAAGAGTGTGTAATTTTAAGCAAATTCGCAATTAGCATTCTGACGGAAACTTATCAGCGTCTTATATGGACAGTTTATCTGTGCATTCATTCGTTTTATTTATTTACACACAGTGAACAAAAAGGAATACACATTTATAAAATTTAAGGTGCCAGTTATCCCTTTTGAAATTCCTTCCTGCAGCCATATAAAAAATGACAAATTTCAATGATTACTTTGATTTTAATTTCTAAGGACGGAACTGTGAATCAACTGAACTGAGCATACACCATTTGGAGAACAATCTGCTGGTTTTCCAGAAATTCCATCAAACAATTATAAATACTATCTTTACATTGTACTCACCTTGGTTGTGTAAAGCTTCTAGCGCCTCCATGCGCTCCAATATCTCGGAATGTGATATACCGTCTATTTGTCTCAGTAGTTTGTACAGCTCATTCACCTACAATATAAAATGAAATATTATTTCAAACATGGTACATTAAACTATAATAGACCAACATTGCTTTCTTTACAAGAATTGATTGAAATCGCCTGCTTCAATCCTGACTGATTTTAAATTAATAACCTACTAATATTATAAACGCGTAAGTGTGTAAGTATGGATGGATGGTTAAATCAAAGTTCGGTTATGTTCACATAAACGTATATGTTCACATATCACGGCCTCGCATAAAACCGGCGTGAAACAACCGCAGCGTTGTGCTTGTGTTTCGCCGTGAGAGTGAAATTACCGGAGTGGGCCACCAGTAATCCCTCCCCCTCTCCCCATTCCTTAAATATTCGAAACCCTTATAACCAAAAGGACGGCAACGCACTCTTAACTCCTTCTTTAGTATTGGGCGGCGCCGATTGCTTACCATCAGGTAATCCGTAAGCTTGTTTGCCGAACTATCACATAAAAAAAACTATGTAGTGACAAGACATACCTTAGCATCCAGTTCTGGGTCACCAGGTTTGACAGCTGCCTTCAGAGCGTCGACGTTGGCCAGCAGCGACGTGACGCGAGCCTCTGCGGCCGCTAGCTCAGCCGGCCGCAGGAGCGATGTCTGGGCCGCCAGTGACGCCGCAGCACCGCATAGTGTCGCCTGGAATTATAAAAATAATAACAATACATTAATTTGGAATTAATAGGCATTGATATTACTAACACCAAGTTGAACGTTCAAGTGATAATATGCGGTTGCGGGGTAAGCGCAATGAGGTACCGCGACCTCGGCCCAGAGCAGAAGGAACAGGGGGGTTTTGAGTCAGTAAGAGTCTGACACTCCCTCCCGCCCGGCCCTGGGCGGGAGAAGTCATTTGATGATTTTCCGCTCACAAAAAAAAGTGATACTATGCATAAAATTTTGTTCTTACCGGGGTCTCTCTTAGGCAAAATGATTCCCCTTTTATCTTTCTAGAGCCAGTTGTTTCAATGATCTATTTGTTATAATGCAAGTTTTGTATATGGAAGTATATGTATACCAATGTTTAAGATGCAACTGGCTTACATAAATCTAACGACCACCAACCTGTCCTGTAGCTGCCTGTAGCCTCCTGAACGCCTCCTCATCCCTCACTCCCGCTGCCTGTTCCAACTTATGTAGCCTAGAAAATAAATTCAACTTTTTTTCAGTCATGCATACACAAGGATTTTCTCCACTGTCGTGGGTGCGTTAATAAACATTCGAATTCACATGCACATCATACTTAAAATCATCACAACAATTTGCAAAATTCAGGCAGTGTTGTTCCTTATTGTTGCGGGAATTGATGCCTGCTCATGATGCGAAGTAATCAGTTGTCTGCCAAACATGTCATTTTTTTTTTAATTATTCCTTACTCTTGGATTTTATCCTGTGTCATGGGTACAATTTGTTAGTTTCCTAGGTCAAAAATAAATTAATTAGATGTTTCAATACAATAAAATATTGATACTTTAATTCATTGATCGATCTATACACTAAGTTTTTGATTTTTTGTAGCTTATTATTAAGAAATAAGTAAGCTATTTGACGCAAAAATATTATGACGTCATAACTCAGAATTTCATACAACTACCGTATTTCACAAACACAAGGCACCCAGACACCAACCAATATCATTGTGAATCACATAAAGAGTTGTTCCGTGAGGGAATCGGACCCGCGACTCGTTGCATGGCAGCCAGTTGCCCAGCCATCGCGCCAGCTGTGCAGTCAAATGGATTACTGATAAAAATATTATAGTATAAGCCAGAGTTTATTTACATACCTATGTTCAAGCTGTGCTATCCGAGTGGTGTATGCCAGGTTGACTTCAGGTTTCAGCTTCAGATGAGCAGTAACCAACTCTCCTTGCTTCTTCTTACTTGAACTTGATAAGTATTCCCTGAGAAAAAATTTGAAAACATTTTTGTTAATAAATAGCTACTTTCGCGCGGTTTCACCCGCTGCTCGGCTCCTAGAGGTCATAGCATGATTTTTTATAGCCTATAGCACTTAGGAACATTGTAGCTTCATCTATCATCTTCATCTATCAGTGAAAGAATTTTGGAAATCCGACCAGTGGTTCCAAATTTTACAAACTTACAAATTTTACCTCTTTATAATATAAGTATAGATGAAATGTTGATAGTTGTATGGTGGATTACATTTTACAGAAAATAATGGTTGGCATAGTATGGTAGTTGGTATAGCTGGCTCTTTATAGTCATTTTCGTAAAAACAAACCACTTGCATCACAACAGATCTCCTTTTTTAAGAGATCTCGAAATTTTGCTTGTCTCTGTCCATTGTTTGTCTATGGGCATTGTTGGTCTATGGGCTTCCTCTTTATAAAGAGAGTTGGTTACCCATTTACCACACTTTGGCAGGCATTGAGAGGATCACACCTATCTGGGTGGATCCAACTTCATTAAATTAAAAGTATTCTTACAAAAAAATAACTTACTTTAACTTTTCAGCTTTGGGATCAATTTGTTCACCCTCTTCCAATTTTAACTCTTCCAGTAATTTCTTTGTTGAGTTGATTTGAACTGCTAGCTTAGTGTATTCATCCTGAAAGAATTATTTTATGAATTCAAATTTCGAATTGGCTTAAAAACTGTTTAGATAGTAACATTCGCAAAAAAAAAACAAACACTGAAATCTGTGAACTGGGGCTAGTAGGTTAAGCACAATAATGTAATGTGACTTTGGCCAGCAGAGTGGTTTCCAGCCAGTAAGAGATTGACATTTCCTCTTGCATCATGAAGAGAAAAGTCATTAGATGTCTTTCTATCTAAAAAATTGATAGCTGACTTGATTTTGAGCAAATAAAACTTCACCTCTCTTCTAAAGTAAAAAGGATCCAATGAGAGTTTATGAATTAATAAAGGAACTCTCACAAGGCTCATACTTACGACATGCACTTAAAGGCAATATATTTTATATGAACAAGTGGTATATTAAGAACTGCCTGTCTCTATACATTTTCTGCAGATTTTGTGTAATGTTTCTGTTTCATTATTTCTTTCTTACCTTTTCACTCTCAGTAGCTTTGTTCTGTTGTTCTGTCACTTGTTCTAGTAACTCTGAGAACTCACAACGAAGCCTATTGTACCTCTCCAGGATTGTCTCTGGTTCCCCTTCAGCTGCCAACTCCCATTCACCAGCCCTTAAATAATATTAAGATTTTATATACAATATTTAGAGATAAAATGTGAATGGGTTTGACATTGTCATTTTTAAATGACCAGTGAACCTTAAATTACTTCTTACCTGTATCCAATGCGAGATTTCCGGCTCAGTCTATCAGAAAAGTCAACAGCACCAGTTAAAAATCGCCCTTTAAACTTGTTGAAGGAATCTTTTACGGATAAATGCAATTGTTCAATACATTCATTCTCTTCCTCCTCTGTAGGGTCAGGCTGGTCAGCTTCAGGTAAATCGCCGGTTTCATAAACATCAGGTTGGTCGTAAGCCTAAGAAAAATAAAATATTGAACACACAAAGCAAAATCAATAAAATACAATCTTTGAAACTGTCATTTTGTACTTACTATGCCCGGAAGATTTTCATATTTAGGATCAGCCATGGCTACAATATTTAATTATTATATTTAGTTTATAATCAATAAGATAACTTATTAGAATTTACAATTTTTTTACATGAAATGACGTCATTCGACAACTGGATTATTTAGCAGTCATTTTTGACAGGGGCGTTCAGTTACAAGTATCTAGCACAAAATTAAAAATAAAGTACATTTTATTTTGAATCTTTACTTGATAATATCTCAAACTATTTATAATTATAATAAAAATGTTTTGGATCCTAAATCTGTTACAAAAATAATTCTGTTAAAATTTTCAAATGTTTAATTTTTCGAAAACTCATGATTTGTTTCGATGCGTAGAGAAACGTATTATCGTTCAGAAATGAATCAAATTAAAAAATATAAAGCTTGCCATTCCTATGTTTGCATTTCAAATAATTTTTATTTTTGTTTATTATATTGAAAGAGCATTATTGATTTTATGTAATCAAGATATTTGTTTACAAAACGATTATAAGATACATTTTCTAAAATCTGTATACATTTTCGATGAATGTCCTATTTTATTTATGTATTGGATAGGTTAGTGGGCTGCTTTAAAAGTTTAGAGAGAAGACACGTCATTCATTATTTGTTTCAACAATACGTCATTAAAAGTCATTTTCATTAGTCACCGATAATTTAATATTTAAACCGCATTGAGTTTTGTTGTAGTTGATTCTTCACTGTGTTGTGCTGCTGCTAGTATTATAGCTGTTGAATCTTAGTTGTAAAAGTAGAATTTACCAAGTGCCACAATGAGTTTGCAGTGGACGATCATCGCTACGTTCTTGTACGCCGAAATTGCAATCGTGCTCCTCTTGACATTGCCGGTCGCAAGTCCATCAAAATGGCAGAGATTTTTCAAGTCAAAATTCCTCGCTTACATAAGTGGCCAAGCGTCTATTTACTTCTTAATTCTTATTGGTGTGCTAGTACTATGCCTTCTCGATGCCATCCGCGAGATGCAGAAATACTCAAACATCGAGTCTTCAGACCACCAGCATTTGGATGCGGAGATGCAAGGTAACATGAGGTTGTTCCGTGCTCAAAGAAACTTCTACATCTCTGGTTTTGCGCTATTTTTGCTGGTAGTCATTCGCCGGTTGGTGCAATTGATTTCGGAGTTAGCGACCCTTTTGGCACAGTCCGAGGCTAACTTCCGTCAAGCGCAGAGCGCTTCAGTTACTGCCAAGACGCTTCTGGAGCAGGCTGGCGCTGGTGACGAGAAAAACAAGAAAGAGCTTGACGAACTGAAGAGCCAAATCTCACTGCTTGAGAAGGAATTAAACAAAGAGAAGAAAGACAAGGAAGCTGTGAAATCTCAGGCTGAAAGCCTCAACAAAGAGTATGACAGACTTGCTGAGGAGCACAGCAAATTGCAGAAGAAGTTGACAGTGGCCAGTGGAGGTGACTCCAAGAAGGATGAATAGATTAGTCAGTTGTAAAACTTGTGGTCTGATATAAGTGATGTTTAAAGTCCAATTCTACTTTTCAAGTCTTCACATCACTGTTTAACGCTAAACGAACAACTTGGGAACATATTTGGCATCATTCTATTTAAAATAAGTAATGATGTAACTGTGATTCCAGTTATTTCTAGATCTATGAATAGGCTGCCTTATTTTTTGTTGTAAGATCTATAAAATTTGTCATCTGAGAATGTTATTTACACATTTATTAATCTTATAAATAATCTGATTATAAACTTAATGTCCACATATTTATTGTTAAACTAATAAGATACTAATGGCATTGTTTTGCATTTATTTTTGTAACACCAAAACATTTAAACCATAAAATAATAGCTGCCTTACAAATATAATATCACCGTCTATAAATTACTAGAATAACACAGCATGCAAAACAGATGGTTGATAAATAATATTGATATAATTCTTATTGTGTGATAGTGGAATGAATATTTTTTAATGCTTTCTATAGCACTTCGTGCACATGTTACTTCTCAGGTATTTTTGTATAACATGGAAATGATATAAGTACTTTGTAAGTTGATTTGTATAGCAAAAAGTCTGAATTGTTAATTTATTTGTTTTATTTTTATTAAAAAAGACAAGCAATGCATAAATCATTCTATCATAAACCAGGTTGCAATGTCTATTGAAATCATACAATTTTTGTATTTTATTTTCAATCTACCCTAAACATACCTCTTTTGTAAATGTTTGTTGTGTAATTTATTAGATTGTCTTTGGTTGCCTTGAATATTGAAATCGAAGTTCAAAGTACATAATACCGGTTTTACTAAAAACTGATGAGTCATCTAACATTGCGTATTTTGAACATAATTTGTGAAGCATATAACATCATTTGAGAACTTCAAGGTTTACTTCCTTACATTACTAGGAATTTGTTTAAAAAATTAAATAATTTCGCGGCTTTTTACTTAAATGTTTCTTGCTACGGAATTGTCCCAAAATTGATATTGTTTTATGCTTATTTGTTTGTGGGAGGTTAAACCTTTAAATTTTATCACAGAGTATTAAGAGAAAAAAAAAAGTAGGTAGAGGTAAAACAAAAGTAATTTGTAATGGCGGACACGTTCAATGACCTTTTGACATACCCTATTTTATGCCGTTTATGGGTGAAGGTCAGTGCTAAGAAATACAAAAATATTGTTTTATTTTCTTTTTGTCTCTGTGTTTATGGTAAAATGTTAGCATTAGAATGTTAAGCTATTAATATATTGGTCGGGTTGTTATGGGTAGTCTAGTAAAAGGTTTTGTTTGTGATTTGTACTCTTATACCTACTATTTTCAGTGTTGCTTCCAAATAAATTTGTATTTTTATTTCAATGTTTCATTGATTCCTATTTTCTTTCTGACTTGATCGACCATTTTAATTAAGTATAGATTTTAAGATGCATTCCCCGAATAAGACCTAATACATAACAAAAATGAATGAATGTGGCATTGATTATCTTGTAAAAATTGAATTATCAAGAAAACATTTTTTAAACTGCTTATTCTTTCACTGTCGCCACAGTTGCATCGTAATAACTACCCAATGACGTATTATATATAGACACGTCATGAACCAACATCGCGGCGCTTAAAAACGGCGAAAATACTAGATAACTACTTCTACGAGTAAAGAAAGGGAAAGAAAATATGACATCGTATAGTGGAATGCCTTTGCTAGAGGGAGATAAATATACATCTTCAGTTATGCCGACGGCACGTGACTATACCTTCATGCGCCGGCCGCCATAAGATGGCGGGCGCCGGCGTCGAAAAAAATAAAATAAAAATAGGTTGTTTGGTGAACTTACGCATGAAATGACACATTTTTGTCTTTAACTTTTGGAGTATAATTTGTACATCGGCTGAACACACACGACGACATGCTTTCTTTATGTTTCGCACAGGTTTACACACGATATAAATTAAAAACAAACGTAGCGTCGCGCGGCAGGTTGGTGCGTAACTAAGCGCGATGTGGTCAATTGCCTTCATTTCATGTTGTCATTTTAGAGCGCGGAAAACGTATCTATAGTTTTATACATCATTGTAACTACCTATGTTGGTAGGTAGGTACTTACACCCACTTCGTCGTCAGGTAAGTACTTAGATACCTATGTCCAAACGTCTGAGTTGAATTAGCTAAATCAAAGTTAAGATCAGTCTGACAGACAGACAGACACCGTACCTATCAATTAAAATTGCGTCTGGTCTGGCTCGGGTAGGCGCCAAAACGTCAATTCTATTTTTAGATGTAGATACACAACATTGTGATTCATAGGCGAGCACGTCATGATAAAAATAAATAATTTATATGCCTGTATAGGAACATAAATGATGACATAGTTTGTAACTTGTTGCATTGTGAAATCATTTGGTTTACGTGGTCTTTTGATATAGAAGGACTTTAGTCTTACGACAAATACGTAGGTATACTTATTGTGAAACTTGGACCATTTATTGTTTGAACATTATTGAGTATCAGGTGTAGGTATTTTTAACTGTTTGTATCTATACTATACATATACCTACAACCTTTATTACGATTACGATTAAATATGTAGGTATCACAATTATTAATGTTTTTGTGTTTTTACCATGGAGGAAATATGCAGAATATATCGTCCCCGTAGAACGAAAAGTCACTAAGTCCCAAAAATCGTAAAAATGGTTTTCAATGCCAAGATATTCACCGTATTTTTATCTTTGTTTCTATCTAACTAAGATTTAAATATGTCTAATAGTTTTCGTTTTTGCTTGTGCGAATACACATCATGTTGACATATTGAACCTTAAACTTTGGGGAACAAATACCTAAGTTACTTAATTATTTTATGACTGCCTAAAATCAGAAATACACAATATCTAAGTAAACTTAGTTATTTTCTCCTTTAAATAGAAAATGTATGTTTTCAGTCTTATTTGTTTCCAAATTCACCAAATCAATTTAGTTAATTTTAGAATAAACGGTTGGTAAAAAATATGAGGGCGAAAACTAACTAAGTGTACTTAATGATTTCTCGATCGATGAATCAATAAAGTTTTAACATTATTCTACATAGGAAAAATTAATTAAATCATTATAATGAGTTTTTCTATACCTTGAAGACGACAAAATCATGATTTTCGTAATATAACTAAAAGGTTTTAATGGTTTTTAAACAACTTTTACGTGCGTCTGTTTACTTAAGTATATTTCGCGCGGGATTTAGTGAGTTTGCCGCCTTCGTTGGTTCCGAGTAGGGAGTTAGTTATCTTTCTCGCGAGTGTCGCGACGCGCCCCACCAGTCGCCACGCGTGCGTTGAACAAGGAGCTCACGTTATAATAATAGCACAGTCTAGTGCATCGAGCTTTGTCGAGAATTAAACAGTATTGATTGTACGTGCAAAAATACAATGAATCGAGCTAAGTTTATTTTGGGTTTATTACAAGAAAAAGAAGAAAAATCTATGCAAGTAAGTATTTATTATTTTTAAAACAAAATAGGTATTAGAATGAAGTGAATAGTAACATTCGCAAATAATTATTATGCTGATGGTGTAATTATTTTAAGTATTTTGATTTTTAAATTAGACAAGTAGGTATACCTATCAAAAATCTTATCAAAATAATAAAAATAGGTACCTATCTAAATCTGATTTTGTGAGATAAACACACTTTATAGGTATTAATATTATTACCACATTAATTCGATTTAAGTTTTCTCAGAATTTGCGAATGTTATTGGGCACCCATATTATAATTATTAAATGTTTTATGAATTTTGTAGGACATGACTACTTCAAGCAGAAAAGGATTAAAAAAACGTAACTATAATTATTATTAGGTATTTTTATTTCGGATATGGCACGCGATTGCTTGATTTCTTTGTGAATTTAGTTTTATAGGTATGTGGCTTAAAAATTACTTCAAGGGTAGCTAATAATGGTGGATGTGTATGCATACTTAGCTATTGTTGTACTAGCATGGTTTTGGTGTGTGATGATGTGATTACTTTTACTAAATTAGTAAATTACACTAACTGTTCTAGGCATAATGTGTGAATTAGCATTCGTATTTGCATTTCAAACTTAATGACTGACATTAAGTGCCTATAAAATACCTACATTTTTATGACACGTTTGGCCCAGTGGCTGACTACTGCGCTGTGTGTCGCGGGTTCGATTCCCGCACGGAACAAATTTGTTCTGTGTGTCGGTGTTAGTGTGTGTGAATTTCAATGTTTGTACACGCACGCACGATACAGGAGAGAATCGTGGGGCAGTGTTTGTGTTTTACTTGGCTTATTAATCTTAACCCTACTTATTACCTTACCATTTCCCACTCTTTCAGTCATGGTGGTTAGCTATACTAACCACCTATTTCCGATTTAATATTTTCAATAAAAAACGCTTGATAGTCCCAAAAGTAAGAAAAAAAAAACGAAAATAGGTGGTTAGTGTAGCTACCAGGACTGAAAGAGTTAAGCAAAGTATGCGCTAATCCCATCAAATAACAGAACATGACTTAGGGCTGGCTGTTGTTTTCTGCTTCACAGATTAAGATCATAATGACAATTACTGACAGCATGATGTATTGAATTAATTTCCATGTTTCATTTTCTTGCATGATTGTGTAAATTTATTTATTACAGATAACTCTACCGGAACTTGATGATGACGCATCGAAGACTTTAGAAGTAGATGACCTGTTTTTAAATAAAGATTTATATGAGTCAGCTCCACCATCAGAGCAAATATATCCCAAGTTACCATCAATCAAACCACCAAACTCCGCCCCATTATTAACTGATACAGGCAATGATGTAGTATCCTTAGAAGATTTTTTATCAGAAAAATATGCTCCATCTGAGCAACAACTGCAAAACCCACCCAAGAGTCCGTTTTCTGATATAAGCGGAATTAAGCCTTTGGACAGTTCCTCCGAGCCTGATTTATCTGATTCTGGCGACTCTTGGTATCCAGATAGTGAAGAAAATTCAAAAAAGAAAAAACAGGTGATTATCAGATCATCCTCAACTGATAGCAGTGATTTTTGTGATTATTCTAAACGAAAAAAATACAACAAAACACAGCAAATAGAAGCAAAACCAGGATGTTCTAAGGATAGCTACGGTTATATTTCAAATAATTCTTTAGAGGATTTGGAAACGGAATCCAATCAGCAGCAAAATACTGAAACATCACTTATCACTGTGAAAATGAACCATGAATCTGTAGAAACTAATGATCAGCAAAGTTCTTCAACAGCCAGCATTAGTAATGAAAAGCAATTACAACGCTGGAAAAAAAGTGATCCTAGCAAATGGAAGAAAAATATAGCAAAAATTAATAGACATAAGTGTTTGCCATATCATGGAAAAAAGGGTAATATTATGCAAGCAAAGAAGCCTAAGCATGTAAATTGTATTGTAAAATGCCGATATCAATGCATGAATCATTTTTCTGAGGATGACAGAGTTAAATTGTGCAAAGACTACTGGAAGATTAATGATAACGTATCTCAGAAACAGTTCTTGTTGCACCAGATTGTTGCCAAACCAATAAAAACTATGAAAACTGGTATTCCAAATGAAAAACATCGATCCGCCACTTATGAATATTATTTCACTAAAGATGATCAGCAGCATCGAGTCTGCAAAGACTTTTTTTTGAAAACGTTATGTATATCAAAAGGTCCCGTAAATGAAGCCATTAAATACAAAAACGAATTTGGTAACTACGAGGGACAAGATAGACGTGGTTCTCGTGCTCCTATTAATAAGACTGATGCCGCATCTGAACAAAAAATCATCGATCATATTAACTCTTTTCCTCGACTTGAATCTCATTACTGTAGAAAAAAATCTAAACGACAATATCTGGACAGCAAATTAAGTATTTCAAAAATGTATGAATTATATAAAGAAGAACTAGTAACTGCTGGTGAAGAACCGTGTTCTTTCTATGTGTATAAAAGAATATTTGGATCACAATTTAATTTGTCATTTTTTAAGCCCAAAAAGGATTTGTGTATAATATGTACTCGCTATGATAGTAGTGGTCGACCTGAGTCTCTAAAAGAAGAATATGATGCACATATTGCCAGAAAAAATGCAGCACAAGATGCAAAAGAATTTGATAAACAGCGGTCTATGAAAGATGACACGTATCTCGTAGTAACTGCAGATATGCAATCAACCCTTCATATACCTGTCAGCGGCGTAGGCATATTATATTATACGAGGAAGCTGAATGTGCAAAATTATACTATTCACACAGCAAAACCTCCGAATGAAGCATTTTGCATAACGTGGAATGAAATAAATGGCAAAAGGGGCAGTATTGAAATCGCGAGTGCGATGAACTGGTGGATACATCAAATACCTACATGTGTAAAAGAAGTAACTATTTATAGTGATACGTGCGCAGGCCAGAATAGAAACAAATTTATAACAGCTTTTCTGTGCCATCTGATCGCGAGGACTGATGTGCACGTTGAAATACTTGAGCAAAAATATTTAGAGAGTGGCCATACGCACATGGAGGTAGATTCGATGTACAGTGCTATAGAAAAGTGCCAAAGGCATACGCCAGTCTTCTCCATGATAGATTGGAAATCTATTATGGTTCGTGCTCGATCAACAAGACACAAAAAATCATCACCGCCATATATCGTTAAAGAAATGACCTATAACGATATGATAGACATCAAAGCCCTAAGCGAACACTTCGTTAAAAATACAAGTAAGGACAAAGAGGGTAATAAAATAATGTGGTTAAAAATTAAGTGCCTTAGATTCGAAAAAGGACATCCTGGTCTGGTCAAATTCCGTTACACACATGATGGCCCTTATTCCGAATTTGATGTATTTCAAACACTAGATAAAGTAGCTCCTCGTGCTACAAGAAGGACAAAAAGATCTCTAGATGGTCAAGCAATTGAGGAAAATGATCGTGAAGGCAGAAAAGAAATGATTGACAAATTAAAAGAATATGTAATTCCTAAGGCCTATTCTAGCCCAATCCCAATATCAGAAGCTAAGAAAAAGGATCTGTTGAATCTTTGCACCAAAGGGATTATACCTCAAGAACTTCATTCTTGGTATGAAACTCTACCTACCAGTAAAGATATTATAGACAGATTGTGCGAACCAGATGTAGCTGAAGAAGGTGAAAACGATTTAGATTTTTGAACTTTTAATTTCATACGAATATCTTAATTTGTGTTGTTGTGTGCATTAATTGATTGTTTTTGTGTTTTTTTAAGATTCATGTAACTGTTTTTCTTTTATATTATTAATAAAGTAAATTTATGATGTATATCAGTTATGTTTTAATGATTTTCTTATCTTATTATAATTATAAGTAACTAATAGGCGTTATTAATACATAATTATTATTTTCTGAATATTATGTTGCTCTTAGAAAGAAGTTGAAATATAACTAAATCAAGTTAATTTCTACGAAATTGTTTTAAATATGGGCGAAAAATCATTAACTCAGATCGAAAAATCACTAACCTGCTTTAGGATTAAATGATGTAAGGGAAAAAATAATTACTTTCGTATTTCCTAAATATCTTAAAAACAAATGATGTTTTTGAAATTTTTCATATTTGAACATAAGCCCGAAGCTGATACATAAATTCAGAAATATCTACTGTCAGAAAAAAAATATATTTTTTTTTAATTTTTTAAAACTTTGTAGCCTCGTATCTCATTTTGGTCATTTTCGACTTAATGACTTTTCGTTCTACGGGGACGATATATCCTGGATATTTTCTCGATGGTTTGTTGGTCCCATGGTTTCCTTTTCAAGCCTATGTCGATAACACTATAGGCAATCTACTCGTACCTACATATTATAGGTATTACAGTACTTAGGTATCACAACTTTTTTGGTATGCCTTTTTTACTTAAGTATTTTATTATTAGGTTCGAATATGGAATTGGATCATTCTTAAGAAATAGATACGATTTATAATAATTATCAAGCTTAAGGATCAGTTTATACGGGCACAGAGCCAAACCGCGTTGATTGAAGCGGAAATCCGTCAAAATCCAGCTAAAAATGGCGCGCGCCCATTTGTGTCATTTTATGAGTCTTTTTAATTATGTTTTCTGTATGGAGATCCTTCTCTCTAGCTCTTGTTATGTTAGTATCTATTTGGACGTTCGCGTTTGAATCTGCGCTTGTACCTGCGTATAAAATTCTGTTACCGGTGAAAACCGTTGTATTTGCACCGTACTTCGCCCCGTCGGGATGTGATGCCATGCTTTGTCTCACGATCTAATGCGGGACCGGATTACCCAACAGGCAGAATAGGAATGACTCGGAGGTTAGAGGTAGGTACGAAACCTCGCAAAGTACCTACTTATATGACTTTCCGAATTATATCTAAATACCTACCTTCTGAGATTATTAAGACATTAGATGAAGGATAAAATCATGAGGAAACCTGACTATATTTGGTTACTTAGTTTGAAATCACCAATCCGCCTTACATCTCCGTGTGGTAAGTGGCCTTTGCTTAGCAGTGGTCATGATGAGAGTAAAGAATGCCTAGTCCACCAAGAATCTTCTACCAAGAAAACCATTCTAACAGATCAAGATGCCACAAAAAATAACAATAATAATCTATTCTTTAATCGGGTTGACAATTTTCATGAGGATACTTATGTGAAAATTGCTTAAATTCCTTCGAAAATAAAATGGGCGCCGAGAATTTTATCGTCTACGAGCCCCTGACTGAATTAATTCGGCCCTGTCTTCATGCGATTTGCTGTAAGTTAGTAATTAAATAGGATTCCACAGACTAGGATCAGATAAAGAGCTATTTAACCTATGCACCTACCTTTAAATTCAAGCGATTAAGATTAACAATTGCTTATCATTATTAGTAAATAAGTTTTTATCTTTTTATTGATAATCTGGTTCGGTGAAATGTGTTTACAGGTAATGTAAATTTATTAACTTAGGCACACGATATTTAATTGTAGCTATATGTAGATATATGGATAGTTACCTATCTATTGAACTCAGATCTAATCAGAATATTTATTTTAAGACTGGTAGGTACTTATGTACGTACCAACTTAACAAAAGCGTGCTTTGTGTGTGTGTGTTTTTGCACTGTTAACGGAGCAATGAACCTAACAGTAGATAGACACTTAATTAGGTAGGTGGGAAGGCATAGTATTATCTATAGGTACTTATAATAAATCTGTAGAGAGGTCAATTCTGTACATGCAATATATTTTCAAAATAACTATTAGGGGATGATAAGTGATCGATACTGATGCCAAAAATGTAATCAGTAAAATTTTTGTCTGTCTGTCTGTATGTTCCTTATAGAAACAAAAACTACTCGATAGATTTTAACGAAACTCGTACAATTATTCGTTATATTCCTGGGCAGATTATAGAATACTTTTCATTGTGCTACATTTAAAAGGAGCAGAGAAATGTTGGGAAATCGGGAGAATTTGTTTAATTTCAATCCAATGCTATCAATGCGTAAGTAACTCTGTCTATCTATCTGTCTCAACTACTGAACTGATTTGGAGAAATTTTAGTACAGAGATAGTTTGAAACTCGAGAAAGGACCTAGGATAGTTATTATCTCGGAAATTCAAAAGAAGAACTGCCTGAAAATCTTACGAGATCGGGAACTATGTGTGTAAAACCAAAAATTTGCCAGAACTATCACTATTCCACGCGGACGAAGTCGCTGGCAGAAGCTAGTTAATATTAAAATCTATTAAATCGATGGTTTGTTACGAGAGCGGGAGCTATGGGAGAATGAATCCAATACACTCCTACCTACGTGTAGACGGGACACAGGAGTGGTTTTTAGACTGCAAGTTATGGACGTACTACTCAAGAAAGTTGGCTCCATAAACAAGCGTAATATATATAGTACCGCGGCCTCGGCCTGTAGCAGGAGGAAGCACAGAGTAATTTTTAGTCAGTAAGAGTAATACTCACACTTTACCTCAAACTGGGCGAGTAAGAGTGACTCACCCTCTCGCTTCACACTGGGCGAGAGAAGACAGTTTCACAGCCTCAAGAAAAAATAATCTTTTCAGACCGTACTTGTATCTTTAGTCTACCTCATCATACCACCACGGTATGACTTCTCCCGCCCAGGGTAAGGCGAGGGAGAGTGTCAGACTCTTACCGACTAAACCACTGTTCGTTCTCCAGCTCTGGGCCGAGGCCGCGGTAACTTGTGCTACAACTCCCATAGGCCGAATTGCGCTTGTCTCGCAACCCCGGCTGACCACGCTGGGGTACAAGCGCAATGATGCACAGCGGCCAGGCTTGGAGCAAGAGAAGGAATGATGTGGTTTTTAGTGAGATCAGAGACACACACTCTTTCACTCCAATCTATGTATCCAATCGATTTATAGAGCCACCTCAAAAGGAATTTCTTTTATAGGGTACAAAAATGGCTCTAGCCTTTAGCATTTGTTGCATGGATGAATCATCCACTTTTATACAGAAGTGGTAAGATCTTTATAACCGTCACTGTTTAGCCTTAATTATACCTATTATAATCCACGTGTTTGTGTGTGTTCCCTATTATGTATAAATTTAACTCATATATTTGTTATACAAAGCGTACTTAAATGTCCTTAATATCGATAAATAATCGAATGTCTATTACCTAATCAGAATGCCCAGACCTAATCGATTACGAATGGACTATTGACCTTTTATTTATTGTACCTAAACAGTTGTCGTATCCAAACTCCAATAAAGGGAACCTAATTATTTCATAAGATCACTAAGTAGTAAGTAGCATTGGGTATAAAAAAATAATATAATATTATGCATCGTAATTTTTAATTTACGTGATGATAGGCAGAGATTTATCTGACCCCAATTAATATCATTGTGATTGCGGGATCCTAAACAGTTATTCAAGTCCTTGAAATGCGTCGACTTCAGTGTTTCGAGTTGTGTGTATCAGTACTGTAGATTTTTTTTATGTATAGGGACGGCGAACTACGAGACGGATTTACTGATGGTAAGCAATCAGCGCCGCCCAGGGACACCCGCAATAACAGAGGAGTTACGTGTGCCTTGCCAACCTTTTGGGGATTAGGGATTTGAAGATTTAGGGATTGGGAGAGGGGAAGGATGGTGCCTCCGGTAACCACACTCAGACGGCGAAAACCATCGCTGTGATTGTTTCACGCAGGTTTTCTGTGAGGCCGTGGCACCACTCCGGTCCAGCCCACACATTCGTGCCGAAGGCTCTCCCACACTTAAATCCTGGCCTATGGGAGTTGTATCAGTTTTGAAAGGATATGGGGGCCAGTCGCATTAAAAATAAAAGTTGCACTTTCAATTAAATATACTTACAGTCATTGTCTAATAATAAATAGATGAAATCAATAGTTACTTAATTAGTTAAAAAAAATTACAAAACGTTTTATAATTTTTTTATTGATGTTTGTTGGTCTTTCTCTTAAAAACTACTTAACTGATTTTGATGAAAAGTGGCATAAAGATAAATTATAAGTCTGAAATAACACACGCCTTGTTTTTATCCAGGTAAACGGAAGGATCCGCTACTAGAAGTTAGACAATCATGAAACAACTACCTACATCAGTTAGTTTCCAAATTAATGTTAAAATAGTTCGACAGATCAATTAATAGAATGCCTTAATTGAATTTAAACTTCACTGACAAGAGAGTAAAGTGATTATCTCGGCTGATTATAGATATAATTAATAGCTTTGATGTTACAACCTTGAAGCTTCAAATTCAGGACTCAAACCAATTGTGTTAAATAAAAGTCTAGTGTTTATTTTTGGTACCTAAATGTACCTTTTAATTAAATTACCTACACATAGTAATTAAGTGGTAGTTAGGTATAAAAGAACGTGAACGTCATTGATTTTCGGCGAGCAAGTATAGCTCGCCGGCCGATCACAATCGGACCAACCTGACCAAAAAGCCAATAGCCCACCACAGATAAGGCTGAACAGAGCCAATGCTCTGCCCGGATTGCGGGTCAAGCGCAATAAGCTACCGCGGCGTCGATATGGAGCAGGAAAAGGAGGTTTTTAGTTAATAAGAGTCGGACAAATAAAATAATAATGTCGTGGTGGCCCGGAGGTTAAAGCACCCGCTTCTCATGCATGAGGGTGCAGGTTCGAAACCTGGCAAGTACCAATGTGACTTTTCCGAGTTATATGTACTTTCTATGATTATTTAGACACCACTGACATACGGTGAAGGTAAACATCGTGAGGAAACCTGGACTTATAATTTCTAATTATAAGTTTGAAATTGCCAACCCGCATTGAGCAAGCGTGGTGATTAATGCTCTAACCTTCTCCGTATGAGAAGAGGCCTTTGCTCAGCAGTGGGCACTTATAGGCTGATGATGATGATGATGATGATGATGAAGAGTCGGACACTTCATTTTGCCTCACCCTAGGCGAGAGATGTCGTTTTATGATTTTCTCCTTTATGACGTCATAAATTCATAATATTTTTAAGTCAAGTAAAAGCAGGTAGGTACACAATTTTTAAGAAATAAGATGGTACCTACTTATTTCTTAATTCGTTTGTGTTTAGGCAAATGAATGCATTAACTAATATTATGGTTATTTTTCAATATTTTATATTGTGAAAAATAATGTAAAATAATGTATTTTAACTTAGGAAATGACCAATCTCGTAGTTTGCAACGTTTAATTCTATACTTTTATGACAGAAACGATACTTTCTGTGAATTGTTTATACGGGGATCGCAATATGTGACGTCATAGTGTTTTAACGTCAAATAAAATGTCTATATATTACTGGAACATAAGTAGCAAAATTTAAAACTAAGTTTTCATGAAATGTATAATGAAATTAATAATAAAAATATGATATTTTGTTTACCTACCTACTTCTCATTCTAAAGAAAAGAATACCTATATACTTATAATGATTGAATTAATGGATTGAATAATGTCCAATGAAACTATCCATGTGTAACATGAGCTGGTCAGCTATTACATAAGAGTCATAGGTAATTCCCAATCCCATAAGCTATAAGCCGCTCATAAGTATCTGTTCAGTCACTGCACCAAACACAACCGGGGCTATCGATTTTTTGCACACATAGCATTCATAGGGAAAAATGTCAGTTTGTAGAATTACTCACTGCTGAGCAAAAGCCTCTTCACATACGGAGAAGGTTTGAGCATTAATCACAAGGCTTGCTCATGGCGGATTGGCGATTTCAAACTTATAATTAGAAATTAAAAGTCCAGGTTTCCTCATTATATTTACCTTCACCGTATGTCAGTGGTGTCTAAATAATCATAGAAAGCACATATAAAACACCGGACCATGTAAAATGTCAAAATTTTAACTAATTCGAAAAGAGCAGAGACCACACAAACGCCATCTAGTGATCAAAAACGGTAGCGTACAGAGGGTTATATATAACCAGTTTTTAAAAAACAATATCAAATTTAACTGCAAAACATTGCACGAACTGTCGATAGATTTTATCGAACATTTCAAAAAGTATTGAAGTATGGCGTATCTAGCTTTTACACCAATAATCCAATGTAAAATAATATTTATTGTTCGTTGTGACAAGGCTGTATGAGGATGAATGCGTGTTTTCCTTAGTCCAAAGTTATTTTAGTTTAAAAACATGTTTATGTGATGTTGACATTTTAAAGTTTCGCTTGTTGTAGGTTAGGGATCCACTTATCGAAGATTAAAAATGTAAGTATTAGAGCAATTTTGACGATAAAAACAACTTTTCAAAAACGAGAAAACTTGTCAAATTATGAAGTCGGGAAAAAGGAAACAAAAGAATGTTAAAATTAAAATTCAAAAGTCTTTTATTTTCGTTCGTGAACACAATCAATCAAAAAATTTAATCGGAGTAAAAAAAGGACGAAAAATTTCTTAAACATACACTTAAGGTAAATTAAAAACATTTTTACTTTCTTAGAGTTCGTCCCTGAGATATTCGCGGTAATTTTCATTCTCATTAAACCCTAGGCTGTCCCAGAACGCTTTCTGTCCAAAATCTGATGACGACTTCATTTCCATTTTGGTCGGCGACAGGATATCCAAGTAGTTCAATTCAGGGGAACCAGGCTTCACAGGTTCCCATACAGGTCCACCGTTGATCAACTTGGGAGTTCTGGAAAAATAGATATGTATCAGTTTCATATATCTATAGGTAGGTACGTTATAGATTGTCCATTGTAAAACTATGTTTTATACCACGTGGTCTGGTCTATTTTGCTCAATACTCAGTTCTAAGATGGTCAAGCTAGGATCTTTATAATATTATTATTTTCACGGAAGGAAAAGTGACGAAGAAAATTTTATTGTCCATGGTAACATTTGTAATTTTTAAGTTTGCATATATAGGAGAAGCCTTTGGAGACCCTCGGATTTTAAAAATGTTCCTCAGTGCGGTATAAACCATTATGCTACTACCAAAGGGAGACAAGTAGCAGGTGAACGCAAAAATGTCGCTAAATAATCTGCAGTAAACTCGTAAAAATTTAGGTTGAAAGTTAGTTTTCAAATGGAAAACTTGTTAAAAATACTACAAATGAGCAGTTTGATTACTAAATGATAGCCAATTGGCGACATCTATGGAGACTAAGAACACCGATAAGTTACAAGCATAACGGGTCGTCTGGAAGTTAGAGATTTGAGTCCTGACGATCTCACTCATACAGCGAAACACAACCTAAACATTTTCTAACGCTAGTTTTCTGAGTCACACTCCGATCGAACCGGCTCATTTGTGCCGAAGTATGGGTCAGCCCATATCCGCACTAAGAGTCTTCGCTACATAGGAAGGTCTATTATTATCTCCACCTATCGCAGCTCGGTAAATCAGTCTCTGTTCTAAAGTATTTGAATTTGCTTACCCGGTTGTGGAGTAGCTGTAAATCATATTGATGAGAGCTTCAATCATGGCTGTGTCGTGTTCGCTCTGTGTCATTCCAGGGAAACTGAAGATGCTTAGCACGTCGTCTCCGTGGCTCACACCTGTGTATTATAAAAAAGAAGAAAACTGATCATTTAATTTTTAAAGTCGGTTTAAAATAACATGTGTTATAGGGGCCTTATTTGTAATTTTGTGGCCTTCATACTTTTGATTCTGACAAGAGTCAAGATTGCACTAGGTCCCAGGTTAATTAAGAGTTTTCAAGAATATGGCCTTTTAGAAAGTTTGCGAAGTCTTTGGTGCCAGATTTGGAATAAATTTAAATATTTGGAATATATTTTACATACTACAGATTTACTGCATAGTCTACCTAATCTCATTGTTAGCAGTGTATTGCATACAGTAATTTGGTCCAAAGTAGATTCATTGCGATCTCGGCTCGGCTCACAGATCAAAATTTCGTTACAAAAAGCTTAAAATTTGATGAAATATCCGGACTTTTCGGTCTATTTTTAACGTCGCTGTGAAACGCTTAAGTAAATAAACAAACCAAATTGTTCGAATTTTGACGCGCGTGCGGAAAAGGGTTGAGAGATAAGCACCTCTCCGTCCTGCGTTTGTTCGCAGACTTCATATAGTATGTCGTGAACACCCGCTTTATATAATATATGTATTTTTTTGTTTGACTCCTCAGTTATTTGTAAAGTTCCGGCTGAAGATTTGCCTTCATTCCAGACGGCTATATGTCCGGAATTGGTCGTTAAATCTCCGGAGGTATGTTGGCCTGTGGCCACCCTTGTACCACGAGACAAGCGATATGTTATGTAAGTTTCTAGGAGAGAATAGGGTAGTATCCAACAAGTCAAATTCGTCACTTTTATCGAAATAAAAGTCAAAAACGATAATTATCTATGAATCTTGTTTGAAATAACATGTTGTGACGTCACAATATTTTAACGTCAAATAGTATACCTACATATTTCTCTTGAAATAACAATAAAATTACGAGAATTAAAATTGTATACGTTGAAATAATTTCTTTTTGATTGAGGAAACAAGGCAATTATGGCTTAGAATCTTACCGTAATTTTTGTCGTTGTGTGCCATCAAATTGGAAAGACTGGAGGTGCCTCGGAAAGCGTACCGGTACACGTATGTCGGCTGTCCAGACTTGGCAGCGTGGAGCTGCGCCGTCTTGCCTACATCGGCTACGAAGAGACGGTCACTTAGAGCCTGTGGAAGGTAGAATGAATTAGATATTTGTTTGTGATAAGTTGCACTGAGACAGTGGAATGCCAAATGCCACTAGTCGGACCGTCATATTACTTTTGTTATTTAATGTTAATGAATATCTTCGCATAAATGAAACAAGTTTTAGTTTTATACATCGCTCACAATGACTCTTACTCTCACTGTGGTGGTAAATGACAATGATTAGCTGCGGCCCCAGCCTTGAGCAGGAGGAGCGGGGTGGTTTTTAGTCAGTTCCCCTTCACACCAACCAGGGCGAAATAAGTCATTGGATGATTTTCTAAGGAAACCTTATGAAGATTTTCCTTAGCAATTTTATGTGGGTCGTTTGTAAAGTTATATTAACTTGAAAATTGGCACATCATCTTTATTCCCATTTTAAAAGGGATACTCTTTATAGGTACCTAATTATTTATTTCTATTTTAAACTTTTGGTATGCACATGATCAAAATTAATTTACTAACAATAATAATAAGCACAAATAACATAAAAGGGGACGGATACGCTTTCATACAATTTTGGGCCTAGATGTAAAAAGATGAAACTGGTGTCATTTGATAGCTACTATATTAACAAACAATTACTGAAAATTTCGCAGATATTGGCAATCTGGGAGCCGAGATATAAAAGATTTAAGAAAAGTGAGGTTAAGTAACAATCTATATATATTCGCCAATTTTTGAAGTGCGATAGTGATTTTTACCCGATTGCCGGAGGCGGGTAATGGTTTTAATAGTATACGTGTGTATATTTGTATGTATTTATGTTTGTATATAAACAAATATCAAATATAAACCAGATGCATCCTTCGACTGCACAGCATAGATTACTTCTTGTTTACCTACTTTCTCGTCTTTTCAGTTTACTTAGCAGGCAAGGCTTATG
The DNA here is from genome assembly GCA_902829305.4 of Spodoptera exigua. Lineage (NCBI taxonomy): Eukaryota > Metazoa > Arthropoda > Insecta > Lepidoptera > Noctuidae > Spodoptera > Spodoptera exigua. Next base: position 12,659,306 of record LR824618.2, on the reverse strand, counting down.
CAGTAAGGCTCGCCAAGGAGGAGGTCAGCCTCCTCCTTTGGCCATTTTCGAATCACTGCTAATATCATTTAGTCATCCAAAGCTCGCGCGCGACGTCGCGCGCGACGTCCTAGTGTATTACAGCGACTAGTCGCTATGCCACAATTTACACAACGATCCATAATGTCGATCAATATCCTATCGGTAGGTTGTTCGTCGAATTTAAAATATGCAAGTCCAAGTTCAACGTTTAAGCGAAGTTCTCCGTGTCCGGTATGGTAATGGTAGCAAGGCAAAGGTCGTAGAAGGAGGTATAGCGTCATACATACCTACATATACATACCTATATTCTATGGCATAACCACCACATCTCATACCTATTACCAGATTACCTTTACCGTACCTCCTTGAAGAACCAGATTACCGTTACCATACCTCCGTGAACAACAAACCAATACCAACGTTTATGACTTTCTGTTATCAGAAACAGTGAAACAAGCCGCCTTGAAAAAGGCGTTTCAAACGTTTTAGACTTCTGACAGAAACTCGTCTTGAAAAAGACGCTTGTAACGTTTTTGACCTCTGCTAACAGAAACTCGTCTTGAAAAAGACGTTTTAAAACGTTTTTGACTTCTGCTCAGAAACGAGATTATAGTGAGCAAGCAAATAAGCAGGCAAGCAGGCAGAAGCGGAGCTCGAAGCACTCGAAGACACGAAGTTACGGTCCACGGCACAGGTGAACACTGGACACGTCTGTAGTCGTCGGCGGCACCGGAGCGAAAGGACGCGTCTCGCGGCACGCGCCCTATTATAGCCTCGCGCTGTGCTCGCGACATCGCGACGAACGGCGACCGCGACGGCGCATGCGCGCAGCCGCTCCGTCGAGCCTTGCGACGAACGCGCGCTGCTATTGGTCAATTGTATTTACATATGTGTGATAGCGTGTAAGATAGCCATAAGACATGTAAATATTAGTAGAGACATTGTGCCGAATAAATCACTCCAAACCACGACAGCCTCGAGTTAATAACAACAAGAAGAAACCCTGCTCTCACTCCTAAAGAGGAAAATCAAAGGTCCGTGGGAAAGCCGGCCGAGGAAAATACCAATAAGAAAAATGGGAGGAAAATAAAAACACTCAGAACGCACACGCCTAAACGATACGAAACGAGTGTCGATCGGTGTCATGTCATACATGTCAGAGCTAGCACAGATTAAAAATACAATAATCGATTAGTAAAAACGAATCGATAAAATATTTTTAATTATGTTGATATTTAAACTCTAAACTCAGTTTAAACTCTTATTACTGTGAGTTCAAATGATTTAATTATTTTAATTAAATAAATCATTCAGTGACATCATTTTCGTAAATAGTATGAACTCTGTTCGTTACAGAGTTATTAATTACAATTGAATCGATAATCCGATTACTTCGTAACCCTAACTAAATTGTTGGATTTTTCATTTCCCAGATTGTAAAATAAATTGATTTTTCACTATGTAAAATAGAAAAAAATAACCATTTTTTTAAGCCCTACTTCAACTTATTACGTGAGGGCCCAGAAGTCCCCGTCTCCTTTATACATTTCGAATAAAAAAATAATTTCTAGATTGCATCGAAAATTCATTCGCAAAAAACGGATACGGATTGACTTGTGTAGCAGGCAAATCCAGAGTATAACAGAAATAAAATAGAAAATAAACATATTGTTGCCTTCATTTTATATTCCATATGCTATGAATTAATTAACAACTGTTAACCAGTACTAGCAACACCAAATAGGAGGACAGCGGATATGACGTCATATTTAGATTATTTATTTACTGATTAATTTAAATAATTGGTTTATAATTATGTCCTAAGTAATTCGATTTAATTTATTGTATTAATGATAACTGGAGATTTAATCACACTAGAAATAATATTTATTAAACATAAATAACTAGTCACTTGATATTTGATGAAAGTATAAATAAGGTAGGACGATTATTTTTAAGGCATAATTGTTCGTGATTTGAAAGGGACCGTTACTCTGCAAAAATACATACTAGTTGTGATAAAAAGTGTCAAGTGTTTACTTTTATACTGTAAAATCTCAGAAGTGGGATTATCTGGACAATGTCTGGGCCGTATTTACATGGACTCGGTAAACGCAACCGGCAGTGCAGCGAAACGACCAGTTCAGATGACGAAATTTTTTTTTCTGATGACCGTCCGAGCGCCGCCGTCAACAAAAAGCGACATGTTGCTCCCAGTGATGCCGAAGTTATTCCAAAATTTCGTCCGGAAGATAACAGTAGCAACGTGGTTGGTTGGCTCCATAAAATTGACCAACTCGGTGATGTATATGGTTGGGACGACACTGACCGTACATTCATTATGCAGTTGCGCTTACGTGGTGCTGCGCGTGACTGGTATGACGACCTGGAAAACTATGATTTGACATGGGATGGATGGAAGGAAATGCTACGCGTCGCGTTTCCTCGATCCATCGACTATGCAGACAAATTAGAACGCATGATGGCCCGGACGAAGGAGGACAAGGAGTCGATGACTAAGTATTATCATGAAAAATTGTCGCTTTTAAGAAAATGTTGTATCAACGGGACAGATGCTATTTCATGCATAATTCGGGGACTGCCTATAGAGTTACGAGCGAACGCTAAAGCATATAGCTGTGAAACTCCCGAGCAACTCTACTTTGGCTACCTGTCTTCACTAGAAAACTTCAAACGGGTAGAATCTAACTCTTCTCGGAAGTCTACGTGGAAACGGGGCGGTTCAGGTGGTGGTACTACACAAGAGTCTACATCATTAAATCAACACCAGCCGAAGATATGCTACACGTGTCGCCGTCCAGGTCATGAAGCCAAGAACTGCAGGCAACAACATCTTTGTACCAATTGTGGACGTAGGGGACATAAGACTGAAGAATGCTGGTTTGCAGCCGGGACATCTCAACCGCAAAAGGTTAGTCAAAATAGCCACGTGCTGCATATAACCTATGATATCTATCTTGATTATTATAAAAAGACTGTCGACATAAATTGTCACCAACTTATAGCGTATATAGATACTGGCAGTAAATTGAATATACTTACTATCTCACAAGCGAAGAAATTAAAAGTTAAGATTGAGCCTAGTACTATTATCATGAGAGGCTTTGGTGGAGCTTGTGTAAATTCACTCGGTTCATGTCAATTAAAATTAAAATTAAAGTTGTAACTGATTGCTCGGCTTTAAGACGACCCTTACTAAGAGGGATTTAGTACCCCGTATAGCTCGCTGGTGGCTTACGATACAAGAGTTTGACCTTGAAATTGAGTATCGGCCAGGCGAACGTATGCGACATGTAGACGCGTTAAGCAGAAATCCTGCTACTAACTTGATACTCATTATTGACAATTCTGATTGGTTGATTACTCTGCAATTACAGGATCATAATATACAAAATATCATAAATAGACTTCGTGAAAACCCCGATCCCAATCTTGCTATAAATTACATTGTTAAAGAAGGCATATTGTTTCGGAAAACCGTAGCTGGAGATCGTTTCGTTATTCCAAAGTTAGCAAAATACGGTTTATTACAAAAATTACATGATCAGATCGGGTACCCGGGATTCGAAAAGTGTGAAAGTGCTATCAAGGCTCAGTTTTGGTTCGAAGGTATGACCAGATTCATAAGAAAATATATTAATTCTTGCTTACAATGTGCATTCAACAAGGGCAACTACGGCAGGTTAGAAGGAGAACTCTACCCGATTGAGAAACCTGCAGTGCCCATGCATACTCTACATACTGATCATCTTGGCCCTTTTGCTAAAACGCGTAAAGGAAATTCATATATTCTTGTAGTTATTGATGCATTTACCAAATACGTGTTTGCTCGTCCAGCTAAGAACTGTAGTTCCATTGAAACAATTCGACTACTCAAAGAAATTATATTACAGTTTGGTTACCCCATTAGAATAATTACAGATAGAGGCAAAGCTTTTACCAGTAGATATTTTAAACAATTCGCTGACGAAAATCAATTTAAACATATTTTAAATGCTATAGCCAGTCCGCGTTCTAACGGCCAGGTGGAGCGCGTTAATCGCACGTTACTGAACGGTCTTAATACAATGACGGAGAGTGAATGTACATGGGATAATAAGTTAGATGACATTGTGTGGGGTATCAATAATACTCCCAATGCCACAACTGGTTTTTCACCTTTCAATCTTATGTTTGGCCACAAAAATTCTAGATACCCAGCTTTTCCTTCCCATGTACCTTCGACCTCTGAATTGCAGCTCAAAGAGCTCCAAGCTAATAGGGAAACAGCTAAACTTCGTATCGATAGGAATATGACTGCAATGAAAGCACGCTTCGATAAGAAAAGGAAGAAGTGCATTAAATATGCTGTAGGTCAATTAGTGCTCTGGACGGGCGGGGTAACTAGAGACTCCTCTTCTGGAGTCACCAGAAAATTAAATGGCCTATATACAGGTCCATACAAAGTATGTAAGGTAGATCATTTATTAGACCGTTACACCATCACAAGTATTAAGGGTATGAAGGGCTATAGAAAATTTAGCGCTGTAGTTCGTGGTGAGACACTTCGACCATACAAACCAACCATGTCTGAAGATGATAGTTCAGGTAGTGATCACGAAGTTGATAGAGATGACTTAATTGATCTTCTAGAAAGTTGAATGATTTTTATATATTTTATCATCTTTTCATAAGCAAGTTACTGTTAAGAATGTGCAACTCTACGAACATGTTATTAATTTATTATATTAACTGTCCTTTAACCAAACAACAAACTGTGTAGCATAATTTAAAAATAACCACATTTTCTGTAAGTTGCTGATCATTAGGCAATAGTGAAGTATTATGCTAACTAATACCATGATTATAATTTAGTAAATTAATTAAATACTTAAACATAGTAAACATAGAGTAGCTACTACAAATATTGTTCTTTTATTTTTGTTCCATAAACACTATTAAAAATCAAGTAACACTGAAATGATCTCGTGTCACTTACAATGACATATAATGTAAGTGCAAATGATAACTAATTAACAGACCTTCGTAGGACAGCTGTGTGATCAAGTCCATTTTAGTATCTGTATGGTATTGCAGAGAGGGCAGCTGTGTGATCAAGTCCAATATCATATAAAAGAGACAGCTATGTGACCAAGTCCATTATACTGCAGAGAGGGCAGCTGTGTGATCAAGCCCAATATAATATAAAAGGGACGATTATGTGACCAAGTCCCATATAACATATATTATGTAGTAAGGACCACTGTGTGATAGCCTCATACATATATAGTATATAGCAAGGACAGCTGTGTGACCAAGTCCAATAAATTGCAGTATGGACGGCTATGTGAACAAGTCCGCTGCGACTAAAAACAACTGTGTGAACATGTCATGAACCCTGTGTATATGTATTTTTCCTGTGTGACATAAAAATATTATATTAGAAAACACATTCAACTATTTTCATATTGTGTAAAGCAACCAGTTACTGCGGAGTATTATTCTCTATTTCAGGATAACGGAGCTGCTTCTGGATGGCGTAACAGCGACCGTGGGACACGGTCTGGGCAGGATGGCCGAGTGTTCACCAGTACTAGCAACACCAAATAGGAGGACAGCGGATATGACGTCATATTTAGATTATTTATTTACTGATTAATTTAAATAATTGGTTTATAATTATGTCCTAAGTAATTCGATTTAATTTATTGTATTAATGATAACTGGAGATTTAATCACACTAGAAATAATATTTATTAAACATAAATAACTAGTCACTTGATATTTGATGAAAGTATAAATAAGGTAGGACGATTATTTTTAAGGCATAATTGTTCGTGATTTGAAAGGGACCGTTACTCTGCAAAAATACATACTAGTTGTGATAAAAAGTGTCAAGTGTTTACTTTTATACTGTAAAACAACACAATGGGCGGTAGATCGGCAGGTTATTAATTAGAAGTTCGAAGGATTATCTCACGAGCTACGTCGCGTGTATTCGTTGGGAATACAATCAATAAGGTTTAACTAGGGTACACTGTGGAGTAATAAACTATTATTGGGCCACTGACCAAACATAAATTCCAGAGGCTTAGGCGGAAAAGAAAATAATAATAATAATAAGTCAGTCAATCAGTCAGTAAAGGAAGTTGGTTGATACGTAATTAAGTGACTGACTGACTGACTGGGTGATTGACTGACTGACTGAAGTGAGTGATTGAGTGATAGACAACAATAGAAATAATTGGTATGCATGGTCTTTGGCAGTGTGAAGCATAACTTAGAAATAGTTACTTACTTTAATGGAGGATTTAGTAGACGAAATTTAGTAGTTATTTAATTTTCAGCGCAGATTAAAAAAAAGATGACTACCGGGAGGTAACTTTGATCCAAATTTTCGAACCAATGAAAAACGAATATATGTTTGGTTCTCAGTTATTATTGGTTAAAGGGTTTGGATCAAAGTTACCCCACAGGGTCAAAGTAACCCGAACTTACCCGGTATTGAAAAATATTTATGTTACTGGAAATTATAATGTCGTCATCAGCTTGTTTTGTTTTCCGTCCACTGTTGGACATAGGCCTCTCCAATTGCACGCCACTAAGCTCGATGTTCAGCTCTTCTCAAAACATATAATTTTACACCTCAACCAACCGCTCAACGCTCATATAAGTATTCACTTCCGAAAGAACCGAATTCCATTTTCCTCATGAACAAAAGGGTTAAGGATAACATCATTACCTGGATCAGCTGTGGGTATGTCTCCTGGCTAACTGGCTTGCCTCCCAAGTAGTGCTGCTTGATCTTTATGGCAACTTCGTCACGTTGGTTAAGCGGTAGGGTGTCATTGTACTCGAAGATGTTAGCAGCCAGCTGGTTCCAGTGAGCTTCCAGGTCCGCCAATAGATCTGGTGTCTCTTGGTATGCTGGAAGGAGAATTAGATAGTGTTTTTATGGGAGATATTCTTTCAATTTTTTATTACGCAAAAGATCGCCTAGCATATACTTGAAGAAGTTGTATATGTTATAGTTTTTTTATACTTTTTGTTATGCTCTATAGTTTTTGAAAGGGATGGCGAAATAAAGGCTAGACAGCGTTTTAAATTTAAAGAGAAATATTTGGACACAAGTATTGTGTGATCCATTGCACCCTGTTATCATTTCCTATTACAGTTTTAAAACATGTCATATTTCTTAATTGCTTGACTTGTCTACTTCAGTATTTTTTCTAGTTTCAGTTCAGTAGGCATTTTAGCTGGAACAAAACCAGTTCTTTTTAAAAAGTATCAAACTGGATAATACTCTTGTCTTTATTTAATATGTGTTCGGATTGATGTTGGGGTCATAAAGCTACATTGTCACATAATAACCATTTTTTTGATTACCTATTTAAAACAAAATAGATATCCCTAATACAAATACAGCCACTTTAACTTAACCACGACTGCTCTGCCAAGATCGAGAAGAGAAAGACTGAGAAGGCGAATATTTTGCCACTTAGTACTTGGATAACTTGTTAGAAGACAGGATTTGATTTGACCAATAACATTATAACACTTACCGGCACCCGGGTACAATCCCTCCTCAGACGTCACAGAAGTGATGAGTGGCACGTTCATCATCTGGCCAGATCTTGTAGCGTGGTACGGGTACTGCTGCAGGAACGGCTCCCGAACTCCTCGGGGCTCCACCACTGGGCTGAACGGCGTGAACATGTGCACTTTCCATTCCTGGAATATTTGGAATTTAGGGATTACTAGCCACCCGCCCCAAGGATGTTAATCTTCCTATTCAATCACTCTAGCTATGAAAAAAACCGCATCAAAATCCGTTGACTAGTTTTCAACATTTAATCATACATAGGGATGTAGGGACATAAAAGCCACTTTGTTTATATATTTGTAGTGATTAAGCTTATATTATAAAATGCAGGAATTAAAAGAACAATGATATGTAGGCTTGTCTATGATTTTTAAATGACTATAAGTTCGATTAGGTAGAGTAGATATACTCACCTTAAAATATTTTATAAAAACTAGCTTTTTCCGCGACTGTTCGCGTGGAATACGGCTTCCTGCAGGTTTTCGGTATAAAATCCTATGTCCTTTATAGAGTTCCAAACTATGTCTGTACCAAATTTCACAGAAATCGGTTGAAGTTAGGCGTGAAGAAAAGACAGACAGACAGACAGATAGACAGAATTACTTTCGCATTTGTAATATTAGTTTGGATGTATAAAATATACTTTTCTTTATTAATAGATTTGTGTATGCAGGTCTGGTAAAAAATTGTTAGTCAAAAATAAAAATTGGGGAGTTTAGTTTTATTAATATAGGTAACTGGTTTCGACAGACTATAATTAAGTTATACTGCGCCACTGAACATTATTCTGGCTGCCTGCCAATATAACAAGCATACTGCGGTTGATTGAGATATGATTTTGTTCAGTAGAATTAATATTTTGATTAACTGTATATAAACTAAATATACTTAATTTCCTATTTATCATTTCATTCATTTACAACCTAAAAAAAGAGTTTAGCTTTATACAGGTGACGGTGGTTAAGTGTGGGAGAGCCATGCTTCGGCACGAATGGGCCGGCTCGACCGGAGTGATACTACGGCCTCACAGAAAACCGGCGTGAAACAACCACAACGTTGTGTTTCGCCGTGAGAGTGAGGTTACCGGAGGCCCAATCCTTCCCCTACCCCAGTCCCTTCCCAATCCCTAAATCCCCAAAATCCCAATCCTTAAAAGGTCGGCAAAGCACTCGTAACTCCTTCTTTGTTGCGGGTGTCCATGGGTGACGCCGATTGCTTACCATCAGGTAATCTGTCTGATCGTTTGCCGTCCTATCACATAAAAAAAATGTAATGTTATAACGGCTAACGAGCAGACGGATTACTAAATGACACCCAAACATCAATGGAGGAGTACTAGTGCGATGCCAACCTTTGGGGATTAGGGTTTCGGAGATTTAGAGATTTGGGGATTGAGGGAGGGGGAGATTAGGCCTCGGGTAACCTCAATCACATGTGAAACACGTTGTTGTTGTTTCGCGTGATTTCTGTGAGGCCATGGTATCACTTCGGTCGAGCTGACCCATTTATACTGAGCGTTAAATAATACAAGCGTACTCCTTATTAAAAGTGGCTTGGGACTGCTCTGGTGTGCCGCTAATAGCTTACCATCAGAAGAGCCGTCGCTAACTATACATAATTATATAAAATACTAGCTACTCTCACGCGGTTTCACTCGCTGCACGGCTCCATTTGATCGTAGCGTGATTTTTTATAGCCAATAGCACTCAGGATCATTGTAGCTACCTATCAGTGAAAGAATTTTGAAATTCCAACCAGCGATTTCAAAGATTACCCCCTACATACAAACTTACAAACATACAAACTTACAAATTTTATCTCTTTATAATATTAGTATAGACTAGTATAGACAAGTTAGAATATACTTACAAACATATCAATCTGTGCGTTGACGATGGCTTCAGCCGGCCTATACTTGAGGCAGTCCATCATTTCCTTATTGTTATTGGTGGGGCAACCGACGATGGAAGACAGGGCCTTCGCCTTCTCAGCTGGCTTGATGGAGTGGGTCCACTCGGTGAGGGCAGATCCACTGAATGCTATACCTCTGTTAAAGGTTCCTGGAAGAAGGAAATGAAGGTATAATCTTTGGAGGAAAGAGAAGAGAAGTTATTTAGGTTTGTAAGTTGTGTACTCAATAAAATATTTGTAATAAATAAATAAAGCCTTTTATAATTATTGATTGTAAATATCGTATTATTCATAACTCGACGTAAGATGATATCGGAACAAAACGGTCCAATTATGAAACAGATTTTTTGTATTTTTTTATTTTATTTACTCTTGATATAGATATAGGTAACTGCACATCGGAGGCTAAATAACGCTAAAAGAATTTTCTGCCAGTCATCCTTTTGGCAATTCAGAGATGTACTCGTATGTGGTAGGTGGTATACAGCAGTTTCGGAAGTTATCGGAAGTGGAGGTGTAAATGAATTCAAAGTAACATACATAAAGATACTTAATATATAAATATACTATACATATATTATGTTTATTGCCAAAATTCGTTACTTTTCGTCGATTATGTAAAACACAACTCTAACACAATCATTTCAAATAGGCACATGACGTAATCTTCATTTGACGCGGTAATTACAGAAGATCACCCCAATAACTGTTCTAATTGGTTCCTTTAGTTCCTATGTGAAATGTTCGTCGGAATTAATGGCTGTACCCTAGGGAGAGACACAAAGATGATTGGTAAAGTGCTCACACTCTGCGGATTTGAACGGATTTGTCGAACGAACCAAAAAGGTTGACCGTTCGAAATCCACATTTTTCGTCCCCGGAATTCATTGGCAAAGTCTGTCGGGTTGAGGTTGCTAGTTGAATATTTCGTCTCTTTGTGTTCAATAGAACTTTGTACTTTTGTTATAAACTACATGGTACAAAACAAAGTCGCTTTCTCTGTACCTATGTTTCTATGTATGCTTAAATCTTTTAAACTACAGTACGGATTTTGATGCGGTTTTTTAAAAGATAGTGGGATTGATCTATTCAGAAGTGGAGAAATTTGCATCGGCCAACGTAACCATTATTTTGTACAAGCTGGGGTGGCTCGATAAATGAAAAAAAATATGTATTTGCTATGCTATATTTTCTTATTTCATTTTTATCAGTCAGAAGTTGATCAACGTTGAACAAAGGCCTACAATTAGCTTATGTTGACAATATCAAACTATTCATTTTAATAAAACAAAGTCTCAATTATTTGGGCACAGAAACGATTTAAACGTTTGTGTGTGTACTTATGTTACACGTGCCATTTTTCAGATGAAAGATATAAAAGATATGATTTATGTTCAAAACAGATAAATAAGAAAGTATTTTTGGCAGTTTTCCCGCTATTACCTTCCTAACTGTTCTATTAGGTAAACAAAGAATAGGATTTAAGTCCAAAAAGGATTCTCCAATAAATTATATTCGGGTCTTATCTATGTTTTATTCAAATCAACTCTAAAATCATGAAATCATCATGAAATCTTCTATACTTATATATAAAAATGGATCACAAAATGTGTTGGTAAGCGCATAACTCAACAACGCCTGGACCAATTTGGCCAATTCTTTTTTGTTGTGCTTGTTATTGTCAGGAGAAGGTTCTTACGAAATGAAATTTTAGAAAATTTGAGGGGAGGGAGGAGATACGGACTCTTTAGTCGTTAGACCCGTGCGAAGCAGAGGTGAGGTTATTGATAAAAAAATTTGAGACATCAACTATTTTTTTACGTTGCCCCACATTTTGATTTTCTCCTGTGTCGAAGCGTTTACAAACATACGAATTCACATTCACAAACCACCTAGACCTAAAACAGCAATTCGTAGATGATACAAAGTATACTTCTGTGTGAGAATCGAAACCGCGACACGTTGCAAAATTTACCCAGCCACTATGCCAAACGAGCAGTCAAAACAATATTAAACAGTTTTTAATAGACTGACGTAAAGTCTCGAGAAGAAGCGTCTAATTTCAAGTCACATCGGGACTCAAGATATTCATGCGTTACACCACACACGTGTATGTCAAATATTTCGACATAATTAAGAAATAGTTGCCATACAAAAATAGAAACTTGTTAAGAAGCTAATAAAAGTTAAAGTCATCAACATGTTTACTCTAAAAATACAAAGCACATGTTGCAACATGAAATTAAAGATGAACCACTATTATCTTCTCAAACAAACCACGCGTATGTCTCCTCAGTTCCACAGATACAGCAAGAAGTTTACGTTGTAAACATTGCTATGCTTGTGAAACCATATACGAATGTACATTTGGCCGTGTCTGTATTTTCTTAAGCTTGCAAAATGTTTCTTGATTAAGATAAGCATGTGTTAAGTCAATGTACGGTAACAAAGAGATCCGTATGTGGAGTAAAAGCATGCATCTATGTGCATTGTAAATGTTTTCTTAAGTTTCTTGTTTAGGGTGTTTGTGCGGTTTTCATATTAATTTTCATGTTAAAATGATGAAAATTCCTACAAAGATAGAATCAGAATGACAATCATTAATAATTCGTTTAGACGTTACATAGAACAAAAGAGAGGAAAGAGACAGAGAGAGAGAAAGAAAGAGAGAGAGAGATAGAGAGATAGCCTTAAGTTTCTACACAAATACAAAAAGATTTATAACACGTATTACTGATAACTTAAGGATATTTTTGCAAATGATCGTAATAACTTATTAAAATTTGCTATAAGTACCTGTTACTTGAGTACATGAGTGAATAGAGTTTTAATAAAATCAGTAAAGTAGTTTCTATGATTTTTGAGTTGCAAGTTTGTATGAAAATCCGGTTCGCGTAAACGCTTTTAAACTCCCAAGTGTTGTAATTGGGAATTCTTGTGCAAGTAAATTGTGTTTGCAGCTGTTGTGGCTGTTTCAGTCCATTTTTTTCTTAGAACAAGCATACGAATGACGCTAATGGAGTTCGCTTATCTAATTTGTAAGCCTTTGCTTTGCTTGTCTTTTAACTATTATTAACACTAGTGCTTTCTTCTACTGTCATGTTTGCTAAGATAAGTTTAATAAACGTCATAAAGTTTGTGTTCCTGATCCCAGTGTAAGATGAGGACTTTGGGACTACAGTTTTAATCCAAACTTATTATTATTACTATAAATGAGAAAGAAACTATGCTGTCTGTCTGTCTTTTCTTCACGCCTAAGCTACTGAATCGATTTCTCTAAAATTTGGAACGGATGTAGTTTGGAGCTCGAGAAAAATATCCTATGTCCTTACATAGCATATTTTTTTATACCAAAAATCTGCAGGAAGTCATTATTATATTCCACGCGAACGGAGTCGCAGGCAAAAGCTAGTATGTTTGATAATTTTCAAATTCCTATTTATACAGAATAATCTTAGAAAGCACTGAACTAAAATATAGACTTTTTCCGAGATTCTTAAAGTATGGGAGAGCCAAGCTTCGGTAGAAATGGATCGGCTCGACCGGTGTGATAGCACGGCCTCACAGAAAACCGACGTGAAACACAAAGTTTTGTGTTTCGCCGAGTGAGTTGAGGTTGCCGGAGGCCGATCTATCTTATAAAATGTGGGATTTTTATACCATACACCTGTAACTGAATTACAAAGACAACGGATGAATTATGATTTATTGTTTCTTTCTATCTACATTTTCTCTTTTTAGTTTCTATAACATGTATGGAGAATTGGGAAGCATGAATGGCTCACACTTCATTTTCAGTGATGTCAAAGTCATGAACCAAAAAGGTTGTTAAGAACTTTTTATCTCAAAAACAAAAACATAATCGTTACTCTTTTAGCAGTAGGCGGTGTGTTGTGAATCTGTAAAGTTGTGTTTTAAAATTAACTGATAAGGCACGGATTCGTTAACGAAATGGCGCCGGCTAAACCAACCAGTTTATGTGAAATGTTACGTTTATTTTTTCTGATTTTATTTTGTAAGTTTATCTATTTATATGTGCTGTTTTATCGCAAGTCATTGTATTGTTGATGTGATTCTGTTCTGATATCTGCTTGTTATTATAGAGAACAGTTAAGGTGCTTATTTACTATAGCTTTGTCACGTCATACTTTGTGGAACAGGAAGAGGTCAGACCGAGGCTTTCATTTTTGGCAGTCTAGTTTTTTATATTTATAATTTAATAATTTTATCTAAAATATAGAAATGTCAAAGCTTACCTTTACTTTTCCTTTCAAGATCAAAGAGTTGTTCAAAATTGGCCCAGTTCTAATTTCTCAGTAGCAATTTCTCAAAGATTATCTTAAATGTCTGAGAAATTATATTTATTTTGGGCCCTATCATAAACGTGGAGAAGTTAAAAGGTAAAGGTTTTCTGATTATCAACAAAAGATGGTGGGTGTAATCTAGAATGTTCCATGAACAATAGAGTTACTCACAAACAATAAAGACAGAAATAAGCACCTATTTAAAAGGTTAAAAATAAAAAGGTTATAGTTCAAACAGTTTTGCTCTATGCTCGTCGCAATTCCATTTTCAAAAGAATTTTTGGCAAAAGTTTGTCATAAATAATGTCTGTTTTTCTAGCTTTCGTACAACGAAATTAGTTTTGCGTTCTTACTGCAGCGTGCGTTGGAATGTAGAATGGCTCCCATTTAATATTATTTTTTATTTATTTATATAGGTACTATTTATTTTGCATTTTTCTTTTGTCTTTATGAGATTTCTGACAAACTGTTCTAAATTTGTTTTTGAATTTATTAAAACAATTAAATAATGAATTTATTTTTTCAAATAGGCCATAAAACGGCACTTTTACACGTCAATTTATATGTGAAAAACTAGATGAAGCCGGCTGTTGGCTATTGGGTTTTGTGACTGCCAAGTTTTAAAATATATGTAAGTATGTAATTAAAAATTACCCGCCCTGCCCGTAAATCAAATAAAAACACAGATCACCCGCGTTGTTTCACGCCGGTTTTGTGTGAGGGCGCGGTATCATTTCGGTCGAGCCGACCCATACTTGCCGAAGCTTCGCTCTATCACAAATGAACTTACTTGTTGTAGATAATATATATATAGTATACTTCTTTCTAAAGTTAGTATAAATATTCCAGCAACACGTCGTGTCACTACGACATTATATGATCCATTTACAATTAGCGTCATCAAACTATAGACGGAATAGTTTTTTGTGGCGAGCAGGAAAGTCACTAAACATATCATGCAAGTCACATGACATTGACATATTTAATGATAACCATGCATCAGTGAGAAGGATGCTGAGCCGTGATTTCTTTAAAAAACATCTTATTTGATTGTATAGGTTGATTGAACTTTGTAGTTGTGTATTACAGTGTAATTTATTACTTTGTGTCTGCACACGTTGTAATTGTAATGTTTAAAATAGCTTAAAAGTGGGGACCTATAATTGGCTGCATGTTACATAGTTTGTTATATAATTAATAAATGTTAATGCTGTTGGTTCTTCCGAATAATAAATAAATAAATAAATAAATAAATAAATAAATAATATATATATTATCTACAACTTTAATTCCAATCTATAAATACCAGCAAACTTAGTAATAACTAGAAAGTGATCGTATCTCAAGTCCTCGCCATCTAGTTATCTTTGAATCACTGTTGTAGATTAAAGTTTGTGATTTATAGTTATATTGAGGTGGAATGGTTCATTCAACTATTCCGTAGGTACTCGAAGTGATGAGATTGAGACTTGTCTGTATAATTATTATTAACTGTTATGAACTTAGGGTTGTCAGGTAGCCATTTATAAAAGGCATTATTGTAAGTGCAAGTAAAGGTTAAGAATAACCTAAGGTATGAAGGTTGACTGCACGGTTGGTGCGGCTGCTAGGATTCCCGCACAGAACAACAACAACTATTTGTGTGATCCACAAATTGTCGTTCCAGGTCTGGGTGTCATGTGTATGTGAAGTTGTATGTTTGTAACTGCACCACCGACACAGGAGAAAATTCTAGTGTAAGGCTACTGAAAAAAAAATCTAATGGTCGGGTGAATCCGGCTTAAAAAGAGTTTAAAGGCCAGTTACGGCTTTCCTGAGAATGTTGTATTGGAATAAGAGAAAAATATCTTAATAGTCGTTCGCGAAGCGGGTCTCAATCCGCGCAAATGTAGAAATTTTATGAAAATGTCTAACTACATCCTATGGCTTCATTCGGACATAGTTAGGCAACCCTGTATGAAGTTATACTATTATAATTTATAGGTTTCCTGGAAATAGTGTGTACATATATAGTTCGTTCTATTTCTGCTATCATTGAGGTTAAGCGTTGTAAGTTATTCGGTTGTGATAAACTGCTTCCAAGAAATTCCGTGTTTATTATGGACTAATACTGTTATTCTCGACATTCAACGTTGATTTACCAATAAACCAGGAGTATAATGGGTTTCTTCATGATATCCTTGAACATTTCAGTACCTACCTAGCCTAATTGACGAAAACGGAAAAGTGAACAAAATTTTAATACCATTAATCTACTTCCGAATTCTTTGTTTATGGAAAATGTCAGCAAAAGAGTCGGAGACGGACTACCTGATTAAGCAATCGGCGCCGCCAGTAACCTCGTTCACACGGCGAAATACAACTCTGTTGTTTTTTATCGCCGGTTTTCTGTGGGGCCGTGATGTCACTCGGTCGAGCCAATCCATTACCGTCATTTGCCGTCACATAAAAATCCTAGAAATACTAGGAAATATAACAATTTAAATCTTAATTTATCGCCTCGAAATTCTCTTCTTATTGCACCCACCCTAAGGTTGACTGGTGAGAATGCCAACGCCATTAAGTCCGCCAATGTAATGTTTTGTTGCATAAAGTTTAAATAGATAAATAAAGTACGGTTTCTTGTCTCTAGATCTCCTTTAATATTTCATAACTTAGGCTACCTTAGCCGACGAAAACTTCTCTCACATAATTCTTCTTCTGATGATAAATAAGCAATGTCTCCTAACCTTGTTCTAACACAAGTGGTTCAGTACTTACCTCTGGACAACGGTGACAGGTAATGATAGTGGACGCTGGCTCCTCCAGCAGAACAGCCGGTCAGAGTGATGCTGTCAGGGTTGCCTCCGAACATGAGGATGTTGTTCTTGATCCAGTGCAGAGCATACGACTGGTCCTTTAGCCCCATATTTCCTGGAGCGACCTCATCGCCTGTGCTTAAGAAACCTGTGGGAAAATAGTATGGAGATCAAATTAAAATGTACATATTTTTTTGCTGTGTCATTTAAATGATAATAATGTACAATATTTCTTAAGCAGTTTGTTTTTGGTCGCCAGATTCCGCTAGTGTGAATTAAAGACGACAGCGATCTGTCGTCTTTTCTTCCTCCAATAGAGAATTAGCTGGATTATCATTGGATGTCGACATTTTGACAGCTACTGTGATTGGGTAAGCCGATTAGTATACTAGCGACATCTGGTGAGTAAAAATTGTAGCCTACGTTGCAGATATAATCCAACCCATTTAATTAAGCACAATTAGGCACCGCGGCCTCGGCCTAGAGTAGGAGAAGAGAACGGGGGGAGGGGGGAGGGCGTTTAGTCAGTAAGAGTCTGATACTCCTTCTCGCTTCACCTTGGGCGGGAGAAGCGATTGATTTTCCCTCACATCAATTATATCCTCGACTAGCTACTTTCGCGCGGTTTCAACCGCTGCTCGGCTCGATTTGTTCGTAGCGTGATGTTTTATAGCCTATAGCACTCGGGAACATTATAGGTATCTATCAGTGAAAGAATTTTGGAAATCCGACCGATGTTCCAAAGATTACCCCCTACATACAAACTTACAAATTTTACCTCTTTATAATATTAGTATAGATATAGAAAACGAATGTTCAATTGTTTAATTGAACATTCATTTTCTATATCTATTTTATTTTATTGCTACAACATAGAAAACTAAACAGCTTCGTAATTAGGTGAGTCTTATAATATTGCAGCTTAGATTACCAGACTTATTTCCTGACTATATACCTATTATATTTTTAGACAGACAATATTCAATTGTATCGTACTTTCTTGTTGTAAAAAAACAATTCCGCCTCGATATTTTTTTGTCAAAATGTTAGAGAAGGGAGCTTTGCTAATTATAATCAAGGCATACACTTGTTGGACCAAATGCGGAAGTGTCATACGAACGTATTGGCTACGAATATAACAACCTACAAATATAAAAATAGTGGCTTTGTTGTAAATAAATCAGTTTGATTTTATTTCAAGGTCTTTATTTTATTGAAAATAACGAAAACGAACAAACTGAGAACAGCTCTACTAGTTTCAAACAAATCACAACGCCGTTGCGCAGCCAACTCGCGTCAGCCAACAGATGATGCCGCGACGCGCACGCTGCTCATGAATAAGAGTCCCGTTGTGACTTGAAACTAGTCGTGCTTTTCTCTGTTTATTTCCGTGAATAAGTCGTAGTTTTCAATAATTTAAGTATGCCTCACGATAGTTATCATTCAAAAATTGCAAGGTCTTTAATTCAATTCCTAATTTAAAAGACGTATAAATAGCGATAAAGAAATTTAGAAAACACCTATCTCCACCCACTCTCAATAAATGTTGTATGTAATTTCCATACTAGAAATTTGACATGCTGGACAGATGTAAGGTCAAAATTCAATCTAATAAACGTTACGTAAGAGAAATCGTGTTAAATTAAATTCCACTTAGAAATTTTGTCTTCGGCAAGCTTACACATACAGAATTTTGGGAAGTGTCAAATATTTCAAAAATATGTCAAAAAGGGAAGGTGTATGTAAGATTTCATAATACCTACATCCATGTTGTATTCGATTCCTGGTGGAAAAGGCATCAAAGTACAGATGAAATAAACTGCTGGTAGTAATAGAAAAATTCTTGATCAGGTAATCCGTCTGCTCATTTATCTCTTCCATAAAAAGTTAGACAGACAGCTTAAGACTAAAAACCTTTGTCTTCCATTCACTATTTGTCTTATTAAAAATAAAACATTATCGACTTTATAATGCAATAAAATATAAAATTGTTTCCATTTTTCAATTCATTGATTTTTCTTATTTTTTCTTTAAAGAAGCAAAAGGACGGTCTTTGTCGCAAAAAAACACGACTTCGTAAAAACAGACAATCTGTCTGAAAAGATTTTTAAATTTCGAAATAATATTGAATTCGAATGTAGTTTCCAAATAGCCAATTAAAACCGATGTGCAAAACAGACTACCTACGCATAGTCAACGCGAAAATAGAAAATACATTTTTCTTTTTTAAATTTAAGAATCTTTATTTGAAACTCCAACACTTTACCACGAACTACATTTAAAGGGCTAAAAATAATTTCCTTTTGATAAATTAAGGTATCTTTTATCCAAACAGATAAAACCAAAGTTGTGTACTATTTGCTCCCATGTTCAAACAATTCTTATTTTTACTAGTAGTCTCAATAGAAAATAAACTTAACATTACCACGTTGTGATAGACTAGATATAATATGGTTAGGTTAGAGATATGATAAGGTTGGTTTTTGTCAACTGCCAAATATTACTTTGTAAATTGTATAAGATAAGAAGGAAGGGTTTGTGAGGGGATCATCAAATGTGAAATCAACTTTGCCCGCTCTAGGTGGAGCGAGTGGGAGTGTCAGACTCTTATAGACTAAAAAATAACCTCCCCGTTTCTTCTCCTATTCCGGACCTTACGCGGTACATTATTGAGCTTGCACCCACAAATATCTCAGATGTTTGAAGTTTTCTTCTAAGCTAATTTTATTTATTTACAACTTTTGCCCGCGACTCCGTTCGCGTGGAATAGTGACTTCCTGCAGATTTTTGGTATTAAAACTATCCTATGTCCTTTCTCGAGTTTCAAACTATATCTGTACCAAATTTCACAGAGTTACTTTCGCATTTGTCATATTAGTTTGGAAGTTTGAATTAAAGACCTTGCAATTTTTGAATGATAACTATCGTGAGGCATACTTAAATTATTGAAAACTACGACTTATTCACGGAAATAAACAGAGAAAAGCACGACTAGTTTCAAGTCACAACGGGACTCTTATTCATGAGCAGCGTGCGCGTCGCGGCATCATCTGTTGGCTGACGCGAGTTGGCTGCGCAACGGCGTTGTGATTTGTTTGAAACTAGTAGAGCTGTTCTCAGTTTGTTCGTTTTCGTTATTTTCAATAAAATAAAGACCTTGAAATAAAATCAAACTGATTTATTTACAACAAAGCCACTATTTTTATATTTGTAGGTTGTTATATTCGTAGCCAATACGTTCGTATGACACTTCCGCATTTGGTCCAACAAGTGTATGCCTTGATTATAATTAGCAAAGCTCCCTTCTCTAACATTTTGACAAAAAAATATCGAGGCGGAATTGTTAAATTAGATATAGAAAATGAATGTTCAATTATAATTGAACATTCATTTTCTATATCTATTTTATTTTATTGCTACAACATAGAAAACTAAACAGCTTCGTAATTAGGTGAGTCTTATAATATTGCAGCTTAGATTACCAGACTTATTTCCTGACTATATACCTATTATATTTTTAGACAGACAATATTCAATTGTATCGTACTTTCTTGTTGTAAAAAAACAATTCCGCCTCGATATTTTTTTGTCAAAATGTTAGAGAAGGGAGCTTTGCTAATTATAATCAAGGCATACACTTGTTGGACCAAATGCGGAAGTGTCATACGAACGTATTGGCTACGAATATAACAACCTACAAATATAAAAATAGTGGCTTTGTTGTAAATAAATCAGTTTGATTTTATTTCAAGGTCTTTATTTTATTGAAAATAACGAAAACGAACAAACTGAGAACAGCTCTACTAGTTTCAAACAAATCACAACGCCGTTGCGCAGCCAACTCGCGTCAGCCAACAGATGATGCCGCGACGCGCACGCTGCTCATGAATAAGAGTCCCGTTGTGACTTGAAACTAGTCGTGCTTTTCTCTGTTTATTTCCGTGAATAAGTCGTAGTTTTCAATAATTTAAGTATGCCTCACGATAGTTATCATTCAAAAATTGCAAGGTCTTTAATTCAAACTTCCAAACTAATATGACAAATGCGAAAGTAACTCTGTGAAATTTGGTACAGATATAGTTTGAAACTCGAGAAAGGACATAGGATAGTTTTAATACCAAAAATCTGCAGGAAGTCACTATTCCACGCGAACGGAGTCGCGGGCAAAAGTTGTAAATAAATAAAATTAGCTTAGAAGAAAACTTCAAACATCTGAGATATTTGTGGGTGCAAGCTCAATAATGTACCGCGAAAGGTCCGGAATAGGAGAAGAAACGGGGAGGTTATTTTTTAGTCTATAAGAGTCTGACACTCCCACTCGCTCCACCTAGAGCGGGCAAAGTTGATTTCACATTTGATGATCCCCTCACAAACCCTTCCTTCTTATCTTATACAATTTACAAAGTAATATTTGGCAGTTGACAAAAACCAACCTTATCACATATCTCTAACCTAACCATATTATATCTAGTCTATCACAACGTGGTAATGTTAAGTTTATTTTCTATTGAGACTACTAGTAAAAATAAGAATTGTTTGAACATGGGAGCAAATAGTACACAACTTTGGTTTTATCTGTTTGGATAAAAGATACCTTAATTTATCAAAGGGAAATTATTTTTAGCCCTTTAAATGTAGTTCGTGGTAAAGTGTTGGAGTTTCAAATAAAGATTCTTAAATTTAAAAAAAGAAAAATTTATTTTCTATTTTCGCGTTGACTATGCGTAGGTAGTCTGTTTTGCACATCGGTTTTAATTGGCTATTTGGAAACTACATTCGAATTCAATATTATTTCGAAATTTAAAAATCTTTTCAGACAGATTGTCTGTTTTTACGAAGTCGTGTTTTTTTGCGACAAAGACCGTCCTTTTGCTTCTTTAAAGAAAAAATAAGAAAAATCAATGAATTGAAAAATGGAAACAATTTTATATTTTATTGCATTATAAAGTCGATAATGTTTTATTTTTAATAAGACAAATAGTGAATGGAAGACAAAGGTTTTTAGTCTTAAGCTGTCTGTCTAACTTTTTATGGAAGAGATAAATGAGCAGACGGATTACCTGATCAAGAATTTTTCTATTACTACCAGCAGTTTATTTCATCTGTACTTTGATGCCTTTTCCACCAGGAATCGAATACAACATGGATGTAGGTATTATGAAATCTTACATACACCTTCCCTTTTTGACATATTTTTGAAATATTTGACACTTCCCAAAATTCTGTATGTGTAAGCTTGCCGAAGACAAAATTTCTAAGTGGAATTTAATTTAACACGATTTCTCTTACGTAACGTTTATTAGATTGAATTTTGACCTTACATCTGTCCAGCATGTCAAATTTCTAGTATGGAAATTACATACAACATTTATTGAGAGTGGGTGGAGATAGGTGTTTTCTAAATTTCTTTATCGCTATTTATACGTCTTTTAAATTAGGAATTGTTTACTAATACATATCATTTGGGAATAGCATTTGTGAGAACCAATTGGTAGGTAATGTTCTCCTTAAAATATTGCTCTTGAGTTTGGTGTTTGCATCTTGTTCGGTCTAACTATGTGGTTTTGTTAATCCTTCTATCTTAATTACCTATTGTAATATATGTATGTATGTAAATACGTACCACAAACGACAGTTTTGAACAAATGCTAAAAATAGTTAAGGAATTTGCACAAGCAGTAAAATAAATATCGATAAAATTGCAAGCTTTCAGGCTGATTATGGTGATACCAAACTTATATAATGTATCCTTGTTGTAATGACCCATTTTCGCAATAAGTGTGGGAGAGGCATGCTAAGTGTGGGAGAGCCATACTTTGGCACGAGTGGCTCGACCGGAGTGATACGGCCTCACAGAAGACCGGCGTGAAACAACCACAGCGTTGTGTTTTTCCGTGTGAGTGAGGTTACCGGAGGCGCAATCCTTCCCTTGGACCCTTCCCCAATCCCTAAATCTCCGAATCCCTAATCCCTAAAAGGTCGGTAACGCACTCGTAAATCCTCTGTTGCAGGTGTCCATGGGCGGCGCTGATTGCTTACCATCAGGTAATCCGTCTGCTCGTTTGCCGACCAATTACATAAAAAAACATAATAATAATAAGTTTGAAGTTTTTGTCTGACTTATGGTTTTTAGTCATTAAGATTCTGGACCTTCCCCTTATCACCACAGGCGAGGGGCTCCACGGGGGATAAAAGAAACAATCGTTTTATTTTACATCAACATTTTAACACGAAGAAGGAATGAGCATTTGTCACACGCTTTCAGGGCGGATTGGCGATTTCAATCTATACTGATATTATAAAGTTTGTATGTAGGGGGTAATCTTTGGAACCGCTGGTCGGATTGCCAAAATTCTGTAACTGATAGATAGCTACAATGTTCCTGAGTGCTATAGGCTATAAATATCACGCTATGATCAAATAGAGCTAAGCTGCGGGTAAAACCGCGCGAGAGTAGCTAGACTATTATACATTTTAAGTCCAAGTTTCCTCACGCTGTTTTCATTCCCTTCAAACACATCAGGCTGTATAAAATAGGGATTCCAGTTCCAAACATTGTATCTTTTCCCGAAAGGTATCCAATATTGTGATTAAATGTTAACAATAGACAAACAGTGGCAATTGTTTGGAAGGTTTCCTGTCGCGTCGAATGTTTTTTTTGTTACGTAATTGGTTTTCGTCCACCTTCGTCATTCAGGTGACCTTGGAATGAGATAAGTTCTTTTGTTTACTGTTACATAAACGTATACGAATATTGTTTTGTTCGTGTGTTGATGAATTCGGTTCTCCGAGTGGTTGCTTTTTGTGTTTGCTTGGTATAATAATATTGTGGCTGTTGGATGTTTTCTTTGAAGATTTGCGTTACGGTTTATTTGGCGGTCTTGAAGATGGTTTCACAAATGGAGAGTTGTCTACTTTGCAAGCTAATTAATGATTAAGCTTTATATGTTAATGGTACTTATTTTTATTCGCAGGTATATCGATACCTATCCATTTACTTGTTCTTGGGGTAGCAGCAGGGTGCTTCGTATTTTTTAAACGTTTTAACGTTTCCTTGCTTTTATTGTTAATAAACATGTTTACTAGCGTGGGCATCGATTAGCTCTTGGACTGAATTATGTATCTCGTGTTTCGCTATTGATCTTTGTATTATTATTGTTATATTCTAGTTGATTATATAACAACTCAAGTACCTTTGAATATTGAGTTACTCAGGGTTCTCAGGGCAACCAAAATCTTGCCCCATCTTTGTCAACATAGCTTGAGTAAATGTTTGCTTCAAATTTCGGTACTAACATTATCCAGTCGCTATGGGAATAAGGCAATAGTTCGAGAAATGAGACGACGAATCACTTTATGGTAATTAAGTCAATAACTGAACATGGAACTGTAGCATCCATGGATTGCTGGCCTTTAAGGATTAGGCATAGAGCGTAATCCTCTATGGGATTAAGGTTTTAAAGTTGGAGCGTTTGGGTATCTGAGATTGGAGGGGTGTGATTGGACTTCCAGTAACTAAAACTGGACTGACACTATATCTTCAAAATTTGGTTTGACGTTCAAAAGTGCCTGTAAAGGTCTAACTGGATAAATGATTTTTGACTTTTTGAAAACTACGTTTTATCTTCGAGCACTCTTTTTTCAAAGTCAAAGTCAAAGTAGAAACATTTGTTCCAACTAAACCATAAATAAACTACTTTTGAAACGTCAAAATCAAAGCTAGGTGCTCGTTTCAAATTGTAGATTCGAATGGAGAAGAACGAGCAAGAAACACCATCGTTACTCTTTTTATTAAAAAATAATATTTGTTTTATAATTTCACTACTATAATATTAAGTACACATTATTGTACCCTTATGTAAGAACAATGCTGAGACAAATTGTAAAATAAGAACAATAGATGGGATCTATCATTAAATTTTAATCCTTTGTCGTCTCGAACATGGCCCTCACATAGTCGCACTGACAATCTAAAAGAATGCTTCTATATAAACTCTATGGATATTTAAATGAAACATTCATAAATTTTGAGAATTTTAGTACTGCCTATATTTGAGTATTGTCCAGTAGAGCCGAACCGACACGCTGCCAGGCTTCTTAGAGTCTCTTTCTCTTTCGCCTGTGATTATTCTGGTGCTGCAGGTGTCCATGGGCGGCGCCGATCGCTTACCATCAGGTGACCCGTCTTTTCGTTTTCATCGTATTTCATAAAATAAATGTGTGGTACATAGTAGATATTCGAACATTCTGAAATAGGTATTTAATTTTCGAAAATTTCATTTTCGCATTGTAGCTAGGCACAATTCCATATATTAACATATTCTCTTTCTATGTAAGTACGTACGTATGTAAAATTTAAATTAATATGGTTTTCTTAGAACTAGATCCCCTTCATTGGCACATTCTCAGAATTCAGGATTCGACTGGTCTTATTATAAAGGAGGTTACTTTCTGGAACTGTAAGGGTGATTTCAAAATTTCTCTTTGTTAGGGAGGGTTTTATCGAGTTTCTAAATATCTCTCCAGCCACTAGTCAGAAACTATATAGACTAGTATAAACTGACCGTTGGATGTGTGAAGATCTTATATAAAGCTAGACCATGATATACTGGTTTTATATTGTTTGGTGTGTAGCCGTCTGTACTGCTCCCAAAACCAAGATTAAGGATCTAAGTTTTCCATTTCATTTATGATTATATCGGTCAAACAGACTGAAGCAGGTAATATTGATAATGATGATGATGAATAAATAAAGTGAAGAATATTTTTATTTAATCTTTGCCTAAAATAAAATTATTATATGCAACACATAGATACTATTTGCTGCCAGGCGCTTCATCCGTTAGGTGTATATACCGCGGAGAAAAATAGCCAATGTACAAAATTTCATTTAGTTCCTCTGATCAGTAGTTATTTCGTTTGAGATTGAATAGGTTGTTAATGTGTAGACTACATAGATGCTGGCAAATAATATAAAAGAAGTAATAAACATCAATTCTCCTATCCAAGCTTATATAAACTTTCGCGTGTATAATGTTAATAGAATCAGTCACAAGAGAATTTTATAGAAGAGTAATTTTATAGTTAGTGAGGGAGCGCCATGCTTGGGCACAAATGTGTTGGCTCGACTGGACTGACACCATGGCCTCACATAAAACCAGAGTGAAACAATCACAGCGTTGTGTTTTGCCGCGTGAGTAAGGTTACCGGAGGCCCAATGCTTCCCCTCCCCAATCCCTTCCTAATCCCCAAATCTCCAAACCCCTAATCCCTAAAAGGTCGGCAACACACTCGTAACTCCTCTGTAACCATGGGCGGCGCTGATAGCTTACCATCAGGTAATCCGTCTGCTCGTTTGCCGACCTATCACGTAAATAAAAAATACTTCTTTTAGTTCGACCAGCATCGGTATCGCCCACAAACACGTTACATTCTTATAATATTCAATGTCAGTTCAATAAATGGCTGCCAGTCTTCAGATTGCGAACTACGCTCATATTCTTAATAGATTATATCCTCTACAAGACACATGTTCATGGATATTTTTAGAAAAAAACATGTAGCATAAGTATTATGTTGTCAACTCGTTTGTACACCGAAGAAATCAGTAGGTATTCTACGTTTCTATCTATTATAATAATAACAAGATTTTTTTTAAGTATGTGTGGATATCTGTTTCTCTTTTACAGAAAACTACTGATTGGACCTGCTGGTAGTCGGTCTGCTGGTTTCTCATCTTTATTATCGCTTAAATGAAAAGTTAGAAAATCTACTTCTGGTACTAAGTAATACAATCTAGGCAGGAGTCACCAAGTCTAGTCTAAGGGCCTATTACAAAAGAATCTTTACGGGAATTGTTGGAGGGCAGGTTGCCTGCACTCTTTATTATTTCGTTATATTACAAAGAAGTATTTATAAGTTTGGATGTAGGAAGTAAACCTTGGAACCGCTGATCGGGTTTCCAAAATTCTTTCACTGGTACATTTAATAGTCTTTTGCATATAGGACAATAGTCCTGAATGCAAAAGACTATTAATCATACTTGTCTTTTAGTCGAGCTATCGCTTTAAACCATGCTTTAAACGCTCCTGTTATAAAAATCCCGGGATACATTTTTTAGTTTTTGTTTCATCATCATCATCAGCCTATAAGTGCCTACTGCTGAGCAAAGGCTTCTTCTCATACGGAGAAGGTTAGAGCATTAATCACCACGCTTGCTCAATACGGGTTGGCGTTTTCAAACTTATAATACACATCACACCCAAACCCGGAACAAAAATTTGTGGATCACACAAAGAGTTGTTCCGTTCGGGACTCGGACCCGCGACACATTACGCGGCAGCCAGCAGCAGCAAATACTTCAATATTGACATAACTTTTATACGCGTTTGAAACTGAAATAATACAATTATGAAACTTACCTAGAGGTCCAAGTCGGTAGTTCAAGGTAACCACCACCATGTCCCAGTCCATAAGGTGGATAGGGTCGTATATAGCTCCTTCACCATACATGAAGGCTCCTCCGTGGATGAAGACGAGAACTGGGAGATTGGCGCCAGGGTTCATCTTCGGAGTGTACACGTTCACATACAAGCAGTTCTCGCTACCTGGTGAAGGGATGAAATACGCTATCAATATCGCTTTAACAAGTATGAATGTATTAGTTTGTGAAATGGTATCTTATATACCTATAAAAATGAAATACTGTTCGTTAGACATGCTAAATCTCAAAAACTGCTGGAAAGACATGGCTTGGTCGTGAAATATTCTTGGATAGACAGGGAAGGTTCGGAAAGTCACAAAATGTTGCCTGAATTATCAACAACCAATCAGATGACTTGTCAAAAGATTGAACAGGAGATTAGTTAATTTTAGCGTTGACAAGCCTTTCAGAAACCGGGTGTTAGCTGACTCAGCGAACTTCGTGCCTCCATTATAACCATTTTTTTTTATTTAATCACATTTTGTTTGATTGATAATGAAGTTGAACAATTGAAAAAAAAATTGTATACACGTTTAGTTTCCATGGCCGTAAATGCTACTGGAGTTACTGACCTAGCTCATAAAAGCTTGTTTTTAAAACGCTTTTTAATTTTTCTGATGTGCTACAGAAGAGGTTTTAATATGTTTAGGATCATAAAATTGTTGTTGAACTCGACTACTCTTTTAGGGGTTGATGATGATGATGACAATATAAAAATGTCGTAGCTGAGTTTTCAAACATAAAAATTCACACACACATCATATCTAGGCCCGAAACAACACTGGGCAACAATTTGTGAGAATCTTACATCTAGGCCCAGAACAACAATTTGTGAATCACAGAAAGTAGTTCTGTGCGGGAATCGAAGCCGTGAAACGTTGCACGGCAACCAGTTAACTGTGAAGTCGACATAATATCCCTATTCATGCATTAAAGGTTTCAATAATATGTATACAGATACCACTGAAAGCCGTTTCGATCCGAAACATCGTTTATGCGACAGTAAATCAAAGTGGATAACTTGCTGATTCCGACTTGCAGTTCAGCTGGAGGACGTTTTAAATTATCAGTGACATCTTAGGCTTCGTGACAAATATGCTGGCTATTACTTGAGTAAAAGATGGCGCCTATAGTAACATAGCTTGCACTTTAAAAAGACAAATTGTTATGTAAAGAAAAGACAAATTACGCTTTGAGTGAGTTTTGTGCTTTCGTCCTTAAGTCAAAAAATTGATTTTCAGATTGTCAATTTCAAAAGTGGACAATCAGAACTATTGGAAAAAGGATAAAGGAAATAAGATTTTATTAAAAAAATCAGCCCCTACATGGTTGTTTAAGGACCGTTTAAGGACGTTGACCCTAAAGAAATTTGCGGGTTGCTAGAGCAATAAAGTACAGTGGCCCCAGCCCGGAACCGGAGAAGTCAGTAAGAGTCTAATACACTCCGCCCCACCAGGAGGGGAGAAATCACTTGATGCCTTACTCCATAAACAGCTTACATCATGCATAGCATACCCCATCTATACTAATATTATAAAGAGGTAAAATTTGTAAGTTTGTATGTAGGGGGTAATCTTTGGAACCGCTGGTCGAATTGCCAAAATCCTTTCACTGATAGATAGCTACAATGTTCCTTTGTGCTATAGGTTATAAAACATCACGCTACGATCAAATAGAACAGCGGGTGAATCCGCACGAGAGTAGCTATATTAAATAAAAGGTGTGAAGGTATGTTACAATGACCTTAAGTCACCTTAGGCCTGTAGACTAAGTGGAGTTTATTTTTATGACCGTCTTCAAGTAAATTGTTTTGTATCCAATCGTCCAGAGTGCAGAGACAACGATATCTCTTAATTTCGGGGTCACATTCGCTAATTACAACAAATTGTACAAAGTATTCATTGCCTTAAGGCACTTGTTTGGTCTTTGCGAATACATTTTCTTTGCAATATGGCGGCCTTTTTTTATTTATTTGGAACAGATGCTCCTTTTTTGTCAGGAGATAATCATCAAATGACTTGTTCCGCCCGGAGTAAGGCGAGAGAAAGTGTCAGACTCCTAGTAATTGAAAACCCCCTCGTTCCTTCTCTTGCTTTAGTCCGAGCCCGCTATGCCATATTACGCCAACCCCGCAACCCCGGCTGAATATCAGCCCTGTATGGCCCCGTCTGTGGTGGTTCATTGGATTCTTGAGGCGCGCTCTCGATCCCCGACGCCTGAAGTGTCGCCTTCTGTGGCGACTGGGGCATGAGGAAGAGGATAGCTCCCTCACGCGGTCCGGGTCCTTCTTTGCGAAAGAGGAGACGACCTCCCTCTTCCTCTCGCTACGCACCATGGCCTAGATTAAGGTTAGGCGTGAGAGGTCGCCACCGCCGATCACTTCCCTGAGAACACGGCGGTGCTCCACCGAATACACCGACAGGGTAAAACAGATAACCTAAAACTCATTCTTCGCTTAAAATATTACTACAGAATAAACTCGTACGGTTCTCCCACGTTTTTTTATTTGTCTGAACTTTTAATGAAATCTGAGTTTTGTTTTGGCATTACTTCTCAGAGTAGTCAGGTAGAAACAGCCGGCTTCGTCGTTCGTTTAATTTAAATACACAATTATGTGTAAAAGTTTTACTTTAGGTTAGTGATACGGGTTGAATTGATAACGTCCTATTTTTTTAGTCTGACATAAATTTACTTCTACTAACATATCAATGAGAATTAAAATTTAAGTAGTTAAGGCTATTAACAGTCATAATAACATAACACAGCTTTTGATTTTTTTTCTTTCTGAGCTGTAAAACACAAAGCATGGTGTGTTTACCTTCAATTGTTTATTTTAAGCTTACCAAACATAAGCCATTATTAGCTGTAACATCCGTTAGTAAATCATTATTAATAATAAAGAAATTATCAATAATATAAAATATATAAATCGAATATATATTTTATTTTTGAAATTAATTAATAATTAATGTAAAATGTATGAATCGAATAAATAATAATTGCAACTAATAAATAATAATTTATAATACACTTGCAAAATAATAACCATTTATTATTTCTGTTGCGAGCATGCCCCTTTACAAAACAGATAATGAAGTTATGTTTACCTGTGATCTTCTTCACGAAGGGGTCGTACTGTAGACACCCGGGGAGTGGCCTGGTGGCGTCCCACACTCCAAGCCATGGCTTCAACTGTTGGGGCTCCTGGTAACAATAGATAAGGCAATTTAATACTAATTACTTATATGTACTTGGTATGTACAATCTTATTTATGTCGAAAACGTCATGACGAAAAGAAGGCTGGTAATCTAATTTAAGTTTGAAATCGCTGATCCGCTTTGAGTAAGTGTGGTGATTAATGCTCAAATATTCTCCACGTCAAAGACCTAAGCTAGTTTCTCCGAAGACCTTAATTGGTTGGAAGCCTTTGCTTTGCAGTGGGAACTTATCGGCTGATGATGGTGATGAAAAAATGATTTGTCCGGGTTGATAATTTATTATGTTTATAGACAGGTAATTTACGAAAATAAAGGCACAAGATACATACAAATTCCTGTAAGTATATAAATTGATAGAAAAAAAATCAGGTGTTAAAATGTTTTAATAAAAAAAAAGTTGGCAACGGTAATTTATTAATAGAACAATGAATTAAAACTTTTTCTGTCTTATGCCGCGAACCTTCGTAAGCCGCTGTCACATACACAACTTAACTGAAAAGTAAAATTTACTATAATGTTGTTGTTTTATTATCTTTGCACACTTATATAAAATTCGTTTTCAAATTGGCACTTGACAAATTTAACAATAATTTATTGCGAATTTACAATTCATAAAAATAAAATTATTACAAAATAATAATCACGCTTTCACTTATTGATCTTACGCTGTCTTTTTTAAATTTCGAAATGTTCTATTTCTGTTTTTAAAATAAAATATGCTCTTTGACGCAAAGGTAAGATGATTTTAGTCGCAACACAGAATGCCGATCAAAATTTATTTATCATTCGAAAAAGAATTGAATTCGACTAAGTAAGTAGTTGTCAAGCACGTCAAGTAAGTACCTACCCAATTCTATGTTATGGTTTAATAACAATTCTGTTTTTAAAAAAGTTAGCCAATTAGGGGACACAGTTGCACAGAGCACGGATGACGAAACAAATAGACCAATCAATGGACGCATAGCCCGAAAGTAATTGGCATTCTGCAATGTATAGACAACAGCACATCGAGCTATATCATTCTGCCAATTTTAGTTAACTATATTCATTTTGAAAGTTTCTTTCGCGTAAACAATGAAACAATGAAACAATGAATTTATTTTTTTTGCAAAAAAAGACGATCTTTTCATAAACATGACATTTACAGAAAACCTTTTTTATCTATAAACTCTATATTTGTATTTTTTTGTGTAGTAACTATATCGTGAGACACAAAAATTTAAAATCATAATTATCGGTATTTTAAAATTTTTAGGTTAATTTCAATAAATATTTTTATTATTTATATAATTTAGTATTTATGTGAAGCCGGTTCAGTATGCTAGTATAACTATCACCACTGAATCTAGATTTCTAGAAACATCTTTATTATTCCTAGTTGAAAGGTCAGTCACACGACATTTAGTATTCCAACCTAATATATTCAATGTTCATTGGATTGGAACTAGAGTTATTAATGAGGATGATAACTTAAAGGGGGTTTCGAGGATGTAACATAACGTATGTTGTAGATATGGGACAGGATTTGTCATAAGTTTCCTGCGTCGCTGGTGACGTCGCGATGGCGTCTTAAAGAGGCATTCTTGCAATAAAAAATAAAAAAATTCTTTCGGCCGCCATTTTTACACGACTACCGAAAAAGGAGTGTTATAAAATGTAATGTCGATTTAATTTGTATTTCGTTTTTAAATGTTACTTGTGCGAAACATTTTTTTTTATTAATGGATGCTTAGGTTATGGCAATGTTTAATGTTTATTTATGGAATTATGGTATTTAAACACTTTTTGGCGGGAATTAAAAATATTGGCTGACAACGTGGAAACCTACGATCAGTAAGGAAAAAAATTATGGTAGTGTAGGTACGTCATTTAAAATGTCGATGCGAGTTTTTTTTCTGACCGTTTTAAATGTATGGATAATATTACCATGTTTTTTTGTTTTAGAGCGATGTTGCTTCTTAGCGCTTCTAGCCCTAATCTAAGCAAACTTTAGATAGCTACAGACACAAGGTCATTCTCTAAGGCCAGTTTAAAACTCGTCTAAGACTATTATTTGTCAAACTAAACTAAATAGTTTGTAAAAATAACACTATTATGAACTTAAAGTTCAGAGACTTAGTTGCTAAGTAAACATTAGTTGGTCAAGTGGAAAATTAAGTAAACGTTTGGACTGTAGTTCGAGATATTTGGGTTGAAAAGACCTCTGAGGATTTTTGTGTCTGTGTTTTGTCTGGTAAAGTTTTCCTTCCATAACATTTAGAAGGTTATTAGTACTTAGAACTATCGCCAGTATCTCCAAACTACGACAACTTAGATCATTTTAAAAAGAGTTTAATTTTTTTAATGGTATTGGTCGGCAAACGGGCAAACGGATTATCAGATGAAAAGCAATCAGCGTCGCCCATGGACACCCGCAACAGCTTAATAGTGCGTTGCCGGCCTTTTAGGGATAAGGGTTTCGGATATTTAGGTAGGATAGAAATGGGGGAGGTAGAGGGATTGGGCCTCCGGTAACCTCACTCATACGGTGAAACACAAGGCTGTGGTTGTTTCACGCCGGTTTTCTGTAAGGCCGAGGTATCACTCCGGCCGAAGCTTGGCTATCCCACACTTCTTGAATTAGATAACGTAATACTACAAACTTAAGTAAAGTTTGTTAAGTAATTCTTAAAATTTGCAATTTTTGGCGATATTGGCCTGAAGCCTTAATGAGGCAACACCACCATTAGACCACCACAGATAGGGTCTAAGAGGGCTGATGGTGAGTACAGAGTTGCGGGGCAAACGGGAGGAGGTGGTTTTTACTCAGTAAGAGTTTGCCACTCACTCTCAGTTCACCCTGCGCAGGAGAAGTCATTTGATAACTCTCCCCTCAAAAAAGGGGATATTAACAGAAATGTTGGGTCCTCACTTTGCCCAACTACTTTATTTTATTGTTATTATTTATATTTTTGTTCAACTTTTTTTATAATTATATATGGTGCGTCTTTTGGCATTCTTATGGCCAAATAAATGATGAATAAATGATTTTCTTTCATTTTAAATCGTATTTACATGGCAAAAATAAAAAAAAAACATGAAGATTACTAACATACTTTCATGTACAAAAAATTTGGTTAACTTACATAAAAGCATATGTTATTTGGATGTACTTGAAATTGAATTTATTTTCGTATTTCTACATAAAAGCAGGTACAGTCAGCTCCAAAAGTCGATGAACAGAATCAACTTTACAAAACACCTGTTCACAATAAAATGCCATAAGTTATAGTCGCAACTAGAAAACAAAATAGCCTGTACACCAAAAATTTACAAAAGTCGTTAAACACGACTAATTCAAAAGTATCTATGCACTATAGTATTCCTAAAGTCGCTGTACACAATCAATCCAAATGTCGCTGAACATCATTGTATCAAAAGTCGCTAAGCAGCAGTAAAGACAAAATTAGGTTAACAAAGTATATTTTTAATGTTGCCCTGTGTTAATATACTTTTGACGCTTATGTTGTTCAGCTACTTTTGGGATAGTGCTCGCTAGACCTTAATAATGTATGTTGACACGTTAGTATCCATTTCAATACTTATTTACAAATCAATTATATTTTTACCCGACTTCAAAAAGGGAGGACGTTCTCAATTCGTCAAAATCTTTTTTTTATATTTATTTTATGGATGTTCCCCGATTACTCGAAGACGCCTGGACCGATTTGGAATTTTTTTTGTTCAGTAGGGTATGATTTCTAGGTGGTCCCATGTTCATCAGGTCAAGATCTGATGATGGAAACCCAGAAAAATCGAGGGGAAATTCATATATTTCTGAAGTTATTCAGGTATTTACGTCAACTTGTCGATAGTTGAACTCGGCTGATGAAGGCGGAAGAAAGTCGAGGGATCTCCATGACTATTTGGACTAATTGCCTTGTGATTGGGCCTGAATAATTCATCTTGGTGAGCACTTTGCACCAAGACTGGTAATGAATGTCATTAGGGGTCTGATGATGACAACGAAGGACAGCTCAGGGAGCTCCTGAACGGTTTACAGTAACTACCTCGTGTTTGGGCTTAATTCATTTATATCAATAAAAACTTCGCACCTACATGAGTTACAATGAAGTTATGCAGTAAATCTGATGATGGAGCCGGGAGACCGTCGAGGGATCTTTTTGACTATTTGGAGTAATTATGTTGTGTTTGGGCTTGAATGATTTGTATTAGTGAGCACTTTGCACCTATATGGATTATGTAAGTATATTGAAGGTCTATAGTATACATGATCATGGAGACCATTGACAGTCGAGGGAATTCCTCAACGATTTACAGCACTGAACACTGACTAACTAAGGACTACTACTATTACCGTCATTTTCGGTCTCAAGGAGCCGTCGTCTTCTCATTCGAAAAGCATTATCCTTGCTTGCTCTGCCTTTTTTTTTTAAAAAAAAAAACAACCTATCACTTGCCTATCACTTAAAATGGTGAAATAAAATATTTTTTAACAAAAAAACAACCGACTTCCAAAGTAAACTAAAAAGCAAAACATTTTTTTTTCTATTTACAAAGTAATACAGTTTTAATTTAGGTACTTAAATAGAAAATAATATTAATAACTATTTTTATAATTTCGAAGTCGGTACCAAGTAAGTGCCAGGTGCCAAATAAACCAATGATGATAATGATGAATAGTAGAGTTATGTTTATGTTGTTTCATATTATATATTAGTATGATTACTGACAATATGAGTTAAGTTCAAACACGAAGTAGTAACTATACCTAAACCGTTCAGGAGTTCCCTGAGCTGCCCTTCGTTCTCATCATCAGACCCTTAATGACAGTTACGACCAAGCCCGGTGCAAAGTGCTCACCAATACGAATCATTCAAGCCAAAACACAAGGCAACTACTCCAAATAGTCAAGGAGATCCCTCGACTATCTTCCAGCTCCAACATCAGGTCCACTTCGACCTTCATCAAGTTATAGTGTTGTAAAAGACCTACTAAAACATCATACAAAAGAACTACTCGCCCCTACAATTATTGAAAGTTCCCCTCGATTTCTCCCGAATTCCATCATCAGACCCTGACCTCATGATAATGGGACCAACTGGCAGGTATACCCTATCAAATAAAAAAAGAATTTTGCAATTCGGTCCAGGCGTCTTCGAGTAATCGGGGAACATCCATAAAATAAATATAAAAAAAAGATTTTGACGAATTGAGAACCTCCTCCCTTTTTGAAGTCGGGTAAAAATATAATTGATTTGTAAATAAGTATTGAAATGGATACTAACGTGTCAACATACATTATTAAGGTCTAGCGAGCACTATCCCAAAAGTAGCTGAACAACATAAGCGTCAAAAGTATATTAACACAGGGCAACATTAAAAATATACTTTGTTAACCTAATTTTGTCTTTACTGCTGCTTAGCGACTTTGGATACAATGATGTTCAGCGACATTTGGATTGATTGTGTACAGCGACTTTAGGAATACTATAGTGCACAGATACTTTTGAATTAGTCGTGTTTAACGACTTTTGTAAATTTTTGGTGTACAGGCTATTTTATTTTCTAGTTGCGACTATAACTTATGGCATTTTATTGTGAACAGGTGTTTTGTAAAGTTGATTCTGTTCATCGACTTTTGGAGCTGACTGTACACCTACAGATAAAAGTGAAATACTGATACACTATAATCTGAAATCTAATGAATATCATTGTTTCTGTTTTAGTTCACCTTTGAGAAAAGGTCAAAGGCAATTCAATAACGTTTTTTTTTTTTAGTAAATGGTATCAAATCATACAGCTTCTAAACTTAAATAAGTTTAAGGAGGTTATATTCGTTATGAGTGGTTTTTAAATTGTCATAAAGAGATCTATGTATTTTGAGGGAATAATGTTTTTTCTATAGATAAGAGTTAGTTCACGTTTTTTGAACAATAACTAACTGAAATGGTAAACTAAATATGCCTGTTCAATATTTAATAAAAAGAGATTTCTTAATTAATATTTAAATAATTTGTAAAACAAAAATGAATCGTCCTAAATGTCTTGCGAGGCGCAAAACTCGAGATCGGCTGAACGGATTCCACTAATTCTTTTTTTTTGCGTTTGCTATAATATGGAAAATCTCCTGTGTAACAAAAAAAAAACTAATATAGTATAAAGGTAGAGAGTTAATTCGCAAAATAGTAACCCTTTCCATGACTGGGCGGTTCGCTAACAAAACATATGAATGACAATGAGGTTATTAAACTACTCGATAACTACTTTTATTAAAAGGCATAAATCAGTGCGCGGATTACATAGGTCTGCGAATTAAGGTTATCATTTTCGATTTATAATTACATTTGTTTGCATTGTATTATCTGAGATCAATGCTTTAATGTTAACAGGGGTCGTGCCTGATAACATATCTACTGATATTTCTGTTCAAATAATAAATATAGGTACATATCAAGTAATAAAAACCAGTATAAGCTAACCGATGAATACATGAAAGTATAATAAAAAGCGAGTCCATGATAAAATGGAAATTTAAAAGTCTTTATTAATAATTTTAATAAGTTAAGGTTAAATACGTGTGAAAGTTTTCTACTTACTGCTACCTAATTATTCCACAAAATGAAATGTCACGGTGGCCTCATGCACGACGGTATAGTTTCGAGACGGGGCCAGTTCCAATGTGACTTTTTCCGAGTTACAAGTATGTACTTTCTAAATTACCTATCATATTAAGAACTTTTGACAAACTGTGAAGGAAACATCGTGCAAAGATCTAGTCTTATAAAAATCTAATTATTAGTTAGAAATCGCCAAAGGACATTGAGTAAGCGTGGTGATTAATGCCCAAATCCTTCCCATGTAAGATGAAGCTTTGCTTAGCCGTAATAAGCACTTATCATCATCAGCCTGATGTCGTCCACTGCTGGACATAGGCCACCCCAATTGCACGCCACTGAGCTCGATGTTCAGCTCTTCTCATCCAACCACTGTTAGCCACCCTGCGGATATCGTCAGTCCACCTAGCTGGAGGGCGCCCTAAACTACATTTGCATAGACGTGGTCTCCACTCTAGAACACGTTTACCCCAACGGTCATCGGTTCTTCAACAGATGTGACCTGCCCACTGCTACTTCAGTTTGCTAATCCTTTCAAGCACTTATAGGCTGATGATATTACTTTTCCCACAGAAGTCGTGAATACCTAAATAACGTCATTCTACGACAAGAAGTTAAATAAATCGAGAACAAAAAATTATCCTAGAAATTAATTGTTTTATTAAATTAAATACTCTTTTACTAAAAGATTAAAGGGTTTCCGAAATTGCGAAGCATTTTATGAAAGTAGGTATATAATTTGTATAACAGCACTCAAGTGGGCGCCATCTTCTCTAGACAATCGAATGAAATATATTAAGGACAAAATGGCTTCTTTAACTGACAATAAGTAAGAAGAAGATAAACAAATTAAATTGTAATGTTGACGGAGATTACTTCTTAGGATTTTATATAGGTTAGTAAGTAGGTAGGTAGGTAGATACTTAATTTTGATCTATGTCAAAAGAGGTTGGGGTTGCCTGACTACATCATTAATCGAATTTTTGCTGAGACTGAACTGAATAAAGGATCTAATTCCCGATGGGTGAAGACAATATTATTAACGCGGATTTTCTAAATGCTTCTGTAATAAAGAACTGGATTGAATCCGTGTTAAGATGTAGCACCTCAAAAAGAACAAATGACACGCATTTTTAATCGAAATAAGTTTTTATTGGGTACTCTTACTCTTACGGTAAGGCGTCAGCTTCTCATGCATGAGGATGCGTGTTCAAAACCTGCCAAGTACCAATGTGACTTTTTCCGAGTTAAATGTACTTTCTATGATTTAAGACACCATTGACATACGGTGAAAGGAAACATCGTTAGCAAACCTGGACTTTTAAGTTGTAAATCGCCAATCCGCCTTGAGCAAGTGTGGTGCTTAATGCTGAAACCTTCTGCGTGTTAGAAGAGGCCTTTTTCTCAGCAGTGGTCACTTATATGCTGATGATGATGATGATGATGACTCTTGTTCTACATACCAAGTTTACTAGATTTTATAGCTTTTTAAAGTAAAAAATACTGTAATAAATCGTTTGCTTGTTCCGTAAAAAAATGTCGTGGAAATGTGTTAGGTATTTTTTTAATTTTTTTTCCTCAACAACGGCAGAATATTCCCGGGAGAGCGATCAATTATGGGTACAACGTAACTGCACTCTACTTCAGTATTCCGAGACTCATTATTGATATAAATTGTAAGTAGAGCAGCCAACTCGACGTCTCTCTGGCTGGTCCACGAGTATCTACGACAATGTTTTGTTTCGAAACTATTTAAATTAAAGTCTATTATTATTTTAGCATGTTGATATTGGATGTTCTTTTGTCAGTTTGTAGCACTCTACGTATATTCAATTTGAGCTAGGTACATGACAGTATGACGGAAGAAATACAGTTTTATTGCAAAAAATGCTATTTGTAGGTATGTGGCAAAGGTATGGATGGCCAAGATAATACACCCAGAAGCATCATGAAAATAGGGAAACTAACGTTTCTTAGTCTTTTATTTAATTCATCACACCCCAAGCGAACGCCGGCGTTCTCCACGCGAACCTTTTATAATTTTACTTAGTGTCTCGAATCATCACGATTGAAAAGGATAAAAGATTCTCGCGTATTTACAAGAGCTTCAAATTTCAAACAGTCACGTCTGTCCTTAGGTTTGGAGGTTCATAATTGGCTCCTAGCATTGCAAAGGCTTAGACAATTAATAAAATTTTAATGACTAATGATCACTCTCGGATGTATACATTCGCAGGGAACCAGTAACCATTGTCAACGTCTAGTATACTAACATATATTGATACGAGCAATTAACCTCTTGGCAGGTGAAGATACACGTGACTACTATCTACTAGTAAACGTAATTAAAATATTTGTTTCTATAGTGTTTTAAAGGGTTTCTTCTCTTCTTCTTCCGTCTGAGTGGGGCAAAAGGCGGTACATCATTGCTGGACATCGGTTCAAGTGATCCCTAGATGTGGAGGTCTGATGGATGGATGGATCTTTGAGACGAGCCGGTACGCTCAGGAGTGGAAAGGGCTTGACTAATTTTGTAGTCCGACCGATGAGTATCAGACATTGATCTCTAGCCTCCTTGAGCGCAGGATGACAGCAAAGGATGGTTGGCCCAGCTAAACACGAGCCAGGGAGAAAGATGCAGTTATCGCCATCCTTCTCTTTCGACGACGCCGCCTTCAGCAAGCGTGCTTATTTGTGCTCAAATCTTCTCCGTGTGAGAAGATGTATTTGCGCAGCAATGTTGTTCCGGATTTGACACAATAGGTGCACGGTCTAAAGGTGACTGCATAGTTGGTGAGGTGGTTGGGCAACTAGCTGCCGTGCAACGTGTCGCGGGTTCGAATCCCGCTCGGAACAACTCTTTGCGTAATCCACAATGTTAATTGTTGTTCCGGCTCTAGATGTGATGTGTATGTGAGACCGTCTGTTTGTAAACGCAACCACGATACAGGAGAAAATAAAAGTTTCGGGCAACGATTAAAAATATAACAAGTGTACTATGTGTTGAACTATAACAGTAACACCCGGATTCCGAAAGGCCGATCAATGTTAAAATCAATTTAATCTCTTGTCAAGTCATCTGATTAGTTGACTGAATTATCAACAACCAATCTTGACTTGACAAGAGATTTAACAGGAGATTAGTTAATTTTAGCGTTGACAAGCCTTTCAGAAACCGGGTGTAAGAGAGTTTGAATGTTACTCAAAAAGTATTGAAACCCATTAAACGGTCTAGATATCATAATAACTATAACAATTATAAAACCAATTGATAACCGAACTAATTAATCTTAACAAGCCAGAATTATTCCTATTGAAGTTTCCATTGAATATTAATTAAAACATTACGATCATTATTTGATGATTCTCAAGTTATGCAAAGGAACCTGTTTTATTTATGTATTTTTAATTATTTGGGCTCTACCATGTTACCTAATGATAACTGAGCTTATAAAAAAAACTAGTGTCATATTATTGTAAGAGAAAAAAAAAAACGTCATCGTGTGGCGGGAAAATATATGCTGTGGTGCGAAAAAATTATGACAAGATGGCGGTTAGCCGGGAGCTGTCAAAATGCATATTCTCCTAAAAGGAATTTATATCAGATAGGAAAATCTATTTTTATATTGTTAATAAATATTAGTCCCGTTAAGATGAGATGAGATGTGTTTATAATTTGAATACGTTGTTAGCAAACTATGAAATAGCCATATTTGTTGTAAATGTGTAAGTAGAATCTGGGTATTAGGTATGCTGTGATGAAAAAACTTGATTAAACTAAAGATTACAAGGAATATTTAAGTGCCAAATTATTTTTTTTCGAATTTATACACTGCTATTGTGTAGCCTGTAGCTTCAACTACATTGAATTTAGAAGGTGTCTCACCAAT
The DNA here is from genome assembly GCA_902829305.4 of Spodoptera exigua. NCBI lineage: Eukaryota > Metazoa > Arthropoda > Insecta > Lepidoptera > Noctuidae > Spodoptera > Spodoptera exigua. The sequence continues at coordinate 12,618,460 of LR824618.2, read as the reverse complement.
AGATATTCAAAACAAATAAATCCTTTGCATATTAGTATAGATTTGATTAAAATTTTGTATAGAAATGTTCTGTTATATAACTCAACTAAGTACCTATAAGTAAGTTTCAAGGACGATAAACGAAACGGTGTTAATTTATTGAGCGAACGATAAACATGTGTTACTATTCAGGGTCAGCCATTGAAATGTAGCACGTATATGTATTATACATTAGTACTATTGTTATTTGATGCTTATGTAATGACAAAGTATCCTTACTGTTCTTTACTGAAGTTTTCAGTTCTGAATATTGTTTGTATTAAATAGTTTGATAGGATTAATTGGGTAGTTTCCTAGGTCAAAAATAAATTAATTCGATGTTTCAATACTATAAAATATTGAAAAATAACTATAGTTTTATTTATCGATCGATCGATACACCATGTTTTAGATTTTTTTTAGCTAATTACTGTGAAATAAGTAAGCTATTTGACGCAAAAATGTTATGACGTCATAGCTCAGTTTTTCATATAAATTTCATAGAAAAGTATCGTTTTTGACGTTTGGATAAAAGTATTGAATTTGACTAGTTGGAAACTACCGTATTTACTAAATAATTTACGTAATAGATTTTTATAGTACCTAAAATATATTTAAAATCATATCATTAGCCTATAAGTGCCCACTGCTGTTAATGTAATGTTACCATTTTACTTCTCCCGCCCTAGTTGTGAGTATCAGACTCTTGCTGACTGAAAACCAACCCGTGCCTTTCGTTGCATTATTACAGTCTGAAGCCACAACCCGGGGTAATATTAATACTCTTAATGTATCACTAAAAAATTTCTTCAGTGTGCTATAAAGAGTATTTTTTATTTATTTATTTAAACTTTATGCAACAAAACATTACATAGGCGGACTTAATGCCGCAGGCATTCTCACCAGTCAACCTTAGGATGATGCAGAGTACCTATACCTAAAAAAATAGTACGTAAAATACTACGCGGAAAGTTTTAAACAATACGATTTCTCCCGATTCTGCAGTTAATTGAATTAAGAAATTAGGTTTTGGCTTACTAAATACTTAGGTACTTACTAAGTTTGAATTATTGGATTAGGCTTTGTGCTAAGCATGGAATGGTGATCCTTAGAAAGCAAAGAGCAGACCTTGGCCACACTTAACCTTATTATCAGTTAGGCCGCTTATCTATGACATCACCATGAGCTCTCGAAGTTTGTGAGGACAAAAGTATTTTTGAAGAGTACGTTGACCTTTTAAATTACTTGTATTCGTTGGGTGAAATATGCAATAACCGGTTTTCATATAATTAGCATAAATATTCGTCCAAAATTCAACTATCGTACAAGAGAGACAGCTCTTTGTAAAAAGAATATAATTAAATAAGAAAATCTTTGGTTTTATTATTAATTTTTATAACATAAAAATATTTTTTTATTTGGTTTTATTAACATAACAAAATTGTTAGGTACGTCAATAAATAAATAAGTGAAAAACGTTTTTTAACCGTACTATGATAAAATAAAATAAAACAACAAACAAACAATTTACGAAAATAACTGGTGTATAGGAAATAGTAAAGGGTAGGACATACTAGTAAAATAAAATTTGAGGAAAAAATTTGGTGAGTAAAAAGTAATATTTAAAAAAATGTGTTGCATTTTACAATTATAGAAAAAAACATTAAACGAATTATCCAGTCCAAACGATATTTTTTTTTTAATTAAATTACCTTAATTACTTTTACGTGTACGTTATAAAGACAATCTGTATTAATAAATAATACTTTTATGGCAAGATAAAATAGATAATGCGTTAGAGTTTAGAATAAAATCAGCCACACGCTAAAAGTTAAAAGAAAACATTTGTATTTTTATCACACAGTCGCCGAGTCAACGCCGGCCGGCGTTGAGCAAAACAAGTTTTAATTCAGTACAAATATAACAATACCTAGTATTGGCATAGCCGTTCTCAGGTCTATAGTAAATTCATAACAGTTTTAAGTGAGATAATAAGCTAGTGAAGCTTTTATAAAACTAACTCACCCTAAATCTATACTTTCCAATCGGTGGCCTTGCATATGGTACTCCTTGGAAGCTGGCGTAGGATCTGCCTTTTGTGGACACCTTCCATGATCCCTGCAGAAGCCCGTGAGCCACTCTGATCGTAGGATTAGGGCCCTGAGCAGCCACGAAACCTACGATCGTCAATAACAATAATAACTTCAAAGACATTTTAAAAAAAATAGACGTAGCGTGGCACTGGCAGACGTGCGCCAACGCAGATCGCGGGCGCGGTACTGAATTCCTAATGTTTATAATTTATACAATCAGTTAGCGACTTGGCGGTGCACAGATAATAATATTGTCATAAAGGGCGTCCGCAGATACCTATTACGCTTGACCGCACAGCTTGACCGATTACAGTATGCTGCACAACTGTGATTGGTTGCTTAATATTTCACTCTTGTTTAGTTGTGTATTGCTTCTAAATGTAAGTACTAATTGGTAGCTGGACTACTCCCCTTCTTCTTAGGAGACATCGCGACTTTGTTGGTGTTTGTAGTTTTTTAAAAGGTCCAAGTTATCGGGAACCTCCTCTTTTTGGTCTCTTTCATATGTGGAGTCCCAACAGGCCCGGTTTTTTTAGCTGGATTTGCGTTTCAAGCACTATAAGGTACCGCGGCCTCGACCTGGGGCAGGATAAAAAACGGGGGTTGTAGTCAGTAAGGATTTGACAATCCCTCTCGTACCCTGAGCGAAAAAGTATTTCATTTGAGGATTTTCCCGCTTCAAATCTATATTTCTCTTAAAAAAAAAAAAGAACGAAAAAAGCTACTAACCAGAAAACTGACGATTTCTATAGTTTTGTAACAATTCGAAGTTTCCAATTATTCGTAATTGGTATGCACATCACTAATTATATTATTAAATATAATATCAATATTGTGGTTGCAAAGGTACCCATAATGTTCGGTTTTGATTGGAATCGAACCGGAAAATCGAGGTAATTTATTAATTGCGTTCGTAATGTTTATTTTAAATTAGTTTCTGTCCGTAACTTTGTCCGTATATAATAGGCTTTCAAGTCAAAGAGAAATAAATTATCTCCATATCAAAAATAAATTATTTTTACGTTTCTATACAATTAAAATATTGAAAAATTATTATATTATCATTTGTTGATTTAGTCGATACATTTCATTTACGATATTTTTTTATTACCTTATTGTTAAGGAATAGATAAGTAAGTAGTAAAACTATAATGGCGTATTTAAGTCACGATTGTCATCGTACCTATAGTGACTTGCGGTCGGCGAGTAAGGGCAGCTCGCCGCCCGACCAGAACCAGGCCCGAGCGTACGGCGCGTAGCGTTCCGCGCGCGCCTCATAGAGCCATTCGACCACCACAGACGGGGCTCTAAAGGGCTGATGTTCAGGAGAAGGAACAGGGGGGTTTTTAGTCAGTAAGAGTCTGACACTCCCTCCCGCCCGGCCCTGGGCGGGAGAAGTCATTTGATGATTTTCACCTCACAAAAAAAAAACCTATAGTGACTTCAGGCCGCTGTGTTTTGTTTTAATTTTCATAACATACTAGCACTAGCTATTCACGCGGTTTCACCCGCTGGTCTGCTGCTACAGATCGTAGCGTGATGTTTTATAGCGTATAGCCTTCCTCGATAAATGGACTACCAAACAAAAAAAGAATTGTTCAATTTGAACCAGTAGTTCCGGAGATTACCGCGTTCAAACAAACAAACTCTTTAGCTTTATAGTATTCAACACAATATAATGGATAGGTATAGAAAGTATCTATACTATACTATAATATACTATAAGTTAGTATGTAGGGGGACTTTGGAACCGCTGGTCGGATTGCCAAAATTCTTTCACTGATATGTAGCAAAATGTTCCTGAATGCTATAGGCTATAAAACATCACGCTACGATCAAATGGAGCCGGGCAGCGGGTGAAACCGCGTGAGAGCAGCTAGTAGATTATATATAAATAAAAACTTATCAGGAGAGGGAGGCTACGCACTTGAATTTCCACTGGTATTCCGTGTGTCGGCGGCGTTGGTTGCTGACCATCAGGTGATTCATATGTCCGTTTGCTGCCCGCTCAATAAATACTTTGTCCTTTATTTAAAATTATTGAATTTACGTACAGACAAACTTATTATACTGACTTATTAAACGAAAAGAAAACAAGTGCAATATTTTCATTTTCGATAAATTGTATTATACAGTTTCATACTATGACAGAGTTGAAGTAGTCCAAAAGCTTATAAAAATATTAATTTGAACTCCGACTTATTTAGTCAATAAATGGTTACCAATGTGACTGTTAAGCTAAAATATGTATATTGATTTCAATATAAATGTATACTTGATGAAATTTACGAAGTAAAACGAGTAAAACATGCTATCTTCGCACATATTTGAAATATAAAGGAAAGACTAATTAAAAGGCACTTAAAGTATAATTGAATAATAACTGACTTTTTTATTAAAACAAATGTGCTGCACTCTATAATTTTTTCCCGTGTCGTGCCTTCGTTTATAAACATACAAATTCACATGCACAAGCCACTCAAAATTCGAAGCAACAATTTGTGGATTACACAAAGTCGTTCCGTGTGGGAATCGAATACGCGAGGCTTTGCACAGCAGCTTGTTGCCTACCAACTGCGCAAGCCCACCAACTGTGCAGTCAATACTGAAGTCATATAATATTTTTCGCCAAAATGATAAACAGAAACTATAGCGTTTTAGGGATTAGGGATTTGGAGATTTAGGGATTGAGGAGGGATTGGGGGTGGGGAAGGATTGGGCCTCCCGTAACCTCACTCACACGGCGAAACAACGCTGTGGTTGTTTCATGCCGGTTTTCTGTGAGGCCGTGGTATCACTCCGGTCGAGCCGACCCATTCGTGCCGAAGCATGGCTCTCCCACACTTGACCCTTCTCCGATTCTTGCACAATATTTAGCTTCTCTTTTCCACTTGACTGAGAAACCCTACCCACCTAACTTGATTGAGAATAAACTGTGCATCAAAAATGACTGCTTTTAGTCAGACTATTGTAAAATAGCTTCAAATTATTTTTCTAGGCACTAGGGGAGTGTGATATAGCCAAACGGATAGCCAAGCTGAAGTAGAAAGTGGAGGTGATGAAGAAGTAAAATAACCAGACAAATGACAGGGCTACATGTAGCCCTGTCATTTGTCCTGTGGTAGACCAAGTATCTGCTGGAGTTGAGACTGTTGTAAGTCTAAGTGGGAACATAAAAAGCCTGCTGGAAGACTAGGGATGAAATGGACAGATGACATCAAGAATGTGGTGGTACAAAATTGTTTGATAACAGCCAAAAATAGGACTGAAGGAGGCCTACCTCAAATTTTTTCAAGATTTTTTTGAGATAGATCCCACCTAGTGTGAAAGCATTGCGAGGAAGTATCAGATGAGATCTCGTACGGAGTAAAAACCATCTCGTTCCTCCTAGTCTGAGCCAGCCAGGTCTCGGTTCAGCTGGACTTCGGCCATATTGGGGGTCCATGAGGGCCTTACGCTATACGCAATGCGCCGTACGCCGCTCAAGTACTGGTTTTGGGTTCTGATCGGGCTCCAAACTACCCTTGCTTCGGAGATCGTCAAAGCCCGGAGCATCTCCTGCGGCAGCGATGGCTTGAGGAGGATCGTTCCCTTACGCGTTCCGCCTTCATCTTTGTGATGATGAGGTGAGGTATAATGGGAAAAGATAATTCCAAGGAAGTAATAAACTTACATCTTTTTTCTTAAAGATCACTGGTTCCAAAGTCCCTCTGACAGCATACTAGGAACAAGAATTCCACTAAGAAGGAAATTTCATTTCTTAATGGTTCAAATAAATTTACAAGCAGTCTTTGTTCAAATCATCGTTATAGTACCAAGTCACGTTTTAAATGGCAACACTTGAGGACAGCCCGTTCCATAACATTCACATTTTTAAATCGGTTACATTGCCATGTCAAACATACATTGCTGGTTTTGTATTATAAGTTTATGAATCAATCAGAAGTGAGACAGCAATGGATATCGATTAATGAGTGTCTGTCGAGGGCTCATTATATTTGAGTAAAGGATTCTAGATACTCAGAAACCGTATGAATTTCTAAAATTAATTGGTGGCAATTGTTAACGCGCAAGTAAATTTGTATTCTATTTCTAGATGGTTATGAAACATTTTCGTTGAAATTGAATTTGTGTTTCTTAGTAAAATGGAATACTAGTATAATCTGAATTTAATGGGATATTTTTATATTATTCGGAAAAATATTTTTTGTTCATTGTTACAAATGATGCCTACGGCAGCCAATTAAGTATCTACTTACTTTTTCACACCACAGAATCTTTCTTGAAAATCGTTTTTTCGTACCTAATTGGCTACTTCACCGATCGACGTACAATTATATAATACCTGGGTTTGATGGGAACTGTCCCAAGAAATATCTATTTTCTCGAATACACTACTGACATACGGCGAAGGAGGCATCATCAAATGACTTCACCTGCCCAGGGTGGGGCGGGAGTGAGAGTCAGACTCTTACTGCCTAAATAGCCACCCGTTCCTTCTAATGCTCTAGACCGAGGCTGCGGTGCCTTAATGCGCTTGTCCCGCAACCCTGGCGAAACATCAGCCTTATAGGGACCCCGTCCGTGGTGGTCTATTGGCTGTCAGAAGTAAACCTGGATTTATAATTTCTAATGTTACCGGTGATTTAAGCTCATGCTTTGTCTTTGCTCAGCTGTAAGTACTTAAGCTTAGGTTGATGACGATGAAGATAATGATGAGGTATACAAGGGAATTATAAAAGTCACGTTGTGATAATTTAAATAAACAATTAGTTTGGATTTGGGATAAAAAAACACGTGTCCTTTTTTACGGCAACCTGCCAGTAACCATTAGGTAAGTTAAAAAAAAAGAAAGTAAATAACGAATCCTCAAACTTTTGATAAATCTTCAAACGTCCAACGGTTTCGAACTTTCGAATCGAATTACGAAAACAATTTGAATGTTACGAGTAAATAAATTTGTTTACTTTGACTTTTTTAACTGGCAACACAGTTTTATAAAGCGGATCACGTTGCGTACTTAGAATATTGGAGCCGTGTTTTCTTAAATTATATAAATTTGAATTACTTCTTCGGCAATATGAAGAGTTCAATGAACTTTGACTGTAAGAGATTGAGTTCAGTAAAGTTTTATTGAGATTTTCTGGTGTTTTGAAAAGTGATTATACATTTTTGAGTTTTGATCTTTCGGACCTATTTATAATTATAGGGTTAGTAGTAGGTGCTCCGCACGCTTGTGAAAATAATTATGGTATACAACAATTATAATAAAATAATGACTTAATGTATTTTAGCAGGTAATTAGGTTAAAAACCTTCTAGCCTGCGATCACACAAGCACAATAAAATTGTACATGCCATGGCTTTTTTACATTAAACTGCAAAGTATAAAATGTGAAATTACAGAAGCGATTTGTGAAACTTTGTAGGTACGAGCTCATATGATAACAAGGTCTAAAAACTTGATTAAGTACATTTTCGTAAGTTTATAAAAGACAGAGAGAGGAACAATTTTTAGTTTCCATAAAAACCTTATGTCAGTTGTAACTGCTTTCTGACGACCCAGCTTTACTGTCGAACGGACTGACAGACTATTATTTTAATTTGTTACGTTACGTTTCAAAAGTACCTATTCATTGTTTAGTTCGAATAAATGATTTTCACTTTGAATTCACGGTTGGCGCGGTGGCTGGGCAACTGGCTGCCGTGCAACGTGTCGCGGGTTCGTTTCGTATCTCAAATTGTTGTTCCGGGTCTGGGTGTGATGTGTATGTGAATTTGTATGCTTGTAAACGCACCCACGACACTTGAGAAAATCCTAGTGTGGGGCAAAGTATTTTTTTAATCTTTAATTTTGACTTTGCCTTTGACTATGACTTTCTTATAAAATATTTCGATAAAGTACTAAACTATTATTAAATAAGTTTTTGAAACCACAACTGATTTGATATTGTAGAATGTGATGCATTTATCACGCCGCCGTAGTGCGACCGGACCGGCTCTTACAAATAATGTCATCAAATTTTAATGTACAGACTAATTATATATTAATTTACTGTTTACCAATTCCTGGCTGATGCCAAACTAATTTCATATTCAAACTGCAAACTGAATTCAACACTATACCTCTATCATAAAGTACAATATACTACGATGCTGAAAACCGCGTTAGTTTCATAGATTTATGCGTCGCATAGTTAGAACTGATGAGGTTGTTACAAACTTCAGACGACCGTATTGATTTTTCTTCGAATAGTTTTTAGAGGACGTCCATAATCTCAAGTTATTGGTAAGTATATGATGTTTCTTCAAATATTTACGTAGTTTCATCAGTCAAAAGTAATGGTTTTCGTCCGTTTTCGGCAAACGGGCGGATGACTTGATGATAAGCGCCGCCCATGGGCACTGGTAGTACCAAAGGAGTTACCACAAGTTCGTTGCCGGCCTCTTGTAGGTTATTAAGGATTTAAGAACAAGGGATTGGAGGCTGCTGGATGGAGAGAGGGGAAAAAATTGGACCTCTGGTAACCTCACTCACACGGTGAAACACGACGCTGTGGTTGTTTCACCTCTGTTTTCTTTGAGACCGTGGTATCATTCCAGTCGAGCCGGGATCACTTGTGCCGAAGCATGGCTCGCCCACACAAATACGTATTATCCCGACCTGGGTGCAGCGAGAGGGAACGTCAGACTCTTACTGACTAAAAACCACCCCAATCCTTCTCCTACTCCAGGCTGAAGCCGCGGTATATCATCAGAAACGAAAGTTTGTCATGTTGCTAAATATAATACATGCTACTCACTACGTGGTTAATTACCCGGTCCTTTTTTGTGAGGCAAAAATCATCGAAAGATTTCTCCCGCTCAGGGTGGGGCAGGACTGAGTGGTAGACTTTTACTAACTAAAAACCCGCGTATAGGGCCCCGTCTGTGGTGATCTAATGGGACTTTGACGCGCGCACGGAACGCTACGCGCCGTATGCCTGGGTCTGTCTCTGTACGGGTGGCGAGCTACCCTTACTCGTCGCCCGCAGACCCGCGCTTACGCTGGCCGGAGATCGTCTCTAGTAATTACCAGGCCCGGAGCAGTAGTTGGCAGAATAAAATCGCATCTAAGGAATAGTACGTAATATAATATATTTTGCTGTTTCTGAGTATTAAGGCGGTTACTTTCATCCTTTGTTTTTAGAGGGGAAATTCAAATTATTTCTCTCTCTCTTTGTGGAGTCAGACTCTTACTGGCTAAAGATCACCCCGTTTCTACTTGTTCACTATTCGTAAAGATTCTAAATTCAAATATTCCCGCCTATGACGTATCATGGGTGGTATCGGGCGGTTAGCCAATCGCAAGGCGCTATTCGCGCATACGCCGAACCAATGGCTGATCGCGGGATTCGAGTCGCAACGGAACCGCACAACGCGCTGTGTAAGAAAAAACCTTCTAATCCGAAAAACTTTCAAAAACTGACCAAATCTTCCATATTCTGGTGTACTTAGACTGTTCCTATTACGGGATCCCGCGGGAGTGTGTGGAACTAGCGATATTTCTCGTATTTTCATCGAAATACTGTGTGGTGCAAACGACGCCGGCCGGCAACCACGCGGTGGGCTCCATCCGCCTACCCTGGAAGTCAGAGGATTCGTTGGCGTGGATAACCAAGGTAAGGCGTACATACTTGCATTGGTCTTCCAGTTCAGAACCACCCACTTTTCTTTCATCGACGGGAATTTTCTATCTACTTTATTCGTTCCCGACCCAGAGTGACGTCAAGGGCCCCCTCGGCAGGGCCGTTTCGTCACATCTTTTTGGTGCCGAAACCCGGGACTCGCCCTTTGACTTCCCTCGAGGTTGTATTCTACCGTACCTAAATAATAACGCTGGTATTTTTCGTACATATCAAAATTCGTATTTCAAACTTATTCTATCGTAGTCGTATACCTAACAGTATTTATTTCAATGTGAATTAACAGTTTTGCCGTAACATCCAATCATATTTTCCAAGAAATTGATAATCATTACATGACTTGCAATTTCTGGTTGGGGGTAGGTTGAGTTTCGTAAAGGTGTTCATCCATTTTGTATTTGTTGCGTTGAACTTAGTAAAAATTATTTCCATTCCACTCATTCAATCACTCAAGTAAGTACCGAATCATAGATAACGTTCCTTCTAGATTCATTCGTCGGTCACCAGAAACTTATATTCACTCGTTCGGTCAGTTATACGTTCGGTTCTTTTCACTCACTCACTTATTCACTCGCGGTTCACTTCATTCGTATCTTGTCAAAACAAATAGTTTTTTATGTTTAACTTGTTTACATAATTCGTATACGGTGAATTATAGTTACTTCAGATCATTATATAGGCAATTCTATCAAAGTATCGGTGTTTATATAATAAACTAATCGGCTGCAGTAACTTACATTCAATCTAAATCATAAAAAACGTAAACAACTGCTCAGTTCTTTGAATAGTTGACTCACGTAAACAGGTTATTCCATATTATTCGTTATCAGTTTCATATTATTAAATAAATCCGCAAACATTCCATTTAACTTTCGCGACTTGTTTTTTATCATTTCTAATTACACCACACAATGTCTTTCGTTCCAAAACGTACAGTTCGTAAATTAAGTAGATCTAAATCAAAACATTTTGAAGTAGAATCCTATACTAGTCAACACTTACCCGTATTACGTAGAAAACGTACCATTGCATTAAATCGTTTATTAAAAGCGCTTGAAGTAGGTAACTTAGCGCGCAGTGATGATGCTCATACTGATCTTTTCCTGTCATACTGTGAACAACTTGATAAATGGACATCGGAGTTTGAACATGCGCACCATCATCATCTCCCACCTGGTCTGATGATTCTAAAACTCCGATAATAGACCATATTATCGGAGTTTTAGAATCATCAGACCAGGTGGGAGATGATGATGATGAGACTCAAACTCGTTTTGACGATATATATTTCCAAATTATGTCAATTCGTCGTCAGTTAAATAAATCGATTTTAAATTCTTCTGAGATCTCACATCAAGGTAACGCTTCGTCAATCGTCGTTAGTGCGTGTTAGGCTTCCAAAGATACAATTACCTGCTTTCTCGGGCAACATTAAACATTGGCCGGAATTTATTGATACGTTTAATGCGCTCATTCATGATAGTCCGTCTCTCCGAGATGTTGAGAAATTTCATTACCTAGTGTCGTCCTTGAGTGGCGATCCTTTATCGCTTATTCGAACATTTCCTATTACGGGCGATCATTATTCGGACGCATATGCGGCGCTGGTCGCGCGTTATCAAGATAAACGTGATCTTGCATACACCTGTTGGCGAGATGTTTTAAACGTTAACTTCAAACTTCAAAGTGCTACCGATTTTCGTGCAACATTAGACAGCATCGATGAAAACTTAAGTATTCTGAAAAGATTGAAACTTCCTATTCAGCACTGGGATTTCACTCTAGTTTATCATCTTTTATCTAAGCTGGATTCTAAAATTCGCCGTGAATTTGAAGAGAAGTGTGGTCATACTGAGTTCCATACTTTCACTGAACTAAAACAATTTCTCCATTCGAAGTGTGAGGCACTCATACGTGATAATCATTTTTCTGCCGCAAGCAAAAGCCCGCAAGCTTTTACAAATATATCTGCTAAACGTCCTAGTTCCTCGCATACACTTTTGGCTGATAGTTCTGTAACTTCTAATAAAATTAATTTCCCTTCAAATAAACAAACTAATCCTGAATCTAGCAATCAAAATAACTCTCAGAATAATAAGTCTTTCAAGTGTTCATTTTGCTCAAGCAATCATTCTATCACAAAATGCAAAACGTTTCTAGATAAAACTGCAGAAGAGCGTATGTCGGTGGCTGTTGAGAAGAAGTGGTGTTTTAACTGCCTTAAATCTTCACATCAAATTAAGGACTGTAAATCTGTTTTTCGTTGTATGAAGTGTAAGCATAAGCATCATACGTTGCTTCATACTGATCGTGGTGTTGCTAACAATATTCAGTCTGGTGGTACTGAGTCAGACTCAGTAGCGCTCCTAGCTAAGGATTCTAATTCAACTTTAGTTTCTAAATCTTCTTCTAATTCTACCGTGCTGCTTGCTACAGCAATAGTTCAAATTCAAGATTCGAACGGACAGCTTCACTCTTTCCGTGCACTGTTCGATACGGGCAGTCAGAATAATTTTATTACTAAGAACGCTGCACAATGTTTAAATCTTAAGCCAACTTCATGCGAAACAAATATCAACGGTTTAGGTGGCATTGCTGCTAGCATTATCGGCTTAGTAAATTGTTCGATTGCATCTAAAAATCAACGTTTGTTTAACGTGGACCTCCATGTTATTTCAAACATATGCGGTGATCAACCAATCGCAAGACTCAATACCGTGGGTTGGTCACATATTCACTCGCTACCGTTAGCAGATCCTGGCTTCGATGTTCCAGGACCTATCGACATTCTGTTGGGCGCAGATGTATTCGCTGATTCACTTTTAAACCAACGCATTAAGGGTGCTGTAAATCAACCTGTTGCTTTCAATTCCGTTTTCGGTTGGCTTTTATTAGGTCGAACGTCTCTTGTGACCTCGTCACTACTTCAATTTTCATCCAGACCGGATAACGAGCTGTGCACTCTTGTCCAGCGGTTCTGGGAGATTGACAGCATTCCCAAGGCTTCGTCTCTTACACCTGACGAAATAGCATGCGAGTAGATTTATTCTTCTGAATACGGCCGTGACTCTTCGGGTAGGTATATCGTCCGACTTCCGTTCAAGGATAGCTCGGAACCTATATTCGAGGGCTCTCGCGATATAGCACTTCGCCGGTTTCACGCGATCGAGCGTCGTCTTTCACGCGATCCTGACTTATACCGACAGTACTCAGAGTTCATGGATGACTATATTAAGTCTGGTCACATGTCGTTAGTTGATTTGAAAGACCTTAACCTAGGTAAATATTACATACCGCATCATTGCATTTTAAAACCGGATAGCGCCACAACAAAATTACGCGTAGTCTTTGACGCGTCTGCCAAAGACGCTCAAGGAAAATGATCGATATAAATAAGTAGATCCCTTTGCAGATGTACTTCTTTAATCGCTAATTATAATATAAGTTTACAATAATTGAGTGTGTTTTCGTCGCGACTATTAGAATAAAACTTCTAAAGTCATCTGGCGACCGTGCAAAAAGAAGAATAACTGCAATCTTCGGATAAACTACAAAAACCAAAAGGAGTTTGGTGTCAGCGCAACGTGGCGGCGAACGCGAACGCCTAAAACAAACGACGACTACGACTATACATAATTATATTATTTGGAAAGAAGACAAGTCCACCTGCGAGCTGCTAGTAAGGATACCTAGCCACCATGGGAAGTGCTCGTTTTTCCTCCTCCTTTCTTTTCCAACTGTCCGCTATCGGGTGAAAGTAATGTAGTCAATTCATTTGATTTAATTTTCTAAAAATTCGTCGTCCGCCATTTGTATGTTTCTATATAAATTTAAATTTCATTTTAGTTCGTCATGATTAGAAAGGTTGGTCATTTTCAAGTATTTTTTTCTTATTAAAATTTTAATATATGGCCTAACTTGGGTACTTTCAAGTCGTTAATTTAAGCCTTAACTGTGATAGGCACTAGTACCTAGTTAAAACTAATATTTTGCTGCCTTGATACCCTGCCGCCCGTTCTTCCTACATTTATTTTTCATGCCACTCGGCTGAGCATTCTTATTTTCTGGTGTGTGTGACACGCGGCATGGGTTTGCCTACTTCTTGCATATTATGCACATGGGGGTTTCTTTGTTTTCACTGTAAATTTTAGCCGTCCTTATTTGCACCATTTTCTAGCTTGCTTTGCTTAGCTTTGCTTCATAAGATTTGCCGAACGTTTCCAGATTCGTATGCTTGGCGCGGCTGTGGGCATAAATATCCAGCCCGTTTTGCATTGCATGAGAGAAGTGCGCCTGTGCTGCATGTAGTCTCCATCTACGCCGCGCCAGGTTTGAGCACTACTGGGACGCCGTGCAGTCTGCAATAAGGCGGTGACTTTCCTGTGCTACACACTGCGACTGGAGTAAGGAACAATAATTGGGTTAGATGCACAATTTATTTACCTAGTTCATTATATTTCTTTGTTAATATTTGTTGTGAGTGATTAAATTTAAAGATGTCTACTTCTAAAAGTACTGAACTAAGTACATTGGTTAGGCAACGTGGAAATATAAGAGGTCGTTTGACGACGCAAACACAATACATAAACACTCTCAAGTTAGTGGATTTCTCTAGTTTATCAAATGCACAAGTTATTGAAATTAAATTACATTTAAAAAAGTGTGAAACCTTATATAAAGATTTTGAGACCTTTCAAGACAAAATAGAATTACTTTGTGATGAATCTGAAATACAAGAACAGATAAATACTAGATCTACAATAGAGAATCAGTTCATTACAGCAATTTCAACCTTACAAGATATTTTAGAAAAGTTAAATCCGGTTAATGTCAAATCACAATTACCCTCACAATCTAATGAAAGTTCAGGTCGAACAGATGATCGATATAAATAAGTAGATCCCTTTGCAGATGTACTTCTTTAATCGCTAATTATAATATAAGTTTACAATAATTGAGTGTGTTTTCGTCGCGACTATTAGAATGGCAGTGGCCGGAAGGCGCGCAGCTCGAACCTCTCGCTCGCGCTACGGATGCGTTCCATACACGACGAAGAATGATGCGTTCCGGCGTAGACATCCTCCGGCCCTTGAAAGTTTAACTTTCAACTTCTTGTGGTAGCCGAACGACATTGTGGATCGCTCGGCGAATAGTGCCTCTGGCGGTGTAAATGTCAACCACTCGACACACGTTGTCTGGTCCCTGGTGCAGACGTGAAATGCGGCCAAGGCGCCAGCGTTGCGGTGGTGAAAAATCTTCTTTAATTACTACCATATCCCCGACCTTAGGATTGGCTTGAGGAGTCGTCCATTTAGTTCTCAATTGCAATTCCGCCAAGAATTCCTTTCGCCATCGCTCCCAGAATTCATCACGAATTTTTGTTATTGCGTGGTATTTCGGTCTGCCGTCGTCTGCTGGATGCGAGGGCAATGACACCAGAGGCCGTCCAATGAGGAAGTGCCCTGGGGTGAGGGGAGTTAGGTCAAAAGGATCGGACGAGATAGGAGAAAGAGGACGGGAGTTTAAGATAGCTTCGATTTGTGAAAATAGCGTAGTCAATTCTTCAAAAGTAAATGATTGATTACCAACAATCCTAACTAAATGATATTTTGCTGCCTTAACACCCGCCTCCCATATACCTCCGAAATGAGGAGAATAAGCTGGACTAAAAACGAAATCTATACCTTCAGAGGTAGCAAAATCTGTGACAGACTCACGACTGGAGCGCAAAATTTTACCAAGTTCATTATTTGCTCCTATAAAATTGGTACCGTTATCGCAATATAAAACTTTAGGTTTACCTCGACGCGCGATGAAACGACGCAAACACAATATAAAGGCATCTGTAGTGAGATCGCTCACTACCTCCAAGTGGACAGCTCTAGTGTTCAAGCACACAAATAAACAAAGGTAACATTTTGTTTTACGATTACCTCTCCCCCTTTTACTTGATATAAGAAAAGGGCCTGCAAAGTCAGTGCCACTTGAATAGAAGGGGAAGGTTGCTTCTGTCCTTACTGCGGGTAAATTTCCCATAATAGGTTGAATAGTCTTACCGCGATAGCGAGCACATATTACACAAGATTTTGCGACCTTGCGCGCCAACTGCCTACCTCCGATAGGCCAATAAGAGTCACGTATCGAGGACAGCAGCAGCTGAGGACCTGCGTGAAATAGCCGGCGATGTTCATGTTGCAATAACAAGGATGTAAAGGTATGCCTGCCATCTAAAATAACAGGATGTTTCTTATTATATTCATAGGAGGAGTTCTCCAATCGACCGCCTACTCTCAACAAGCCTTCTGTATCAATAAATGGATTTAACTGTAATAACTTCGATTTTTTATTTAAATGTTGACCAGAAGATAGTGCCTTTATTTCAGTTGTAAAACATTCACCTTGACTAAATTTAATAAGTAGATTTAAAGCCTTGTTTATTTCTACTGTTTGCAACGTACCAGTGCATTTGTTATGTTTATTATGTATATTGCTTATAAATCTTAAAACGTACGCAAAAATTCTCTTCAGTCTGTTAAAATTTGAAAAATCTTTAAAGTTTATGAAATGATTTTCAGTCCGAAAATTGCAGGTTCGAGTCCTGTCACGGTCGCCAGATGATCGATATAAATAAGTAAATCCCTTTGCAGATGTACTTCTTTAATCGCTAATTATAATATAAGTTTTACAATAATTGAGTGTGTTTTCGTCGCGACTATTAGAATGGCAGTGGCCGGAAGGCGCGCAGCTCGAACCTCTCGCTCGCGCTACGGATGCGTTCCATACACGACGAAGAATGATGCGTTCCGGCGTAGACAGAAAATCTTTAAATGACACATTGCTAACGGGACCTAAACTTCAAACCAATATCGTTGCCGTTCTTCTCCACTTTCGTTTACACGCTGTTGTCTTTATGTCTGACATTCGTCAGATGTACAGACAAGTTCTTATCGCTGATGATCAACGCGATTATCAGAGAATTCTCTGGAGAACCGGACCGGAACAGTGCTTGCAGGAATTTAAACTGAACACTGTAACGTATGGTGTCTCATCCGCACCGTATTTGGCTTGCAGGACTATTCAGCAGTTGGCTGAGGATGAAGGAACTAACTTTCCTCTAGCTCAACAAATCCTTAGGTCGGATATTTATGTGGATGACGTCGTCACTGGATTTGCAACCCTAGATTTAGTTCTAGAGGCCAAATCACAGATAATAAATCTATTTAAACGTGGTCATTTTCAATTAAGGAAATGGGCCAGTAACGAACCTCAATTGTTGTCAGATCTTCCCCCAGAAGAATGCCTTCTGGATCCTAAATCGTTTTCTGATGAGCAACCTTCAACTATCAAAGTGCTTGGGCTCAAGTGGGACCCAGCATCTGATGCGTTTTTGTTTGATGTCAGGTCATCTAATCGTTCGTGTACCAAGCGAAATATCTTAAGCGAGATTGCAAGGGTTTTTGATCCGTTGGGATTTCTGTCCCCTTTAACCATTAAAGCCAAGGTTTTACTCCAAAAGCTTTGGTTACTCGGTGTTTCTTGGGATGAGAGTCCTCCCGAGGACATAGCTTGTGTTTGGAAAGCCTTTTGTGATCAGTTATCGATCATTCAAAACTTGAAAGTGCCGCGCTGTCTCACTGCTCGACGCGTGCAAGCGTATGAACTTCACGGATTCTGTGATAGTTCCGAGCTAGCCTATGGAGCAGTCCTTTATATGCGCATCCTGTTTACTGACGACACTATACAAGTGCTGCCGTTATGTGCTAAAGCTCGGGTTGCACCCATTAAGAAGCTTTCGCTGCCACGCTTAGAGTTGTGTGCGGCTGTGGTTCTCGCGGATCTTGTTAAATTCGTTCTTGACACGTACAATAATAAAATGTCTATTAATTCTACCCATTTGTGGTCTGATTCGACTGTCGTATTATCTTGGCTTCGTTCGCATTCTTCTCGTTGGAACACGTTTGTTGCCAATCGGGTTAGCGCCATTCAGGATGTTACCTGTGGAATCGTGGCATCACGTCGCATCCGCAGACAATCCGGCTGATGTATGTTCACGTGGACAGCTACCACATGATCTACTTCAGAATACGTTGTGGTGGTCAGGACCGTCTTGGTTATCACAAACTTTCAACCATTGGCCAAACAATTCGAAATTTCCTATTCTTAACGACGCGGAAGAGTCTGAAGTGCGTATCGAGGAACGTCGATCTGTCGTGTTAGTCACTGAACCCGTATTAAGTAATCCTCAAACTCCTATCGATTATCTTTTAAAACGTTATTCGTCACTTGATAAAATTATTCGTATAATATCGTACATGCGACGGTTCCTTCTGAACCCGAACAACCGTAACGTAGGTGAATTCACCACTGAAATCGAAAATTATAAATCATTACTTTCTATCGTTAAATTCGTACAATCAACGTCATTCGCTGATGAAATTCAACAACTTCAATCTAATCAACCGTTACCGAAACCGTTGCGCAAACTTAATCCGTTCCTGGACGAGGAGGGTATCCTCAGGGTGGGCGGTCGAATATCTCGTGCAGGTATCGAATACGATCAAAGGCATCCAGCTTTGTTGCCCTGCGATCATCCTTTCACGTTTAAGCTCATTGAGTCCATTCATCGTCGTCATTGTCATACTGGATACAATACGACTCATTATCTAATTTTGCAACGTTTTTGGGTTTTATCAGCGAAACGCGCGATTCGTAAATGTTTGTCCAAGTGCATCCGCTGCTACAAGACGAATCCTAAACCATTACAACCGTACATGGCGGATCTCCCATCGTATCGGGTTAACCAAGTCAAGCCGTTCTCGGTGGTCGGTGTTGACTTTGGCGGACCATTTCGCATAAAATTAGGAACTCACCGTGGAGCCAAGATGGACAAAGCGTACCTTTGTCTATTCGTCTGTTTATCAACAAAGGCGGTTCATCTTGAGGTTGTTTCGTCTCTTTCTACCGAAGCCTTTTTGGCAGCGTTACGCAGATTCGTAGGTCGTCGCGGTCGTTGTAGCGTGATCCATGCGGATTGTGGCACAAACTTCATCGGTGCTCGCAATTATCTAGCTTCACTAGAGCCGGCATCGCAAGCTCTTAATATCAAATTTGATTTCAATCCTCCCTCCGCACCTCATTTTGGGGGCGTATGGGAGATACAAATAAAGGCAGCAAAATCACATCTTTATCGGATCGTGGGCAATCAAGTGTTAACTTTCGAAGAACTTAGCACGTTGTTTATTCAAATCGAAGCTGTGTTGAATTCTCGACCTTTATATCCATTAAGCGCGGATCCTAACGATTTAAACGTATTAACGCCAGGTCACTTCTTGACTTTGGAACCGTTAACTGCAGTGCCAGACGCAGACCTTTCTAATACTAAACTCTATCGACTTAACCGCTGGCAGCTCATCCAATCGTTTCTTCAAAACTTTTGGCTTCGCTGGAAGAACGAATATTTACATTCGTTGACGCAACGCGCAAAATGGACGAAAACGTCAAAACCTTTATCGATTAATTCTATCGTCATCATCAAAGATGATAATCGTACTCCGTTGCTGTGGTCTCTGGGAAGAGTAACCGAATTACATCCAGGCCCGGACGGCATCGTCCGCATAGCTACTATCAAAACGCAAAACAACTTTATCAAGCGTCCCCTTGTAAAGTTATGTCCGCTTCCCATAGAACCTGCTACTGATTAAGCTTAACCTTAACCCTAATCTATTAGTTTAAGTACCTAACATTTAGCGATTATGCGTAGTTTATCTCATATTTTTATTTATATTCTACTTATCCGGAAAATACCAGCTGTATTTTGGTGGGCGGTATGTTCACTATTCGTAAAGATTCTAAATTCAAATATTCCCGCCTATGACGTATCATGGGTGGTATCGGGCGGTTAGCCAATCGCAAGGCGCTATTCGCGCATACGCCGAACCAATGGCTGATCGCGGGATTCGAGTCGCAACGGAACCGCACAACGCGCTGTGTAAGAAAAAACCTTCTAATCCGAAAAACTCTCAAAAACTGACCAAATCTTCCATATTCTGGTGTACTTAGACTGTTCCTATTACGGGATCCCGCGGGAGTGTGTGGAACTAGCGATATTTCTCGTATTTTCATCGAAATACTGTGTGGTGCAAACGACGCCGGCCGGCAACCACGCGGTGGGCTCCATCCGCCTACCCTGGAAGTCAGAGGATTCGTTGGCGTGGATAACCAAGGTAAGGCGTACATACTTGCATTGGTCTTCCAGTTCAGAACCACCCACTTTTCTTTCATCGACGGGAATTTTCTATCTACTTTATTCGTTCCCGACCCAGAGTGACGTCAAGGGCCCCCCTCGACAGGGCCGTTTCGTCACACTACTCTTGCATCAGGCCGAAGCCGCGATATCACCACAACCCCGGCTGAATTATGCTTCTTATTCACAATTACTTTTAGTAAAAGTTATATTTTATGTTCGGAGTGTGATATTGCTTTTACTGGTTACCCTATATTGATCTTTCAATATTATTTATCCATCTAATCAGTTTTAAGTTGAAGAAAGTTCTGAAAGTAGCATAAATCATTGGAAACTAGCACTATCCCCACGCGATTTAGATCGTATCGATCAGCATAGTGTGATGTATTGTAGCCTTTATAGCTTATCTCAAATGGACTAGTCAACAGAAAAGTAATTGTTTAATTCGCACTAGTATTTTTTTATGTAATAGGTTGGCAAACGAGCAGACGGATTACCTCATGGTAAGCAATCAGCGCCGCCCATGGACACCCGCAACGGAGGAGTTAGGAGTGCGTTGCCGACCTTTTAGGTATTAGGGTTTTCGAGATTTAGGGATTGGGGAGGGATCGGGGGAGGGAAAGGATTGGGCTTCCAGTAACCTCACTCACACGGTGAAACACAACGCTGTGGTTGTTTCACGCCGGTTTTCTGTGAGGCCGTGGTATCGCTCCGGTCGAGCCGACCCATTCGTGGCGAAGCATGCCTCCCCACACTTAAAGTAGTACCTCCTTAGATACGTGCTTATAAACAAACAAATTAATATAGTCTTCAACTTAATTATATTATCAATTAATCATATACATTTTAGTGCATAGTAAACACACCACAAATATTCAAATTAAATAATCATAATTAGTAATTATCTAAGTATTTTTTAAAACCTGTTTGGTACTACATCATTTGTGGTACTTATGTTGGTAGATACTGGTTTTTGTGCTCTTTCTATGAAGTGAACATTGACTGCCTTACTCAGAACCATTTAATTTCTTCTCGACATTATTTGAACGATGTTAATTCAAGTATTATAATACTAATATTTAACCAATAAGCAATTGTTTACATTTCATAAAGTTCAATTATAATCGTGTAGTCAATATCGTGAAAAAATTACTGGCAAAACTGACAGACAAACTGTTAGAAAAAGCCTTGTTTAAATGTCTTCAGATTTTAATAATAAGAAACTTTCTTACCTACCTAGCTACTGCATATTTTGAAAGTTATTCCTGGAGTTACCGTAGCAGGAATAGCAATAATACTGAGAGATACTTATATCGAATGGTGAGAACCGAAGGGTTTTTATGTTATTTGTATACATTGCGTGGCATTTTTAGCGTCAAATAGATTTAGAAAAAATGTTTAGAAACTTTTGTAACACTTCCCTGTATCACCTTACGGTTGACTGTACGAGAATGCCTTTCAGCATTAATTTGCTATTTATTCAAAGTCTTTATTGCTTCATGTGTATAACACCTTGTTACCCACAAGGTGTTATACATAATACATATTATGGTTAAATAGTATCAACATGACCCTGTAAGGGCGCAAATAACGCGCTAAATTTATTACATAAAGTGTTTAATAAATAAATACAATGAGGAAATTCATTTTATCGTAAAAGTAATAAATTAAAATGTGCTTATTTTTTACTATTTCAGTGTTCATCAAACCTCAAGAGATTGCCGGGGTTTGCTCACCTATTGTCTTTCAATTGTGTCTAGAATTACTACGATTAAGAAATAAAAGATAAAGGTAAAGTAATCAAAACAATTTATTATTAATTGAACGAATATACCCAATTGTAAAACCATATAGTTATTAAGGTATTATTCTACAAGACAAGATGTACGTAAAATAATATTGTAATATTATTAAAAGCGTTTTGCAATCGATCCCACGCGAGGTCCGCAGGGCATAATAACTTTGAATTTACATCGTGACCCGAGATAAATGAAGTATGTATTATTGTCAATTTACATAATTTACAAAAGGTCACTCGCTTGCTAGGTCTGCAAAGATTGTTGGAAAATTACTTATTTCTCCTTTGAAAAAAACGTTCCTCATGAAGGGACTTTTTTCGCCCTGGCGGTGTTTGATAGGACGAGAGAGAGTGTCAGACTCTTGCTGTTGTTTTTATCCTAAAATCATGCGGAAGCGGGAAATTACCAAAAATCCCGCGAGATCGGGTCCCCGAAGTCCCAATTCCACCTGATCGAAGTCGCTGTGAAAAACTAGTATTTCATAATTGTAAAGGCATGCGTTCAAAATGTAAAATACTAAATATAAAATTTAATAGGAAAACTACCTGAAAACTTGTTACAAAAACCTTGTTTTAATGTCTTCAGGTGTAACTAACGAGGAAGGTAAACATTCAGCTGAAAAGGTTGTGTTGGTTTATAATATTATTGCGACTGAATTACTTTGAGGACTTCCTAAGTAAATAGTAAACTCACTTTTCGACCCGAGTTTTACTCTCACAGTGTGTAACGCTGGTTATTGCTAAAAGGGTAACCCCTGCTTACATTTATATTATATTGACAAATATATTAACGTACATATATTGTTGTATCATCTCTCATGGTCATACTTATCATTATCATACTAGAACTAGAGTCAATATCAGTGTCACCCTTTTACTATTTGTAAGGTGGCCGAGAGAGCATCGGCCATTGACAATGTTACTCTGCTCGACTGTGTACTATGATATTAAAGTCAAGCATCCAAGATCCAAGTCTTTTATTCGTATTACATGGTGTCAGAAGTAAAAGTAGTAGGTAAGACTTCGTCCGAAAACCTTAATCATTATACACATACACATAAATTTTCTTCTTAAGTCATCCTGTCTGTTAAAAAAAGAGGTGGAGAGGTTTGAGAATGGTCGACAAATTGCTTTTTTTTATATAAATCGGCAAACGAGCGGACGATTTAGCTGATGGTAAGCAATCAGCGCCACCCATGGACACCCGCAACGGAGGAGTTACGAGTGCGTTGCCGACCTTTTAGGGATTAGAGTTTTGGAGATTAAGGAATTGAGGGAGAGGAAAGATTGGGCCTCCGGTAACCGCACTCACACGGCGAAACACAACGCTGTGGTTGTTTCACGCCGGTTTTCTGTGAGGCAGTGGTATCACTCCGGTCGAGCCGACCCATTCGTGCCGAAGCTTGGCTCTCCCACCCTGGGTGAGGTGAGAGTGAATGTCAGACTTTTACTGACAAAAAACCACTCCGTCCTGTCTCCTAAAGCTTAGGGTAAGGGTGGCAGTATATGATTGCGGTTTCACCCGCAACCCCGACTTACGGTGGCAAGGCTCGATGGGACTGACATATAAAAGTTCCTATACAAAATAAGAAAGAAAAGTTTCATTTTTGTGCAATCTATGATCCATTTGGTCCTAGTAATGTGGAAATATGACTATTATAAAAAGGATTTAAAGTTCTTCAAATAAATGAATTTACTAACATTTAAATTAGTTGGCGAGACTTTATATTACATATTAATCCCAGTACAAATTTCAAATATATATAAAGCAAAGAAAAATATATAAGAATAAGAGTATCCAGCTAAGCTTCATTTAACTGACAACAGAAAATTCTCTTTGAAAAATTACACTTAACCCGACTCAGATGACAAATGAGATTGTACTGTATTGTAGATTAAATTTATATAAGTGTATGCTTATGTATGTATACGTACGTTAAGGTACAGAATTGAATGCAACGCGCTCCTTTGCCAAATTATATTAGACTTGATTTACATAACGTCTGGGATAGCGCAATACCGAGTATTTCTTTGGATTTTTTCGCGTTTCATGCTCTTTTGGAGATATACTTACTCTTCTTCGCGTATAGTACACCCCTTTTTTGTGAGGGGAAAATCATCAAATGTCTTCTCCTGCCCAAGGTAAAGCGAGAGAGAGTGTCAGACTCTTACTGTCTAAAAAGTCCTCCGTTACTTCTCCTGCTCAGGGAGAACATCCGCCCTATAGGGCCCCGTCTGAGGTGGTCTATTGGTGGTCTATAACTGTCAATCTATCAAAGAAGCTCTCAGGGATTGAGGATTTCCCCAACGATAAATTAACAAGTAATATTATATTTTACCTACGTAGATCAGACTCGTAACTCTTCGTTCTTCATTCCTGTTTAATTAGCTTCAACAATACGTAAATAGGAGTGTTATTCATTTAAATTACCAGGTCTCAATGTAGAGGGAAGTTGAGATAATTTTTTTTATTGTATTTTTTTCATAATGATAAAACTATTTAATGACTATCTGTGCCCCACAGTTTCACTCGCTTAGTTTATAGCCTACGTTCACAGTGCATAGTATAGCGTCCTATCAGTGAAAGATTTTTTCAATGTGAGGCAATTTTTTCGACTAGTCTCAAACAAACAAACAATCAAATATTTTCTCTCTATAATATTAAGTAAGATTTATAGTTGATATAATTTATTATTGGCGAAGTAAACAACTCAATTTTATAAACCACAGCAGGTATCTAATGTTAGCAAAACAACGCTTCCCGCGCTGTCGTACATTTCCATCATACGACCGAATTCTGAGCATAATATAACGAATGTGTTCTAAAACTTTAAGTACCTACGTACCACTTTACTCTCGGCTCCAATTCAATAAAGTGAGCTACAAACCATTGTTTGTTTGTGAATTCGTTTTAAGTTTAAATAAAATGTGTTTTGTTTTCGATTAGTTTATTTTTCGTCTGAAAATAAATCGTTTCAATAGTTTGTTATAGAACTTTTTGTAGAAACACATAACGTCTTTATATTTCTTCTATTGTCTATGGTCGCTAGATCAGCTAATACGGTAGTTACCAACCAAATGTCAAAAACGATACTTTTCTATGAAATTCGTATAAAACACTGAGTTAGTCGTCAGCATAGCTTACTTATTTCTTAAAAATTAGCTAAGACATATCTAAAATGTAGTGTATCTATATATCGATGAATAAAATTATAGTTATTTTTCAATATTTAATTGTATTGAAACGTCGATTACATTTTTTTTTGACCTAGCTAACTAGCTAATTGAGCAGAGATGTTGCAAGGTCGGTCATGAAAGGGGGAATGGGGATGGAATTACCATAATCCTCACGCTCGGCAGGCGGCTCGAGGATCGCAGTTAGGTCACCGATATACGGATGGAATGGTGCTACACACTTCTCGGTATCAGATCGCAGATTAAGAACATACCCGAGTGACGGTTAAGGGGGATGCCTATGTTCAGCAATGGACGTCTTTCGGCTGATGATGATCATGTTGCCTAGGTTTATAGGTACATCTGTTGTTTTGGCATACTAATACGTGTTCATTATTTATTTGGTATCGCTTCGGTTTTTGAATCACTGCAGAGTTGTTAACTACAGCCGAGGTTGCGCGCAATATTATTGTAATTTTTAGTGATGAGGTTGAAAAGAACTTAGGTTCATTATTGACAAACAGTTTACCTGGATAATCAATAAATAAATCAATTTATGCTCGGTTGTTCTTTTGTAAATAAATATTTTAATAAATAATTTTCTATCTTCTTTTATATTTTTCACTAACGCTACTTTGCTTTTGTTTTTGTTTTATTTTTTACTGTATGTTTGTAGTACCTAATTTTTAAATACGTGTTTTATGGATTATGTGCCTGATACTTGAAAAATATAATTAAGTATATACTTTCTTTTCTTACATACGTATGTAGATGAAATACAGACGTCTCTGTTCCTCCAATTGGTGAACGTCTTGAAGAATTGAATCTATATTGCATCCATGGTTATTTCAATTCATATATTTTTAATTAACCTTCATACTTACTTAGTAATTAAGTAAACACTAAAAATATAAAATATAACAATATATAATAGATATTTAGTAATATCTCGATTTTCCTTACTTCTTGCACCGTTATCTCTGCATCGCCCAAAGGTTCGACTGGGAGAGAATGCCTGTGGCAATAAGTCCACCTTGTACACAGGTGTCTAAATTAATAAATATTTTCCGAAACCTACCTCCAACGTAAGATTAGATGAGAAAATTTGTAATTAAATTTGCATCAAGAGCATCACTAAATTAAACTAAATATTTAGTCCTGATATTTACGCGAGCTTTGAACTCTTATGTCCACCGGTCGAGGGGGATTTTTTCAA
Organism: Spodoptera exigua; assembly: GCA_902829305.4. Lineage (NCBI taxonomy): Eukaryota > Metazoa > Arthropoda > Insecta > Lepidoptera > Noctuidae > Spodoptera > Spodoptera exigua. Next base: position 12,592,234 of record LR824618.2, on the reverse strand, counting down.
ACGTCTTCTAACATTTACGATGAAATTATTCCAGACACAATTTCCTAAAACATTTTACGCGACAGCTTTTTCGCAAAGCGAGAGAACGATTCAATAAACATTTTGGAAATAAATTTTAATTGAAAAACTTAATTATAAAATCTTTTACCAGGTCTGTCCCAGACTGACAGACAATGAGTAAGGTTAACTGAGGCCCAATCCTCTACCAATCTTCAATCCTCAAATCCTCAAGAGGCCGGCAATGCACTAGTAGTAACTCCTTTATCGACCTAGGCCGTAAAAAATAAACGCTTAGTAAACCTTTTTATGTATTTAAAATAATGTCATAAAGCTTAACATTTATGGTCATGCAAAACGAAACGTGTTTAGAATATGTCAGCTTAATGAGTATGCACTTCACAAATATACAAATACATGTGTATATACAACATATATTATGTACATTGGAAGTTAAATAAAACCGTGGTGTGTTTTGCTTTAGGTATACCAAGCAAAACATTCCATATTAGGTACATGTAACTGTTACATAACTATAAATACAAGTTTATAACCCCACTTAAATACACAACAAATTAACTTAATTACAACAAGTAAGTAATTACAACTAATATCGTTTAGAAGTGGTTTAATATACATACATATTAAACTTTAAAACAATAATGTTTACGAGGTCGTCTGCATTATTTCAAGTAAATTGGGGGCTCTTAAACTTATATGTATGTCCTTGGTTGGTTTACAGGTAGTTGTTTGCGTAATTAAATACTTAGTCCTTTGATCTATCTTAAGTTATATAAGTTAATTGAAGGGTTTATTAATTAATCTTAGTGTGTAAGTAATTAACTCTTTCCTGTGGCTTCTACCGTCTCCTCTGTTGCCGTGTTGTGGAAATGTCAAATTGCCTTAACTTTGATTCGTATTGCTGACTTAGTATGTTTATAAGATGAAATGCTTCTCATGCATGAGGGTGTGGGTTCGAAACCTGGCAAGTACCAATGTCACTTTTTCCGAGTTATATGTACTTTCTATGATTATTTAGACACCATTGACAAACGGTGAAGGTAAACATTGTGAGGAAACCTGGACTTATAATTTCTAATTATAAGTTTGAAATAGCCAACCCGCATTGAGCAAGCGTGGTGATTAACGCTCTAACCTTCTCTGTATGAGAAGAGGCCTTTGCTCAGCAGTCGGCACTTATAGGCTGATGATGATGATCATGAAAATGAAATGTTTGTTTATCATTTTATGTATTTATTTTACTTGTTTAATGTTCCATATGACCTATATGAGTATATTATCACCCCATATATAATATATCGTTAGTCGAGTGATCTCAGTTTTAATTCCCGGTCCTAATTGGGGTTGTTTTGGTATTTTGAAAATATCTTAATAGTGCCACTATTAAGATATTTTCAAAATACCAAAACAACCCCAACACGATAGCGGTCAAAGGCCTGTCCATTATTGAATAATAATAAAAAAGTGTTTTGTTGTTTTATGTAAGACTTTTTACAAAACTGATGAAAAGTGGGTATACGTTGTGTATTAGGAATTGTATAAACACACACAATATTGCACCTCTTTTTATTTCGAGAGGTGAAAATCATCTAATGACTTCTCCCGCTTTACGTGATTTATATAGAATAGCCTAAAGTAAATATTCCATTATAGAATAGTGTAAAGTAAATATTCCATAAACTAATTATCATTTTTTTTATTTCTAAATAAAATTACTGAATGGCTCTTTCTTTCTCGTTCTTGCTCGTTCTTCTCCATTCAAAACTACAATTTGGAACGAGCACCTAGCTTCACTGACGAACAGACTACTATTTTATTTTGACGTTCAAAAGTATTTATTTATGGTTTAGTTGGAATAAATGATTTTGATTTGATTTGATTTGATTTCTCTGTCTCTTTGCAGTGCCGTTTTCATGTCGAGTCGGTTGATGGGACAGTTTTTGTTTTAATTTATTTTGCATTTCACTTCGAAATCCGTTAGGCAGAAAAATATCTTGGTAATGTTATAGTATATTTGTATACATCAATAAGAGACGTCATCGTCATTAAGAAAACGTATAGATTGCGAGACTACGAGTTGATACTGAGAGATTAAGTAATCTAAGTAAATTAAGTAATTTAATATTATTTTATAAGCTAGTAATAGCCCTCTTTGCAATGCCTGATAAAGGCAGTTAGGTTGTGCCTGTTATTTTAGTTATAGATACTTGTACCTACCTTAACATGCAAAAAAAAATTAATTTGAAATCATGAAACTTAGAGTTACTTTACACTAAGTTTTTTTTATGTGATGGAACGGCAAAATTAATTATTAATAGGTATAATATTAGTAACAAGTACCCTCTAGTATGTTTGCAATGCCTGGAAAAGGCTACTAAGTTTTTAAGTGCCACTAGCAATAAGACCTATGTATACACTTAGTTTGCAAATAAATAAATTTGAATTAAGTGTGCAGAGACTTACAACAACTGAGGAATGACGAGTGCGGTTTCGTGCTTGGAGTTTTGAATATTTAGATTTTGGGGAGCGATTGGGGTATCCGGATCTCCGGTAATCTAACTCATACGGTGAAAAACTATGTGGTACTAACACTTCATATTTACCTATACCTTTATCCTTAATTGCGTCCAAAACCACAAGTTAAATCAGTGTGGAACAGCTATAATTCTATATCTTACATGCAAGAATACAAGTAGGGCGGCTCAACTAGAGTGATACCTCGGCATCAAAGAAAACGGGCCAGAAATAAGGTTTGCTATGTATTTCGCCATATGGGTAAGGACAAGGACACCAGAGGCCCAATTCCTTCCCTCTTCCATTTCCAATTCCGAGAGTCGCACATCCTAAAAATTAAAAGGCCGTCAGCGCACTTATTACTGTCTACTTGTTTCCCGACATAATCCCATAAAAAAGACAAAGCCGTCCATTATATTTTATGAACGTAACCCCTTAGGTAAATATCGGTATATAAGATACAATAAAAAATAAATTGCATCTCGCGTGAATCCACGTCAAATTCAAGTCTAAAGGTTAATTAAGTAAAAAGTCATACAAAATTAATAAAAGGAAATAGTTCTAGATAGTGTAAATGATGACTAGGCAACGCTATAAACATCTAGTCTACCGAAAATACCTGACTGCTGACGCAACTGAGGGATCGAACACCCTGACCTTGACCCAATAGGCTCAGAATATTAAAATCCGGTCATCTGTCTTCGTCACTGAGAGTGAATGTAAATACGAACCTCCCTAACGTGGTGTCGGTGAAAAATAGAAGCTTTTCCCGTTCGTTTGTTATTAGATAAGAATTGATGTACTGGTTTTGTATTACGATGGTTTGGATTCGAGTTTTTGGTAAAAAATGTTTGTTGTATTTTTCATGATGTCTTTTGTGTACAAGGAGGTAGGTAAAGGTGCACATAATAAACAGAAAGAATGAAAGAAAAGGAAAAACATTTAATAAATGCAATGTCCCAAAATATACATATGTAAGTATATCTTCTAGACACGAAACAAAATTATTATAATAAAAACAAGTTACCAACAAAATTAAAAAAATACAATACAAATCCAATATTACTTTGTACAACCCGGCTGACAAACCCGAGACCCTTTGCTCAGCAGTTGCAATTACAATTTCAACCGCTTGCAACTTCTTTAGTGCTGTGGGTGTCCATGGGCGGTGTCGGTTGCTTATTTTAGTAAAGTTCATTCATTCATCGGCCTGCATTGTCTTATTGGGCGGCCTAATTAATAAAAAAGTATAATCTTGTGGGACATCTATTAGTAAAAGATCATTAATAGTCTATGAGCATCGCATATTTCCACGAAATCCAATAATATTATTTATGCGAAAGTAACTCTGTCTGTCTTTTCTTCACGCCTAAACTACTGAACCGCTTTCTGTGAAATTTGGTACAGACATAGTTTGGAATTCGAGAAAGGACATAGGATAGTTTTTACACCAAAAATCTGCAGGAAGTCACTATTCCACTCGAACGGAGTCGCGGGCAAAAGCTAGTAGGATATATATTTAAGACAATAAGTTAATATTTTGATATATAATTTTTTAAATAAAATTTTCATATTCACTCATTGAAATAGATTCAGTAGTAGTATGTGCAGTCTTTGTGATATCGATCGAATACGATTATGCGGTAGACGGTTTGGAAGTTTGATGGTTTCTCGAATAGTCCGCAATTTGAGCTTTATTGATAGATACTAATGCTAGTTTTAGAACTGAATAATGTTACCATAATAAATAATTGTAAGTACTTGAAAAAGAAATAAAAGTAATTCATTAGATGACAGTTGTTTATCAACCACGCCGTCATAAGTTGACTAAAATTTTTACCAAATCACTTTATTATTAAGTTAAACTTTCTTCCGCATTCCAAAACACACCTCTACATAATACCAAGCAAAAAAAGGAACCTGTGTCTTTTGCAAATCCCACATAAACCAAAAAAGGTAAGAAAATGGTAATGACAAGGTTTACATACGAAATTGGGTAGCAAATACCTACACAGCAAATGCTACGAGGTTACTACATTGCCGCTACGTGCCTACTACGCGTTGCTACGACGACGCTACGAAAACTGAATTTCATGTGCTCAATATATTTTGAGTGCTTTATTGTTGTTTTTTGGACTTGTTTGTAAAGTATTATAATGAATAATAAGACCACTTTAAGTTCAAAAAGCCTTGTTAAGTTTAAGTATTATTACGTATTGTATTCCATAAAGTCTGAAATAACATATTGAATTTTAAATTTAAGTTAAATTATAATTTTCGTGGAAAAAAGTCCTAAAGCTGGCTTTATATTACTTTAATTGGGGTCGGACTAAATTGCTAATGATATTAACATCTGTAAGTGGATTACTCGTTGCTCGAGTGCTTGTATCTGTGACTGCCAGGCAGGAGACGGGGAGAAATATTTTATGAAGTTTTACTATGACACGTGGAGTAGGTTTGTGTATTAATCACCACGCTTGCTTAAGGCAGATTGGCGATTTCAAACTAATGTATGGTTAGAAATTATAAGTGTAGGTTTCCTCAACAGTTTCGTCGTGTATCAGTGGTGTAAAAAGAAGGTACATACATATACATACATAGGCTTCACTTAATAATTTCCAAATCGGTCAATTACAGTTCGCAGGGAGCTAGTAAGATAGAAGTACATAGCTTTTAACTGACCTATTTAATGACCACATTATTCGTCTGTACAGTACTATCATGAGGTGAAAGACAAATTATACAAGGCAAACTAGGGAAGGAACATCCAAACAGTGTATTGCCAGTTTTAATAGATTTTGATTTAAGAAAAAAGAATACAGTCATTGTTAGTTCTTTTATGTGATGGCCGCGACAGGTCTCCCTTTTGTGTTTAAGGAATTAGACACGAAGATATTTGAGTCTTCGGTTCCTTCAATTACAAGGTAAATCCAACGAAAGCGTTGCTTCACGCTGATTTTCTGTAAATCTATACTAATATTATAAAGAGGTAAAATTTGTAAGTTTGTATGTAGGGGGTAATTTTTGGAACCGCTGGTTGGATTTCCAAAATTCTTTCACTGATAGATAGCTGCAATGTTCCTGAGTACTCTATATGCTATAAAACATCACGCTACTATCAAATGGTGCCGAGCAGCGAGTGAAACCGCGTGAGAGTAGCTAGACCCATTCGTGTTCCACACTTAAATTCCATACGAAATTCGTCATCAATACATCTCTAGTAACAAATCTATGTACAGTTGGGCAACTTACTGAAGTAGGATTACAGCCGTACTCAAGGATATTTAATGATTACTTAAACTATTACTTAGTAATGATTTTGTTCCGAAATCTATTTCTATGGAATGGATTTAGCAACCATAAAATAACTCATAATGCGGTGGTAAGAGGATATAGTTAAAAGTCTACTTCAAATTTTCTTTCTAGACTTTTTTCTTACTAGAGATTCTTTTTACTCCAACCGTCCACCCACACAAAGCTGAACATAAAGACAGATATTACCAAAAGCGTATTAGATATTAGACCGTTAAAGTCTAGACACAGATGTTAGTAATATTCAGTAATACTCAGTTCGATTGTTAAATAGCCGTAATAGTTCGGTTGGAAGTTTTATTAAATCGTATTTGAGAAACCTGTTCCGGTGATTATTTTCTTTTTCCGTTACTGTGACTTAATATTAGTGTAACACTGTTTTCACATAATGGAAGCAACATAATAATGTAATAAAGAATCTGTTTGTGTAACTGATTGAAAAAGAGTAACCATGGAGTTTCTTGTTCGCCCTTCTCCATCGGAATCTACACTTTGGAACGAGCAAATAAGTTCACTAAGAAGACTATCAAACAGACTGGCATATTTTTAACTTCAATCTTTGTTTGACGTTCAAAAGTGCCTGTAAGTTAAAATCATATATTAGAAGGTAGAAATTAAAATCATATATTTCAATTAGACCATTGAAACATATGATTTTAACTTTTGCCTTTTGAACAGCCATACATGGCATGTTAAAGTATAAAAGTATGTTTAAGAAATGTGTGTTTGTAACACATTTAGGTAAGAATTACTGAATGGATCTAGATGACATGTAGCAAAGTGATAGATTCAATTGATTGGCCATGTTTTAGATACAAATCGTTTCGACTTTTTAATGTTCCATATAAAAATATTTATTTTGTCAATAAGTATTCTTATATAGTATTCGAATATGCTTATTGGCTCTTCTCCTACGAAATTCACAGAAAATGCTAGATTTGACAATTCGAAAAAATGAAATAAAATGTATGTATGATTTAAAGTGATATTTTTATGACTAATTGTTACCTAAAACTTTAATCTTTGTTTGACGAACAAAAGTGCCTGTAAGGATGAAATTGAAATATATGATTTTAACTTTTGACTTTTGATAAAATTCACACATGCCTCGTAATAGAATATAAATGAGAACGTTTGAAAATTTGGATGAATGTGTGTTTGTTACACTTCCACTGAAGAACTACAGAACGGATCTAGATGAAATATAACAAAGAGATAGGTTATATTGTCTGGAACAAAGCACAGGCTATTATTAACCATAGTACTACTAGTTGTAGTAACAGTTATGTATATTGATATAGTCTACAAATTAAATGTTAGTATTATCATAAATACTGTATAGTATTCTAAATAACTTACTATACATTGTATTTGAAACCACACTCATAAAAGCCTTCTATTTCCAACGCTAATTAAGAGTAAAATTAAGAGTGAAACTGCTGTAGCAACAAAACTATAAATATTTAACTAAAACACAATAACAAAAATGTCGAAACCTAAAATAAAATAAAAACTAATCAGCACATCACTGTAATTCCATTCCAACGACCCGTTGAATAGTTAACATCAGCTGTACCCGGGTTCCGGGTAAGCAACAGGCTCGTCCAATCGATAGCCGGGTAGCCGGGTACAATACCGAATATTAAGCTCGCCTAGTATGACGTCATTTCATTGAGGTAGATTTTGTTTGTTCACCGCTCGATACCGAATATATCAGATTTATGTGTTTAGTGGATAACGAATAACTTTATTTTGTGGGTTGTGTGGGTACATAGTTAAAGGTTTTTGTTGTATCAATTTAGTATTATGTTTTTAGTACAATTTGAAAAAAATTTAAGTATTCCTATTCATATTTCTAGAAGTCTAGACAGGACGATAGTTGCTTTGCTCGCGTAGTATGTTGATAGAAATGAGTCTATGTATTAGTTTCGGGTATTACCTATATCTACATAAATAACTACTAAACATATATGTATATTAAGTAAATAAAGGATAGATCCTTACCACTTTATAATTAATACCAACATTGCAAATTTTATTTCACATTTAAATTTATCTGGTACGTAGACGCTATAGACATTGTAGACGACCCTAAGTCTAGTTATGGCTACGGTCTAAGAAACGAAGACGTAAAAAGAGAAAAAACTATAACAAACTAGCTTGCGCCCGCGGCTTCGCTCGCGTCGTATGTTGAAGATAAGCTGCGTATGTCTTAATCCAGGGAATTACTTTAAGTGTGGGAGAGCAAAGCTTCGGCACGAATGGATCGGCTTGACCGGAGTGATACCACGGCCTCACAGAAAACCGGCGTGAAACAACCACGCCGTTGTGTTTCGCCGTGTGAGTGAGGTTACCGGAGGCCCAATCCTCCCCCTCCCCCAATCCCTAAATCTCCAAATCCCTAATCCCTGAAAGGTCGGCAACGCACACGTAACTCCTCCGTTGCGGGTGTCCATGGGCGGCGCTGATTGCTTACCATCAGGTAATCCGACTGCTCGTTTGCCGACCTATTACATAAAAAAAAGTCTACATACCAAATTTGAACTAAATCGGTCCAGCTGATTGTGCTTGAAATAATATCAAACATGCATCCATACTTGTTACAAACCTTCGAAATTATAATATTAGTATGATTGTAGGATTAATAGTAGTCCTGTTAATTTGCCCAAGTACTTCGTTTTCTAGATGAGGAGATCTGGGATTGGCTATTTAACCTTCGTAACGAGATCAATGCCATTCATTATCCTCGTACAAATATCTTTCCTCCTTTTTCCTAGGAGCTAAAGTCAACACGCGGAACTAACATGATAAATCCTTCCTGATCCTAATCGCTTCAATGTCAAAAGTTTTTGATTTTATAAAAGGACGGGGTCAATGTTCTGCCCTTGGATAGGTTACGAAGCATACCTGGAAGATTTTCCTCAAATCAAAGAAGGTTTCATACAAAACAATTTCCCGTGTTTTCTATTAATATGAAAGAATCTTGTCTGAAATGTCTTTACACGCAGAACTTCCGAACGATGAATGGATAATTTTAAGTGTGGGAGAGCCATGCTTCGGCACGAATGGGTCGACTCGACCGGAGCGATACCACGGCCTCACAGAAAACCGGCGTGAAACAACCACAGCGTTGTGTTTCGTCGTGTGAGTGAGGTTACCGGACGCCCAATCCTTCCCGGTTGGGAGTCCTCTCCAATCCCTAAATCTCCAAATTTCCAAAAAAAATGGCATCGCACTCGCAACTCCTCTGTTGTTGCGGGAGTCCATGGGCGGCACTGATTGCTTACCATCAGGTAATCATCATCATTCATAATCATCAAACTATCACATAAAAAATTGTATAGTTTCGTCGGGCATACGTGGGCATAATATGTTTGTTTCTCGAAGAAATATTTGTGTAACATGAAACTGGTTCATAATTATAGAACTTCATACAATTAATATGATCCTGTGATTACTAAGTAAATTGTTATTATGATAGACAGCGCTATAGTATTCCTTATTTGTATGATAATTAGGTCGTTATGTTTACTTATCATTTACTATTTATATAGGGCGTTACAAGTTAATTGAAAATCTTTTTTTAAACAACTAGCCCCTGCTTCACACGTGTCGCCAACCGTTGCGCTAACGACGAATGTCCCTAATTCCCAGGTTTTCCCTCGATTTTTCTAAAACTTTCTCTCATAAGAATCTTCTCCTGTAACACAAAAAAAAGAATTGGTAACATTGATCCAGGCGTTGTTGAGTTACGTGCTTACCAACACATTTTACGATTATTATTTTTTTATATTATAGATTATATAGGTACTTATAGTACAGTGTACCTTTTTCGTTTTACCGCTCCACTTTAACTCTCAATCACTACAACTGTAAAATAAAACCAGGTTTCAAAGAAGGTAGTAGGTAAAAGAAACGCAGAGGCAATCAAACTTGTCTCAGGAACACGAACGAACTATAATAGAAGCAAGAAGATGTAGAAATGTTGAAAACTGTAATAATTGAAGCGAACAGACGTTAACGAACCCGGGGGAAAAAGTTAGTACCGAATAGTTTCATTTGTTTAGCAATTTTTCGTATCGTTTAAGTAAAATAATGGTCTATTTTCGTCTAGATTTTCTTTATTAATGACCCGAGAACATATTGTACGAAGATAAATAGTTGTAGTGACGTCAAAACAACAATATCAATTGATATAACTACGTATCAATCTCAACAGTCTATTCTTAGTCCTATGCGTAACATGGGGTATGATGTTGTATGGTGTGACCGTCGTACATTGCTCATATGTTTGCGTTGCTTTGAGCAATGATACGGTCTTATACAGCAATGTACAGTGAACTAAAACGCGCCGTGTAACTCACGCCCGTAAATGAGGCCTTAATGAGACTAGTCTAGCGTTCTTAACATAAGGAGGTTGGCCACAACATTAAAGCTTGGCAAACGTGGTGTTGAGGATTGAAGAATATCAAAGAACGCTGCTCGGTCTGTCGGAGTATTAATATGTATATTTGGCACACCCGCGACAAGAGAAGGGGTGTTAGATAAACATATTGTGCACTGCCTCCATGTAGCTTATTTAAAATAGCTTAACAAGTGCCTCGTTCACTTAACGATTTTGTATTTTGCAAAATCTACAGTTGCAAATGTTCCCACGGGAACGCCTGCCGACATAATATTAGCAAAATGTCACACGAAATTGATTTCACTGGAAAAGTGATCAATTTATGCAGTAGGCTTTGTTCTTTTAGTACACGTGTGAGTAAATTGTTTTTACCTACCTGTTGTTGTTTATGGTAATACTATACATGAGATGGGTAATTTACTAAAGACGACGTTTCCAAAAATTATCTGGAATCTTTTATCTAAGGATTATAAGATAATAAAATGATTGGCCTTATTTTTACTTATATCACATCAACGTAATGTCTTAAGTCTCAGCGGATAGCGATCACAAGTTGGTACGTACAGCGCCTGTGTAGATTTTGCAATTCAGCGTTCATTCAGTATTGCTCGGGCTTTTGTGGCAGGCGCTCGTGTCAGCGCGCGGCTGCTGTGCGTCGCCGCGTCGCTCATTATTCATGTACGAGGGAATGTTTTGAATGTACTTTTAGATATTAATGGCCTAACATGGAACGGCACGTGTTACTAAAAAGGATTTCTTATTCGTTATAATGCATAGGTTGTACAGACGTTCAAATTATTTAAATCAGTGTTTTTTCGCATCGAAGTTTAAAAGTGATTTGTTCTTCGTCTAAGACTTCAGAATGATAGGCGGTGTCATTAAAAAGTTAATAATGGGAAAACTTGACGCCGATGCAAAACTTATTTAAATGGACAGAGGATCGTACAGGTGAGTTATTTGTTATTATTTTTAATCTAAGATATCTTAAATAGATGTTAATATTATTTTACTACAACCTAGTTCATCCTAAGGAATTCTTGTTTACAATAAAACAGTACCGAAAACATTTCATTCAAGCGCAAAAAACTCTAAAAATAACTTCGTTTGCTCCAAATTCATGGTGTAACGACCGCCCCCGAGGAAAATATCGTAATAAAACATTCACTATTACTCCGGACTTTTCATGGGGACTACAGCGAGAAGGAACGGACCTTCTTTCTACTTTTCTCGTCTTTAAAAGTTCGTGGTGGCCAGGTACATTATTATTTCATACTAAAGGTTTCATTAGTAACGCGGTAGGTACCTAATTTACATGTGATTATTGAAGGTCTATTAATAAATACCTTCATAACATTACGCTTGTTGATCCTCTAGGAGGTAAGTCGTGACGAACATTCTTAATATATCACCCAAATGTGGGAGAGCCATGCTTCGGCACGAATGGGTCGGATCGACCGGAATGATACCACGGCCTTACAGAAAACCGGTGTGAAAGTATCACAGTAAGTGAGGCTACCGGAGGTCCAATCCTTTCCCTTACTCAACCCGTCCCTGATCTTTGAATTTCCAAAACCCTAATCCCCAAAAGATTGGCAACGCACTCGTAACTATTCCATTGTTGCCACCACCAAGTAATATTCGTATGCTAGTTTGCCAGCGTATACATAAAAAGTCCCAATATGCACCAATTAAGTTGTGTCTCTCTTGTAAAATGGGGTCGAGTCTATTATCACACATGACAGACAATTCCAAACCTCGTATTAATTTAATTTCGGTTCTATATGAATGCTGTTTGTCCATAATGAGTAAGTTTTTGAACGGCAAATCTATTTAAAAGTTTACACTAAGATATTATATTGAGAAACTCACTTAGTTAAGACAATAAAAAAAAACTGTCTACTTACCTATGTATATATGTATAATAGATACTACCTATATTTATAAACGAGGAGTTGTTATGATCTTATGTCAACAAAACATATCTATACTAATATTATAAAGAGGTAAAATTTGTTAGTTTGTATGTAGGGGGAAATTTTTTGGTACCGCTGGTCGGATTTTCAAAATTATTTCACTGTTCCAATACAGCTACAATGTTCCTGAGTGCTATAGGCTATAAAACACCACGCTAAGATCAAATGGAGCCGAGCAGCGGGTGAAATCGCGTGAGAGAAGCTAGTATAAAATAAATTATCTTTGTCGGTACTGATGTCACAATAGCCAAAATACACAGTCTTTTGACTTTCCCGTCACCCCTTTTCAACTTACCTACGTCAAGGTTCCTTTCGTCATCACTACAAGTGATATGTCGTCAGCAAGAACTGTAAATACACATAAGGGTATAAACACTTACCGTGTCAATCAACTTTGACCCATAACAACATCGAGAACAGTGACTAGGGTGTTCTAAGTGACTTCGAATTCGTATCGTTGATCGGTTATTGATATACGGATTAATTTTCCTTGATGATGATTAATGGATTGTGTTTTGGTTGGTTACTGAAATTATTTTCGTTTTTTCCCCTTTTAATGAAGTTGCCACACACTAGGATTTGATGTTGTCCCGTGTCGTGGGTACGTTTATAAACATACGATGTCTCATACACATCACACTCAGACACGGAACAACAATTTGTAGAACACATAAAGAGTTATTCTGCGCGGGAATCGAACCCGCGACACGTTGCACCGCAGCCACTTGCCCAGCTACAAAGCCAACCGTGCAGGCAAAAAAAATACTTGTTGTTTGCTGGATGGAATGTGTTTCTTTTTTTAATATAATTTATAGTATCCGACGCCACACTTTGTTTGCTTATTTCTAAAACGACCATTTCCCTAATCGTTACTTCTCAAAACGATGAGACCCCTTGGAAGCTCTATAACTCGAAAGGGCAACCATTGAGAGCAGGCAGGGGAAGCTATTCCCATTAAGGGACTACTTTACAAACTATAAAAGTGATTCTAACCGTTATCCATGGCATTTAAGAAACATCAGCCTCAAACCAGAGAGCAAAACAAAAGCAGAATAACTTGAAAAACCTTGAATAAAAATAAATATGACATAGGTCGACAAACGTGCAACCAGATTACCTGATGGCAAGCAATTAGCGCACCCACGGACTTGCCGACCTTTAGGGGATAAGAGTTTCCGACATTTATGGATTGGGAAGGGATGGGGAGAGGTGAAGGATTGGGCCTCCGATAACACCACGTAAAGCTGTGGTATCATTCCAGTCGAGCCGACTCATTCGTGCTGTAGCTTGGTTCTCCAGCACTCAAATTCACACAACAACTAACATTGTCTGTTAATAAAATACATTTTTTTTAATGTAATAGGTCGGCGAACGAGCAGACGGATTACCTGATGGTAAGCAATCAGCCCCGCCCATGTACAACCGCAACGGAGGAGTTACGAGTGCGTTGCCGACCTTTTAGGGATTAGGGATTGAGGAGCGATTGGGGGTGGGGAAGGATTGGGCCTTTGGTAACTTCACTCACACGGCGAAACACAACGCTGTGGTTGTTTCACGCCGGTTTTCTGTGAGGCCGTGGTATCACTCCGGTCGAGCCGACCCATTCGTGCCGAAGCATGGCTCTCCCACACTTACATACATACCTCATATCATCATTACCAAGCGTCCATGATACTCCACAGCTAAGCTGAGGGCCTATTCAAAGCATAAAATAACCAAAACAGTTTCGGTCGTTCTTAATCCCCGCGGGAACGGACAAATGGGGTAATCAACTTATGACATGCGCCATATTAGATGTCAGGTTTATTTCTCCCCATTTTAAAATTTGTGCCTTAATATTCTTTATGGGACATGTCGGAAGACGAGCTATCGAATAACATGATCGCCTATGGTCACCATACATCACTGCCCGTCCACATAACATCACGGTGTAATAAAAACAATGCCAGCTTTTTAAGGGCTATGGATTGGAGGATTTAGGATGGGGGGTGAGGAAAGGATTAAGCTTCTAGTAACTTTACTCGAGAAGTAAGAAGGTCGCGGTGGCCCCGAGGTTAAGGAGCAAGTACCAATGGGACTTTTTTCGAGTTATATATATGTACTTTCTATGATTATTTAGATACCACTGATATACGGTGGAGGAAAACATCGTAAGGAAACCTGGACTTATAATTTCTAATTATAAGTTTGAAATCGCCAACCCGTATTGAGCAAGCGTGGTGATTAATGCTCAAACCTTCTCCGTATGAGGAGACCCCTTTGCTCAGCAGTGGGCACTTATAGGCTGATGATGATGAACTTTACACACACAGTGAAACACAAGGCGCCAAGTTGTTTCACGGTGGTTTTCTGTGAACCCCTGTTATACTCAAGAGGGCCTTTCTGGCTTTCCCGCATTTTTATCTAGGTACTGTATATCTTTATCTTTATTAATAGTAATAGGCAAAGCTATATGCTGGCATATGTTTAGCAGTGGAATATTAAATGTATGATATGTATTTGAGTTACGCAAAAACGTGACAGCATGCCTAACATTTATCAAAAGTATAAAACAGGTGTGTATTACACCTGGCCTGAAGCCAAATTCTATGTTACTTATAAAATACCAAATATTATGAAACATTTTTTTAGGGTCTAAGCCACTTCATTCATGAGAGCATTGAAATATATGGAAATGAAAAGGAAAAGGGGAATGCCGGTATAATCATGACAATGATATACGAAGGGACTTTCGGAAGGATTGTAACCACTTTGGAATCATTTAGGAAAAACATTATTTAAAAATACCTATATACAAGTCTGTGAGAAACAGCCTTTTTGCACCTGTTTTATTCGCAAAAAGCCGATTTAATTCTGAGCCTAATTTATCAATGCAAAATGGTACTTAGTAAAATTGAAAATTTCATGTAAATTACACAAATTTTATGTATTAAATTCCAACTCGGAGGTCAGATTCCTCACTATAGGATACGGTAAGCCATTCTGTGTGGAAGATACGTCGAATCATTCGCCAATTACACAAACGAACTACATAAACTAAAAGCGAAGTGATACTTCTGGTTCTTCTTTAAGTATAGGTAAATTGGTAGATAGAATAACACTGGGAATGCGCATAAAAGGGCTCTTATTTTTGTCCTCATAGCTTTTTTATGTGTTGAGAAAATTATCATAATTAGGTATAACATATTATTAGTTAGCGTATATTATTGAAGGCGAATTCATTTTTAGGGGCTGTCTCATTTTTATTTATTTTTTTTTATTTATTTAAACTTTAATGTACACAAAACAAGTGATGGTACATAAGGCGGACATTAATGCCATATGGCATTCTCTCCCAGTCAACCTTAGGGTTAAATAGGAAATCGGCGATAAAATAGGCATGTGTAATTATTATAAGGAATAAATAACATACATAGACTTTACAACATAGATACTCAAAATATTTACTTCTAAATACTACCTAAATATATGTTAATATAAGTAATATATATTACATAAATAATTTCTGCAACAATACATATACAATAAACATACTAATATATAATAGATAAAGACCGAGACTCAGCGTTGTAGTGACTTTAAGTAGAATTCATAAACATAGCGTTTGAAAGTTATTTTATTTGGAGCCTTTTTTATATTAAGCGGTAGTGCATTCCACAACTTAATAACATAGACTGTGAAGGAGTTAGAAATGAAGGATGTTCGGTGGGATGGAATCTCAAGAATCAGATTTTCGGCTGAACGGAGATTACGGCTGTGAGAACTCCCCAGAAACTGGAAACAAGACTTTAGGTATTCAGGAGCACAAGGATCGTTTAGAATAGAGAAGAGCATGCAAAGAGATCTGAGAGATCTCCTCTCACGGATAGGAAGCCATTTAAGTTGAGCGCGAAAGGAAGAAATGTGATCGTATTTACGAAGACCGAAGATAAACCGAATACAGTTGTTGAGCATTCGATCTAACTTATTCAGAAGGTCTTGGGATAGGTCAGAGTAACAAACATCAGCATAATCAATCACAGGAAGCACAAGGGACCGGACCAGTAGCACTCTTGTATTTGAGGGCAGAAAGTTTTTGAATCGATAGAGAGATCGCAACGTAGCAGTGACTTTCTTACTAACCTGCGCAACGTGTTGGTTCCAG
Organism: Spodoptera exigua; assembly: GCA_902829305.4. Lineage (NCBI taxonomy): Eukaryota > Metazoa > Arthropoda > Insecta > Lepidoptera > Noctuidae > Spodoptera > Spodoptera exigua. Next base: position 12,575,868 of record LR824618.2, on the reverse strand, counting down.
CTGAGGCTACTATCCAGGTATAGGCCCAAATTCTTTACGTAAGGAGACAACGGTATGACAACTTTATTGAATATTATTGGCTCAAGGTGTTTAATATTCAAACGGTTTAAATAAGAGGAACTACCCAACACAATGGCCTGACACTTACCAGCATTCACAGTGACTCCATACTTCTTGGACCAATCTTCAATAGTAACCAAGTTGGCGTTAAGGTGCTCAATACAGATCCGCAAGTCAGCTGCACCAGCCTGAGCATACAGTTGTAAGTCATCGGCATACAGATGATAAGAGCATGTGAGACGACTAGTGATAGAATTAATAAATAAAGAAAACAACAGAGGAGATAATATACCGCCTTGCGGTACCCCAGCCGTCAGCCCGCACCAGTCAGAGTGTTCCTGACCAACGCGAACCGCCTGCTGGCGACCACGAAGATAAGCTGAGAACCACTCCCGAGACGATAACGAAAATCCAGACTGAGTTAGCATGGCTAGGAGGACATCGTGGTCGACCGTATTGAAAGCGTTGGAGAAATCGATTAAAACCAACACAGTTAACCTCGAGTCCCCCATACCATACCTCGCATCCTCAGTGACTTTCAGCAAGGCGGTAGAGGTGCTATGGCCGGGCCGAAAACCAGATTGGAAAGAAGACAGAAGTTTGTGTTTTGAGATGTAGGAGGAGATTTGTTTGTGAACAACTGCTTCGAGGATCTTTGATTGGTAGGGGAGGATCGAAATGGGTCTGAAATCTTTGGCCTGATAGGGATTAGGGATTTTAGGAAGTGGAATAATATGTGCTTTTTGCCAGATTGAGGGGAATACACCGTTAAATAATGAAAAGTTAATTATATGAGTAAAAATGGGGAGGAAGTAGTCGATGATTAGGGAAATCATGGTTCGGCCCACCCCGTCGCAGCCCACCGCCCTGGACTTAACCGATGCAAAAACTCGTCGGATCTCAAGTTCAGTCACGGGACTAAATGAGAAAGTATCAGGGAGTGATATAGGCTTGGAAGTTATTTCGGAAATGGTTTGGAGTTTAATGGCGTCTGCCAAACCGGACGATGTAGCAAAATGCAAGTTAAGGTCATTTAGTGAAAGGTTCGGGGGCAAAACACTGCATGAAGTCTTACAAACGCCCAAAGTTTTCAAGAACTTCCATACGTCAGCCTGTGAAGAATTCTGAACATTATCAAAAATGTATCGGCGTTTGGCAGCTCTTACCATCTGATTACACCGATTTCTCGCCATCCTGTACAATCCCCAGTTCTCCTCACTACGATCCCTCTTATACCTGCAGAAAGCCCTATTTCGACGCCTCATAGCCATTCGAACCCCCTGAGTGATCCAAGGAGCCGGAGGACGCCTGACACGTACAGCCCTCAAAGGCGCATGAGAGTCCAAAAGATCAAAGACAGACTTGTTTAAAAGTTTAACTTTGTCATCAATGGAAGGTGATTGATACACGTCGGTCCAGTCAATGGATTGAGCATCGCTGTTAAGTTTAACCTTGTCTATCCTCGCAAAGTTCCGAATATGTACGAAGGCCGGTCGCCGCCTAGGAGGCTTGATTTTATACGATAAGTAGATCAAATCGTGCCTTGACAAACCAGGCGCCGCGACCTGTCCATGGTTAATGACAAGATCCAGGGAGGACACGAGCATGAGGTCGAGCCAAGAATCGTCGGATCCAACATTGCAATGGGTTGGGTTTAGTGGGAGAAGTGAAAGGTTCGACGAATCAAGGATCGACCTCAATCCACGAGACCTAGGAGTAGACTTTGTTAGATCAGTGTTAAAGTCCCCCATGATTATGTGATGCTTATACTCTGAGGAAAAAGTATCGAAGAGGGTTTCTAAATGAGAAAAATAGTTGATAGCAGGTGGGCAGTAAACCACTCCAAGAACAGCCTTAACCCCCTTGACGTCCACCTCAAGGACCAAACTTTCCGGCGTGCCGCTGTAAAGGGATGGAGAGGAAGATAGTATTTTGAAAGGAATGTCACTTCGAAGAAAAATAGCAACACCCCCAGCTCTCTTGCCTATTCGGTCATTCCGGATTAAGATAAACCCAGGTAGGCTGTAAGAGGTAGAAAGAAGCTCGGGTTTGAGCCAGCTTTCTGATATCAATATAGCGTGGATTAATGTGTTGGAAAACATTTCCAATAACTCCGAGTGGTGTTGAGGGACACTTTGAGCATTAACGTGGCAGATGTTAAGGCAATTATGGAATCTCTGAAATTCACTAATTATGAAATTGTTTATGGAAAAACCATCGTTAAGAGAAGAAAAAGAATCAAGGGAACTACAGGCTGAACGAAATGAATCATCGTCGGACATACTAAATAATATATGAAAATAGATAAAATGTAAATATATAATATATTAAAACTATATGCAAAATTTATGTTTATATTAATTATAGTACTATATACTACAATTTGAAACCTGCCGGTTGACTGTCACAAATTCAAAAGTACAGAAAGCAAGTCGGCAACAAACAATGATATTGACAATCTGAAAAAACATGAGGCTAAATAATAAAATAAAACGATAATGAAACACGCAGTTGACACATTGACAGTTTGACATTATTACAGCAGTGACATTGACATCAAAACAAATAATTATGAAAAAATTGTTAGAAGTTATAATAGACGGTATGGTGATAAAACTACAAAATTAAATTCTAATAAAGGAAAGTTCTAGAAGCATAAAGATACAAATTTTTAAAAAATTAGCTTATACGTTACTTTTTGGGGCCATTACGCCTTGAACGAGAAGAAACCTGCGCCGGCGACGACACAGTAATAATTTTCGAGCCGGCTTTGGTACTTAACGATGGCTGAGGAACCTCCAACGATCTGCCATGCTCTGTACCCAACTCCACGACTTCTTCGTACACGAAAACACGACGCCGCCTGCCGTCCGGCAGCTTTATGTTTATGTTACCGTCCATAGTCCACACGCTGCGCACGCCAAACAACTTGCGAGCCACAGTGAAGGCTGACTGTCGCTGCCGGGTCAGAAACTCAGAGAGAACATAGGAGGTACCCTTCAGCTTCGTCTTGGCCCTCCAGACTTTCTTCTTCTGAGCAAGATCAGTAAACCGGAACAATATAGGCCGGGGTCGTCCCTCAGCGGCAGCGCCCAGTCGGTGACAAACTTTAATTGAGGCCGGTGTTACGTCAGGGAGCTCCAGCTGCCTTGTCAGTATAGATGCCACTACCTCCACCACAATCTCCTCGGATTTCTCAGGCACTCCGCCAAGTAAAAGGAACTTCTGCCTGTGACGCATCTCTATTACGTCGGAACTCCTCCTGACCTCAAGCATTTGTTGCTGCAGTATAGTAAGGACACTCCACACATGTTCCTTGAAGACACTATAATCTCTCCTCAAGCCGCTCAAGTCTTCTCCAGGTGAAGAAGCTTTCAAGTGTGCCTCAAAGTCTGCCATACGCTGTTTTAATGAATCAATGGCCAACCGATGAGTCTCTGCAAGGTCATCAATTGCATTCATCCTGATTCCTGTACCTTTATACTCCTTTTATGTAACTGCTAGCACCACTTGTAGATATTGACAGTTTTGGAAAGTGACAAGTCACCGGCTAGTTTATGTGATGATTCTTCGTTTATACCATAGGGAAATAGTTTCCCACACAGTATATAATTAAAACAGAGTCACTGACTTTATTTAAATAAAATTCCCAAAAAAAATATAAGTTAAAACTAATATTTATGTAATTTAAAATCAGAGCACATAATATAACCTCAGAGCACATAATATAACGTGTTTTCACATGGCTTAGTTAAGTCCTTATCCCCAAAAGGCCCGGCAACGCACTCGTAGCTCCTATGGTGTTCAGGGTGTCCATGGGCGCCGATTGCTTACCATCAGGTAATCTGTCTGCTCTATATTAGAAGTTTAAACATCTAGTACATACATTTGAGAAGGCTTTTATATATACCTACACAAATAATACTTTCAAACGCAAGTGGAGCTGCTGGTGTGAATTAGTTTAACAATAAGTAGTCTCGTTAGTAATGCGGTTTATGGTGCACACAGCAGTTAATATTGCGACGCGACGCGACGGCAGGTGCAGGCAACGTTCCGTGCGTTGTAAACCTAATTACCAATCGTTAAAACCATTTAACTTGGCACACTTATTCAATATCATATATTATTATTATTACGTATTTTTATCCAAGAAAGCTTTGATTTAAACAAGATATCTGTGACTCCTCTGGTGCCATAGGTCTCCATGGGGGGAGCAGATCACTGACCATCAAGTGAGTCGTCGAAAAAAAGATAGTTTGAAGTCTAGATTTATTTAAAACAACGCTGCCCTGTATTAATGTTATCTCATGGGTCCATAGAAGTTACAAACATATAATTTCACATACACGTAACAACCAGACTCGGAACAACAATTTGTAGAACACATAAAGAGTTGTTCTGTGCGGGAATCCGCAACACGTTACACAGTTACCCAGCCACCGCAACAACCGTGCAGGAGTTTAATGAAATTATTTGACTTATTATTTCACTTTATCAGAATTTTATTAGGAGACTTACATTTATGTTTGGTTTAGTCCCGATTTTAGCTGGGTATGACAGCAAAAACATTATATGCTACTTACAGCTTACTATTATTATCATCAAACTGTAAATGTTTACGGCTGAGCTAACTCGTTTTCTCACACTGAAAAGGACTATTACCACGCGTGCTCAAAACTCATAGTATTAGGAACTGCTGTACTTTCATCCAACTGCTACTATTGCCAAAATTGCGCTTTACCAATCACTTCTCCTTCCTATCCTCGATTATTCCGACGCCAGCTATCCAGATGTTCTCGAAGTGCACTTAAATAAACTTGAGCGACTCTAAATTCTTTGTATAAGGTTTATATTTGGTTAGCAAAAATATGAGCACACTTCTGAATATCGGGCTAAATTCAAGTGGCTGCCGATTCACCCTCACCGGAATACACACACAATTATTATCTCTACTGTACAATATTAGTGTTAAATCCAACCCCAACCCCTCTTTACCTCAAAGAACTTTTCAAGTTTCACCATGACATACATACATTCTCGACCAACGTCGTAGGAGAGTTTGAGACTTGAGATGCCCCAGCAAAGCAGATCCTTTGACAGGCCTTTCACGGTTCGAGTTATACCACAATGGAATGCACTGCCATTTTCCACAAGACAAGCACAATCTATAGTAACTCTCAAAGACTTGGTTATCTGCCCACGCTGTAGTTCGGTATGGTTCCTCTTTTATATTTTTTTTATGTGATGTGCCGGCAAACGAGCGCACGAACGCGCAGCCCATGGACACCCGCAACAACAGAGAAGTTACGTATGCGTTGCAGACCTTTTGAGGATTGGGGATTTGGAGATTTATGGGATAGGGAGGGATTGGGGCAGGGGAAGGATCGGGCCTCCGGTAACCTCACTCACACGGCGAAATACAACGTTGTGGTTGTTCCACGCCGGTTTTCAGTGAGGCCGTGGTATTACTCCGGTCGAGCCGACCCATTCGTGCCGAAGCATGGTTCTCCCACACTAATGAGTATTGTTGCTTATCTGTTATCCGTGTTATAATTATTTTATGAATGTACTAGCTTTCTATGTGTAATCCAAGATATCACCTATCTAAAAGTGTGGGAGAGCCATGCTTCGGCACGAATGGGTCGGCTCGACCGGAGTGATACCACGGCCTCACAGAAAACCGGCGTGAAATAACCACTGCGTTGTGTTTCGCCGTGTGAGTGAGGTTACCGGAGGCCCAATCCTTCCCCTTCCCCATTCCCTCCTCAATCCCTAAATCTCCAAATCCCTAATCTCTTAAAGGTCGGCAACGCACTCGTAACACCTGCGTTGCGAGTGTCCATGGGCGGCGCTGATTGCTTACCATCAGGTAATCCGTCTGCTCGTTTGCCGACCTATTACATATAAAAAAAAATAAAAAAAAAATACCAATTTTCAACCAAATCGTTTCACCCGTTTTGCTTGCCATAATAACAAACATACATACATATATATTCTCATAAACTTTCACACTTATAATATTGGTAGGAGTATGTATGAATATGTATTTCATGTAATTTTTTGCAAATTTCTGTCGTGTGAACACATAGTACAGCCCCAGAGTACAGAAGTGGACTACCACCATCACGGAATACAATAGTATTCCGTCTATCTAGAGGTTGTTTTATCGATAAGGTCGCTTTTGTATTCCATACTATTTTTATTTTTTCTATACCCATGTCACAAATTTATTTGGTGTACAATAAATATTATTTTGTTATTTTTATAGATTCAGGTTTTTCTCCCGTTATTTTTCATCACCGTACTATAAAACAATATTAGAAAGTACATATAACTCTGAAAAGTCACATTACCACTTGTCAGGTTGTTTGTGGATCAAACGCAATAAGATACCGCGACCTAAGCCTAGAGCAGGAGAAGGAACTAGGGGATTTTTTGTCAGAAAGTGTCTGATACTTCCTCTCACCATTATCTAGGCGAGACAAGCCATTTGATGATTTCCCCTCCTCTAAAAAGCCAAGAAGAATGTGTGGTTTCGAACCTTTTCAGACCTGGGACCTTAACTTCCTGGGCATTACAACGCAGTTACGCTCAATTTACAGCTCATCAGACGCTTCTAAATTCTATGAACGGGTTTAATCAAGGATGTCGGCAAATATTATCACCGTTAGTGGGTCGAGAGGGCAAATGGCAGTTGTTCCATGTAAAATATTGACATCAACTCAAAGGGCACTCCCTTTTCGAGCGAAATTGTTTGGTTTGATCCCGGCCGCGTCTTTTCGCTATCGACCCACGCGACAGGACTTTTATGGCCATCATATACATGGGTGACCGTGATCCGGGATCATAATATGATTCTTATACTGCTATTAAAAAAATTAAAGCGTTTCGCTTTGATAGAATATAGTTTGGATAAAGGCAACTTATACTGACAATAACACACTGTAAGTTAGCTTTAGTTAGTGCGCGGTTTTGTCCGAAGACAGTCACAGTCACAGTTAGACTATAATCTATCTTCGCGCTGAACTGTATTCAAATACGTTCAAAAGAGAGCCTATTTTTTATACCTAGTTTGATCAAGTTGTTTTGTAAGATCATTTCACGTTTCACCCATAGGTGCAGTAATTTTTTGTTTTTAAATACGTTTTTGGATGAATCATTTAATATCATCTCCCATCTTGAGTGGGTTGAGTGGGTTGAGAGTGTCAGACTTTTACTGACTAAAATTCACCTTTTTTCTTCCCCTTCTTTATTGTGCTTGCACCTCCAACCTTGGCTGCCTAGTATATTAAAGGTACTAATAGCAACTAATAGCTACAAATTAAGCTAATTATACTAATACAAACTTCACCGGACATTGTAAAAGTAACGTTGTGCGTTTAATTATTTGGTTAATAATTTCGGTATATTCAAATTCAAACTAACATTATAAATGCGAAAGTAACTCTGTCTGTCTGTCTTTTTTTCACGCCTAAACTTCTGAACCAATTACTGTGAAATTTGGTACAGACATAGTTTGGAACTCGAGAAAGGACATAGGATAGTTTTTATACCAAAAATCTGCAGGAGGTCACTATTTCACGTGACCGGAGTCGCGGGCAAAAGTTAGTTCTTATGTAATCGCTCTTACCCTCGACATAAAGATGGGAATTGCAAAGCCAAATAACGTGAACGAATTCTGAGTCTCTCTGGTACGTGAGAATTTTGAAATCGAACAGGCAATAATATAATAAAGGGCACATAATAAAACAAGAGATCCACATTAGCATGCACACACACGATTATAACATCCAGCCAAGCTTCTACATGCTTTTGAAGAAAAACCTCCTTTATGACTTAAAATTGAAAGTTGATTATTCTATAACAAAAAGCAGGAGATATGAAAAATGTTGTTAAGCCAATGAAAATTGCAAGTTATCTCATGCTATTAAAGTTTCTAATCTTAAATCTTAAAATTGATTTCGTTTTGTTGTCCTATAAAAGACTAAATTTTTATTAAAAAGTATTTTCATTAAAAAATTGGACACTTATTTTTTTTTAATATACTTTTTACTGAGCAAAGATCTCTGCGACGATAAGTTGTTTTCAAATATCGAATGCCGTCACCGACTTCGTACAATTGGGTAGTTTCCTAGGTCAACAAATTAATTTAACGTTTCAATACAATAAAATATTTAAAAATAACTATACTTTTATTCATCGATCGGTGGATGCACTGAATTTTAGATATTTTTTAAGAAATAAGTAAATTATTTGACGCAAAAAAGCAACGACGTCATAACTCAGTTTTTCTTACAAATTTCATAGAAAAGTATCGTTTTTGACATTTGGATTAAAGTATTCAATTTGACTAGTTGGAAACTACCGTATTTAAACTTTTATTCCTGTATTATTATTTAATTAAATATAATTTTCTATTCATTCAATATATCCTTACATTGTCGTCTCTAGTCTCTATCATTGCAAAATGTATTTTATGCTCAATAAACTTAAGTCACAAAAACGTCTGTTGCTGGTGTTTCTTGAAATTGTTCTATTTTCTCTGCAGTGGAGTTTAATAGTAAAGAGTTACCAAAGCGAACCGGCTTTAAACAACTATTTGAGTCTGGCTTGTAGAATTATTTGCTATAAATTGTGGATAAAAAAATAGTCTTCGAATTATTTTCTTATGTTTTTTTGTTTCATTGTTTTTTCCATTTATTTAAATTTCCTACAAGTCGTAGCGGGATGTTTTATAGCTTACCTTAATAAATGGGACATTCTAAATTAAAGCGATTTTTTCTCAATTCGAACTTGTAGTTTTTCAGAGCGCGTTGATACAAGCAATCCCTAAATATCAAAATCCCTAATCCCCAAAAGATCGGCAATGCATTCGTAACTCTTCTGTTGTTGCGGATGTATATGGGCGGCGCTGATTGCTTACCATCAGGTTATCGGTCTGCTCGTTTGCCGACATATCATATAAAAAAAAACCAATAAACTCTTCAGCTGTATCATAATAGTTTAGCTTAATTAATTAATGAACTTAACTTTAAGGAGTTTTAGAATTTAAAAAAACAATATGTCGGTGTGAACGGTAATAGGTTCACCCTCTATAATATGATACTTACAACAACCTGTATTCCTGAGGTATGAACGCGAAAGTCTGCAATTTTATTATGAACTGATGTTTGTAACTATTTCACGTGAAAACATATATGGGTACAATAATGTATACTAAATGTTATATTATTGAAATTGTAAAAGATATATATTTTTTTAAAAGAGTAACGATGCAGTTTCTTGCTCGTTCTTCTCCATTCGAATCTACAATTTGGAACGAGTACCTAGCTTCACTGACGAACAGACTGACAGACTACTTTTCTATTTTGACGTTTCAAAAGTACCTATTTATGGTTTAGTTGGAATAAATGATTTTGACTTTGACTTTGACAACTGAATGGATCCGAATGAAATTTGGCACAGAGATAGATTATGGTATGGAATAGCAAATGGAGTATAGTTTATTCCCTGTAACGCGAAAGAAAGTCGGTATTAAAAATGAAATGTACCTTATACACATTTTTCATAAGTCGTGCATATTACAAGGAGTTGTGTGTGATGTGAGCATATTAAAAGGATGGCATGAATATGAAAATCGTGCATATCAGTCTAGCCTATACGGAACCACGACGCATGATGCAAAATAAGTTAAAATTTCCTATTGAGCAAGTAATTACTTAAGTTTGTAACGCAGGCTGGCACCGCGACCCCACCTTCCACCGCTTACAGAAGGGGGTCACCTATATATAGCTCGGATCTACCAAAACTTTATTGCGATACAAAAATGTACTGAAACAAACTGAAATACTTACAATATATTGGAAACAAAAATTTTATTCTTTTCACTTACGTTTTTTCTTTACTATTATTATAAAGAGGTAAAATTGTAAGTTTGTATGTAGGGGGTAATCTTTGGAACTGCTGGTCGGATTGCCAAAATTCTTTCACTGATAGATAGCTACAATGTTCCTGAGTGCTATATAGGCTATAAAACATCACGCTACGATCAAATGGAGTTGAGCAGCGGGTGAAACCGAGTGAGAGTAGCTAGTTCTTAATAAAACTTAACCCCTCGATAGGATTTTCTCCTGTGTCCTGGGTGCGTTTACAAATATACAATTCCAAATGTCTATTTCTAGGTCACACAAAGAGTTTTTCCGTGCGGGAATCGAACCATCGACACGCTGCACGGCAACCGGTTGCCCAGCCACCGCGTCAACCGTGCGTATATTACACAAGAATTGCTTGTGTAATATAAAATGTTTTATTGGTTTGATTTTGTTTAAAATGAGAGTGTTAATGAATTTGTAACACTGAAATTGCTTTTGGAGCCCGGTACCTGGCGCAATTACTTTTGGCGCCTGGTGAACTACTTTTATATACTATATATTTAAGTAGCGAATGAGACTGAGGTATAAAATGCATACGAATTACGTTATTTTTCAAATTTACCTGGAACATGGCGGTGAAGCAATGTCAATACGGCAGAAGGGTTGCTTTTATAGGCGCCATTATAGCTTTAATATATCTATACTTAATATACATACGTATACGGTCGCCATATAGTCTATATGTATATATAAATGAAAGTCGTGTTAGTCACTCCACTTATAACTCAAGAACGGCTGAACCGATTAAACTGAAATTTGGCAGGGAGGTAGTTTAGAGCCAGGAGAAGGATATAGGATGGAGTTGGTAGTGTAGGTTAGGTAGAGTAGGGTAGGTAGGGAGGTAGGGAAGGGTAGGTAGAGTAAGGTAGGTAGGGTAGGTAGGGTAGGATAGATAGAGTAGGGTAGGTACTCAAATGATGAGAGCGACGCTGCGGGTAAGAGCTAGTTACTTATATAAGTGCCACAGAATATTTGTTACGTTCACCTTTTCAGGATCCGCCTGTTTGTTTTCTGCCCTAAGGAATCTTCAGAGAATAACATTGGTGATGTCTGAAAATACGACCTTAACTCACGAATCGAATAGCCATTTTTACTTTAGTCGGAAATCAAACCTGACAGGCTATACTTGACAGCAGTTACTTCGAATTGAAGACAGTAATAAATAACACTATAACCCATTTCGACATTAATAAAAACTGAAATTCGATTTTAGTAAAACGGATATTGTTTCAGCACGTACCGCGAATTTCCGGTCAATTGCGTTCCTGATATCCGGTTACGCATTCAGCAAAATTGATAGTTTATTGCTTACTGGAGTGTTCCGTTATCATCATCATCATCATCATCATCAGCCTGCAAATATTTCACTGTTGAGGAGCTGCTTCCTAAACAGAGAAGGATTGGGCACTAACTAATCAATCAATAAGTTTTCTTAAGACGGATTTCTAAATTTAATTATAAATTTGAAACTTTATATACGTTTAATAAATAAATTTGTTTATTTAATTTAAATTTAATTAAATTTGATATTTGTATACAGAAAAGGGATACAAAAACTTAAAGCATAGTGGATAAAACTTTGTACAGTAACAACAAATTAATAAAAAAACGACCTTCTGGTCCCTAAAATAGGCAATGACATAAAGTAAGAAATAGCCAATCCACCTTAAGTATCTACTTAAGTAAGGAGTTTAAGAATTATCATCACATCTGTGATGATAATTCTTAAACTCCCGAGTGAGATGAGGTCCTTCCCTCCCTAGAAGACACTTAGAAGCACACAGACATGACGAATGATGATGAATTACCTATTAGAGGTCCAAGCTTCCTCAGGATGCTTTCCTAAACCGTATGCCGTCTAAATAACAACATAACTATCGTGACACACACTAAATTTACCGAAGACTGTAACTTGAAACTAGAAAAGCTTTTATCAGTAAAACACGTGCCAAAGTTATTATTTTTAGTAAACTTTAATAATCTGAGAAAGTACGTGAAATTGCAAAATAGTCACATTAATGTACAGTGCTTGGTAGCTTTCGAAACAGCACTCTCAAATTTGAAAATTATTTGCGAGCGCGATAACGTTCTGGCTATCTCCACATTAATTACTGGAATGTTTGGTACACGCAAACCAATTAGTGGAAAGTGGTAGAAAGTGGTCATCGTGGCCTATCTAGCCTAGGTATGATAAAGTTAAAACATCTTAAGTGCTTTCAAAGTGGTAGTTAGACTAGTCCATTCATTTCAAGTTTAGTTACTTGAAGGGTGAAATTGGTACAATTATGGTTATTGAAAGTACTTCGTTTGTTATGGATATCATTCTATTGGCGAGTTTGGTTCGGTTGCCTAGTCATCAGGAATTTAAAACTTAAACTATGTACATACATATTGCTTTACTAGTGATGATGATTTGGTCATACACACGTGAATACAAAACTTGAGTACATTTCGTTTAAGATTTTCTGTTAGTAAGTTGCAAGATTCCATTTCACACAAACACTTTTACATTGCAAGGTAAAAAAATAAAAGATTTAAATAACGCTAGATACACACCTTTTCATAACACATACTGATTGATACATTGCAAGTTAAATAAGTAAAAATAGTAATCAGAGAATTAAATTCTAAATAGCTAGAAACGTGAACTGGTATCTAAAATTTGAATTACGAAGCAATTTTTTACAACATTATTAATTTCATTCGACTGCTGTACCAATGTAAAAAAATGACTTTCTTTTCGAATATTATAGATAAATTAAACGTTAACGATCAAAGACGTTCCTTATAAAGATCAAAGTATCCTCTTTTAATACAGAGTACTATAATTTTCGTACGTTTATTAAGGGTACAAAAATATATTATAATCCCAGTTATTTTCATCTTTAAAAGTGTTTTATCTTATATAGTGAGAAATATTTGATAATTTCGGTCCTGTTACCTACCAGATAGATAAGGGCATACTATTGACAGAGATATATTGTATAAACAAGCGTACTACAAGCTTCAGCCGGGGTTGAGGGGCAAGCGTAATAAGGCATCGTGGCGTCGCGCTCAAGAAGGGGAAGAAAAGGTTTTTAGTCAGTACGAGTCACACACTCCTTCATCATGATTTTCCCCTCACAAAAAAAGCATATTACAAACTGTCAGATTATATTGAGGTTAAGAATGCCTGGCAGCATTTTGGTTCAGCTCCGATGGGCAATATTACTAACTTTTAAACTTTCGCGTTTTATATTAACAATACAGGTTGCACAGGTTGCAACCGGGTCGAAACGTCAAGCCTACCAAGGTCAGCCGGGGTTGCGGGGTAAGCGCAATGAGGCACCGCGACCTCGGCCCAGAGCAGGAGACGGAACGGGGGGGTTTTAGTCAGTAAGAGTCTGACACTCTCTCTCGCCTTACCCTGGGCGGGAAAAGAGAGAGAAGAGAAGTCATTGCATGATTTTCCCCTGACAAAAAAAGCCTGCCAAGGTGTTCAAATAATAATTTTCCGCGTAAATATGTGTTGGACAATATATATGTATATAGTCAGCATCTAGTCAGTATGTATGTATGTAGTTACTCAAAGTAATTATTAGAACTATATAGTGAATGTGTCTGTAATATCAAACGTTTCTTTTTTGTATAACTCAAACAAAGAGTTCGCATAGAAACATTCTTCCAGCTTGTCAGTACAAATATGTCGGCACGACGTTCGAGCCCATAAAGGATTTAAAATTTAATGATGAGGAGTTCATCCCATCGTTAGTTCTTTCTTTTTTTAACAACTTGCTCTTTGCGTTTTTCTCTCATATGGGTACAATAATGTGTATTAAATTATGTATTGGTGAGCTTGAAAAATATATGTTACTAGCTTTCACCCGCGACTTGGTTCGCTTGGAATAGTGACTTCCTGCAGATTTTTGGTATAAAACTATCCCATGTCCTTTCTCGTGTTTCAAACTGTCTGTACAAAATTTCACAGAAATTGGTTCAGTAGTTGAGGCGCGAAGAAAAGACAGACAGACGGAGTTACTTTCAAATTTATAATAGTAGTTTAGATTAAAAGAGTAACGATGGAATTCCTTTTTCGTTCTTCTCCATTCAATCCACACTTGGATTAAGCTTTCATAGACTATCAAATATTTGCTACAATTAGAGATACTTTGGTGTGTCATGCAACATGCCACTTTAAGATCGATTCCTCTTTGGTATTGACGCCCAACACGTGACGAATAACATATTAGGAAGCGTTGTACAAATTCCCGCGACATTGCCAGCTGGTACACAACACGACTGTTGTTTTCTTTGGTTTGAGTTGGCTAGTAACAGGATAAATACGTTACTAGTTTATTAAATGGCCACCCTCGCGCGGTTTCACACGCTGCTCAGCTCCATTTAATCGTGCATAATAATCGTTAATCGAGCATGATGTTTTATAGCCTATAGCACTCATGAACATTGTGGCTATCTATCAGTGAAAGAATTTTGGCAATCCGACCAGCGGTTTCAAAGCTTACTCCTAAATAAAAACTTACAAACCTACAAACTTACAGACTTACAAATTTTACCTCATTATAAGATTACAGATAACGACTTACTCACGCGAATCAACTGAGAGTAGCTAGCTCTACTACATAGTTTCGTGCGAGTCACGACGAACAACTATAATATCTGCTCCTTGTTGTGTCCCTTAAGAACTATAGTTGTGTGGAAAACCTGTTCCTTATACCTGTTACGATAAATACGTTGCATAATATCTTAATTTACAAAATTCAGTTGAGGATCAATTGTTGTCAAGTGCTGACGTGATATTGTGTGTTACACAAGTCACTTGAATTGTAGCTAGGAAGCCGCCTCCTCTTTCTGTGAAGCAGAAATGCTCGCGAAGTAGGAGGTGGTGCGCGTGAGAGAGCTATCGTCCTCCTCACATCTCAGCCGCCGCAGTAGGCGACACTTCGGGCGTCAGGGATCGAGAGACGATCTCCCGCCACCGTAAGCTAGGGTCTGCGGACGGCGAGTAAGGATAGCTCTCCACCCGACAAGAACCTAACCCGAGCGTATGGAGCGTAGCGTTCAACGCACGCCGCTTAAAGAACCAATATACCACCACAGACGAGACTCATTAAGGCCGATGTTAAGCCAGCTTTGCGAGGTAAGCACAATGAGGCCCCGCGGCCTCGGCC
Source organism: Spodoptera exigua (assembly GCA_902829305.4). Taxonomy (NCBI): domain Eukaryota; kingdom Metazoa; phylum Arthropoda; class Insecta; order Lepidoptera; family Noctuidae; genus Spodoptera; species Spodoptera exigua. Next base: position 12,560,708 of record LR824618.2, on the reverse strand, counting down.
TAGAGCAGGAGTAGAAACGTAGGGGTTTCCAGTCAGTAAGAGTCTGACAATCCCTCAAGTCATTTGATGATTTCCCCTAACAAAAAAAGCGTCACTTGAATCAAAACGAGTTCTTCTGGAGATCTATAACAAAAGATTTCTTCTAGATACAGCTATAAAAATACTGACTAGAGTGCTTAATTTTTATTAGGTTGGTATTGAGTTGTTATTTAGTTTAGTCAACGAGACAATAAACTATAAACTACCGAGATTAATTGACTCGATACTCTGCCCTTGATCTCTGACGTCATTCGAATCTGACCTTCCGCAGGCTTTGTGATTATGACTACTTCATTGTGTATAAACTAAACAATAGATCTTCATAACAATACTTACTGTACTGTTCTAAACAATAGCTACTACACAGTATCGAATGTTTTCTACTAAAACCCTTATCGGAGAATTCTAGTAAGTTTTTAATTGTAACGCTATTATTATTACGCTTGGAAGATTATGAGTTTTTCGGTGTTTGTTTTTTAATATAGCAGTACCTACCAAGGAGTTTGATTAAGTGTTTAGCATAATTATGCCAATAGCCTCCTAAGGACCGATAGTCCCCTATTACTATCACACATACTTGGAAGATATTGTATTTGGTATGTTAACTGCTTCTTACCCTTTTGCAAAAAAAAGAATAGAAAGGAACCTACTGTTATAGTCATCATCATCATCAGCCTATAAGTGCCCACTGCTGAGCAAAGGCCTCTTCTCATACGGAGAAGGTTAGAGCATTGATCACCACGCTTGCTCAATGCGGGTTGGCGATTTCAAACTTGTAATTAGAAATTATAAGTCCAGGTTTCCTCACGATGTTTACCTTCACCGTATGTCAGTGGTGTCTAAATAATCATAGAAAGTACATATAACTCGGAAAAAGTCACATCGGTACTTGCCAGGTTTCGAACCCACACCCTCATGCGTGAGAAGCGGGCTCCTTAACCTTTGGGCCACCACGACATAATACTGTTATAGTAATTCAAATAAAGAATAACATTCATAACACGAAACATAATACGATAGTTTCCAACTATTATAGTCGAATTCAATACTTTCATCCAGATGTCAAAAACGGTAATTTTCTATGAAAAACTCAGTTATGACGTCATAGCATTTTTACGTCAAATAGCTTACTTATTTTTTAATAATTAGCTACAAAATTTCTAGAACTTAACGTATCGATCGATCGATGAATTAAAGTATAGTTATTTTTTAATATTTTATTGTATTGAAATGTCGAATTAATTGATTTTTGACCTAGGAAACTACCCAATTGCGTTTGCACGCGACTTTGCGAAGAAGCAGTGTGTGTTTTAGTCAGTGAGAGACACTCCCTCTTATCCTAGCCAGGGCAGAAGTAACATATTTTCACCAAGAAAAGTTTTTTTTTACAAAAAAAAAAGATGTGGAACTCGACGCGTATTCCATCTGCAAATTTTATTGGATGAGCAACAAACATCCATCAATCATCACAAACTTTTATACTTACGAGCAATAGAATAAGAATTTTCAGGCTTACAGCCATTTATTTCAGACGTCGTTATCATGTAAATTTAATTTCAACTGTAAATTACTTATCTGAAATCAGGCAATCATCTGCTTCAGTTCCTGAAAGGTTTGACAGCTGAATTAATTGAATTTGAAGGCTTTCAGAGGCTGAGGTCTGTAATCGGAATAATCTTGCTGACCTAAAAGTTCTCAAGGTCACGCGATTTAGCGTCTTAATACTGAGCCTCGAGGCTTAAGGTCCAAAATTTTGTGACCACAAATGCCCTTGCCTTGAAATGGTCAAGCGTGATTTTTATTTTCAGAATAAGTTTGTGTTACGTAAATTTAGCCTGTAAAGTTTTTATTGTAAGTTTAGACGTGAGTTCCAGGATTTGCGATCCGAAAAATGTGGGTGTTCATTCAAAAAATTTGACAAAGGGTAGTTGGCGTTTCATATTATACTATCAGTTGTACTCGATGAAATAATCTATTTATTATACTTTGAGATGACTACTGTAGCCATTAATAATCTTTTTAAAACGTATTAAAACTGTACATCGATTTTTGAAAGTAATGGCTGACTCATGTGAATTAACTGGGGAAAGCTCTACTAGTTTCAAGTCATATAGGGACTCATAATCATAAGCAATGTTGGTGTTTCAGCAGTAGCGCAGCTGTCTTATTAATTACTAGCTACTTTCACGCGGTTTCACCCGCTGATCGGCTCCATTTGATCGTAGCGTGATGATTTATAGCCTATAGCACTCAGGAACATTGTAGCTATCTATCAGTGAAAGAATTTTGGCAATCCGACCAGCGGTTCCAAAGGTTACCTCCTACATACAAACTTACAAATTTTACCTCTTTATAATATTAGTATAGTATAGACAAAAAATCTACGCATCATAAGAAATTGTGTATACACTAATATTTATTAAGGCTTGGTTATCATGTCATCCTATGGAAACAGTGCGCTTCTTTTCTCGGTAGAATTTGTGATAGCGCAGGTCATGCTACCAGCATCCTAATTATTGTAAGATTGCTCACTGGATACAGATGCGTATAGTGTTGTGTATAGAATGTAGTTTTTACTAAAATTAGGTTATGATTTCAACCTATGAATCTTATAATTTGATCTGAAATCTAAACTAGTATTATAAATGCGAAAGTCACTCTCTCTGTCTGTCTGTCTTTTCTTCACGCCTAAACTACTGAACCGATTTCTGCGAAATTTGTTACAGACATAGTTTGGAACTCGAGAAAGGACTTGGGGTAGTTTTTATATCAAAAATCAGCACAAAGTCATAATACATTATCACGCAAACGGAGTCGCGGGCAAAAACTAGTAAAGAAATACATAAAAAAAAATATACTTAGCAAGCTTAAAGGCTTAGTAGTACTAAGGTTTCATTGATTTTAGACTCAGGAATAAATTTAATATTGCGTTTTAAAATTAAATTAAACCTTCATTTGTGCCATATTGTCACGGGTATTGCTTCCCAATCCTCTTATTTTTTTCCTAATCGGGACACAAACCTTCACAGGAAAGTGTGACGTCTGTCAATAGATATTAGCTTGCTTTTACCACGAAGACGTGATTTTTCTGTAATGTTTCATACGTCAGAGCCATCGTTGGGAATAACATTTATTTACTTTTTCATCAGAAATATTTTTATCTTTACAGTTATTTTTGAATAAGAATCTTTTCCGTTTAATCTGTAAATGTAGATTGGAAAAGGGAATAATAATGTAACAAAAATTTGTTTTTTTTTTCTATTTTATTTCTGTGACAGCATGTAGTCTGAAATCTTTGCTTTGGTTACATTACATAATCCCTTTGATAAAATAAAGGTGTTATTTCGTTGTAATATATACATACGTGTAACGTAATCCAATGAAAAACGTACTGTATTGTTTATATAAATGCATGTTTTATAAAAAATATTGAAACGTACTGTTTTACACATTTCAATAAAAGTATTGAATTTAAATGGTTCGAAGCAACCGGATTTATAAAGATAAATCAGTTTTTTTGTTTAAAACATTTTGATCTAGTTTTATAACAACGAGAATAATATACTAAATGTATGCTGCAAGTATGCACGTTGTTTCACGTTTTTTTATGTAATTGGTCGGCAAACGAGCAGACGGATTACTTGATGGTAAACAATCAGCGCCGCCCATGGACACCTGCAACGGAGGAGTTACGAGTGCGTTGCCGACCTTTTAGGGATTAGGGATTTGGAGATTTAGGGATTGAGGAGGGATTGGGGGCGGGGAAGGATTGGGCCTCCGGTAACCTCACTCACACGGCGAAACACAACGCTGTGGTTGTTTCGCGCCGGTCTTCTGTGAGGCCGTGGTATCACTCCGGTCGAGCCGACCCATTTGTGTCGAAGCATGGCTCTCCCACACTTAAACACTTTCTTTTCGGCAAAATTAGTAAGAAGCGGAATTTGGTTCTCACAATTTTTTTTTTGACTGCTCGGTTTACACAGTAGCTGGTTTAGTGCGCCTTCTGTGCAAAGTGTAGTAGTTTTGATTTCTTAAGGAAATAATTCTTTGTGTGGTTAATCGCTGTTTTGCGTCACAGTGTGATATATTGTATGTGAAACGTTAAAGTTAAACTCCGCCAGTCTGTCTAAGAAAAAATAAACGGGGAGACACATCGCTTTATTAAAAACATGAGTTTGTACAATCTCATAGATGTATAATTTCAATCCAATATTTTGTAAAAAGGTATTTTCATTACATTGTTTTCATATCCAACATATGAAAACAATTTATTTTTCCCAATTCATCTAGAATTTCATAGAAAATTCTAGGATTGTCATAAGGTTTATAAATAGAAAGTGAGATGCTGGAGCTAAAATTTGCGAGTAAATATTTGTTTATAGGGTAACCCGGCAATGGATGGTGATGGTAAGCTGTCGGTGCCGCCCATGGACATACGTATGAGTTACCAGATTTAAGGAAAATGGATTTGGAGATTGAGGCTGGTGGAAAGGATTGGGCCTCTGGTAACCTCACTCACACGGCGAAATGTTGTTTTACCGGTATTTTGCGAGGCCATGGTAAACGATCAAACTAAACCCTTCGTTAAACGTTGTTCTTCCACACCTAAAAACATATAATGATAATAATTAACCTTACAGTAACACCCGGTTTCTGAAAGGTTTGTCAACGCTAAAATTAACTAATCTCCTGTTAAATCTATTGTCAAGTCATCTGATTGGTTGTTGATAATTCAGTCAACCAATCAGATGACTTGACAAGAGATTAAATTGATTTTAACATTGATCGGCCTTTCGGAAACTGGGGGTTAGTGTTTAAAATAAATATGTATGTCAATGAAATACCTTTGTGAGAAAATGGTGCCTGAAATCGGTGAAAATGAAGAGATAAACTATTTAAGTGTAAACGCATAGCTCTAAGATAATACCTTCCCACAATCATTAAGAAATTTACAACGAAACAAGTCATGGTACTCGCAACACACATAATAATTAATCAATCTACTATCACCGAGCTCACAGCAGTGACCGTTAGTCATAAAACTATGAATTTTTAAACAGCTTCGTTGTTGGTGGACCTACAATCGATCGAACTGGTTTATTATTAGATTTTATTGACAGGATTCAATAACGTATAAGAATAGAAACTCAAATTTGATACACTATTCCATTTCTATTCTTTTTTTGAATTGTCATGATCGACAATTTTCTTTGAATTTCGATCAGGGTTGGCTATTGTGTTGGAATGTTCTTTTCACATTTTTTCAGCCACAAATAAAGGTTTATGCATTTATCGGAATTATGAGCAATTTAAAATAAATGGAATTTAAATAATTTCCATGCTTTAAAAACAAATTAAGGTCAGAGTAAATTAATATGAAATACAAAGTGCCTGACTCTGAAAGAAAGGATGATATTTACAACATACTCCAAGCCTAATTGAAATTAATGAATGTGTTAAAATTTTAATTAACTGTCGAAGTTGTATTTTTTTTCAATACAATAATAAGTACGTGAATGATATTTGCAAAAAATATTTTAAATAATGTTTTTAATACTATAACATGAATCGAATTTACTGAAAAATTTGAAGGGCTTTTTTTTACTTCGTGTTAAATGATGCTGCCGTGATTATTATGGCTGAAAAAAACCTATCTGGTACCTTTCTTTGTTACTGGTATTCTCTGGGACTTTGAGAAAATCGGAAAATAAAATAAAATAATGTGAAGATTCTAGCGAAGAGATGGCTACTGCCACGTAGCCTCGTAGCAGTCTCTCGTAGCCACGTAGCGATTGTTCGTAGCATTGTTAATTTATTTAATGTATGTAAGATTTACAAGTCTTTTGCTGATTAATTAATCTTATTTTGTTAAAATTCTATAATGAATAATTAACTAACTAACTAAGCATACACAGGAACCTTAAAATAGCTACACAACGGTAATTTTAATTACAAAGCTATTCAATTAAGCAGCCTCCTCGTGCGAAAGCTGTACATTTATGAAAATATAATTAACAACGTTAATGAAGAAATGAAATTTTAGTAACATTTTCCGACGTGTGGTGTGGGTAATTACGCTGGATAAACATTCATTTCTGAGTGGGTTGTTAAGATGTTTAGTATTTGTTTATTATTGTACAATAGAGCAATGGAAATTATTACAAAATGCTATATTTCGGGACTTTATGAAGATACATTTATTTTTTTAAAGAAAACTAGCTGTCGACTGTAAACATGGCATTTTAGGGTCAAACCCACCGGGGACAGTACACAGACAGTAATCATACATTAATATTATAATAGGCCCTTGATGTACCAGACATGACGCCCACAGCCCATGTCCCTCTTAGCGCGAGTCATATCATTTGATGTTTTCAGAAAAAGGCATTTATCACCAAACTTGCTCAAGAAGAGTTGGTGACTTCTAACTTTGTCGTCGTATTCAGGGTGTGCGGTTGCCTTTACTTGGTTAACTCTAGCTTACTCTTACCTACCTATCTTAGCATCATCGGTTCAAGTTTGTTTTCGAGATTAACGCTAAGCAAATTAAATTTCATATTTTAGGTAAACAGTTCCTTACCGCAATTCATTTTTTTTATATGTCATTGGCCGGCAAACGAGCTGACGTTAAGCAATCAGCGCCACCTATCTACACTCGTAATACCAAAGGAGTTACTACAAGTCCATTGCCGACCTCTCGTGGGTTATTAGGGATTTAAGGATAGGGTGTTTAAGGATTGAGATAAGGCTTCCGGTAACCTCACTCACACGGCGAAACACATTGTGAGTGTCGTTTCACACCGGTTTTCCATGAGGCTGTGGTATCACTCCGGCCGAGCCAGCCCATTCGTACCAACGCATGCCTTTTCCACGCTTTAAATTACAAAAATATTTAAATAGACCTTAAGTTCAATATTCTAAACAACTATAAACTTCTTGGTCACAAAGCCATCATAAATTGGAACCTACATAATGACAATAATAGTAGATCAAGTAAATGGTATAGTGTCACGTGTCTAATGCCAATATAGAAAACTTGAGGAACCGTTATCTAACCCACTAATAGCAGTAGTTTCGGATATTTGATGCCAGTTCAAAGATCAAACTAATTAAGTTATTTATAAATGGAGAACTTGAGAGGCTTGGTTTGAACGGGAAGAAGTTTAAAAGATTTGGTATAATTATTATTATTGGTTGTTGCTGTTTTAGATGATTCGTATTTTTTTAAAGGTTAAGAAACGTTACAAGTAGGTACTTTAAAAAATCCTGCTCTAGTACTTTCTTCTGTGTGATTACAAACATACAATTTCATATACACATGACACCCAGACCCGGAATAACAATTTTTGGGTCTCACAAAGAGATGTTCCGTACGAGAATCTAATCCGCGACACGTTGCGCGGCAGCCAATTGCCAAGCATCCACATCAACCGTGCAGTCTACATTGTTGAGTTACGAGTAGTTTAGAAGGATCAGGTTAGTTAGCTAGTGCTAAAGTCTCTGTCGAAGTAACTTCTTAGAAGGCTCTCAAAGTATCAACGTGAAGTGAAGAGGTTTAACGTATTCTACTTAGCTATTATCAAACGGCGAGGATAAGGTTAATGCTTTAAGAAATAGCCTCTTTTACGGCCTTAATTGTGCAATGATTTCTCTGGGGAGGTAATGTCAGACTATTTCTGACTAACAACTACCCCTTTCCTTCTTTTGCTACATCTTTGCGGTTACACGCACTACCTGGGCTGGACATCGGTCCTAGTGAGCCTCATCAACGAATGACTTCTCTTGGGCGATGCGACAGGGAGTGTAAGTGTCTTACTGACTAAAATTTTCTCCTGCTGCATGCCTAGGCCACGGTATATTATTGTCTCTAACTTGTGGCGCACATGAAACCGTCTGCGCTAGAAAAAAAGCTAGTAAATAACACTCGTTCTATGTATTTAGGCATAGACCCGAGCGTAAGGCACGTAGCGTTCCGCGCGCGCCTAAGAGAGCAAATAGATTACCACAGACGGGGCCCTACAGGCCTGATATTCAGCCAGGGTTGCGGGTTAAGCGTAATGAGTTACCGCGGCCTTGGCCCATAGCAGGAGAAGCTACGGGGGGGGGGGGAGGTTTGGTCAGTAAGTGTTTGACACTTAGGCGGGAGAAGCCATTTGATTTCCCCTTACAAAGAAAGGCATAAAAAAGACTGACCTCATAATAATGTAGACGATCCTGGGAGAAACAAGAGTAATAAATTATTATTTGTACGGTTTGGTGACAAAAACAACCAAGCTTTAGCTGTCTTAGTACATATTTACTTCTATATGTCAATAAAAGAAAGTTTTGCAAAGACATTCGACGATAACAGGAAAATCTTGAAGGTAAACAACTTTTGGCTAGCTCCATAAGGCTGGGATTGCACGAAACAATTTGGCCGATTAGGTACAATATACAAAATAATACCACATTTTATCTTCAGGCTGTGGAGAAGTAAACACCTGTACATGTACATGTTTGTATAGATAAAAGAAAGTCGTGTTAGTTACAGTACTACATACGAACAAACTGAGAAATTACTTGAGGTTTGCAAATAATATAATAATAGCTGACGTCTGTTTATGTAATTTTACACGCGCACCTGTAACACTTAGATACTAATTATTTAAATTAATTGTTATATTTCATAAGTTTAGTTTGATAAGCAATAATATTGTAATAGAAGTATGTCAGCACTTTTTTACCTGAAACACAGGTTTGCACCTAGTTCAGGTTGATGTTAAACATTGTACTTTGCCTTAGACTTAAGATATTATACATTTTGTAATCTACCTTTTTATAACAAATAAACATTTATTTATCATTTATTATTTATTATTTATCAGTACTATTTATAACTCAATAATGGCTGAACCGATTTCGCTATGAATTTGTGGGGATGTAGTTTAGAATCAGATGAGCATAGGATAGGGTAGAGGAGGTAAGGTAGGATAGGTAATGTAGGGTAGGTAGTATTAGTTGGTAAGTAATAAGGTAGGGCAGTGTAAAAGTGTTATAAAGCGAATTGTTTCTTTATTTGAACGCGCTCTCATGTGCGACTACTGGATCAAATTGACAATATTCTACTGTATTGAATAGTCCATTACTCGAGGAAGGATATAGGTACCAAATCATAGCACTTCGATCAATAGCAGCAGATCAAGAGGAGAGATACGAGGGTTATTATCATCATCATCATCATCAGCCTATAAGTTCCCACCGCTGAGCAAAGGCCTCTTCTCAGACGGAGAAGGTTTGAACATTAATCGCCACGCTTGCTCAAGGCGGATTATCGATTTGTAAGTACCAACTAATTAATTACAAATAAGTCCAGGTTTCCTCACGATGATTTCCTTCGCCGTGTGTTTTAATAATCAAAGAAAGTACTTTTAACTCAGGCTAAAGTCACATTAGTACTTGCCAGGTATCGAAACCTGAGAAACGGGCCCCTTAACCTCCGGGCTACCTTGACGATAGTTACGGTGGTATGTAGTATTTATATAATGCCTTCGTTTATTGCTCGTTATGCGATTTCTTGTTACTGAAAGCTAGTCTACATCGAGCACAACGTTATGAACTATGTACTTTCGATAAATTTTAAATAATATAGGAAAACTTAGAGCTGTACGTACAAAGTTATTAATTAATAACTAGACTAATATCAGTAAGACAATTGAAGGTTTTCAAGAATACATTCATATTTAAATTTACGTTGCCAATGAAGCACTTACCATCAAGTCAAGAAGCTTGATAGAACAAGTCTAAGTTGAACTTATAAAACTAAAAATACTTCATCGTTATCATCACCATCATCAGCCTATAAGTGCTCACTGCTGAGCAAAGACCTCTTTTTACGAGGAGATTGTTTGATCTCTAAAAACACGCTTGCACGCGGGTAAGCAACTTCAAGTTTTTAAATTACTAGCGACTGCGCACGGTTGCAATGCTGATACTGAATTTCGCAGTTCGTGAGTGAGGTTACCGGAGGCCCAATTCTTCCCCTCCCCCCATCCCTCCTTAATCCCGTAAATCTCCAAATCCCTAATCCCTAAAAGGTTGGCAACGCACTCGTAACTCCTCCGTTGCGGGTGTCCATGGGCGGCGCTGATTGCTTACCATCAGGTAATCCGTCGGCTCGTTTGCCGACCTATCACTTAAAATAAAAATAAAAAAAATAAATCGCAATTATTTAATAGATGTCATTATACATATTTTCACTTTTCACTTTATTGACTCTATTAAAAAAAACCGCATCAAAATCCGTTGCTCCGTTTTAAAGATTTAAGTTTTAAGCATACATAGGGACATAAAAAGCAACTATGTTTTGTAGTATGTAGTGATAAATCCAGTTTTCATTACGATGTTTTCCTTTATGTTTGCAGTAGTCAGTTTTCGTGTATGTAGTCTTAAAAATTTTACTTCATTCGGAAAAAGTCACATTTCCTGTCAAGAATGCCTGGCCATAACGACGTCGTCAAAAACACTTACCTAAATACATATTTCAAAGTGATCTGTCTGTCTGTCTTTTGGTGTTGTGTTGTTCAAGAGTTAAGACCAAGGTTTTGGGCCTCGCTTTGTGTAGGATTATAAATATGAAAGCCTTAATTGGAGGCCTTGAATAAAAGATGAAGACCCAACCCTTGCTCTAGGGGTCATTTAGCGAGAAGTACAATGGAAAAGTAACACGGGATTTGAGTGGTGATGACATATTTTATTACTAGCTTCTGTAGGTAAAAAAACTAAGTATTATTTTCAATTTGCGTTCATAATCTATCTCTTTGGCAAACTTCATCATAATCTATTCTGTAGTTTAAGCGTTAGAGAAAAACAAATACCTACACATACTAATATTATAAAGAGGTTAAATTTGTAAGTTTGTATGTAAGGGGTAATCTTTGGAACCGCTGGTCGGATTGCCACAATTCTGTCACTGATAGATAGCTACAATGTTCCTGAGTGCTATAGGCTATGAAACATCACGCTACGATCAAATGGAGCCGAGCAGCGGGTGAAACCGCGTGAGTGTAGCTAGTCTTTTATAAACGTAAAAATAAAATACTTCGATTATCAACGTAAAAATATAAAAGATAAGGCGATTTTTCTGTGTGTTTGTTATTTACTTTTTATTTGAATGTTGTGGTATAATTTTTTATGTATGTATGTGTTATGCTTCCATTACCATCACATAACATTCCTTTTCCTCATTTTATATGTCTCATTAAATCTATCCATCATACATTATACATTGCTCGTTAAATAACGTATAACAATTAAGTATGGTAGATCCATGCTTTGGCACGAATGTGATCAACCGGAGTGATACCACGGCCTCACAGAAAACCGGCGTGAAGCAACACTTACATGGTTTTTCGCCGTGTGAGTAAAGTTACCGGAGGCCCAATCCTTGCCCCCATTTTCAATCCACGAATCCCATCCATCCCAATAACCTGAAGGCCCTAATAATGATTGCTTACCATCAGGTAATCGACCAGCTCGTTTGCCGACCCATGACATAAAAAAATTTACATTGTTTTACTCAAATTACTTTTTCGCAGCTAATTAAGCTTATGTGGACTCCATTATGTGTGTTTTCAATTTGTCTGTAATTTGAGCTATTTTTAACTTCCCCTATATATAATAAAACTAATTATTACTTATCTATTCTCGTCACATCACTGTTCTACTTTTATATAGGTATAACTTTTATTAGGACTTCACAGGTCACAGGCTTTTCATTTAAACTTTCATGTTAAAAATCATGAAAACTGAACTGGTTTTAATGAAACTCATGTGAAATTTCATGAATATCAGCTCGAATAAAGAATGTTCCGTAAATGTCCTTTTTTATGTAATAGACCGGCAATCGAGCTGACGCATTACCTGATGGTAAGCCATCAGCGCCGCCCATGGACACCCGCAACGGAGGAGGAGTGCGTTGCCGACCTTTTAGGGATTAGGGTTTTGGAGATTAAGGGATTGGGGAGGGATCGGGGGAGAGAAAGGATTAGGTCTCCGGTAACCTCACTCACACGGCCAAACACAACGCTGTAGTTGTTTCACGCCGGTTTTCTGTAAGGCCGTGGTATCACTCCGGTTGAGCCGACCCATTCGTGCCGAAGCTTGACTCTCCCACACTTAAATTAAACTCTTATACCTTCATGTGACGCGTATGAGTAATGAGTTTTATTAAAATCCGTTCAGTAGTTTTCATGATTTTCATGAATTGGAAGATAAATAAATATGAAAAACCGTGTCGCGATATCACAAATCATCAGCCTATAAGTGCCCACTGTTGAGCAAAGGCCTCTTCATTCACATTCACAGATTGAGCATTAATCATCACGCTTGCTCAATTCGGATTAGGGATTTCAAACATAATGACTAAAAATTATAGGTCCAGGTTTCCTCACGATGGTTTCCTTCACCGTTTGTAGTGTATATATAATAATCATAGGAAGTAAGAAAGTGAGTTGACCAGCTGGACTGGAGTGATGCCACGGTCTCACAGGACACCGACGTGAAACAAACATTGCGTAGTGTTTCGTTGTATGAGTGACATAACTAGCGGCCCAATCAGCTCTTCCACCTTCATTCCCAATAGTCAACAAAACAATGAATTTATTTTTGCAATAACAACACATTTACAATTCAAAATTATATTATGTAAGAATAAGAAACTAGATGAAGCCGGCTTTTCCTGTCTGAATTCTCTGAGAAAAAGGATAATTCTTCAACAAAACAATACACTATTTACTCAGACACCGTTAAAAAGTGCGGCGTGTCGATTACGGCAAAAGTCCATCAAATGACCCTCGATATTCGGTACAGTCGTTGGCCGCTCGATGCCATTAAAAAAATGAGTTTTCCTCCTCATTACCTGTCTGTAACCCTTTTATGTTACTCCTTGTGAGTTTCGTAACACGAGTAAGGTTTCCTCTTTAGTAAAATAATACAAACTTCTTTAGCGCGAAACCCAACGCCAATTTATAAGCTTCTTTGTAAGCTAAATTAAATTAAAGTCCCAACAAATTGATCTGTGTATAACAATGGAGATTCAATTACGGAAAAATCTTTGCTGGCGTCAATTTTTTTTATTTGATTTATGTTATTTGGTGATTTGAAGGCTGCCTCGGCAGTTGACGAGATTCTTGTCCGAAATATTCTCGATCGAGAAATACGACTTTTTGTTTAGTATTATTCTCAGAACTGTTAAATATATATCTCAGACCTTGCAAAACAATTGAAACACCCATTATCAAACTGTTATGATCCCTATTCCAAGGCATATATTTTTTTATTTGGTAGGTCGGCAAACGAGTAATCCTAGTACCTGATGGAAAGTAATCAGCGCGCCCATGGATACCCGCAACAACGGAGGAGTTATGAGTGTGATGTCGAGCTTCAGGATCACACAACACAACGCATCAAAATCCATTGCGTAATTTTAAAGATAGAAGCATACCTACATACCGATATAGGGTCAGAGATAGCGACTTTGTTTTATACCATCTAGTGACTAGTGATAAATAGGCATTAGGCCATAAAAGAAATCCATAGTCTCAATGTTTGATGAGCAGGTTGTAATGCAGTTTAAGTTTCAGATCGATCAGAAAGCGCTGTTATCCGATTTCTGTCAAATGTAGAGAGAGTCATGCTTCGGTACGAATGGATCGGCTCCACCGGACCGGCTTCAAACAACCACAGCGTTGTGTTTCGCTGTGTGAGTGTGGTTAACGGAGGCCCAATCCTACCCCTCCCCCAATCCCGAAATCTCGAAATCCCTAATCCCCAAAAAAGCCCGCATCGCAAGTCTTCTGTTGTTGCGGTTATACATGGGTGTCGCCGATTGCTTGTCATTAGGTAATAATATAAGCAGACCGTTCGCTTGCCGACCTACCTATCACACAAAAAATATAAGTGACCTTTACAATTAGATCCTTGTATACTTACCCTTTACAATTTGTAAACTACCAAAGATCTGTATAATACTATGATCGGACAAAATAAACAAACAAACAATATTTCCCGCGGTTATTAGTCAAAGGAAGTTTCAGAATAAACAACTAAAGATGTGGTAACTGACCGGAATGTACAATAGATACCCGTCTTTGTTTCTTATTAGCTACTCTCGCTGCTCGGCTCCATTTGATCGTAGCGAGATGTTTTATAGCCTATAGCACTCAGGAACTTTGTAGCTATCTATCAGTGAAAGAATTTTGGTCATCCGACCAGCGGTTTCAAAGATTACCCCTTACATACAAACTTACAAACATACAAACTTACGAATTTTAACTCTTTATAATATTAGTGTAGAAGAGTAAGATTAGTATTCACACGGCAGTCAGTCGACTCTCAGCGCCTGTACATAGATTTAGTTATTTATCAGGTAAATCTACCAAGAAGATAATTATATTGGTAAATACTCCCATTATTCTTAGAGTCTTCAAAGATGTTACTAATTTGGTCTATTTATCACTATTCTAACAATTTTAAAGTTTCATTATCATCATCATCAACCTATTAAGTGCCCACTGCTGAGCAAAGGCCTCTTCTCACACGGAGAAGGTGCATTAATCACTACGCTTGCTCAATGCGGGTTGGCGATTTCAAACTTTAATTAGAAATTATAAGTCCAGGTTTCTTCACGATGTTTACCGTCACCGTATGTCAGTGGTGTCTAAATAACAAAAGAAAGTACATATAACTCGGAAAGAGTCACATTGGTACTTGCCAGGTTTCGAACTGAAAATGCATGAGCATGAGAAGCGGGCGCTTTAACCTCCGGGCCACCACCACATTTTCGGCCCTACCCCTACGCCTACGATCTAGTTCCTATGTTGGATCTGGTCACCCACATCCGGATAAGGACGGTTAAAGTTAGAAGATTATGTTTACAATTTTCTTAAAGAGGTCACAGTCAAGAACGCCTGGGGACGCCAATATTTACCGAGACGTATACATATGTAGCATATATTATGTATGTGAATTTGATGTTGTTGTATGTACATCGCACATGTTCTCCTTATGTACATATTGACAGTTGATAGGATATTTGTGTGTTGAATTTGTGTATATGTTTATGTATAATTTTATGCCTAAATTGATAAGTTGATTTTGATGTGGTTTTTATTGAGATTACACTGCATGGTTGGTGTGGTGGTTGAGCGACCGGCCTCCGTGATGCTCCGTGAAACTTTTTGTGTGTTCCGCCATACCGCGCATACATACATTTTGTAATCAAAAGGCACAGGAGAATTTGTGTCTGAGGTTTAAAAAGAAAAGTTATGTATATTTCTTAAAAAAAATCCTTAGCAATGGCATATAGTCTAGAATACGACATTATTTTAACAAGTAATTTTCCAAATTTTTTATTAACATTTGGAAAACGATAGTGTTTTCAGAATTGTATATGAAATAATAAATTGATTATTTTTAAATCTCTACTATTGCGTCTTCTTAACTAGATTTTTGACAAGTGTGGGAGAGCCATGCTTCGGCACGAATGGGTCAGCTCGGCGGGAGTGATACCTCGGCCTCACAGAAAACCGGCGTGAAACAACCACAGCGTTGTGTTTTGTCGTGTGAGTGAGGTTACCGGAGTCCTCAATCCCTGAGTCTCCAAATCCCTAACCCTTAAAAGGTCGGCAACGCACTCGTAACTCCTTCGATGCGGGTGTCTATGTGCGGAGCTGATTGCTTACCATCAGGTAATCCGTCTGCTCGTTTGCCGAACTATTACATAAAAAAAAATTTGTTAGATTATAACATATTTAATATACAGAGATATACCTTTTAACATTAATATTTAAATTACGTTAGGTATACAATTTTTAACAACATAGAATACTTTTTGGGTATTTCCGACATCAACATATTATTTTGATAAGCAAAAACAATTGAACACGGAAAACGAATTTGTTTGTACTATGATGTACCTATTTACGACAGTTAATAACAATATTAGAAACATTGTTTTGATTGACTCATTATAATACATATAGGAGGTATAAACTGGGCCCAGTCTTATGTAGCGTGTCATTAGACTTTCTGTGATCCAGACGTGCAGACGATTCCTTATATTATTTAAGTCATGAAATTCCTGTGCTTTTTCGTGCTTGTGGTGCTGTGTGCTGCTATGTGTGATGCCCAGCCAGTCGACGACCTAACAATCGACTACCCAGAAGCTCCACATATAAGAATCAAAAGACAAAATATTATAAAAAGAGACGGCCGATGCCGATGCCCAAAAGATTACACTTTCGTATTTGTTCAATGTATTTCATGTAAAAGGTGAGTGACCCTTTATATTACTTTTTTTATTTTATATAGTTTTGTTATTATTTGCTATCTCTTTAAAAGTAAAATGAGTAAAACGAGGTACTTGTATTTTTTATAAAGTTTTATAAAAATTGATGCGTTCTTTTTGATGAGAATTATCAAGTATAAACCATGGATACTACTGTGATTTTTTTTAATATTCTTTAGGCAATTTTTTTTTGTCCTACGTGTTTTAAGTACATAGGTAATATGTATAGAAACATTAAAATCTTTCATCTCTATCTTTCTATCTTTGTCCCTTTTTCGGAAACCTACATTATATATTTTTTTAGATTTTTATATATTAACGTTTGTGTTTCAAGTCGTATTAACTGATTTGATTTTAACACAAATTATTTTTAATATTTCAGGTATTTAGAGTTAACAGGAGATGAGCAGTGTCCTGTTTGTAGTTAGTAGGAATGAATTAAAACGCTGATCCTCATATCTGAGAGTAACACTTTACTTACAACTTTAATTATCACTTGTATTATATATTTTTAATTTATAAAAACATGTATAAAAGAGTAAAAATATTCCACCGCTGCCTGGCGGAATTCAAGCTATGGCATGGCAAAGAGGAATCCGGACATTAAGTGCCGTGTCCAGAATGCCTCCTCATATGTTTCTTTATATTTTAATAATCAAGCCTTTGATTTTTTAATTCTACAAAGAAATTTTAGCCATTTTAAAATTGGTAGAGTGTAATTGTATTTTTGACCCCTAACTGTACCTTACCACCTAAGTTCACATTAAATAGAGAGAGATTTAATTAATTAGCTTTAAAGAGAATCTCGTCATGTGAGATTGTTATGTCAATCGTCATTGTGCGACGGAATGATGAATCTGTCATCACAGTGTATGATTTGTTAGAAACAATTGTCCTATCAATGATGATGGTTCAGTCGCGATACAGTGTCATCTCTATTTTCGAGAACTAGGTCACTTGGATACGTGTAGTACGCCACTCAAAATTCAACAAGTTTCTATTCATGACAATATTTGCTAATTTATCCATCAGTCTATTCAATTGTACTTGCAATAATGTTTTGCAAAATTGTTTGTTTTTAATCAAGGCGTATTTATGTATAAGTTCAATGTATGAAAGATTCTGAATCAGGGTTTATGTAAGTACTAGCTTTTGCCTGCGACTATGTTTGCGTTCGAATAATGATTTCCTGCTGGTTTTTGGTTTCAAAAATTTATCCTTGGTCCTTTCTCGAGTTCAAAAAAAAAGTTAACAAATTCCACACAAGTATGTAGGTTCAGTAAGTAGTTTAGGCGTGAAGAAAATACTGACAGACAGACAGACAGAGTTACTTTCGCATTCATAATAATATATAGTTTGGATAAAAACAAAGATACAGTGAGACTATTTTACATTACTTCAAATGAAGTAAGAATTAGATTTATAATATTTAATTGTATCCAGTTCATGTTTTAATAAACATATTGTATCGATCAATTTTGTATTGTTTTATTTAAATGTGGCTATACTATATTGGCACTGCAGAGTAAAGTACTACAGAGGTCAGTTCTTGCTCAAAACTCCAGTTATGTTTAATGTTTTGTGTCCCTATATTACTTGAAGGCTGTCTCCTATGATGCAGTACCAATAAAAATTGCGAACAGGCCGGCATCGCACTCTCCTCATGACTCCTTTGGTGTTTTCCGTGCTCTTTTGGTTTCCATGTGCGACGCAGATCACTAACCATCAGCTGATCAGTCAGGTTTGCTGCCTATACCTACCATAATATAATATATTTTTTTCAACATAAATATTGCCAAACAAAAAGCTTTTCTCCTGTGCAAAAGTTAAAAGTCAAAATCATTTACGTCAATTAAGTAGACCACTGCAGATACTTTTGATCGTCAAACAAAAATGAAAGATAAAATTGTTACACGGTCAGTCAGTCCTCTTAGTAAAGCTATTTGTGTGACGCAGGTGTATTTAGAAACATAAAATTTTAGGTATCCTACCGACTAAGACCAGGAAAAACAGTATTATAGATCACGCAAAAGGTAATTCCGTGCGGGAATCCAATCCGCGACACGTTGCACAGCTGGTTACCCAGTCCGTTATTATGTAACTTGTAAAAAGTAGATAATTATTACACAATGCACTTCTTTAACCTTTTAATCCTTGAGGGTCTACTCAAGGATTGAAAGTCATGGCGTCAGGTTTCACTTTTTTTTTTATGTGATAGGTCGGCAAACGAGCATACGGATTACCTGATGATAAGCAATCGGCGCTGCCCATGGACACCCGCAAGCACACAGGAGTTATGAGTGCGTTGCCGACCATTTGGGATTAGGGATTTGGAAATTTACGAATTGGGGAAGGGGATTGGGCCTCCGGTAACCCCACTCACACGGCGAAACACAATGCTGTGGTTGTTTCACGCCTGTTTTCTATAAGGCCATGGTATAACTCTGGTCGAGCCGAACCATTCGTGCCGAAGCATTTTCTCTCTCCTCCCACACTTTAAAAGATTCTGCTTAATATTTTACCCCGTTTTAAACTACTATATGTATTTTAAAACATCATTAGCTAGTATCATGTTCAAGTAATAAAAACCTTTAAAACAATGTATTTGACACAAATTTTTCGCTTATGTACTAAATAAAAATGTTATTTATGAAAAGACGACGAAGTTGAAAAGTTTTAACGAATCCAATTGATGCTGGTTAAGCAGAGAATAAATTAAGAACGAAACTTTTTAATAAATCGGATGACTTTAATTCAAGAGGGATGAAAACGTGATGTTGTTTGTAACGAGTTGAGCCAGCAACTGGTGGCCATCTTGAAACGTTCAGTAAATAAATAATAATAATAATAAATAAATCAACTTTATTGTACACCAAAAGAGTTGACATGCATTATACAAAATTACAGAATCCAATAGTACTGGGTACAAAGGCGGCCTTATCGCTAAAAGCGATCTCTATCAGGCAACCTTTAGGTGGAAGGAGTATTGTAGTAGTGGGTGGCAGTCCAGGTGTAACAATAGAATTAAAAACATTTACAAGCAATATATATTCATGCATGCATACATACGCACGTACATACAAACATACATAAAATACATACATAACTATAATTATAGCGTGGTCAGATAATGTGAAAATGACAAGAGACTGTGCTTGTTTAAAAGAGACTGGTGAGCATTCCGTAGTAGTTTTTTATGGGACAATCCCGCCCTCAACCTCCCAAACCTGCTGCAACTTCTGTAAGCCAGGATCTATAGTAGATACAAACATAAAAAACACCGGAACACTGAAGTCCGGCGCGTCCCAGGGACATGAATGAGCGTCTTGGTTCCCGCAACGAAATAAATCAGCAGATATTATTTGAGGAGAAGAAAAAACTAAATAGTTTTTAGTTCCCTCGGTTAATTTTATGCAGGAGACAGAATGACTCAAGCTTTAAATGCACAAAAGAGACTGTTGTTGTAAGTAGTACAAAGAGTTTGAATATTCTCGACAAACTTTTTAGTAATTTAAGCTCAGTCTAGGCTATAAAGAAAACACTTGAGGTGCTAATGAGAACTATTGTCTGTTGTCTAATAGATAATAAGTACACAGTAAATTACTTAAGTTACATAAGTGTGGGAGAGCCGAGCTTCGGCATGAGTGGGTCGACTCGACCAGAGTGATACTATGGTCTCGGCTTTATTTCTCTTTTCTTATTGTAATACCATACCTAGGTATTAAAAGAAATAGACACGTCTTAGTCTTTTTTTTTGGAGGGAGAGAACCAGCAGAAACTTTCATTACAGATTTAACATAAGAAAGCGGTTTTTTTTAAACTTTGGTGCGTTTACAAACATACCAGTTCACATAACCATCACACCCAGACTCATGCCTGGGCCTGGGACAACACAGATATTTCTTACGAAAGACATTTTGTATTTATGTAAGCTAATTTCTCAGTGTGCTACTACGAAAATACGCCCTGAAAAATATTATTCATAGAGCAGTAGGAAAATGCAGTGTATTTTTCTAGCATCAAAGTGTATGTTCGTGGGGAATTTTTATGCATAATATCAAGTTGGTTTCGCTCTATGCGGTTGGTTAGTTTGACTTAATTTTTTTACAGTGCGACTTTCAAATGTAGCTGTTTATTTGTTTTGAGAGTTTCTGGCCACAGGATGTGGTGTTCCGTCGCTTCCGCGGACGTGTTCCATATGGACGCACAATGACAAAGTACTACTTTTTTTTTTGGTGAGAGGTACATACAAGTAGTTCATCAAATGACTTCTTCCGCTCACGGTCGGCCGGGGAGGAGTGTCAGACTCTTACTGACTAAAACCCCCCCGTTCCCTCTGGGCTGAGGCTGCGGTGCCACATTGCGTTTACCCCGCAACCCCGGCTGAACACCAGCCCTAAACTAATAACTATTATTTAACGTATAATTAATACATAAAACCACCACTTCTCTATACACAGACGGGGCCCTATAGAGCTGATGTTCAGTCAGGGTTGTGGATTCGTTTTTAAGGTACCTATATGTATTACGCCCATTGTCGCCTGAATGCAATAAGTACATTAAATTACGTTAAATTTATGACAGAAACATTTTGTTAAATCCGCCGTTTCCAGTTGAATTCTGGCATGACACTGATTAAATGTTTTTAGTAGCTTTTTGCTGTATGGACCGCATATTTAAATGAGTCGTAGGTGGCGATGCATCCAGGAGAGTCGACGACAGATAATAGGTAGAATTAACTGATGACGTCACAAATCCTACATCGCTTAAGTTAAGTTTGCGCGCGATTGAACTGGGTAAATGGATCCAAAGGACAACTTTTTAGCCGGGGTTGCTAGTGCAAGCGCCATAATATACCGCTGCCCCATCCCTTAGCAGAGGAAGGAACAGGGTAATTTAGTTAGTTAGTTAGTTAGTCTGTAAGTCCCTTCTGTCTGTCTCGCTCCACCCAAAGCAGGAGAGTCTTGATTAAAAGGTGGTGGATGAAGGGATTTGATGATTTCTCCTCCTCAAAAAAAAAAGATAAATCTTGAACTTGGCCACCAAGCATGGTCATCCATCTTGGTCTTTGGTTCTTCGTATCTTCCTATCTTCCTATCTTAGGCAACTTTAATCTCTGTCCCTAACCACATAAAGTCTATTATTGCCCACCTCCTTAGATAATGGCAAGAGTGATATTATGTTGCCTCGATATTAAGCATTGATCGCTAACAATTCGACCGTTTACCAGGCGCCATCGAAAACATACTAATCGCCCGATATTCAATGCGACACGTATGCTAGATGCAATGACACTTTGATCTTTATATCGAAAACCGTAAGGTTCATTTTCGCTTAATTAAATTGTAGAACTTTTCTAGTAACATAAGAATTTAACCTTTATTCCAATAGACTTAGGAGTGGTTCTTGCTTAGCGTAAAACTAGTGTGTGAATGTTTTATAAAGTATTACAGTAAAATCGTTTTATGCGTAAAGTTAGATGATGTAGGGAATAATATTTTTATACCGTACATTACTTGACTGAAGTATTTTGTTATTAAGAGTATCGATTTATGTGTTATTTGTGTTTAACGTGTATAAAATATATCCATCTACCCGAGGGTATTGACATTGATAGACAATGCACAAAAATTTTTATTATTTTGGTCCATGCTGTTAAACTTGTACAATAAGTCCTCTAAATACCTTAAGGCCGGCCGTGTCAAATCCATGCAACTTTTCCATTTTAAATTTCAACTTTCAACATATTGTTGGTTGTAAATGAATTGGATATACTTATTTTTAGTTTTATATGTACTAATGTGTTTTCATTACTTTCATATTTTCTTTTTTTCATATTGAGAGTCTCAACTTGAGACACCTGGATATTATATGTATTTAAATGTACTGTTAAGTTAGGGTGCATGTGTAAGACTTTATGTAATGTCAAAGTATTTTATAGTGTGCTTTTTCGCATCATTATCATTAATTTATGGTACTCACATATCTATCACACACACATCACATCATCAGCCTATAAATCCACACGGAGAAGGTTTGAGCACTAATCACCACGCTTGCTCAAGGCGAATTGGCGATTTCAAACTTAAAATTAGTAATTATAAGTCCAAGTTTCCTGACGATGTTTTCCTTCACCGTATGTCACATATCTATCGATTAGTAATTTGTTTTTAAAAATTTGTTGTTTTTAAATTATGTAAACTATTTAATGCCTATTAAGAAATTAAAATTGATATACGGTACAAACAAAAATATGTCAAGACTTGGATACAATACAAATTAGAATACAATATATTATTATTTTTTTTTTTATTTAATAAATATATAAATAAATAAATAAATTATTACACACATAGTTGAAGTTCTCATCTCATCTCATAACCAAAATGTCAGAATGTAATATTTTGTTAAAACAGAATCTGTAAGCGGGTTTGTAGCATTTTTAATTAAAAAATCAGTGAGGAATTTACATTCCTCACTGATTTTTTTGACAATTGTTGAGAACCTACATTAATTCTGGAAGGTGTCCGGTATGAGTCCGAGAGAAATGGGCTTTTTGTCTTTGACTTAGTCTAATAAATTGTTTGCTGCTTACATTCACTTCGTTTTTATTGACAAAAAATCCTATTTGGTTGGGTCCCTGAATTTGGTTTGGTCCCTGAATCTGGTTTGGTTTCTGAATTTAGTTAGGGCCCTGAATTTGGTTGGGTCTCGGAATTTGTTTGGGTCCCTAAATTTGGTTCTGTTCCTGAATATGGTCCCTGAATTTGATTTTTTTGTTAAGGGAAAACCATCAAATGACTTTTTCCGCCCAGTGCCGGGCGGACGGGAGTGTCAGACTCTTATTGCCTAAAAACCCCACCATTCCTTCTCCTACTTTGGGCCGAGGTCAGGTCCCTCAAATTTGGTCAGGTCCCTGAATTTGGTTGGAGCCATGAATTTTGTTGGGTCCCTGAATTTGGTTGAGTACCTAAATTTGGTTGAGTACCTGAATTCGTTGGGTCCTAAATTTGAAAAGTTGATTATGTTCCACTTATTCATTTTCCAACGCAATGGTGGCGATGTGCAGGTTATGTTCAAGTTCATTTGACAGAATTATAGTATGATGGGGCTGATATTATGCGTTAAAGCCCCTATAAATAGATTTTATATAATTAAGATTCCGTTTAAATTGTAACTATTTCAAATCTAGAAATAAATACTGGTCGTCTTAATGAATACATGAGTAAATATGTTATTTGTCCTCAGCGCGATGCCACCTCCGCACACGCTGAAAGTGGAAAACTGCTCGTCGCACTGCACGACGCCCTCCGAGCGCCAAGACAACGTGGTCTCCGTGAAGGTCGGCTTCATACACATCAATCCAGCGTCTAAGTGAGTTAAGAATACCTTAATTTTTTAAACGGTACCCTATGCAAGGAGCTTTTCCTTTTGTCGTATGGGTGTCTTCTAGCGTACAACGTCACGTATGCACCCAATACACCCAAACTCGCGACATAATAAAAAAATGCAATATAATATAAAGATTTTGTTCGAATCTGAATCATTATGTGTCTAGGTGTACATATAATTATGTATATTTTGTCAATTTTTATGAAGACATGAGTCGTCCCAAAGAATTTGGGATAAAGTATTTTAGAAACATTGGCATCATAAACAAGTATAGAGCTTCCATCCCGAATAGAGATGGCAAAAGACGTAAGTAGCAAAATAATTAATTGTTTTGCAAATGGCGGCCTAATGTCTTTGTCAAACTAATTCATTAAGTAGGAGCATTAAGACGTAAGACTAGTAGCGCCATCTTTATTTATGTGACGATTCTTAAAGTTGCCTTTTGATGTTTGTAGAATTAAAATGATTTGCTACCCACATGATGTTTTTTGGGACAGCAGGATTTAAGAGGCTTGTAAATGAGTCAGAATCAATCAAAAAGCCTTTATAGAGTAGATGTTTGAATCTCTATTGTTGTAGATACTGATTTGTAACAACAGGACCAAAATAACAGCTAGTGTGTGGAAGAGTCATGCGGCACAAATGGGCCGGCTCAACTGGAATGACACCACGATGTAAAACAACCACCATTGTCACCTTTTGAGTGAGATTATTGGAGGCCTTATCCTTTTCCCTCCAATTTTCACCTCACCAATTCTTAATCCTCCAAGATCCGTGTGGTCGTTTGACGCCGTTTTTTTGTTAGCAGAGAATTATTTAATGACTCGTCTCACTTTGGGTGGGAGTGACATGTGACAGGGAGTGTCAGTCTCATATACCTAGACTAAAAACCATCCCATTCCTTCTTCTGCTGGGCTGCGATGCGTCATTGCGCTTTTTCTACAAACCTATCCACCCACAGCTACCTGGCATACACTTAAGGCTATAAGCGTGTTTTTATCGCTTTTACGAGTTAGGGTTGGGTTAGCCACACAAAACAACATAGGTATCTGCAAAATTATTCAACGTCTACTAACTAAAACTGACTTCACAAACAGGTAATAAAATTTGGGACCCAGATTTCATTGCCTATTCCCGAAGTGTTACAAGGTTGCTCATTTTTGGAAAAATATCCAAGTACCTACTGAGTTTACATTTGTGTGTATGGCAAATGAATTGAGAATGTTATGAATGGTTTACCTACCACTGCATAGTATAAAACAAAATCGCTCTCTTTCTCCCAATATATGTTAATATATCTATATATATTTTTCAGACAAATATCTTTAAAAATATGCAACGGATTTTGTTGTTGTTTTCTTAATAGGTAGAGTGATTGAAGATGCGTTTTGTGTATATAATAACACCCATTACTTAAGTAGTGAAGAAATTTAGCATCAATATTACACTCGATCGGAGCCGAGGCGAGTCGCTAGTGTAACAATATTAAAATAAATCTATAATTATATGTTCTGTTAATCTGTTTAAAATAAATTGTGTGTGACAACATGAAGTGATAAAAAATGTACCTATGTGTGAACATAACTGTCAAACACTGCTCTTACCACAGAGTTTTAGGACAAACTAACAGATGGCGCTTTTGCCAAAGTGTCCAAATCCATAATTATATGTTCTGTTAATCTGTTTAGAACATCGATCACTAATAAAGAACTAGATACACAATCAGTGACAAAAAAATGTCCTAACTGAAAGTCCACCAAACTCAACATCGCGGTGTTTTAGTTTAGTACCACTCGAATGCTACGACGGTAAACACGCCTCAGTGCTCGTTAAAAAACTGCAAAAAACACACATCTAAGATGCAAAAAAGGATGGAATTTCATATTTTCGTTAAGTAATAATATTATCATTATATAATTATCATCATTCTATTTTAAATATTGATATTTTATTAAGAAATCAACTTTAAAACTTTTTCCAAATGAAATCGTATTCAAAAACCGGGGTTATAATGCACACAGTTTATAAAGACACTTATACTAAACTTAAAATCATTCTCTAGCATGACCACTTAAGTTGTTCGGTTTACGTGGATTGATTCTGTTCCGTTTAGTGGAGACGCTATTGTTTCTAATTTTATTTATTGTTTTTTTTATTAAAAAATAGTTTTTATTTAATATTATACTTCTTTACTGTGTTTATTAAAATATGGAATAGGCAGATGTAATGGATAATGGATTTAATTTTAACTGCAGTAAAGAAATTTTTTTTTTAGCTTTCATCAAGACCCGTGCGGTATGAAAAATTGACAACAATAACGCCAACATTTTCAGTACTTACTTTAGATATACAATTCTTTTTATTATTTTACATCTTTTTTATTTGACTTCGAATAGAAAGGATTAAGGAGGACGAAAATAATAAAAAAGAATTATAACTATATGCATTAGTTTCATTGGTAAATAAATGAACAAACCTATAGAAAAGAATACTATAAGTAATGCGTTTTAATTTGCGTATTTTCTTTTTTTGATAAATTATAAAATACGAAAGAAATATATTTCTTACGAGACATTTCGACTTCAATCATTCTTTGTCCTAGCGGTGAGCCGAAGTCGTTAAATTTTATTGCTTATTTTTGACACTTTGTAAATTCGACTTAAAAACATGCGAATATGGTTCAATTTCTTATGATTTATGTTTGTCAAGAGCTTCGGTCGCAAAAAGTATTAAGATTTTGTACATCACTTTGTAAAAACAACTCTATGAGTTGTATTTAAGGTTTAATTTACATTAATGCATGTTTATTTCAAGTATAAGTACTACTAAATACAGTTGGCGACAGTTTTGAAGCGAACTTTTGTATGGGATTGTGTATCTAGTTCTTTATTAGTGATCGATGGTTTAGAATAAATTGTGTGCGACAACATGAAGTGATAAAAAATGTACCTAAGTGTCAACATAACTGTCAAACATTGCTCCTACCACAGAGTTCAAGGATAAACTAACAGATGGCGTTTTTGGCAAAGTGAAACAAACCTACTTTTCGTATAAACTTTACGCGTTAGTCTACTTTTTTACAAGTTAGTAATTTTTTTCTAATTTATTCTGGACATTTCAACTAAAATGCAGGTTCACATAGAAAACTGATAATATTAATAAGAAATAGATTATAAAAAGATGATGGTTTCAACAAGATTTTTATTCTTAACAATCGAAATATAATCTCTGTACCGATATTAAATGGAGCTGTTTAACAAAAGGGTGTATTAACGAGGAATTATGAGAACAAATTTGCGAAAGAAAAATTTCCTTATACAAATACCGGAGGTCAAGACAAGCTCAACATTATTAATTCCTTTCTCATAAAGAATACTCGAAAAGGGAATTTTACTTAAATTATTCGTTTGTTGTGGTTTATTTTTATTAAATTCTTTCTGTTTTTTATTAAATTTCGGTTTGCTTTGGTCTCTGTAATCGAATAGCTACTTTCTAATTTCGTAAGAGGTAAACTTATTTTACAACTGTTTCTGTTTATTGCAATTAAATAAATTAATTCGACGTTTCAATACAATACCTATACTTTATTCATCGATCGATCAATACACAACATTTTAGATATTTTTCAGCTAATTTTTAAGAAATAAGTAAGCTATTTGACTTTAAGATACTATGACGTCATAACACAGTATTTCATACGAATTTCATAGAAAGGTGTCGTTTTTGACATTTAGATTAAAGTATTGATTTTAACTAGTTGGTTATTTTAACATTTTTTTTCTCCCGAACAAATAGGTTAAGGAACAGTGCTAATAATGGGTAAAAACCTCTTTTACGGAGGATAATTCAGTCAATGTCTTAGGTGGGACGAGATAGAGTCACAGACTATAACTGATTTAATACCAACTAAATAACAACGCCTTCTCCTGTTCCTGGCCACGGAACGTCATTGCGCTTTTCCCGAAACCCCATCCAGCCACAGCCAGGTCTCATATATGTAGCGTGTTTTTATCACTCTTACGAGTAAGGGTTGGGCTAGCCATACAAAACAACATAGGTATTTACAAAATTACTCAACGTCGACTAACTAAAACTGACTTTACAAACAGGTAATAAAATTTGGGACCCAGATTTCATTGCCTATTCCCGAAGTGTTACAAGGTTGATGAGTTTTACATGATTGCCCTTGAGCCCGCAACCCCAGCTTTCATCTCGTCCACGTGACTTGATATCAGAAACACAATGCACTCCAACTTTTCACCAATTGTTTTATCACTACCATGTAATAGAGGTTGAGCTTATTGTTATACACTGGGACGAAGATCCAGGCATTTTTTGTGATAAGATGGCGAATGGATTACCTGATGATAAGCAATCGGCGACGCCCATGGACTCCCACAACAGCAGAAGCGTTGCCAGTACATTGCTTGCCTTTTGGAGATTTCAATTTTGGAGATTTAGGGATTAAGGAGCGAGGGGCGAAGGGTAGGATTGGGCCTCCGATAACCTTACTCACTGGGTGAAACAACGAAATGATTCTTTCACGCCGGTTTTTATAAGGCCGTGGTAGGTATGCCAGTCGAGCTGACTCTTTCGTACAGAAGCATATTACTATCACTTTCACACTTAA
Organism: Spodoptera exigua; assembly: GCA_902829305.4. Lineage (NCBI taxonomy): Eukaryota > Metazoa > Arthropoda > Insecta > Lepidoptera > Noctuidae > Spodoptera > Spodoptera exigua. The sequence continues at coordinate 12,532,323 of LR824618.2, read as the reverse complement.
TGCTTGCAAAAATCATAAAAAGCCCAATGATAGTTTACCCCACCCTAATATCCCTAGAATCGGAATCCTTGCGAATAAATCTAGCTTTTTAATTTACTCAATTTATAACATTTAAGGGTAGCAAGATGTTTTAATTAAACCTGTTTAAAAATGTGTTAAGTTTTCCCACAATAAGGGTATAGGGGCGTTTTGCCAGAAAATTTTCCTCAACACACTGACCTTTTGTAACAACTTTTGACATATTGAACAAAAAGTTTGACCAACTGACAGGTCGAGAGGCGTATTCAATATTGTTTGAGAAGTTTTTTAGAAGTTTTCATAGTAAAGTGCCTGGTTATTATTTATGAAATGTAGAGTTTGCGTGTTAAAGGCCAAACTAGTCTGATTTAGTTTTAGGCCTACTTTGCCTTTAGGATATCATACATGAAATGTCAATGAAATATTTCTATTCATTCTAAAGAAAAAATAATAATCTGAGCAGAATAATATAGGTTGGCATGTACTTTTATGATGTCCTTTTTCGAATATAATTTTCAAGTCAAAAAATTTGAAAACTTTTGAACTGATTTCCATGAATATGAAATTGTGAGTAACTTTTTAATAATGATACAACTTGATACATTTTTAGAGCTTAATAGTAGTCAGAGTTATAATCGGAAAAGAAGAGCGAAGTTAACGGTCCTATAAAATAAATACAACCTTGCAACCACAACAATAGTGCAACCTTTTTTTCCGCATATGGTACGTAAATAGAGTACTGGCCGGTAAAAAAATAAATTATCTTGTTGTTCGATTTTTGAACAATTTATATTTTTGTTCATTTTAATTTTCATAACATTTTCTTAAATTATTTATTTAATACTCAAATTAATTAATAGAGATAAAATAATTATGTGTTAAATACATCGATCACTAATAAAGATTATTTATTAGTGATCGATGGTTAAATAGTACCTAAATATTAAATGAAGGTACTATTTAAATATTAATATTATCTGAATATTAAGTGAATAAAAAATCTAATATTAATAATTAACTAAATAGTCAATTAATTGTTGTCCTAATTTACTTCGTGTAGTTTTGTAATTTAGAAAGATGACTTCCATCGTTGGTAGATGTAAATAAATAATGATTAAAAGAAAGCAACATTTGCGTTGTATGTGGATAAATGAAGGCCCGATTGTAATAAAAGATAAACAAAGCCAGCTGTTCAGTGAAGTAAGTAATCATAATTGCTTTATTATGTCTGTTCTCTGCCTATTCGCATAGCAAAATTGTTGTAATGATCATACGGCAGCCATTTTTTTAAACCGATATTGCATTCAAGAAAGAATCGTACCACTTCTCTGGTTTTGGGGTACCTATGCGTGGGCGACGATGATCACTTACCATCAGGTAATTAGACTGCACATTTGCCTCTTATTCCATAAAAATGATATTAGCTCATGGTGTTTTTAGTAATTTGGTCACAATCAGTAGACTCTGGTGATTGTGACCAAATTATAGATAAGTATGTATTTCATTCACTGTTAGATTGGTCAGAGTTCAGACGTGAATATATCATAATTGTGTTGTGTAAAATGTAAAAGGCTAAATAAAGGGCACGGCGAAACAGGCTTCTGGCACACTTACACATTCTTTTCATCATTATATATAACTACTATCTTAGCTTCATACATAAGACTTTTATAAGCAAGCTACTAACTCCGAAGTTAGTATTTATCCGAATAAATACTCATTCATAACCTATTTTATAAGAACTATCGTGAGACATACTAAATTTATTGAGTTGGCTGCAAGACATCGCCGGTCCGCGCTCGCTGCTCATAAATTAGACTCCCGTTTGACTAGAAACAAGTAAAGCTTTTCTCAGTTACTTTCGAGTGGGTACGTCGTTATTTTTAATAAACGCCCCTAGCTTTTCCGTGGTGTAGTAAATTATTAGAATTATGTACTTTTAGGGGTGATTTTTAACGGACCAAGTGTTGTTTCTTGTGGAGGACTAGTGACTCACCTGTAGAGTCACAAACTATGCTATACGAGGCGTCTAGGATCCGTCATTCATCACTATCCCTACACAGTATAAAATAAAGTAGCTTTCTCTGTTCCTTATATCGCTATATAAGCTTAAATCTTTCAAACTATGCAACGGATTTTGATGCGTTCTTTTTAATTGACAAAGTGATTGAAGAGTGAGGTTTATATTCATAATATAATGACATCTATTAAGTCGTGGAGAAGTTTTGCGATTTTTTTCACCCGTGCGAAGTCGCTTGTAAAAAAAGAAAAAAATCATCATTTTTGTATTAATAACTGTATGAGAAAAAAATATCTTATAAATTAATTGCTTCAACATATTAAGTGTGTTTCACAATAGTTGCTATATACATAGAATATGTATTTATCTTCTTTATATAATTATGTTTTTGTCGTCTTACGAAAATATTCACTTGCTTCAAAGAGCCAGCAGATCACTACAGACGAGGCTCACTAAGGTTGACGCGCGGGTCAGGGTTGCGGGTTAAGCACAATAATTTACCGGGTCAGAGTTGTAACGGGTAGTTTTCATTCACTACTGGCAGTCTGACAGTTCCTCTCGCCTCAAGGCGCAAGGAGCTAGTAGTGACTAGTGAGTGACACAGTCATACTTATTGCATAAGAGTTAGTCTGAATATGAATAGCTAAGTACATTATTTTTCAACACATTTCAAAGTCAAAGTCAAAGTCAAAGTCAAAATCATTTATTCCAACTAAACCATAAATAGGTACTTTTGAAACGAGAAACAAAATAGAGAAGTAGTCTGTCAGTCTGTTCGTCAGTGAAGCTAGGTGCTCATTCCAAATTGTAGATTCGAATGGAGAAGAACGAGAAAGAAACTCCATTAGTTACTCTTTAAAAAAAAAAACGTTTTACAATTTCAATAATATAACATTTATAGTATACTTTTTCCTCACAAAGTGGCTCTTATCCCATGGCAATTATAGAGTAATAGAGTTTTTAAGCTAGAATGTACGCAATATCCGTAAAATGCCTAAAAAGAAAAATATTTTTTAATCTAGTAGGCTCTTTAAGACCCTCGCCTAACAGCTCGTCGCTAAATGCGCCTCAGCGGTGATCACCAACATAACACACTTGTAAGTACCATAATATTCTATTATTAATCAAACATTTACGCGATTAAGGAATTAAATATTATTAATGTAAAAATTTACGCGAGTAAGTGTCGCGAGTTCCTTTACCCCTATAAAAATTGGCGATGCTCCTAATTAAAATATTCGATTCGATTTAGATTAAAGAAATTAATTTTAAAATGTTACAAACTTTATATGGCGATTATTATTACACTACACTTATCGTTAATAATTAACCGGAAACGCTCTTATACTAAAACTCTTGAATTTGTTTTTATCCAAAAAAAACATATAAGTATGTACTTAAATATCACTAATTAATGAATAATATTATTTTTAAACCCACCTTCGTAATTTTCCCTAATACTTATTATTCATTTACTACATTCTACCAACAGCTTCAGCGGCAGTACACGCTAGTAAAATGTAGGTAGCCTGTGTGCAAGCCCAGACTATAAAATCTCTGTAAAAATTTTCATTGATGCAATTGTTGTATAAATAAATAAATGAATAAGTATGGGAGAGCTAAGTTTCGGTTCGACTGGGGTACTACTGCAACAACCACAGCGTTGTGCTTTGCCGTGTCAGCGAGGTTACCACATGCCCGATCCTTTCCCTTCCCCTTTCCCTCTTCAATCCTTAAATGTCTGAAACCCTCATCCCCAAAGCAATGCACTCGTAACTCCTCTGGTGGTGCCGATTGCTTAAGTTAGGTAAACCGACTGCTTGTTTGCCGTTCTATCTTGTGGGTAATTTCTATCGTATTAATTGTAGGAGAGCCATGCTTTGGCACGAATGGGTCGGCTCGACCGAAGGGATACCACGGCCTCACAGAAAACAACCACAGCGTTGTGTTTCGGCGTGTGAGTGAGGTTACCGGAGGCTCAATCCTTCCCTACCCCCAATCCCTCCTCAATCCCTAAATCTCCAAATCCCTAATCCCTAAAAGGTCGGCAACGCACTCGTAACTCCTCCGTTGCGGGTGTCCATGGGCGGCGCTGATTACCATCAGGTAATCCGTTTGCTCGTTTGCCGATCTATTACACAAAAAAAAAAATGTATTCAGCAAATCTATATGTATGATACTCGTAAACATCCAGCACGGTTAGCGCATTGACTTGGTGAGTGATTGGTATTCCTGGTGCCTTGACTTTTACTTGGTTTCCCAAACGAAACAATTCGGTATGTGAGCCACCAATCGTCGATGCGGGTCTGGCACGATTTTTTGAATTTGATTTTAACAAATAGGAACAGTTCAAAATAACCAAACGTAACGCTTTGATTAAACATAAAAACTACTAACAGAACAAACACAATTCAATTATACATATAATGTGAAACCCTTTAAAAAGGTCTATTATCACAGGCGGTTTTAAAGTATTGACTAAACGTTAGCACATTCGTACATAATATTATTCATTACCTAAGTACATCTGTTTAGTAATTAAACTGTAACCAAAATATTTTGATGTAATTTGAAATTAATACATTTTATTAAAAAAAAAAAATTTAACAGTACTTAAGTTTTTTCCGATTTAATCATCGATGTGTCTGTAACGAATAAGACCACATTGTTTTGGTATCTTTACCTAGGTAGGCGATTAAATTGAAAGAGGAAAACCATTAGACCTTGTTTAGGTAATTGCAGATAGTCGACGCTTCGTTCATTTGTCATCCATTGAAGCGACAAACCTCGTCGTAACACAAACACATATGAACATTATGAGCAATGTATGACGGAGAGCAGTGCAGGTCCAGGTTGACCTTTATGTATGTAGTTTTGTAAAATGTAAACATGGAACAATTTGAAAACGTTATATCTCTTGTTTGGGTGTATATTGCATTAAGTTGCCACTCAAATACAAAGTGTAACATTTTCATTTTAGAAAAGTTTTACAATAAGATAATACAGTTTTAGCCACCTCAAATAGGCTAGGGTAGGTTGATATAAATATGTCGAATGCTTCTAGTCATAGTTTTCCGTTGTAGATCTGGTCACGTTCCGTAGAATAAATAGATTCGCGTATCTTATAAAAAAAATCGGTTCACCTCACTGCAACTTTTGTAGCATAATTGAAGACGTGCACAACGGCGTCTTTGCAGTTTGGTAGAGACCGGGAGTACAGCTGATTAGAATTTACAATTTAAATAGAATCAAAGTCTGAGAATTCAATGAAATTTTGTCACGTCTTTTATCAGCATGGACAGAGTTGATCGGAGTTTTACGAGAGTCTCACAGATAACCAGCGTGAAATAAAGCTCACGTTCTTGCTGCCGCCGGAAAACTACACATTCCAAGTGTGGGAGAGCCATGCTTCGGCATGAATGGGTCCGCTCGACCGGAGTGATACCACGGCCTCACAGAAAATCGGCGTGAAACAACCACAGCGTTGTGTTTCGCCGTGTGAGTGAGGTTACCGGAGGCCCAATCTCTCCTCAATCCCTAAATCTCCTTAATCCCTAATCCCTGTAAGGTCGGCAACGCACTCGTAACTCCTCCTTTGCGGGTGTCCATGGGCGGCACTGATTACTTACCATCAGGTAATCCGTCTACTCGTTTGCCGATCTATAACATAAAAAAAACTAACTCATTTAGCGAAACACAACGTCAGTGTTGCTTCACGCCGGTTTTCTGTTAGGCTGTGGTATCACTCCTGTCAAGCCGGCTCATTAGTACCGACCGAATTATTAAGCCTCACACACAGTCTGTTAAATAAATGAATACTTTGAGTTTGTTATGAAACTATTACTCAGCTTCATCACATTATGGAAATCTGAGTCGATATTAATTCGACAGAACATATCCTTTGTACGAAGATGGTTCTTGAACAAAGAGGAGATATCAAATTGTTCATAGTTCGCGAGGAACTTGTAACAAAGTTTATTGAGTTCATAGTATTATGATTACCTACTTTGTGTAGCCGCAAGCGTGCATGTCAGGGGTTGTATTAGTTCTTTGAAATTGGAAAATATAATTGAATATTCCGGAATGTTTGTTTTTACTTTGAATGACTTAGGATTCTGATTTGAATTCAATTTGTTTTAATACTTTTCCTGGGTACGATGTTATCAGCTGTATTTGTATTTTTAGTCCTTTGATTAGCCGTGACGATCATTGTTGTCTGGCAGTTTGACCGAGGAATAACATGTCACCACATTTCTCGAATCTTGACTATAACTAATTTGAAATCCAAGCAATTTTCGTGTGAATGTTTTTCTTTATGATATAGGTCGGCAAAAGAACAAACGGATTACCTGATGGTAAGCAATCAGCGCCACGCATCCAATTACACCTGCAACGCCAAAAAAGTTACGAGTGCGTTGCCGGCCTTTTAGGGATAAGGGTTTTGGATATTTAAGGATTAAGAAGGGGGAGGGGGAGGGATTGGGACTCCAGTAACTTCAACTACTCACTAACATGGCGAAACACTACGCTATGGTTGTTTTACGCTAGTTTACTGTGAGGCCTTGGTATCACTATGGTCGAGCCGACCCATTCGTGCCGAAGCTTGGCTGTCCCACAATCATTATTTTTTATTGATATGTTTTATGTATAGATTAAGAAAACATTCTCTTTCAGACGGGGTCGAAGAATATTCCTGCTGCAGATGTTGATAGTTTGCTTCGTGCCGCACGTGGCCTTGGTCATCCAGAACTGTTCCAACATGGCCCAGCTCTCACAGACTTTAGACTCCTCGCTGTATCTCGATACTGAGGTAAAAAACACTCTTATTTATATGGAAATAAGATAAATAATACAGCAAAAATATCATATTTTGTATATATATATATTTTTATGTGATATTACGGCAAACGAGCAGACGGATTACCTGATGGTAAGCAATCGGCGTCGCCCATGGACTCCCGCAACAAAGAAGGAGTTACGAGTGCGTTGTCGACCTTTTAAGGATTGGGATTTTGGGGATTTAGGGATTGGGAAGGGATTGGGGTAGGGGAAGGATTGGGCCTCCGGTAACCTCACTCACACGGCGAAACACAACGTTGTGGTTGTTTCACGCCGGTTTTCTGTTAGGCCGTGGTATCACTCCGGTCGAGCCGACCCATTCGTGCCGAAGCATGGCTCTCTCACACGTAATAATGTATTATATATTTCTGTCAAAACCATTAACCACACACATTGATCTCTACTCAAATACTTAATACTTGTTAATGATTGCAACACATTATTTAATTTGTTTTCCTGTACTGCATTAACTTGGTTTTGCCTACTGTTATTGCTCATCTTACGCGGAGAAATCCCTGCGAGGTGAAACCCTGCAAAAATCACATTTTTTTTTCCGGGAAAATCATTAACTTGCATTTCTCGCCCTGGGTGAAGTTGAAGTGAATGCCAGACTCTTAGTGACTGACAATCACTCCGCTCCTTCTCCTGCTCCAGTAGTATGATGCATTTTTGCAGATAAATACTCGTATAATATGAAATTATTTTGATATTGATTACCGTACACAGACAAAACTTCACCAAACTGTCGCATTTTACGTTATCGTACATATATTTTTATTCCATTATTAAATTGTTTTCGCTACAAATTTCCTTAATTTTGTATATTAATTATTGACGTATGGACTTTGTTTTCTACAGTTATCCTTAATGTCCTTGTTTCATTCAACATACTAATTAATTAAATTGTTTGAGGATACATGCCATTAAATATTCCCGTTGCTATCGAAGTTTGACCATGTCCACTATTGCATTCATATATTACTTTTATTATACATAAATTATTACCTATAAATCTGGGAGAGCCATGCAACACTGAACTTATGTTTCGGCACAAATAAATCAGCTCGACTTGATTGGCGAAAAATTACATGGGCGGACTGAATACCTTCTTACCAGTCAACCTTAGAGTGATGCAGAGCAGATGAGAGTATGGTAGGTGCAACGAGAAGAAAACTATATACAATGCATTGATACGACGACGGCCTCACAGAAAACCGGTGTGAAACCACCACAGCGTTTAATGTAAAATATACATGACTCCAGATCAGTTATAAATAAAGTATTCAATTGTATCAATTAATATACACGCATACATATTACGTCTTTGATATCTACGTACGTAAATAGGTGTATATTGTTGAGCTAATAATAGATTTAGAAGGAAGGAAGGCAATTTATTATTGTAGAATTAAATTTACCCTTTACGTAGTACAGTGGCCATTGATGATATATTGACTTTTAATGAATTACTGCAATTACCCATTAAAAGCAAAAATTAAGTAATGTGCATATGCCAGGCTTCATTTTTTTATGCTTTGGGGGTTTTGCATGCGAGCCGATGGATTACGTGATGATAAGCAATCGGTGCCGCCCATGTACACCCACAATACCAAAGGAATTCCGAGTGCTGTGCTGGTCTTTTGGAGATTAGGGTTTCGGATATTTGGGACGGGATGAGGCAAGGTAATGTTTGGGCCTCCAGAAACCTCGTTCACACGCCGCTTTTCTGTGAGACGTGTCACTCCGGTCCATCCGACTCATTCGTGCCGATGCTTGGCTTTCCCACACTTAATAGTTATAGGTTGTATAAAATCCTTTGTGTTTTGAATTTAGTATGGTTGACTGTACAGCTGACGCAGTGGTTGTGCTTCCGTCGGCCATGTAACGTGTCATAGGTGGATTCCCGCACGGAACAACTTTCTTTATACAAAAGATATTGTTTCGGGGTGTGATGTGTATATTAAATTGGTATGTTTGTAAACGTACTCACGACACAGGATATACATAGAAGTGGTGGAGAAAAGCATTTGGAAAAATCTCAGTGGTAGAATCATTTATCTTATCCACATTATCATATGGTTAGTTAGTAAGAGTTTGGCATTCCTCTCCCCCCAACTAAGGTGGGTGAAGGAGAGACAAAATATAAGGCGTAAGATGCTTAGATTTGGCATTATATAGAAAAAAAACGTTTCTGCTTTACATAATGTTACGTAATGAAATGTTACCCATTAATTTACTTTCTCTTTAAAACAACAATTACTCATTAATCATGTTCGAAATTTAATTTGTAATAATATAATTTATTCAATTTAATTAATTTTACCTTGTAATAATTAACAGAGTTATTAATGAATTGATGTATTAATAATGATTATAGTTAGGTATTTATAATAATATTGTTTACAGGGTAAAATTAAATAGATTAAATAGAAATTTAACGTAATACGTGTTGTGAAAAGAATTTTAATCATATCAAATAATATATTTGTATACTTTTATCAGTGTTACGAAAAACATCAAAAAAAATGCGCACTTCAGTTTTGTTTACGTGTAGTGGGTATGATTTACGTAGGTTCATTCTTCCTCTAGAATCTAGACTTAAGAGCTATATTTGGTTGTAAGGAAACTCAACGACATTCTAACTAGCTTCACGATTTGAAAAGCTCATAAAACTGTCAAGTCAAAGCATATGCATGTTACATGTCATTTGGAAAGGAATTTTTGCAAATCATTCCTGAAAATGAAGTAGTATTTCACTCTTTTTGGCAAAGCTACAACGCCCTATGTCAGTTAACAGGACTAAAAAGTATAAATATCTTTCGTAAAATAAAGCTAGGATATTCTTGCGGATTTGAAAAACTAAGGCAATGAAAAACTTCGAAACTTAAAGAGATTTACTTAGCTACAAGACGTGTCTAATTGTGTTTTTTTAAATAACAAAAATTAAAAAAAACACAATAAGACACGTTATTTTTTATAATTAATTAGGTGCTAAATCACCAAAGGTGATGCAGACCCTAATTAATTATAAAAAATCTCGAACGGTAAGTGTAGCAAGAAGGATTATCAGACGCCTACTGATTAAAAACCTAACCGGTCCTTCTTCTGCGCCAGGCCGCGCCGCGGCATCTTATTGCGCTTGACCCGAAACCCCGGCCATAGTATAAAGAGAAGGGCAGTAGGCTATCTCCGGCCCAATCCGCGATTTAATTGCCTACTGTCTAAGAGTTGTCACTTTTAGCAAAATTTTAATTCAGTGCCTATATATTGGCAAGGGTCGTTTTATTTTTTACTTGTATGGACTGGGTACAGGGTTTGTGAGGTGTGACTCTTTATGTCGCTAGATGGCACAGGCGGTATCATAGACTAAGAGCTAGTGTTAACATTTTTTTCTCAATGTATTTTTTTAGTTTGTATATTGTATATTTATTTTTAATTAATACAAACGTAAATAATACAAATATAACTAGGTATTAAATCATTCATTTATGACAAAATTACAAATTAGCTGCTAAAATATACTTTCGTCGGTTTCGACTATTACGAAACGCCATGTTATTAAACTTTAATGTGTAATATATTCGCATCCTTATAAATAACTTTTGCAAGTTAAGACACCCAAACACTCAGCAATACGTTCTTCTGCGATTATCAGACATTTCGTTTTGATTTAGCGGTGCCGAAAAACAGTGACGCGCGAACCTCGTGCAGTGTTAGCCCCGACTGGCGCATTGAGAAACGGGTCGAGATTTTGTTACAGTGTGCGTGCGTGCGTCGACGCGTAGATACTATGGCGCACACATACAACACGCACGCGGTGCGTTTGTATGAAGATAACCTACTTCCCTTCTCTTTATACTATGCCCCGGCTGTAGTCCTTAAGGTCCTTAGGTTAGCTTAAGTAACCATTAAGTGAACCTAAATACGGCAGTAAGTTAAAATTAGCTTCTGCGGTTCGTAATAAACTTGGTTATAGTTAATATTTCTTTGTTCAAGGTAAATACAATTTTGATGATGGGAGATCTCATCGTCAGTCTGCAGGATGAGAGACAGATCATCAGCGAGTATCTGCTCAAATCATCAGCAATTGATGTGTAAGTAATATTTTCATTCATTGATGCACTTGTAGATTTACCTACTGGTGTTTGACGACGTTAAGAAAACATAACAAACGATCAATAAGGCTAATAATATAAGGCTAACAGGAATTTTGTAAATATATTCATCAATCCTAATTAAATTGAGAAATTTCTATTTAAGTGACTTAGTTTTAAAATAGTTTTTTTCTATTTTTTATTGGGCCTCCGGTAACCTTACTCATACGGTGAATACAACGCTGTGGTTGTTTCGCTGAAAATCAGCGCCGCGAACCCGTCTCGTACGGGGTCGCTGCATTAAGCTGAGCGTGGGCCATTTCGCGTGCTTGGACGCATATTTTTCTCCTACCGTCTACTTTTGTGATATTGTTTTTACCTTGCTCAATGTATTTTTATTTTAACTTTATTTTACTGTCTTGTTCGTTTTTGTGTCTTTTATGCGTCCCAGACGCGAATAAATACTTTTTCTTTCTTTCTTTCTTTCTTTCACGCCGGTTTTCTGTGAGGTATCATTCCGATCGAGCCGACCCATTCGTGTTGAAAAATGGCTCTCTTGAACTTAATTTCATGTAAAGATTTGAAGTGTACAATAATTATACCTTATATAAAATATAGTAAGTATCGTAATCATTAGTCATTGCACTTGTTGTATGTTCTTAATGTAAATATGGATTTCCATTCATTATTTAATGACAAATCTCTGTGATTGTGGTATTACTTAATAAAACATTAACACAATACAAGTATAACATTAACAAATATTTATTTTGATTTCTTATAATATATATTGTCTTATCTATACTTCTATACTAATATTATAAAGAGGTAAAATTTGTAAGTTTGTATGTAGGGGGTAATCTTTGGAACCGCTGGTCGGATTGCCAAAATTCACATTTTCACTGATAGATAGCTACAATGTTCCTGAGTGCCATAGGCTATAAAACCTCACGCTACTATTAAATGAAGCCGAGCAGCGGGTGAAAACGCGCGAGAGTAGCTAGTGGTGAATAAATCGATTTTCTTTCAATTGTTTGAAGATTTTTTGTCTTTGCTCTGGTAGGTTGGTATGTATAATATTATTTAATTACATGACAGGAACCAGCTATTTAAAATTTTTCGGACGTGCGTTGTTGATTAGTCATACATTGAATCATTATAAAAAGATACATAAATGAGATAATTTGAAAAATGCTATATATACTTACTGGAAAAAATTAATTACGGTGAATTAATCAAAAAATCAAGAACGGGGGAGCCGGTAGCCCTCTCAATACCTTTAATTCGCAAATTCCTAACTCGTAAGCCGGGCAACACACAGATACCTTCTACTTCTTTGGTGTGTTGGATGTGCTATTTCCAAGTGTGTTGTAGACCACAAGTTGCAAGTTTGCAGCCTTTTCCCATAAAAAAAAAGAAACAATGACCTTGATTTTTTGTCAGTCTGTATCATAATTATACGAATTATGTTTGTTGATATATACGTATGTATACCTGTGTAATAAAATACAATGTGACAAAAGTAAAGTTTAACTAATTATGTTATATTACTTACATGAGTATTTGCTATATACAGAAGCTGTTGGTGTACCTTTTTTAGATAAATAAATAAATAAAAAATATTTATTACGAACATTTTATATTATTATCAATCATTTTCCTGCTCTGTAAAGTTTTCCTGGGTCATAGCCAAATTGGTGTCAGTTGATAATAATTATTAAAAATGAGAATAATTTATGTACCTATCATGTATTTTACCCATGTATAACCGTACCTATTCCGAGGTTGCCATGACAACGTCCTAAATCTTTTATATTTATTTCTGAGAATTCCTTCGTATTTAAATATCGTCTTCAGTCAGTTTTTTTATTTATGGAAAAATCGATAGGCTTATGAGTCTTTTTCGCAGTAAAAAAAATACAAGTTCCAAATATATACCTATGCTGAGTGGGTTGACGCGTTTAAGACCTTATTATAATAATAAGAAAGCACTATTTTTGTCAAACTGATTTCTGCCAGTGGATAAAAAGTAGCATATTCCAAATTTATAATCTATTTCTGTATCTATTTTCATCAAAAGCCAAACCACCAGCTTTTACAAACATCCATTTATGCATACTGTCAAACTTTTTATTTATATTATTAGTAGGATTTATTACAGCCAACTTAAGGGAAAAAGTTAATTAAGAAAAAAAGGCGCCTTTACAAATCTGAATAATGTACCTACGATCTGCTCATCCCTTGCTCTCCTACTTTTTGTACACTTGTGAGGATGGAGACCTTTGCCCATAATAAAGATGACTTTTAAAAGAGTTTTTGAATGAGTTCCAATATGCGCGTTGTTAAGATATGCTATTGTAATTCATCAAATTGATTTGATACTGTAAAAAAATCTTTTCCACTTTCTGATTCATACTCAAACCAATCATACAGGCAACGTAAGAATGCAACGTTTTCTTGTATATAAATATTATTGGATTTCAAACGAACAGATGGAATTACCTGATGGTAAGCAATCGGCACCGTCTATGGACACCAAAGCAATACCATAGTAGTTGCGAGTGCGTTGCCGGCATTTTAGATTAGAGAGATTGGGAGAAAGAGGGATTGGGCTTTAGATAACCTCATTCAGACTACGAAACGCTGCGCTATGGGGTTGTTTCAGGTCGGTTTTCTGTGAGGCCGGGGTGGTCGATCCGACCCATCCGTGCCGAAGCATGGCTCTCCCTCAATTTAATTTCAAAACATAATTTGATACGAATTATTTTGCTTTGCTTTCAGAAAGGCTCTACAAGACGCGTTTACGACGTTTGCTGATCAGTTCACTGGTGTTCCTGACATTCAGGACCATTTGATGACATTATAGTAAGTTACATATTGTCTTTAGACCGTATCTTTTTGTTATAACATTAGTTTAAGCTCTCAACGAACCTGTGGTCTGGTTAAGCCTTGCCAAACATTATTTTTTTAGAAAATATTAAAACAATACCGATGCCACGTACACTATACTATCACTACAAGAATATGAGCTAATATTATATTTACATTTATCGACGGTCTACTAAATCAGCTCAAAAACACACCGAGCCGATCTTACAGAATTAAAATGAACAACTCTTTGACTAATCTAAGTGTTAGTCTACACCATCAGCCCTTAATGCCCAATGCTGAGCAAAGCTTTCCTCACAAGGTGAAGGTTTAACAGTAATCACCATGTCTGCTTACAGTGGTTGGCAGAAAGTGTACGTTTAGATTTCTTCACGATGTATTTTTTATTTTATGTAATAGTTCGGCAAACGAGCAGACGGATTACCCGATGGTAAGCAATCAGCGCCGCCCATGGACACTCGCAACGGAGGAGTTACGAGTGCATTGCCGACCTTTTAGGGATTAGGGATTTGGAGATTTAGGGATTGAGGAGGGATTGGGGGAGGGGAAGGATTGGGCCTCCGGTAACCTCACTCACACGGCGAAACACAACGCTGTGGTTGTTTCACGTCGGTTTTCTGTGAGGCCGTGGTATCACTCCGGTCGAGCCGACCCATTCGTGCCGAAGCATGGCTCTCCCACACTTAAATTCATATTTTAAATTCATATGTATTCATTCACCTTACGTGCATAGTATTTAGATTATCTTGGAAAGTTCATACAACTTGGAAAAACCGACGTTGGTAATTGTCAGGTTTCGAATGCTTGAGAAGAGGTTGTCCGAACTTCTGGGCCACCACGACATTTACTATGACTCTTAAGTCACTGTTGTCCGATATTTTAACTAACAATTGCTCTTGTTATTATTGGTCGATACCTACAGATACTAGTCGTTAATATTCATATGCGGTATTAGTATTGATTGCGTTCCCCACTGCCGACCTGTTATGGTCATTAGGTCTTCGTAATTCGGAGAATATCGTAAAATATATACGCGTTGGTATTACTAATACAATCGTGTACATATTTAAATGATATTGCCTTTTGAACCCTGGTAGATTCTTCCAATCGGGTCAACTAAGTTCAAGAGCCAGACTAAGATCCAATTATTTGCAGAATTTTATACAGGTCCATTCAGTAGTTTTGTATATACAAACTTTTTTATTTTTTAGATTAGTAAAATAAAAAAATAATCATATTTTTTATCAGCCAGCTGGTGAGCAAGGAGGTTTCTTGTTAAATAAACTTCTATCTTGCCTCATGTAATAAATAGAGTAAACTTAATTAGATAAGGACAACACGTGGATAGTATTAATGATAACATAGAAGTTTCCAGACAAAAGTAATGGTCTAAACTTATTCATTTCACTCCTATCTATTTACTTAGTAAGTGCAAATCTCGAGAACGGCTTAGTTGATTTTGAATTTTTTTTTGTGTGAGTCCTTGAGGTTGCCGTTGGCAGGAGACGATTCTTACGAAAGAATAATTAAGCCTCGTTCGTTGTTTAGTTAGCAAGGTAGCGGACAACCGTGTGAAGCAGGGTCAGGCCGGTAGTTACAAACAATAACTCGGCCGTTTGCAATTTGTGGGCCTTATTTTTGTAATAAAATTCGTGTGTATGAATAAGGTGAAGCCTTTTTAGCCCATAACTTTTTTGTTATCATAATATCACATATACAGGCATTAATAAACACATATTTTGTATAAAGAGCTATATTTTATATACTCAAGAAGTTTTGTTTACGAAGCAGTTCCTGGTGCGTTAAGAATAACCTTAAAATTTCCCCTTGTACGACGAAACCAGATAACAATGATTATCCTTAACAATTTATATCAATTAAATCGTTGAAATAAAATTAATTGCACTCTTTCCATGCAGCCATTTTAGGGAAGATCTTATAAATATCAAGTAAGTATTATTTTGTTTATACCCGTTTGCCTTTCGATCAGACCTTGATCCAATCTTGGGTCAATACAACTGTACTGTAATTGCGCTGATTGAGTGAATGACTGCTTACCTGTATGTAACGGAATCGATACCCAAATGAGTACATATTTGTTAGAGATCTACAGGTGGTTGTTTTTCTTTAAAATGTGTATAAAATATATTTTTAAGCATTTTTGTAAATCGTTGCCATATCATATCATGATTACCTATCATTTATGATGGCTGCATTTACAAATGTAATATATATTATTATTCCACGTGCATCCAAAACTCGAAACAAAAGATATGTGGATTACACAAACATTGTTTCATGTGTCATTTTGAAGAATTTCATATAAATCTATTAGATCAGTGTTTGAT
Source organism: Spodoptera exigua (assembly GCA_902829305.4). Lineage (NCBI taxonomy): Eukaryota > Metazoa > Arthropoda > Insecta > Lepidoptera > Noctuidae > Spodoptera > Spodoptera exigua. The sequence continues at coordinate 12,516,115 of LR824618.2, read as the reverse complement.
ACGAAGCAGAACATAAAACTGATTTCTATAGGGACTCTACTCAAAATGTTTTATACGCAATGCGGGCAAAGGGCGTGAACATTTCAGTGTATTATGCGAACTTTTCGCAATTTCTGAGATATTCGCTTTATTACAAATATCTTCATTGTTTAAATTCAGTTTGGAAAATGTTATTTGAATTTTGAATTTGGAACTGGAATATTATTTAATGGTTAGTCTTTGTAGAATTGACACATACTGTACATATGAAATTTCAATATGTCTTTTTAAATATAATAATGTAAATTTCGAAATAAATCTTTGTGTTCTATATTTTAACGAATCGATTTTTAATATCTGTCTGTAGTTCTTAACGGAAAATGCAAAAATATATCCTTTTACTTCAATTAAACATTGAAAAATCGCTCGCATTACTTTATTTTTTTTTAAAACTTCGCCAATTTTAACACATTTCGCTGATTTAACCCCGGATTACCAATTAACTCGGTAACATTAATACAAACGTTATTTTTGCTGTGTTTTTGTTAAAAACAACACGGCTGGGATTAACAAAAGCTTATTTAAATTTTATTGAATACTTTCGGCTCTCATCGGCTTTGTAAGGGTGATATTGATATGCATAGGGTTGCCGGGAGATCATGTGAAGCCGAAAATAGTTGGGTGTTTTAATTGCTTGTTAGGCAAAAATTACTATCCTGCTTTTTAATATTTGATTGTGTAGATCTCAAGACTCATTTTACGAACGATACACTTTTTATTTATCATCATCATCAACCTATAAGTGCCTACAGCTGAGCAAAAGCCTCTTTTCACATGGAGAAGGTTTGAGTATTAACCGTCACGCTTGCTTAAGATGGATTGGTGATTACAAACTTCTAATTAGAAATTACAAGTCAAGGTTTCTTACTCATTGGTGTCTAAATACGGTTAGAAAGTACATATGACTTGAAAAAGTCATATTGGTACTTGCTAGGTTATGAACCTGCACTGTCATATAAGAGAAGCAGGTGTCTTAACCTTCTGGCTACCACGAAGTCATTGATACCGATATTAACATTTTGGAACATGCGGGTAACAAATTTTTGATAAAGCGACGTGGCAACCCTGGATATGTATGTATAAATTATACTACCAAAATTGTAATGATCCTATTTGATGTAGCTGTTCCGTAGTTGTACACTTAGAAACTAAATAATGTATAAAACCATTTGAGTACATAATATAGGTGACTAACGAGAAACTAGTCGACGCTCAAAGCCCGTAATGTTATATTATTCATTTAAATATTTAGTTGCAAGTAAGTTTTACTCTACAGTTAAGTTAATTAGATATTTAAAATGGAGATTTCCAGTTAAGATACAGTCATATCTTTTGGTTCAAGTAACAAATTAAGTGCTTCATGCGATAGTTTCAATGAAAAATAAAAACACTTGAGAGTATTGTCAACTAAAAAAAATGGGAGAAGGCTTCTGAATATTTTATTATATTCAAAATTCGAACCAAGTTTGGTTTTGAATGAGAAAAATATTTCATCTTTATCGTGCATATACTTGTACTTATACAAACATGCATAAATTATATACCAATATTTCTACACGAAATTAAATTCCAAGAAAAAAAAATATAGTTAAACGGTTCTGAATATCGTATTTCGATTCCTTGTAATTGAAATTATTCGCTGAAATGCTATGACTATTAAATTATTAAAATTACTCTTATCTATATTTCAGGAATTTGAAAGCGGAGGCTTTTAAAAGGACGAGAGTGTATGAAGATATAAATACATTACTACTTCTGAATGTTGCGAGGAATGTCAAAAGTACGACGTCGTCTCTATGGAGGTGAGCATAAAGACTATTTTGCTGTAAATTTAATGAGGGTTTTGACAATTTCCTGTATGAATGTTGACTATTTGTGGGAAGGTTTTTACGAATTTATGTCATATCATTAGTACTACAGACTAACCGAATGCCGGCTACAATTTTAGTCTCTCCGCAATTTTTGAATTTCGATTTTAAGAAATGTTTGATACTGTTTCATAGAAAAATCTGCACTGCACAGAAATTTGGTAAGCAGTTATGAAAATAAAGATTCTTTCAATATAGAGATATAAACGATTATATGTCTAAGCCAATAAATAGTTACATAACTTGATTAAAACCACATGAACATGTTCATCGCGACCTCGGCCTGGAACTGGAGTAGAATCGGGGTTTTCGTCAGTAAGAGATTGACACCCCCTCCAACTGTAGGTACCCCGAGAGATGTCATTTGACGATTTTCCTCTACACTAAAAAAATTACATAAAGTTTCACAAAAAAATTATAAGTTCGGTAAAAATCTGTGGTAGGTATTTGACAGCTATTTGGCCCTGACGCATTGACCATGCGCCTGGCCGCAGAAAAAGTACCGAAAACCCTAATTGTTATAATAGTGTGTATGTCAATTAATTAACACGAATTCCTAAAAAACTCTTCTACGTAAGAAAACTGTAAACAAATCTACGAACTGTTACTCCTATTTGCGTAATATGTTGAGAAACAGAAAAATATTATAATAATCAGTATGTTATTACAACTAAACCACAACCAAAGCCCGTTAAAATGACTTTTCTGTGTAAATATTTTTGTTTGTCTGTGTTTTAAATCCTATTAAAATGAGTTGTCCATTTTGATATTTTTGTTTACTCTACGTGTGTGTTTTACACACCGCAGGATTCATTTGTTTTCGTTACTTGTTTTGCTGTAATTTTTACGCAGCTATTAACTCATTTCAGAGGCCAACATGAATGAATTAAATCTTAATCCTAAGTGAGTTGGTAACTGTTTCCTGGAAATCTGACGTAGAAATTATCATATACCGCCAAGTTGGCGTGGCAAAATTGAATTGATTATATTATTATTATTAAATCACTTGCTTTTCGTAGTGGCCTGGAGGGTAAGGCGCTCGTTAGTTATACACGAGAGTACAGGTTCGTTACCTGCCAGTACCAATGTGACTTTGCAGAACCATTGTTCGGCAAGAATGGGTCGGCTCGACTGGAGTGATACTACTACGAACAACCACAGCGTTGTGATTCGCCATAGGAGAGAGGTTAACAGAGTTCCAATCCTTCCCTTTCCCCAAGCCATCCGGAATTCCAAAATCTCCAAATCCCTTATTCCCAAAAGATCGGCAACGCACTTGTAACACTGATTGCTTACCATAGTAATCTAAATATAAGTTTAAAATCACCAACTCACCTCAAGCGAGCTTTGTAATTGATGCTCAATTTTTCGGGGTTGAGTAGAACTAGAGAGCCATTTCCTCTTACTGCGAAGCAGTGATGTTCGCAAAGAAGGAGGCGGAGTTCGTGATGGAATTCTCTGCAAGCCCAACCCGCCGCAGTTTACGGAGACCAGCATTCCATGCGCGACTCAAAGAGCCATTAGACTACCACAGATGGGACGCAACAGGGTCGATGTTAAGCCAGGGTGACAGTGTAAGCGCAATAAGCTACCGCGACGTCGTCCTAGAACGGTAGAATAAATTTGATGATTTTCTCTTCTCAAAAAAGGGTTGGAATAAGCATGGTAATTTATGCCTAAATTTTCTCTGTAATCAAATAGACTGGCCTCGGCAGTGGATATTTACAGGCTGAAGATGTAAAATCAAATTACTTATTCGGTGTAGACATGCCAATTGGCATTGTAGAATTCATATATCACTAATCTTACCGCAGGTACTGAAATATCCGACTAACTAACTAACAAAACGTTTTGGGAGCACATTTATTATGCGTACAGCCAAGGAGTGGAATTCCTTGCCGGAGTCGGTGTTTCCTGATAGTTACAATCTGGGTATCTTTAAGTCAAGAGTGAATAGGTTACTTCTAGGTAAGCGCGCTCCATCGTCGACCGCATCGTCGCTTTCCATCAGGTGAGATAGCGGTCAAACGTGAACCTATAATTAATTAAAAAAAAAATAAAAATAAAATAACTGACTAAATTTGACAGAGAACAGATTGCAGCGGTCTCCGACAAATCAAATGTATTCTTGCGATCTAGAATACGCCTGCATAACTCGGAGGTTACGACAAACAAATTTTGTAGTGTTCCATCGACTGCCGCGGGCTGTTTGATTTTCTTACAAATAGACATTTGATACTTGTCTTGTAAGATAACCCTCTCACAATGTTGGTCACACAATGTTTATTAAGAATAATTTTGTATTTAAAACTATTTATAAGCAATTATTTGTTCACACACATTTAACTTTTTTACAACTTTGGCAATGGCAAACACCTGGAGAAGTCAAGTCAAAATCATTTTCCACAGTAGGCACGTAGGAACGTCAAGCAAAACAAAAGAAAAAATATGTATTTCAAGAGGTTTAACTTTATGCGTGTGAATCTGTCCGTCTGTCCTCTAGTGAAGCTATTTGCTCGTTCCAAAGTGTAAATTCCTATGGAAAAGAACGAGCAGGAAACTCCGTGGTTAGTCTTTTTAAATCAGTTTTACAATTCATTTCTTTGTTACAACATTTAGTCGGTTGAAAGTCAGACTCTTACTATCTAAAACCCCCCTCTGTTCTATCTCCTATTCTAGGGCGAAGCCATGGTGCGTTATTATGCTTACTCCGCAACTCTGGCTAAACTATAGGGTCCTGTCTCTGGTTGTCTATTGGCTTTTTTGTGTTTTAAATTGTCTTACGAGTACCTTATCGGCCTTCTATCAAAGTTTGGAGGTTTAGGGATTGGTGAAACACAACGTCGTATCACGTTGGTTTTCTGTGAGGCCATGGTATCATTCAAGCTCGAGACAAATCATGACTCTCCTACACTTTGATTTAGATTTAGACTATAGTCATACAGCTTGATTAGTGACTATGCAAACTAAACGTGTATAGAAATTATCAGGTTAATCGGATGAAAGTTTGATAATTTAGTTGCTAGATTCCACTTAATAAATATAAATATATAGAAAGTAAAATAAAAGCTTGTAATAAAGTTGCTCTTATATAAAAACTTAACAACTATGTCACATAAATAGTTTTATAACCTATAAAACAGTCATCGGGGTTTATTGCCGCCTCGTGGGCAAAAACCACGAAATGAAATTTGGTCTTTATTTATGTGTAACTTAAACTTCAAAATCAAATAAATAATGTAATATAGTACATATTTTCGTCACGTATTTTTCGTTTGTATTATACAGTATTTTATTAGGGTAAAGATAGTATTTATATACATTAAAATAAATGCCACTTTTTGTTGTAATGTTACAATAACACTTTTACCAATATGGCTAACTTTGATCTTGAATTATTCGTGGAAGTTAAGAAAACGTTTTTACGTAGGGAAAATAAAAATAAAACTTGAAAAAGTGTAAAATTGATACCCGCGCGGGCGATAGCATCATTTAACATTTATGTTTAAGTTATTATTTCTCGTATTAGGAGACCTATATCGCTGCGAACGTGCCGGATTAACCAAAGTCACCGGAGTGTTACTAGAGTCGAGCTTGCCACAACCCCCTCAACTCTCTGCAGCTCCAGTAAGCCTGATTCAACAGAAGATAAAATAAAAACAGAGAAAACGCCGAAACAAGTCAAGTCCACCTGCAGTGTGATTCTCTAAGACTTTATTCTAAACTTCGAATCTGAATCCGCTGTGAGTAGTAGTACACTAGCGCTATACTTTCGAGTTGAACTAAATTGACAGCAACATTTTGATAGATAAAGTATGAGATGACGTTAAAAGTGACATTCTTAAATTTAATTTGCCCGTCACTCCAAAGCTCACTTCGCACTCGAACACGATTCGAAATCAAACAAATTTTATAGAATCGATGTGCTGGTCCCAGGAACATAAACAACCATCGTTGATCCCACAACGAAATAAATCAACAGATATAATCAGAGGCAAAGAATAATAAATACCAAGGCGGAAAACCAGCGTGAAATGCTTACGTTGTATACTTAAGTAAGGTTACACTGAGAGCCCAATTCCCCCCCCCCCCATCTATCACCAATCACCAATATCCAAATCCCGAAACATTTTAAGCCAAAAGATATTTATTTTGTGAGCATAGTTGGGAAACTTGGCACAGGGCTTTCTACCGATTGTATTGATAAACTAGGCGATATTTCAAATTTGGAGCATCCTCTAATGACGGCCATGCGTGAAGAAGAAGCGAAAGAAGTAAGTGAAAATCGTGACTTGCAAATCCTTTGTCTACGCGGAGCCGTTTGTTAATCTATCCCATAAAAACATTTCTGCCCACTGTTGGCCACGTGTAAAGAAAATTAGAACCGATATGGCGGGAGTAACGATTTCCTAACCAAGGAAATCCTAACCTTACCCACATAGCGAAACACATTATTGTAGTTTCCTGTGACCGTGGTATCTATTTGGTCGAGCTGGTACGTTCATTAAAGCATGGTTCGCCCACTATATAATTTAAGTTTTTTTAAGGAACTCTGTACCACTTATGTTTAAAAATCATTTTGAATTGTCATCGTCATCGTAGTCTGACTCTGGAGTCGTCATTGCTTGTCGATTATAAATATTTTGGAAGACGACAGTCAGACACTCATTATGACTAAACATATTAACAGTAGGTATGTTTCTACAACTGTTTACTAGTATGTACGTTCACTCACCACAATTTTAATAAATACCTACAGCAAAATCAAAACTTAATAAATTCTTGACCACAAAATATAATAAAACGTGTTATTAGTCCGATGTAATTTCCCCTTGTGGTGAAAAAACATGTATAGGTACTCCGTTGCTTCTAGTGAATAATGATCGGTTCTTTGGCTATTTACGGTTAATAGGTATTATTACTAATTAAAGGTACGTGGCATTAATTGTCGTGGTGGCCCGGAGGTTAAGGAGCCCACTTCTCATGCATGAGGGTGTGGGTTCGATACCTGGCAAGTACCAATGTGACTTTTTCCGAGTTATATGTACTTTCTATGATTATTTAGTCACCACTGACATACGGTGAGGGTAAAACATCGTGAGGAAACCTGGACTTATAATTTCTAATTATAAGTTTGAAATCGCCAACCCGCATTGAGCAAGCGTGGTGATTAATGCTCTAACCTTCTCTGTATGAGAAGAGGCCTTTGCTCAGCAGTGGGCACTTATAGGCTGATGATGATGATGATGATGAAAGGTACGTGGGCAACTTTTAATTAGTGGGCGTGCTCCATCACCGTTTATCACCATGCGAGATGGTGAACAAACTCTGACCTAGGTATTGCATTTGGATAATTGATATAAGATTCTCAGAAAGGATCAAAGTGAAATGCCTACTTGAATTAATCTATTATTCACATAATACGGTAGTTTCCAACTAGTCTAATTCAATACTTTTATCCAAAGTCAGAAACGATACTTTTCTATGAAATCCACCAAATTATGACGTTGAATTATGAATTAGTTAGGTCTTTAGCGGCAAATAGCTTACTTATTTCTTAAAAATTAGCTAAAATCTATCAAAATAAATTCGAATATAAAATGGAATGTGTATGCGGACACAGTGCATACATCCATTCCGTTTATCAGATTCCCGAGATGATCAAACATGCCTTACATCAACTAGTTACATTTTCAAGCATTACCTTTTTTGCAGACAGTTGTCAGCTTGCGCCGATCTTCTGAGATCCAGAGAAGAGTTGTCCTTAGCTCTGACGTCACATTCCTACTACATACACATAGAAGAACTGGATTCAATAGCCATAAGTAACGTACAAACGCATTTAGACTCTGGGAGAGACAGCTTAAGGTCTACAATACAATATTTGGAGACAGAAAAAAATGTAAAACAAGTCGACGAGTTGAACGAAGTTTTGATATTGTAAGTATTGTACCTATTGTTTCAAAAGTATTTTTTTATCGTTTTTTTTTTCTGCACATTAGGATTCTCTTCCATGTCGTGGGAGCGTTTACAAACATACAATTTTACATACACAACACACAACACATCCAGACCTAGAACACCAATTATTTGTGGCTCACAAAAAGAGTTGTTCCTTGGGGGATTCGTCCTGCGACACGTTTCGTGGCAAGTTGCTGAGCCACCGCGACAGCCATGCAGTCAAATAATATGCAATGTTGTTTTATTATTTAGAAAGAAAGGTTTGTTCGATACGAAGATAATAATTTCAAAGCTGTTCTTTTAAATAATTATTTTTGTTATTCATAATTCTATTATTATAAAAACCTGTATAAGGATTCGAAAATAGGGAATCCCAAATTATATCTTCCTCTACCGAGACAAATCTTGAATTGCAAATCTTGAGAGTACGAAAGCATTGCATATGGTCTGAATATATTCAAAGATAGAAACACAAGAGCCAATTTGTTGCTTGAGTGCGCTTCGTACAATTCTAATGTCTATTTTCTTGGCAAAAGTTTTCAATGCTCAATTGTTCTGTGACCAAAGTCACCGACATAATAGGTGACTCATGTATTTGTTTACAAGCTTCGACTGACTTTACCAGTACCTATTAAGATAATAATTCTCTAACATGGAGTACGTGTGGTAAGTGTGGGAGGGCCATGCTTCGGCACGAATTGACAAGCTCGACCGGAGCGATATCAAGGTCTCACATAAAAACCAAGCCTGATACCACAACAGCGTTGTGTTCCGCCGTGAGAGCGAGCTTGGCGGAGGCCTTATCCCCCCTCCCTTCTTTCTTCAGTCCTTAAATCCCCGGAACCCCTTATCCCTAAAACAGGGACACCGTTTGCCGGCTGCAAACGGTATCCCTGTTTTAGGCATGGGCTGCGTCGATTATCTTGTCCTGGACTAACGAACATTAAATTTAATTATCAAGTATATTTTATATTAACAAAAAATAGTTTGACACTGCACCATAAATTTTAAACCAAAGTTTGGAGCCTTGAATCTGATGGTAAGCTTAAGCTTAGCAAACCCACAAACCAGATCTCAGAAGTGCATCGCTTGTCTAGCCATTCCAAGAAATTTTGACCAATAGACGTCAAGATTTATTTTTTAACACAATTGAATTATTTATACATACTTACTAAAACTTGATTTGACAGACATATGAGTCAAAATCTATTTTGCATTCATTACTTTCTCCAAATGAAAGACATGACCGGGTCATTACAAAAATAAATACCAAGCGATGACCCATCCTTCGGGTAACTGGTTTTACCGTTATTTCTAGGTAACCAAGTACCGGCGCAGGCGCCGACGATGTGCTAACTTGTTTATGTTTATACAGCTACATAATATATGCACATTGACATTTATATATTGACCCGTGTTTTATTCTCCAAACCTTTTGGGGATTAGGTATTTGGGGATTTTGGGATTGGGGAAGGGGAAGGATTGTTGTGTTTGTTTTTGATTGGAGTGTTTCACGCCGGTCTTCTGTAAGGCCCCACGGCCTTATCAGTTATCACTCCGGTCGAGCCAACTCATTCGTGCCGAAGCATAGCTGTCCCACACTTGCAATATTAATCTCATTTTAAAGTTATGTGTTGTTTGGTTTCTAGTTTTGAAGAGTTAAAGAAAACCATAGTGAACCAGCCGAGGATCGAACCAACAGCCGCTAATATCAGCAGATATTTGTATACAGATGTAGACTGGTATGCTTATCTGGACAAGATGAGGGTTGTTCAACAGGACCTCTGGGTTGTAGTGGGGTGAGTTTTTTATTATTTAACAATTCAACGTAATACTAATTTAGGAAAATGAGTGAATACATGGAAAATAACAAAATACATCGTTCTATGAATATCTACACTAATATTATAAAAAGGTAAAATTTGTAAGTTTGTAAGGTTGTATGTAGGGGATTTCCAAAATTCTTTCATTGATGGATAGCTACAATATTCCTGAGTGCTATAGGCTCTAAAACATCACGCTACGTTTAAATGGAGCCGAGCAGCGGGTGAAACCGCGCGGGAGTAGCCAGTTTTTAAATAAAGTGGCCTTGCTAAACTCTGCATAATTGTACTGAATATCGCCATATTAAAATATCTAACTAGGCTTTAAGGTATAAAGGCTGTAGTTACAATCACTTCATCAGCAAGTTAGTTAAATATAAACAAAATATCTTTCAATTTTAAAGGTAAACATTACAAGACTTAAGGATTGATGATGAAATAATGCGAGTAAAGAATATTTCTTTGACATTCCTAATAGTGAGGTAGATATTTTATCCATTGAAGTGCAAGCAATGAAGTATCACGGCCAGGCTTGGGCCACAAGTCCGAAGGAGCTGTGTTTTAGTCACTAAGAGTTTGACACTCCCTATTGCCCTTGATATTTAAGATATTGAAAAATATATGTATACGTATATATTTCAGCAATTCTCATAAAAATCTTGGATTGTAGAATAATGGTGTGCGTGACAATAAACAGGCACAGGATTCCCCACTTATGACAAAAAGAAGCGGAGGTACTGGCTCGATGGATATCATTTCCCACTGACCTATATCAGGAATTCATTGTAGAAGGGGTGGTGAGAAGATGATGTTTTGTGGCTGAAATAATAATGATGATCGTAAAAACATTTGCAGGTCTTCAGGTCGGCAGGTGGTTTGGGTGGCGCGGCGTACGCTGGCGATTGGCGTCGCTATCCTCGCACTCGTCCTTCTAGCCTCGCCTGTGATGTTGTTGCTACTGCGTCACATTGCCTACACTATACAGGTATGGTAGCTTCTAAGATCTAGTTAGATTACAAGAGACTATAGCTATAGCTCCTGCGCGTTTTTTGGATCGTCTCCTATTGGGCGTAAGGTAAGGTTTAATGTTTTGAATTAGTAGTTCCAAATGTTAGCCGGTTCAACCAATCAAACAACAAACAAACTAAAGCCGTATAGATACAAGGTATTGGATCTAGGATTAAAATGGAGAATTTTAATCTCGTGATACATGAATAACGTATTGATGTAAATATACATTTGTAAGCTTAGAAGGTAAACAAATTCGCTATTAGATGGGACAAGCAATTGATTTATCGCTAGAACATACATTAATCAATTTTAATAATTAGTGATTGCACATTTGAAACCTTATGCAGGTAAGGTTACAACTTTAAGATTTTTCATCATCAATGCTGACTTGAATATAAACCATCTAAACGATAAGTTAACGATCATTAATATAAAAAAATTGTTGGCTACGATAAACGCTACGACTGTAATTTCGTAGCATTGATCTGTTTTTTTTATTAAGTTTTTTACATGACGAATTTTATTTATATTAATTTTTTCTTGCTTTTCAAATGCATATTTGCATATTGTTAAGTGATTCATATAGAGTCTATAATTTAGAATAGCTACTTTTGTAAAATGACACGGATAATAATATATTATAGTATTTCAAGGAAAAAACCACTTAAATATCATTATTAATATTTTATTGGTCAATTATGTATAATTAGCATGTTGATTTTAGAGTATTTTGATAAAGCAACATAAATTCACTGCGAATATATATCATTGAAGATAAATGTTACATCAGATCGAATCACAGCATCTGGAACAAAAAAGTATATATATTTTCTTCAGGCAAATGTAAAATTACACTCCAGGAAAGAACTTCTTTAGCTTACTAATTCCATTTGAGCTCCATAAATTAACTACATGATATATACAACATATTCACTTATACTAAGTGAATTTGTTGTAGTACTATATCAGCCTTCCTTTTTAATCACTCCATCTATCAAAAAACCGCATCAAAATCCGTTACGTAGTTTTAAAAATTTAATCATACATAGGGGTATAAGGAGAGAGAAAGCGACTTTGTTTTATACTATGTAGTGATTAGATGACTTTGCATTATTATGGCACTTGCATTATGCTTTATTAAGTGTGGGAGAGCCCAGCTTCGTCACGAATGGGTCTGCTCGACCGGAGTGATACCACGGTCTCACAGAATACCGGCGTGAGACAACCACAGCGTTGTGTTTCGCCGTGTGAGTGAGGTTACCGGAGGCCTAATCACGCCCTTTCCCGTATCCTTTCCCGATCCTTATATCGGCAACCCCTATCCCCAAAACTCGCACTCCTTTTCTGTTGCAATGTTCATGGGCGGCGATGATAGCTTACCATTAAGTAATCTGTGTGCTAGTTTGCCGACTTATACCATAAAAAAAACATTCGAGCTTATGTGTTTCGCCGTGTCAGTGAGGTTACCGGAGACCCAATCCCTCACCGTCCCCCATCCCTTCCCAATCCTTACATATCGGAAGCCTTTATCCCTAAAAGGCCGGAAACGCTCCTTTGGTGTTGCGAGTGTTCATGGGCGGTGGTGATAGTTTACCATCAGGTAATCAGAGTGTTAGTTTGCCGACCTACACGGTAAAAAAAGGTCGCTGATGGAACTTGAGACTACCTATCAAACTAAACTATTATTTGATCATTTCAAATGTAAAAGCTACCAATTGAAAAGGAGCAGAAAATTAAAAAATACCGACATAATCAGATCAATACTAGTTTATAGTAATCAGATCAATACTAGTTTATAGTAATATTTAGATACAGACGCAATAAAAGTCAAATGTTATGATCTCAATAATATTCATCAGATGTCTTTTAATTATAAATTTATATTCAAAACTTTGTCACTGAAATAACACTTTTATTATTTTATTTTTATTAATGAAAACGTGACTCTACACGTGACCAAGGTTTTTTGCAGTGTGGTTGGTAGGTGCATGTAATAAACAAATAAATTAACACATCACATTCAGATCTGTAACAACAATCTGTGCATTACATTAAGAATGTGGTCCGTACGGAAATTGAATCCATGACGTAGCAGTGTAGTCGAGTAACCAATTATTGTTATTATTGTTTTGTAATAATTATGTTGTAACATGGACGGAGACGTTAAAACGGGACCTTTATTTAAAAAAGGTGCTTGTTTCACTATAATAAAGTAGATAAAAAAGTCTAATAAGGCTTTAGTTTTTATCAATAACCGATTTAAAATAAATCTTTTATTTTTTCACGGACCAATCTCGCACGTGCGTACGGATTTATTCACATAATGACTTCACAAATTAAAAACTTAAAACATCGACCCAAAGCATGTAAATGCAACTAATAAGAATAGTTATTAAATCGAAATAATATTACAAAATGATAAAGCTACTCACTCCTTTCGTGAAGCACTGGTCACCGACCCGTATGTGTCCAGGAGGGCACTTTACTAGTTTCGTGAACGTCCTAGCGCTGGCGAATCCAATTGCCAACGCAGACAGAACGACCAACAACATATAATACACCTTCATCTTCACAAAATATACCTACGAATGATGACATATGACACAAGAAAAGATCTTTATACAAAACTCAAACATAATTTAGTAATAATTTAATATCAACGAACAAGTTCTCGAAAGTTTATATTTAACTCCAAGGACGCGAGCTCGTTTCTGTATACATATTTATATAACTATGTAACTGAGAAGTGTTTACAAATGGACGCTGTTCAATGTACCTATTTGTAGATAGCTATGAAAATAGATTTGTGTGGCCTTATTAGTGCGAAGGAGATTTAATTAAATTGGCGAAAATGTAAGGAGCTTTATATATTTAGGAGATTGCCTATAGAGAATTTAAGTAGTAACTATAAAGCACTAGAATAGATGGTGCTTTATCATTACTGTTCTATCGAGAGGAATATATATTTTCTTTTATATATGTAAGTACCTAAATTAAGTTTAAACATATACTTATTCGAGCTTAACTTCGAGGTGACTATTCCCTATAATGCCATGGGTCCAATATAAATAGGTCATTCACTGCACCGGTCGAATATAGGGCTCGGGTCTGATTCTGCTCGGCGGTGAACAAGTGTAGATCGTCGAACGCGACCTGCGCAAACGGTGGCTGGAGATCGAATATAGAGACAGATATTATGTAATCCTACACCATTTAAACGATATAATATTTGGCCAAAGATTCTCTCTATAGATTTTACACTATCGAACAGTGATTAAGTTGCTTAATTTCATTCAAAATTGAAGATCGAGAATTGGAGATTGGAAGGAGAATACTTTTATTTTAACAAGTTAAATGATCTTTTCTTAATTTTTATTTCACTTTATTTTTTAATAATTACAGTTTCGAAAATGTTTCTATAAACGAAACTTGCCGACAGAAGTTATAGAGGTATATTTAGAATAGTTATTTTATCATTTTATGTTTTACTAGCTTTTACCCTCGACTCCGTACGCGTGGAATGTGACTTCCTGCAGATTTTTGGTATAAAAACTAACCTATGTCCTTTTTCCAGTTCCAAACTATGTCTGTAGAAAATGTCACAGAAATCGGTTCAGTAGTTTAGGCGTGAAGAAAGGACAGACAGGCAGACAGACAGATAGAGGTACTTTCCCATTTATAATATTAGTTTGGATTAACAACATTTTTCTCATTCCATTATTTTATTTCGTTACGTTACTAGAAATATTGCATAATAATATATTCAGCTAAACCAGTATTGTGGTTTGTTTGTGAGTAATAATTAGTCGGAAATAATTGTGCGTACCTAAATACACACATAACACAAGCATAAATTTTTGACACTCGACATATTTTTTTTTGATCTTTTTTAAAAATGTTACCCCACATTAGGATTTAGTCCCTTTCCCCTCCCCAAATTCCTTACCAATCCCAAAACCTCCAAATCTCTAATCCATAGAAAGTTGGCAACGCACTCGTAACTCCTCCGTCGATGCGGTTGTCCATGGGCGGCGCTGATTGTTACCCATCAGGTAATCTGTTTGCTCGTTTACCGATGTATTACCATAAAAAACCGTTTGCTGCTGAGATTGACTATCATATAATATCTTAAGGACAAACGCAGGTATTTTTGATCTGCATATAATAGGTACAAAAATACCCAATAAAAACAAAAAACAATATACTCATAAGAACATATAATTTTTAATCGGATTTTTTCTAACAACAAATACAAAGGTATCATAGTCATGGGAAAACCGTTTTGTGCAATAACAACTAGCTCAGAAATTTTACAAATGCGTCAAAGGGAAGAAATATGCGTATTAAATTGACTCATATAGGTTTTAGTATGCAGTAGAACATTATAAAATCCTCCTACATTCTGAGATTAAACAAACGTAGAGAGCTCAAAATATAAGATTTGATTACGCTTGTGGCTTTGTACGTACCTAGCCTAGCAATCATTTTAAATGTGGGAGAGCCGTGCTTCAGCACGAACTGGAGTTATACCACGGTTTTACAGAAAACCGGTGTAAAACAATCACAGTGTAGTGTTTCGCCTTGTTAGTGAGGTTATCGGAGGACTTAACCTTCCCCTCCATCCTTTATCAATTCCTAAATCTCTGAAACCCTCATTCCCAAAGCCAACGATGTACTCGTAACTCCTGTACTGTTGCGCATGTTTATGGGCGGCGCCCATAGCTTATCATCATGTTGATTGCCGAACTACCACATAAGAAATGATGTCAGTCAATTTGAAAGTCAGGAAGAAAACCATTCTCTACTTCTCGATCGCAGAATGTCTAATAACACAGTTGACAGACTCATCATCATCATCATCATCATCATCATTATCATCCTATAAGTACTGACTGCTGAGCAAAGGCCTCTTTACATACTAAGATTATTAATCACCACGCCTGCTCAATGCGTGTTGGCGATTTCAAACTTATAATTAGAAATTATAAGTCCAGGTTTCCTCACGATGTTTACCTTCACCGTATGTCAGTGGTGTCTAAATAATCATAGAAAGTACATGTGGGTGCGTCCACATCTGGCGAATGTGCCGCGAATGCGCAGCTCGCGAGCCGCTCGACCTGAACGCCGTTCGCGATAAGCGCGCGGGCGGCGCGCTAGTTATTAAATTATTCATAACTTACCCGCTCAGTTTGTTTCTGATTACTGGAGGTTAAGTGCGTGTTGTCATGGAGTGGACGGAGGAGAAATGTTAACGCTTAATTGAAACGTATAAAAGATATCCAGTGTTATGGGATCGTAAAGATAAATAATACTATAGAAAAAATCTAAAAAATAGGCGAATACTGAGTGCGCGCAGATCGTGCGCGGCTCGCGCGCTCTATACGAGCCTTGCATGAGCTGCGCTAAAGAGGCGCACCAAACCATTGCAGTGATTGCACGCGCGCAGCTCGCGGGCATGTCGCAGTCGGCTCGCGAGCTGCGCATTCGCGGCACATTCGCCAGATGTGGACGCACCCTAACTTGGAAAAAGTCACATTGGTACTTGCCAGGTGTCGAACTCACACCCTCATGCATGAGAAGCGGGCTCCGTAACCTCCGAGCCACCACGACATAAATGACAGATTGCAGTCATTTAATTTCCTTCCTCCTTAAATTTACTATTTAACAACCTTTAACGTCTTTTTGCTAACTTGTCAATAATACCGTGAAAATGTTGACGCATCATCAAATCCCAGTTTAAACTGTACTTGCAATTTTCTGGTATTATAATGAAAAATTTGAACTAATATAAATTCGCGATTTATAATGGTTAAATACTTAAAATAAATAACTTTAAAATTATTCTTACTTACCTACTACTCACTTAACCTTTATAAAGCACCTGGTTAGGACTAGAATAGAGGTTAGGACCAAAATTGTTTACAAGGACGGAGTTTTTGTATGTGTGAAATGTTGTGCGGTTGTATGGTGAAGTCGCGATGAAAATCGCTTTGGTACTTTGCACACCGAACAACAATTGCTTTTTGTTTTTGTTTTGTGAGGGGAAAATCATCAAATGATTTCTCTCGCCCAGGGTTAGACGACCCTTACTGACTAAAGACCCCTACGCAACCTCGTCCGAACATCGGCCCTTTCAGGCTCCATCTGTGGTGGTCTATTGGCTCTTAACACCTCGCCCCTAAGCTCTAGGGAAAAACTATTGCTGCAACTGGAAACTAGTGCCGTTACTTAAAATTTGGTCTGTAAACACGTAGTGACTTGTTTTGTTTAGTAGTGGTCGACAAAGTTTTCAGTAGCTTTAATCGATGACTATTTTAGTTGCTAATTGTGGAACTAGCAACTCTTAAATATCATACATACCGGTTTTTTTAAGTTGCCGGTGTTTTCCACCGTCATTCGGTGCTAAATGCGTGAATTGCGCTACTCGGATATGGAAGTTGCTTGCAAATTGCTACAAAATTGCAGCAAGCGGAAACGTTAACCTATAGGTTGCATAATTATCTGCACTTTGGTTGCTCCATGAGCCAAACCCTAAACAGCTTTTCTTGAAATAAATTAACAATTTCATACAAGGTATTATTAGAAATAGTATTTTATCATCACGGCATAGATCCAGAATACTTTCAGAATTGTACGTTCTGATAAGTTCATCCGTAACTGGGTAGATATTAACCTCTTTTTTTTAATATATAATCTTTTATTTTACTTATATATAAATAAGTGTAGTATATTTGCGAAGTGGCTCTTCCTCTTACATATTTCTTGATTTTATCCGATCATTTTCCTCTTCAACGTATATTCATCAGACTTCCTTGTCATTCATGTACTATGCAACATTTCTTTTCCTTCTAGAAAATAATTACCGTGATATAAGATTGTATTCGATAGGTAATTTTAATTATTTGCGTCATCAAATACGTCACACAGGTTTTATTAATGAATGCAATACTGAATACAAGATATGCATAATGACACACATACATATGTACCTAATATGTATATATGTATATGTATGTACATAAGATGCGACTTTTCGTTGTACTTTTATAACTCAAGAATGGGCTAACCTATCCAAACTAAATGTTAAGATTGCAAGGTCTTTGTAATGACTGTATAACACTGTAGATGGTGTTTATGAATTGTGCATAAAATCGGTATCGAAGCACATAACAAGTCATAAGTGATGTAAATAATAATATATAATATGGTTCCTTTTTGAAAGGTTAAAGTCCAACACCTATCGCCCAGGGTCGGTATGAGAGCGAGTGATTTTTATTAATTGAAGCCCACCTCGTATCATTGCGTTTGCTGCCAACACGCACTTTTAATATTCACTTTAAAACATTTATGAGTTTCGAGTCCTAGGTAAATTCCTACGTTATACCGGGCTCCAATTCTACATTCCGTGTTTCTTGGTGAATTAGCAGTCTGCACGACGTCCCCGCGACGCGATGTTTATCTTAATTCCTTGTGATATTGCTTTGCTAAGGTTAGCATATGAAAAGGATTCTTTCAGGAGAGGTTAAACAAATATGACTTTTTATATCAGTAGTATTTTATTTACTTATTATAATGTATATCTTAGTTACATAATACAACTTAAAATTACCGTCAATAGGTTAAGTCTGCACAGATATTTGGTGTACAGGTAAGAAAATAACTACTGAACCTTATTCTATCTATTGTTTTAAATAATTATGTAAATGATTTGTAAAGCCACATCTATTGCACAATTCAAATCATTATGTTCCTACTTGCATACCAAATAACTTTTCAGACTATAAGTAGTACATAAATGGCACAACATATCTTTTAAAGTTTAAAAAATAACAATACTTGTTCTTTTGTTTAGTATTTTTGTCACAAACAACGGTATAATATACACCGTCGTTAGTGAGAAACTCTAACAGTCAACCATTGGAAACTAATGCGAAGTAAAGCAATTGGAACAAATCTCAATCGCAACTTTTTCTAAGGCCTAAAGTATTTATACCTTGTCATTAATACTAATTTGAGAACTGTAAACGGTGAATTCAAAAGGTTATTTGAGGCGAAACTCCGCAATTTTACAGTCAGCCTATTTGCGGAAATAAATTAAATTAGCATTAAATACACATGTCTCATTTTAAGTTCTACTTATCAGACTGCTTATACCTACACAATCAGTGAATAGCATACAGGAAAACTTATATTTAAAAGATATTTACAGACGAACTGTGTATTGTAATACTGATGAAGCAATGTGTACTATACACATAAAACAAATATTTGATTACAAAACTAAAATGATAAAAGATTATTTAATGAATTTAAACATCCAATTTCTGAAAAGTTTATCAAACAAAAAAATAACATCCAACACTTCTAAGTTGCTACTAACTATCGATTTTATATGGAAAGGCTACCGTTGAGTTAAGATATAATTTAGTAGTAGATGTTGACGATTCTATCTTTAAATGTGTATATAAGCAAAATATAAAGACTGCCTTTTAAATGTTTCTCTTATCAAAAGTCTAATTACCTATATTTTTATGTTGTTTTCTTACATCTATATTTAGATAATCTCTATTAACATAATGCAATTGATATTAACAAGTTTATCTCATCACTACAAGTCTAGCAACTACATATGAAACCTCGCATAAAGCTTTCTTGATACGTTATCAAGTATAACCAGCAATGGAATTGATACTTATTTGTATTCGTCAGCGGTAAATCATTAAATGACCTCTCCCGCCTAAGGCGAGAAAGAGTGTCAGACTCTTATTGACTAAAAACCACCCCCTTCCTTCTCCTGCTCTAGTCCGAGGCCGCGGTGAGTCATTGCGCTTAACCCGCAACCCCGGCTGAACATCAGCCCTATAGGACCCCGTCTGTGGTGGTCTATTGGCTTTTTGAGGTACGCGCGGAACGCTGCGCGCCGTCCATTCGGAATGGAATTGATACTTAACAAAAGATTTAACCTTTCAGCATTCAAAAAGCAATTTTTTTTCGTATAACCGAAATGAGTTAATTACATAGTCATTTGCTTGAAACTACACTAAGACATACTGAATATTTTTTTAAGAAATAAATGTCTAAAATAATAGGTTTATTTTATTAAGTATTGTTAGTAAAATTAATAGAAAATATATAGAGTAGTGCGGCTGGTTATTCCATCCAGAGGCGTTGGAACATTCCTGAGGAACTAACATGTTTGTTGACTCCTGTAGGTATCTGCAATCCAAATAAAAATATTATTTTAATAAATACTTTAAGAGACTATTAAAAATTAAAATGAAGGATAAGGAAGAACCGTTTTCCTTCTCCGTTCACGCGGTGACTTTGTGGGATTGTCTATCAACGAGTACGAACACTACCTTTCCTCATGTATGTATGTTTCATAGTTTATATTACTATTTGTGTGTAAGACATATGACTGTGTATGTACATACTTACATATTATGCTTTGTTTTGTTATACGTTTATTAATATTGTTATTTATTTTGTTTACAGATCGTTATTTTGTTTGTGTACTTCTAGGATTCGTTTTAGGTTGAAGTGTTGTCTTTGTTAAGGACTATCTTTCATATCTGATATATAATCAAGAATGTGTATATTATCTGATATGTAACAAAGACAAAATTTTAACTTAAAACAAATCCTAGAAGTCTACATAACTGTTTATTCTAACTCTGGAAGAGATTTCTAAAGAAATAAGCTGTGCCTTTGTACCTAATTGTTGTATTATTTTTCTTGTCCAACTTACTGTGTGTACATAAATTATTTAAATTATTTTTTTTAATAAATAAATAAACAACGATTTATAAATAAAGTATAAGATATAAAATCGACTTTACGTACGTTGTTAATAAACAATAAATTTAATAAATAAAAACGAATGATATTAAGCGTAACAAAGATAACAATTAGGTAACTTCAACATTTATGACAATGAAATATATTATGTATAATTGTATATACATATAATACATATAGTAAAGAAAAACTAATAAATTTGGAGGTGTCCGAAATATGAGGTCGTAAATAAACATTTTTCGCGCTTATATAGCAAACAGTGGCTAAACCCCACGAGATAAATTAAAATAATATAGTACAGTATTATACAACTTGAAAAGTTCAATAATTAAAAAAGTCCGCGGTTTTATATGTAGGTATTTAGTAGAAAGTCACAATAACATTTTAAAAGCAATAATGGATTATAAACATAGTGATTTTGAATAATATCCTCGTTGTGGCCCAGCCCTTTACCAATGAGGCTTTTCCCAGTTAAATGTGTTTCTAAGATTATTTAGAAAGTACTGATAAACGGTCAAGGAAAATATCGTAAGGAAATCTGGACAAATAATAAGATAGAAATCACCAAACCATCTTAAACTACCGAGGTGATTAATTCAACCTCTTTGTGTGAATAGAGGCGTTTGTTTAGCAGTGGGCACCTAAAGGCAGGTGATGATAATGATGAAGTTTTAAGCACCTTAAGTACGCACAGAATTCATTTTATCCAAATAAACCTTAAATATATTGTATATTTGATATAGAATAATATAGCTCTTTAAATAGGTCATTTAAGCGCAGGGCAGGCAGGCATTCAGATTTTAAGCGCAGGGGCGTGGCTCCATTGCTTGGATGATACCGGGGCATTGGTACCTTATTGCGCTTACCCCGCAACCTCGCAACATCAGGGATGTCGGCCCCCATCTGTGATGGTTTATTGACTCTTTTCGGCAGTGGTCAGTTCTTTGTAAAGCATTTTGAGTACAAATATATAATTGGTTAGTTATACTCTGTGACTTTAAATAATCAAAATAACTAACTGATTGTTTTATACACAGTGTAGAAATATGCCTAAAATTAAATTAATTTGAACGTAAATTCATCCGAACTATTTTCATCATCGATTGGCTAATTACCTATCCCTATTAGTTATTAGTCATTAATGTTATGCCAACAAAAGACAGACATAGAATGATAGTGAACTTTATTGACAGTGTGAATTTTTCACTAAAATGTTGATACCTACAACAAAAGTATAACAGTGAATAAACTTTAATAAGAGATGTATACATAAGTTATAATATATCTGTTACCGAGGTGGCTCTGAAGGGTGACAGTAGCTCTAGAATTATATATACTAATTAGTCAACAATTTCATCTTATCAATTGAAAATTAATTAGTTACTTACTTGTCACATTGAATACATTTCTCATTAAAAGAAACGTAGCCATTCGGACATCTGTTTTTTGCTCCAGGTGCTATCATTGCTTGTCTCTTGACTCTTGTTTTAAGGGAAACTTCTGGATCAACGTCAAATAGCTCAGCGGCACACAACGATGCACATAATAACATCACTAACTCAACCGAGGGATTCATGTTGACTCTCCTCTAGTGCGCGACCAGACCACTGACTGTATAATGACAAAGCTACAATAAACGGCTCGTATATATAAAAGGAACACTATGACTCAATAACATAGCAGCTACATTTAATTGTGCGCAATCGAATTGATGTTAATGTATCATTTTACTATCCAGGTTATACTTATTTTTTTGTGGTAAGAAAATTATTGCAGTTACATCTTTTGCCCTGTCTAAAAGGGATGGGCAGTGTCATAATATATACATACAGATTTGTTTCACTGCACTATGAATGAATTCACTCGGGCCGCATAAAAAATAATTTCCATGGTAGATTAAGTTGTTTAAATATAGGAAAGTTTATATTACTTTATTTTATAATTAGTATGTAAGGTTTCTTTGTATTGTTTTTGATTTTGTGTGTTATGTTTTTCTTTATAATTCTACTAGACTAGTGTATTAGGAAACTCCTGTGATAATGGTTATATGTTGGTAATAAATAAATAAAAATTCAATATAATTTCTAAGAACACCTCACAAAGTTTAATTTACTCCGAATGGGGCACATTATTGGGATAATTAAAGTGCAACTCCGACTGGATATTAGATCAGCCTCATCTGTGGTGGTCTTGATACTCTTTGCGAAATCGACTAGTCCGGGTCTGGTTCTCAATTCTCATCTTACCCTTGCTCACCGTCCGTGGGCACGCGCTTACGATGACCGGAGATAATCCTTGACACTGAAGAGATAGAGGGCTTACTTTTTATGAGTTTTTTTACTGCAATGGGTTTTTCTATCCTAGTATATATATTGTATAGTTATTAGTCACACATCCGTGCCTTAGGTGACCGGGAATTCATATCTGACATACCTACGGCCTGCGCCACGTACACGGGAAGGGAGAGTCTACGTACTCTCGCTGTCAACCATGGCCCGCACCAACTTCTCTGGAATGAGACTTCTGGTACCACCAGCTATAATATAATGATAGTAAATAATGATAAAAAAAAAAACGTTGATGAACGTTGATGAACCGTCATATGTGATATGATAGTAAATATCATTATGATGGTAAATGTAAAATTTTAAAATTTCAAGGTTTTCACAAACTGTTTTTTATTTTGTAATTTAATACAAAGCTATAAAACTTGATTATCGTGGTGCGAGTGTGAGTATTCAGTCATATTGTCACACAGTCAAACAAATGACCAATGCAATGACGATTATTACCTGTTTTCATCACAGTCAATAGATGGCGCTGTAAGACGAGTCTATTGAATCAAGAGTCATTGTGTATTTGTATTGTTCCAGTCTTGTTAATTTTGATTTGATTAGCTTACAAATATTTATACGAATCACGCGATAGAAAGCGATTGGCGCTGCCCTTGCCAAGTGCTTTGCTGGCCGTTTAAGGATTGGGGTATAACCCAATTGGGAGTTTTGGAACAGGGAGAAGGCCTCCAGTATCGTCCATATGGCAAACAAAAACGAGGGTGAAACAACGCTTTTGTTTTTACCGTGTGTAGGCTGGAACAGACTTGCGTATTCTGTAGTGTGTAGATCTTAATAGACGGTGGTGATGGTGATCGCTTATCATCAGGTTTTTGTGCTTGTTTGCATACTTATCCTATAAAACAAATAAAAAACATAATGTTTATAACGTTTATTATTGTATTTTCGATATTTAAGTACACAAAATAATCTATTTTTGGACTACAGTATTGGAATGTATTCAGTAAATAAAATTAGTGTAAGTACATTTCATAGGTAGATGTTGAGGTTAACATTTGTTTAGGAACCCAAAATACTCGTTTGATTATAATTTCAGTTTATAAACATTTAATTTATTTGAGCAATTTGTCAAACTTAATTAAATTATATTTTTATTATTATTATTTATTTTATCTTTGTTAAGCTTAGGATACGAGGCCCATATAGGAAAATATTTAAATGTATAACAACACAATTTAATTAAAACCAACATAAATAATAAATTGTAAACAAGGAAAAATCTATTAATTCGGATATCCAAACATGGTATTTAATAATCAAATATAATTTCACATTTTCAGAAAGGATTTATCTTAACTTAAACATAATATTAAATAATAAATAGGAGGTTTTAACAGTCGACTAGCAGTAAAACGTATCCATATAACATACAAAAATTAAATTTCGAAAAAGTATATTTTCTATTTATTTTGACTAGTTTTTCAGTAACGTCTAAATATGTAGTCATAGAATAGACAGAAACAAGTTATTTTGAAAGTTTAACTTCATTTGTAATCAGCTTCCCTCCCGCGAGTTCGTCTGCAAACCTTAATAAATTAAACACCTAAACCTTGCTGTTCAATCATTATATCTTATACAAAAAACCGCATCAAAATCTCTCTTGTAGTTTAAAGTTTTGAGCTTACATAGAGACGGAAAGCGAAAAGCGATTTTGTTTTATATTTTTTAGTGATGATTAAAAGTGTCTCTTTATTTTATATTTTTTGTCCTCTAGTTTTGTAACTTATAAATACTAACAAGATTTATCTTTTGAATATTTATTATGAATAAATATGTTACTAAAATTTTAACTAGCTTCAGTTATGAAAGATTACTGAGAAAGACAAAATTATTGTACATAATGAATCCTAGATGGCGCTAAAAAGCTTAGATGCAATACAGTTTATCGATATTATATCTATTGATACTTTAATATTTCAATTAAAACGTAAGAGAAACATACTGCAACTCAATCCTTAAAATATTTCTATAGATTATAGTTGATACAACACTATTTTCAGTCATTACCACCGTCAGCCGGAAAACGGCCACTGCTGAACAAAGGTCGTCTATTTCATAAGTCCAAATAAAATAATGTTGTATTTTTATAATTTAAATACAGTATTTCTCAGCACCAAACTAACACGTTAGAAACATGATAGAGAACAGAAAAATGTCTTCTTTCGTTGGTGACGATTCGTGTCAAAATAAAAAAAAATCTTCACTACACAATATCCTCTGGAGAAAGTCTCGATTGTAGTAACTCTCAGTTCTTCTCAACCCAACTTCATACGATGGACGTCACTCATAAGGGTCAATTTCCCATACAACTTGGCCTGGGAATAATTTATTAAATAGCTAGTTCAAAACATTGCATTTCGAGCAACATTCGCCTTAATAATCTTCCCAGCTTCTTATTGTTTGTAAAGTGGACAGTCTGCACCCGTGCTCTCTTCGTATCTGAAACGAAAATAGATTTGAATATTAATTTAGATTTTAAAACACTCACTAGGAATTATGCCATTGTTTTTATCATCATCATCAGCCTAATAACGCTCACTGCCGAGCAAGCCCCCTTCTCACACGGACAAGGTTTGCACCACCGCGCTTGCCGCTAAATTAGAAATTATAAGTCTAGGTTTCGTCACGATATTTTCCTTAACTGTATGCAAGTGTTTAGTCCTTTTTAATTTATAGAGTACTTTACAAATAATATAAAAAAAAATCTCAACAAATTGAAAATAAAAAAATACGTGTCTATTGTTTAAAATTATACAATTTAATTGTTTAATTAAATTAGTACGTTATAATTATATTAGTTTTTTATATAAAACTTTTGAAGATAATATTGATTTAAAGTATCGTCTGACATCACGATTGAATGCTTTGTATACTAAGCAGTGTTATCATCATCATTGTTTTCTAAATTTCTAATATATTGATGAAATTGGCTGTAAAATTATTTTTATTACATTTATTTTATGATGCTACCTTGGCCGTGTAGACCACAACATAGAAAAATCATAAAATGGTACATAACACCACAAGCCATTATCCTTTTAACCTTAGAGCGAAATGATTCACAGGATTACTAACTAATCAACCTTTTACTATAAATAAACTACCGGATCTTTGACTGATGACTAACACAGCGATTGGACTTTGCTTTCTCGAGTTTTCTAATGTTCATCCCAATAAGCTTCAATCGTATGATTCACTGAACATTCTGTAGTATGTAGATCTTAGTAATCTGCATTTGTATAGTTTTAAATTGTTTTGACTTTCATTTGTTTTTTTTGCATTTAATACGCTTTATGCCAAAATATGTATTTTACTTGCCATGGACATTATCATACCAGTCAAAACTTTGGGTTATGTTGAAAGCGTATGAGCAACCATATTCTATTTTTAATACATAGTAACTATCATGAGACAGACTAAATTTATTTAAACCGACGACTTACAACCGATTTCTGAAAGGCTTGTCAACGCTAAAAATAACTAATCTCCTGTTAAATCTCTTGTTGATTGATTGGTTGTTGATAATTCAGTCAACCAATCAGATGACTTGACAAGAGATTAAATTTTTTTTAGTCACCTTTTAATAATAGGTATCTACATAGCCACAATATACGTAGGTGCCAGATTTATTTACGTAATTTTTATGTACTATATACCTTTAATACTAAATATTCTTAATTAGGTATACGTAACAACGAATGACTCACGAAGAATCTTGGATGTCAACTGACATGTAAAGAAAAAGGTGGTAGGTATGTTTCCCTTTCCTTTTTTTTCCTTTTCCGGCTTAGGTCGGCAAACGAGCAGCCGGATTACTTAACGGTAAGCCATCGGCGCCGTCCTTGGATATTCGTTATACGATAGGAGTGGGGTTTTGGGATTTAAGGATTTGAGGATTCAGGATCTGAAGGAGGTCAGTCACACGGCGAAACACACCGTAAGTGTTGTTTCACGACGCCGTTGTTCTTTAAGGCCGTGGTATCACTCCGACTACCCATTCGTTCCGAAGCATGGCTCACCAACACTTAGCATGGCTCTCCTAATCTTAGAGATACCTTTAAAACTGAGGAAATTATATTCAAGATAATTGTAAGCGTCATTTGTTACTCACAGAATTAGGGACGTGATAATTACATACAATATGTCCTCATTGGTAGTCAGTCTTTTGCGGTTTGTATTAAGAATAAGGAAAACCAAGTAAAACACCATTCCATTACCGTCTCTACTATATAATGTAGGTGTGTAGGTAAATATGAGTCTACCAATTGATATGTTACGTAGTTTTTGGTAGCAAGACCTGACGACTTATAAATGTCATATTATAGGTAATGACTAAAAAGATTTATCGTAAGAAAGTGTTCGCGAGTCTGCAGACGGAAAGTTATTTAAAAAGAATACATCAATGTTTTGCCTTCAAACGCGATTTGAAAAAATATTAGGAAAAACACCCGCAAATCGTTGCACAGCAGTCAGTTGTCCATCCACTGCGCGAAGTCGTTAGGAGGATGTGACAACCACTTGTGATTGTCACATCCGGTAATACGGTATGTCGCGTAAGTAGAGACGAACGCGTCGTCTCTAGGGCATCGCATATGGCGCCGATATGTGGTTTTGGGTGCAATCGAAATTATGTGTCACAGCCCGAATCGGTGTAGGAACCTATTGTTTTTTTAGTAGGAAGGAGGTATGTTCAAGTGACTTAGTGAAATTGAGCAGGTACACGGGAAGGCTAAAGTGTGAAGTATAGATACTCAACACTTTAGCCTTCCCGTGTTCCTGCTCGATTTCATTAAGTACAAATGGGTATTAGCATACACGGGAAGGCAGAAGGCATTATCAAAAAAAAAATATTATTAAAAAAACAAAATACCCGACTGCACACTAAAAAAAGAGTAAAACAAGCCCAACAATACAAATTTACTGAATATAATTTATAAATGTTGATGGAAAGCATCGCAGGCGGCGACCAACAGAGGCTTATTTATAGTCATTTCTGTTGTGCACCATTTAGCAGAATTTTCGTTGGTGGCGGTCAAGGTGGTCCCCGCCTGCGATGCTTTCCATCAACATTTATAAATTATATTCAGTAAATTTGTATTGTTGGGCTTGTTTTACTCTTTTTTTAGTGTGCAGTCGGGTATTTTGTTTTTTTAATAATATTTTTTTTATTTATAACTTTTTAGCTGTTTTTATTTAACGAAAATGTTGTAGATGAAGTATCGAAAAAATCGCTATTTAGAGACGACCGTCAACGACGTGTTATGCGTGTGCCCGCATTCGGGCTGTATACTCGAGCATATCCCCCTCCGCACCGCGCCGCGCGCCGCAAGCCAGGCCACGCCCTATCTTTTTGCTTGCTAACGCATGAGTTGCTTTGCGTTGACGCAGAATTAACATGTTCCCGTGGGAATTTTGAGAAAAAACGTATCCTATATTAATTACTCCCGTGATTGAAATGAATCTAATGATACCGCATACATATTTTTTTAAAGGGAAATTTAGAAAAAATATTATTATGTCTTTATGCCGTGGGACTTTTAGGATAAAATGTATTCTATGACACTCCCGTAATCAAGACAAATCTAACGATACCTCATACATCAAAATCCATCAAGCCGTTTAGGCTACAGGAGGTCACAAAGGAACAGACATACATACATACTTACATACACTCGAAAAACATTACCCTCCTTCTTTGGCAGTCGGGTAAAAATACCCATTTAAGTCATGTACCTACCTAGATATTAAATTGATGCATGTGTGAATTCAAAAGTGAATGAATTGACTTTGTTTCGAAGAATCATGCATTTACATGTCTGAGTCCAAGATCTTGTCTAATGTAAATATTTGTAGTTTTTAAAATATGCGTATATTTATGAATTTACGTACGATAATATTGCAGTTGCGGTATTTTACCAAACTAAGAACTAAGTGTGGGAGAACCATACTTCGTAACCAATGGGTTGGCTCGACCGGAGTGGCACAGTACCACTCCGATCTGTCGTAGTAACTACGATCTCACAGAAAACCGGTGTGACACAACCATAGCTTTGTGTTTTGTTGTGTGAAAGCTAACTGAAAATCCAATCCTTTTTCCCTTCTTCAATCTTTCCCCATTTCGTAAATCTCCGATACCCTAATAACCCAAAAAGGCCGGCAACGCACTCGTAACTCCTCTGGTATTGTGGATGTCCATCGGCAGCGCCGATTGCTTACCATCAGGTAATTCTACAGCTCGTTTGCCGTCCTATCACATAGAAAAACGGATGCAAAAAATATCTTTTGAAATGTTAATCTAGGACAATATTTGCTGTAGATGTATTTTGTAATTATAACTGTCGCGATGTAATAGACATGTAAATATGACAATGTTATCTTTCTTTTTACTTTTTATACAAATATATGCTGAGAAATTATGCAAAGTTAACTGAAAAATATGTTATTTTCACACAACTAGCGACTCGCCGTCGCTTCGCACGAGTGCATTACTGATACTTACTAAGTTCCATTAAACATATAAACCTTCTTCTTCAATCATTCTGTTTATTAAAATAAACCGCATCAAAATCAGTTTCGTATTTTCAAAGATTTAAGCATACAAAGGAATATACATACAGAGAAAGCGACTTTGTCAACAGCATGACTATGCGTAGTCAAAAAGCATAAAAGGCATAATGCTCATTATTCAGATGTACAATTAATTGGGTAGTTTCCTAGGTTGAATAGTAAATTAATTCGATAAAATAAAATTAATATGATGTCATAATTTGAATATTCATACAAACATAGAAAAGTATCGTTTTTGACTAGTTTGAAACAACCTTTTTTCTTCTTTGAGTAAATAGTTATTATAAGAATCGTTTTCATGAGATTCCGAAAATGTTCGTTACTCAGTTAACGGTTCAGTAGTTTTGATATTTTTACTCGAAAGTTTGGTACGAAAACCCGTGCCACGTTAATGCCCTTAATAGCAAACCATTTGAGGCACCGCGACCTCGGCATAGAGCAGGAGAAGGAACAGGGGGGTTTTTAGTCAGTAAGAGTCTGACACTCCCTCCTGCCCGGCCCTGGGCGGGAGAAGTCATTCGATGACTTTCCACTCACAAAAAAAAAAAAAATTAGCAAACCATTAATAATTAAATGTACCTAAATTTAGATACACTGAGGTCATTTAAATCGGGAACGTTTGGTTACCTATAGTTATTTGCTAATCTACTACTACACATCGCATTAGTGTGCAGGTACACAGCAAAAGTGACTCACACACATGCCCAAACACGGTTATTATTCATCGATTTTTATTCTCACTAATCATAACTGTCAATAACCTAACTCCTGGTGTTTCTCGGAAAAATGAATAAGTAATAAAAACCAAGTACCTAATCGAAGTTAATCTTAATCTTCGTTCTTAGAGATACTTCGATTGTTTGGAAATTAAGCAGGTTTTTTATGATGGATTAATAGAAATTTCTGCCCGAGACATTGCCCGCGTGAAATATTGAATTCTGCAGATTTTTTGGTTTAAAAACTATCCTATGTCTAGTTCCAAACTATGTCTGTACCAAATTTCACACAAATCGGTTCAGTAGCTTAGGCGTGAAGAAAAGACAGATAGTCAGACAGAGTTACTTTCACATTTATAATTTTAGTTAGGATGACTTAGCAGCCTTTTTAGACTTCGGAGCCAAAAATATTTCAGGAGCCAAAATTCTTTTTGGACAAAAGAGAGCATTTTAGACATGAAACGGTGCGGATTTTAGTCAGTGAGAGACATTCCCCTCTTGTTCTAGCAGGGCTGGAGATATCATTAGATGATTTCGTCAAACAATGTCTCGTTTTTTTTTTCAGACAAGAGCATGTATCAATAGTAAGACTCACTTCTCTATACTGACCTTGAAAATGTCTAGATATTTGTTATACCCAAATTATTTGATCAAATATTAGATCCCACCAAAAATATAAATATAAAAATAGATGGCCAAGTTTACTGTGAATGGAATTGTTGTCAGCGGTGTTTCTTAATTGGTACGACCTTCAAACCTTCAAGAAAAGAGCGTACTTCTTCTTAAATGGCCGGCTGCACTTTGTGGCGATGCTCATCGCTTACTATAAGTTGATCCGTGTGCTAGTTTACCTAATTAATACTGCACAAAAAAGTCCCCAAGTTCAGTATGGCGTGTTTTTCGGCTTTACCCACAAACCTCTAAGGTAAGTAAATACGTAGCAAGTTTTATACAACATTGAAGTTTATTTATTTATATAATCGCTTATAAGTTTGCAAATAAATAAATTTGAAATTTGAAAATAAGGCAAACTACTCAAAATTCACAGTATCTGTATATATTTGGTTATATATGTTACTGTATATACTGTATATATATTACCCTTTCAATAAATTGTTCTCACCAATGTAGAAATCAGTTGATGATTTTTCCCTCACAAAAAAATCTCATTCCTTTTCCTGCTCTGTGTCCTTATGGGCAATACCTTGAAAGGTTCACTTAGTTCGTAAGTGATGCTGATATCGGTTACAAGCAGTCAAGGCAGTTCCTATTACTTAATTCCAGTAAGTACTTAATTAATGTGAAGTCGAATAGCTATTCGGAAATAAAACTGTATTCTTATCAAGGTATCCATTGATGGAATTAAAGTATTGAACTGTCAGATAATATTGAAAGCAAAATATTGGTGTAATTGGATGAGAGACGTTTGAAGTGTGGGAGAGACAAGCTTCGGCACGAATGGTGGCTCGACCGGGGTGACACAACGGCCTCACAGAATACTGGTGTGAAACAACCACTGCGTTGTGTTTTGCCGTGTGAGTGAGGTTACCGGAGGCCCAACCCCCCCTTTTCCCCTATCCCTTCTCGATCCTTATATTCGCAACCCCCACCCCAAAAGGCCGGTAACGCACTTGTAACTCAGTGTTGCGGGTGACCATGGGCGGCGCCGATTGCTTACCATCAAGTAATCCGTCTGCTCGTTTGCCGACTTATACAATAAAAAGAAATTCATAAATAATAATCAAAATGAATGATTTATAATAGAATATTCATATCCAGAAGAAACGTTTCTCGAAACGTGGTGCATAGCTAATTGTATCGATTTCATTACAATTTCGCGTTCTTATCGCACAAATATCTCATTCACCATTTTCAAATAAAACACACGTATACCGTTATCAATCTAAACATTACTCGCATGAATGACGTTTAGTTAGTACCAACAAAACGAAAACAAACTTCGACTCTTGAATTAATTTACTTATAGCCAGCAAATCGATCTTGATTTGAAATGTTAGTAAACGCCACACTGGTCAAGATTGAACTAGACTTCCTCTATTAACTTTTTAGATTTTGTTTTTTTTTAATTATTGAAACAATTTTTTTTCGTTTCCAATAAATTTGATGTTTTCATACACTTAGTGTTCCTTTACAAGCCTAACTTTCCCCCTAGATATCCATAATAACTTCAGGCATACTTTATAGGAACAAAAAATTATATATTCTATCGAATTAAGAAACCTCCTCCTTTTTGAAGTCGGTTAAAAACATAAAACAAAAAATAAATACTCACTGTTCACAAGTAACGCAGACACCAAGAAACCTGACCTCATATCTAGGACAATTATCGGTACCAATAAAATTCCTTTTAAACCTTTTTAATTTCACAACAGTTCCAGTATTTGTCTTTGAAGGATTATAGTACTCAAACACGTTAAGATTGATCATCACGTCCGATTGATCCATGGCAGCACGAGATTCTAGGCCAGAGGCAGTGCCGTCAAGGTCGGCACTCGTGCGCATTAAGTCTCTACACACACCCATACTAGCACACACGCACAACACAACTAAACAAGCGAAACGATACATGATTATAATCAAACACGACTTTCTACTTCAACATCTAAATCTTGAATGACTTCAATGACGAGGACCAACATCGTCCAATCAGTGATATCATTTGTTTATTCCTACCTGGTTTACGCGTTCTAAGTAATCGTTGTATAACCGCAGTGTTATTCAATAAATTTCCTACTTTATCACTTAGTCATAAAGTTTAGTTTTAGTTTGACAGATGAAGGTAGCTTGATGTGCTGTCGTCTTTACAGGTATAGACGTATGGTACACATTCAATGACGCTATTTGATATTTTAACGCCTTCGTGCGAAGTGTTATTTTCGTGAAACACAATATGAACAGCTGTTTTGGAAGACAATGATGAAATTAATTTTATTTATTATCTGTATTGTATGTTTAACTTGTGTATTTCACTAAAGAAAGGAGTTTTGCAGTATTTCTAGGTAATGGTTTTATAGTAGTAAGCTATGTACGTATGCGTTAAAGGTTATTGTTACTTTAAACAAAATAATATAAATTCATAGTTATAAAACGATCACGATTATAATAACTATATCTATTATATTATCAGCCGGGATTGTGGTGCAAGCCTTATTATGTATCGTAGCCCAGGCCCAGGGCAGAAGGAAGAACAGGGTGGATTTCAGTCAGTGAGAGTCTAACACTTTTTCCTTGCCTCACCCACAGCGGGAAAAATTATATGAGATATAAAAATATTATGATCTCTTCAGCAGGAAAACATACTCGTATCAGATGAGCCTAAACTCGATATTTATATGTAATAGGTAGCTCAAGGCTCTATCAGCCACCTTCCGCTTCTATCATCAAGTCTACTCGACGGTATTACGGTACGAGTGCGTTGCAGAACTTTTAGGTATTAGGGTTTTTGAGATTTAGAGATTGGGGGAGGTGAAGGATTAGGCCTCCGGTAACCTTACTAGTAAATTATTATGTGTGTATATTTCATAACTTACATGCCAAAATTTCATGTTGGTTGGTATATTCTTTCATTACTTACTTCACAAGTCGACGTAATGAACTTGTTAATAAAAAACGATTTATATTTGTTCAGATTTGACTTCGCTTTTTTGTTTATTTTATGTTATACATTTTTTTACTCACCTCTTTATGGTATAAGAGGCAAACGTGTAAACGGATTACCTGGTGGTAAGCAAAAGGCGCATTCCATGCATTTGCGTTTTGGAGTTTGCAAGATATTTAGGGATTGGTATGTATAGTATATCTATTAGGGGTGGGGAGTTTGCCTCCGGTAACCTCACTAACATGGCAAAACGCATTGTTTCACGCTGGTCTTCTGTGAAGCCGTCGTGTCATTTCGTCGAACTAGCTCGTTTTAACTAAACGCTCACTAATCTACTTCAATAGTTTTATCGTTAAGTACTTTTTGACAAGTATCTTAGTACCTTATGTAACAGAAATTGCCTGGCCATTTTTTAATTCATAACATTTAACTTCATTTCTGACAATGTTATTGAAATCGAGGTTGAAACTAAATAAAGTATACTTTCAATTTCTTTACAAATTAAATGCAAAAAATATGATGAATTGGATGAGTTATTTTAGGATACGAGTTTTTAAAGACAGTCTTGTAATATTGACTTAGTTGTTGTCAACAAAACAAACAAGGTATACCTACTGTGGATGAATCATATAACAGTTTTTTCACACGATTAGTATGTGAATCATGCCAGGTATGAGAGATTAATAAGGCAAACAGGTTTCCAAGTCAATATAATGATTAATATGATCTATTATCAATTAATTTAAAAATAACTAGCTGTCCTTTATTATTTTACCAGCTTCCTATCAAATATCAAAAGTGCAATGGCACTCTAACGATGCAAAAATCTATAATATTTTTTGTTATACAGGTAAGAACCTGTATAACAAAAAAAATTATAGATTTGTAAAAAAAAACTGTCATTCAATACTTTGGAATCTGTGCATCTATAATGAATTAGTCATGGAACCTCTCATCCTTAACTATAAATAGTGTAACTGCCCTATAATTGACCTCTAACTGTACATACGCAATAAAAAAATTAAAGTGAGAACGTTATCTTATTATATTCAATACTGTTTTTGAAATTTATGGAATATAACGATTTTAGTGATTTAAAATACGTCACTGCTAATGAATAAGAGTTCCGTTCTGACTTAAGTCGAGTCCGTTCAAACTTGAGTATGGCTTTTCTTAGTAAGTAAGTAGGTACCTACTTATTTTCAATAAATTTAGTATGTCTTACGATAATGTTTTTTATAGTATGTCAAAAACGTCGAAAAGAATGAATTATGTATGTATAAGATTAGGTACTAAAGTGAGGCGTCATAATTTTCTTAAACTAGGCAGATAAACACAGAAGATAAGTCCAAAATTGAATCGATCAAT
Source organism: Spodoptera exigua (assembly GCA_902829305.4). Taxonomy (NCBI): domain Eukaryota; kingdom Metazoa; phylum Arthropoda; class Insecta; order Lepidoptera; family Noctuidae; genus Spodoptera; species Spodoptera exigua. Next base: position 12,480,991 of record LR824618.2, on the reverse strand, counting down.
GAGAGACGTCGGCAAACGATCATGCGGATTACCTGATGGTAAATAAAAGCCGCCCATAACAGCCTTAACACCAAATAAGTTATAGTTGCAACTGTATTTTTAAGGATTTAAGAATTGAGGATTTGCGAATTGGTAATAGAGTAGGGTTCTGTTACCCTCACTCACACGGCGAAACACAACATAATTATTGATTCACGCCGGTGTTCTACGAGGCCGTGGTGGTATCAATCTGGTCGAGCCGACCCATTCGTACGGAACCATGACTCTCCCACACTTTTAATTTTGATTGAGTCATCCTAATTTGGTTGAGTAACTCGGAAGTTATGCGCCTACAGACATTTGGCAATGATTAATTTTTATTTACAAAGATAAGCCAGTATGGATTTTGATGATTCTATATTTATCAATTTTACGTTTCCTTTGCAAAAAATCGTTATCTATCGTTGAGTAATATTTCCGATCGCGACTAAATCGATCAATGAATTGTGATACATTTTTAATCTACGTTTTTTACAGAGAATTCTCAGTAAAAGGTATTGGGTATGTGGGTTTTTTGGCATGTACCAGTGATAATTTTAGACTGTACTCCTATTAATTTATTAATGTCAAACTAGCAAACCGGTAGTTTCAGACTAATTAAATTCAATACTTTTATTGAAACTAAATACTTCTTTTTTAATTTTCTTGTATGTTGCCGTCATGTCGTCATAATTATGTTGTTGAATCCTCAATATATGACGTCATAGTGATATTACGACAAATAGATCTTGAGGGAGAATCAATGAATTAAAGTTTAGGTGGCGAGGTTGCGCGTGTAGGGATACGTAAGTAAATCGAATACCAATTAATACACTTGCAATTTCTGACTCTAAGGTCACAATAGTTAGTAGCGTGCGTCTGTAGTGCACTATACGGGACAACTGGGGAGGCAAACACGATGCGAGTGCATTACTAACAATACTGATTCGTCAACAATTATAGTAGGTCCCAATAGAAAAGTATGATTATATTTTAGTCAGTGTATTGGAAAAAACAACTAATTAATCTTTGTTAGACCTCTTTTCGTTTACTGCGGCTACTTTCAAAAGTCTTGAGTAGATTTTTACCTCACTCAAACCCTTATAGGCCACCATCAGCGTCTATAAGACACACCGGCAAAACATCGGGCAGCCCCTATTCACAAATTACATTTATATTTATATTTAAACAATCGTTTTTTTGTGAAACATCTTCCGCCAAAATTATTAATTTCGTTCTTTTCTCTGTTATTCCAGACATTCACACATTCAATTGAGCAGAGTACACAGAAGTTGATAGCAGAAAAACAGAAGAGTGATTTACTTCTCTCCCGAATGCTGCCACTGCCCGTCTTAAGAAGATTACGAGCTCAGAGAGCAGTACCGGCAGAGGCGTTTGATGCTGTCACTATATTCTTTAGTGATATCGTCGGCTTCACCAACATATCAGCTAGTAGCACTCCCATGGAAGTGATTAATATGCTCAATATGCTTTACAGGTAACTTTTTTAAACAATTCAAGTGTATGTGTAATTGTCGGATAGCCATGCTTCGGCACGAATAGGTTGGCTGACAGGAGTGACACTACGGCATCACAGAATACCGCGCTGATTGCTTAGTAATCGGTCTGCTCAGTTGCCGATCTATCACAAAAAAAAAATGTATAGGTCTCGAAAAAAATGTGCCATAAAACGCGTAAGACTGTAAGGGCAGGTTACAGGTGTTGGTGATAGGTTTTAATTGAGTAAAAGTCACATATCTATAAGTCAGAATTTTAATTCGATTCCTGATTTGACATTGACCACTGTCATTTTGTGAAATAATTATACCACATATAACAGTGTAGTGATGAACACAAAAATCGATAAACAATCAGGGAATCAGTTTCAGGAAGGCATTCAAAAAAGTACGGCTACCGAATGGTCTAAATGCGTATCCCATGTTGTCAAAGAAGAGGAAAAAATGAGTAAGCTAGATATGTTAATTGACAATAAAAATCACAGACACAATTCATAATAAATGTTACAGAAAGTAACAGCGATAGCGATAGCGATGACGGCGACAATTTATAAAATGTCTGTTTTATTTGTCACGTTCCTTCATGATCACATTTTTTATTAATTTCACACACAATTACAAAAGAAAAGTCTCAGATCGTTATTTATTGTCAAAACTAAATTATAGGTTCCAAAATACTTTATTTCCTGATAAACTTAGTTTACACGAGAGTAAATTTATAAACGAGAGGAATTGATTCAGAAATATTCGTTTTCCATATCGATTAATTTCGCAACGTCACTATTTTATTACGTGTCATAACGTTGCAACACTGAAATTGTCAAATGTGGAATGGAATTAAAATTCCGAGTATAGTCGTTTTCCCTGTAAACTTTTTAAAGGTTGCTCTGAAAAAATTGTAAAGAGGTTACATTGATCAAGAAAATACGAAATGATTCATTTCTTCAATGTATTGATGTCATTATGAATAGGTACCTAGGGACCCGCTCCCTTGGAATGAACGTCTAACTAAAATAGGTACCTAGTCTAATGTAACTACCTCACTAACAAAGGATCACTATTTCCGAATTTCCTCCTTTACTTTTCTCTCTTTTTTTATTAAGTGCTTTTTAGTAGAACAAACAACAAACGAAAAAAATGATTAAAGTGGTCCAGACGGTGCTTGTTGAGTTATGCGCTTACCAACACATTTTGTGATTCACTTAATATTTATACAGAGATAATAATGGGTCGATAAATGTAGCTTTAATTAGTGATATTAAACCTGTTTTTTTAGCGAAAAAAAGAGAAATGAATGTCAGAAAAATAACTAAGTATAAAATTAATTTTACATTTTATAGTCTTCCTTGGACTAGTCTTCCTTGGACGCTTTGTTTTGACGGGAGTAAGTCATCAAATTACTTCTCACACCCTGGGTTGGGGCGAGAAAGAGTGTCAAAATTTTACTAACTAAAAACCCACCAATTTAATTAAACAATGATTGTTAATTTTGACCGCGCAGTAAAATATAAATTCCAACGATCGCTCGTGCGAATACGTTTTTAGACTTAATGTAATCAGAATTTTGAAAAGAATCTTCGCAAATTTAATTTAGCAGTGGCATGAAAAAAACATGCTTGTTTTACGATAAAAATAATATATGTTGACTTCAAAGAACAAAATGTCACAACCCTAACGAAATGGCTATCTAAAGTATTCTAAAGATGTGTAACCAGTTCTCATAATAAATTACGAAATTTAGAATGTAATAATCTAGATGAAATGATATCATGATACCATCTACGAAGGTTGTTTGAGGACAAATTCTAAAAATATATTAGGTATATTTATCATACAAATGTGGGAGAGCTATGCTTCGGCACGAATGGGCCAGCTCGACCGGAGTTATACCGGCTTGAAACAACGATTGGGTTATGTTTAGCCGTGTGAGTGTGGTAATCGGAGGCCAATAACCTCACTCACACGACAAAGGAAACATGAACTCACACTAAGACTTTCTTGTGTGCGTTTACAAACATACAAATGAGCATACTCACATTATGACATACACACACATATAGCCAGACTCGAAACACCAAATTATAGATCGAACAAATAGCTGTTCTCTGAGGAATTCGTACCCGTGGTGCGTTGCACAATAGCTAGTTCCTTAGCCATTGCTCCAGATGTGGATGCAAGCGCAATACTACAGCAATACCGCATACTGCGACCGTGGCCTCCGTCAACATAAGGAAAAGAAACAGGATGGTCTTTAGTCAGTAAGAGTCTGACACTTCTTGCCCCACAAAGAGCGGGAAAAGATACTTAATGAAATACCTGTATCAATTATTTGACACCAAAACACCACACTGCAACAGCCTGTGTTATTTGTATAAAGATCATAATCTTAACAAGATATCAATATCTAAAGAAATTATTTACCCGCGTGCGTTGTAAGTGCTACCGTAATTCCCAGTGGCGTAGCTAAACACATAATTAATATTGATATGTTTGTCCGTAGGTTATTTGACGAGAAAATTACTCATTACGACGTGTACAAAGTGGAGACGATAGGTGACGCTTACATGGTTGTGTCTGGCCTTCCTCAAAGAAACGGTAAGTGTACATTATCCGCGTACATTGTTCAAGATCTTGTGATAAAAATCCCTTGATAGTTCGGGAAATCCGAATAGCTTTAATGAGTCTGTCATCTTTTAGTTAAAATTATCCTCTTTGTTAACATTTAAGTACCGTGCAATGATCATTGAGCCACTATTCTTGAAAATGATGATCGGAAGCGTTTGACTATGTTAGTCGGAGAATAGGTATGTTGTAATAACAAGCCTCTTATCAAACTGCCCATTATAGCCGAATACAAATATTTTTTCCTTATTTTGACTATTTTAGACCGCTTGTTTTTTAACACTTTGTTGCTAATGTATATTGAGTTTGTACGTATGTAAAAGAAATATTTGAAATGTAGATAATAATACAAAATTAAAATTAAAAGTTTTCTTATTACCAGGCAACCGCCACGCGTCAGAGATAGCAGATATGTCGCTGTCTCTGTTGCGCAGTTTGGAGGGCGCTTGTGTCCCGCACCGGCCGGGGGCGCCACTTATGATTAGGGCCGGTGTAAACACTGGACCCTGTGTGGCTGGAGTGGTTGGGACCACTATGCCACGTTACTGTCTCTTCGGAGATACTATTAATACTGCTAGCCGGATGGAGAGCACTGGCGAAGGTATGATACGTACTTAAACTTTATTTAGATAGGTTGACAAAAGTGTAGACCTGTCATTTTATAGTAAGCAATTGGTGCTACTTATTGACATGGTAACTGTAGAGGAGATACAAGTATTTGGCTGGATTTCTGAGAGTTCAGTGATTGTTGATTGAGAAACTGGCTATCGAGAGATTGGGGTTTGGGGTATTTTAAATATGGCTGTCGTTTTATGCAGGATTCTAAGAGACACTTTTGGTTCTGCGCTTTTAATAAAAATACTAAGCAATAAAAGATTTACTTATGCAATTCGTCTTATAATAAAACCTTTTGTAACTGTGTATTGTTTTGTCAACAGCAATGAAAATTCACATTTCATATACAACGAAATTAGCACTCGATGAGATCGGGAACTACGAATTTGAGACAAGAGGTCCAGTCAATATAGCGGTATGTAATTACATACATACATTAAAGTATCTCACGTCTTTGTTCTATCGACTAGGGAGGGATGGCGAACCTTTACGTGTAAATGCCATTCTTGTAAGTGGGACTTTATTGGAAGACATACCTAAATGTGTTTTTTTATAATATTGTATTAAAATCAGGATAAAGCTTACAAGACGCTGATTTTATCTTTTAAAGTTTCACGTTTAATTTAACCAACATATTATTAAACGGGTATTAATGCGAAAAGTAATTATTTAAATAACATTAAATACCGTCAAGCCTTCCAAAGTATTGAAATAATTACTTTTCTCAGTGATACTCGTTTAATAATACGTTGTTTACATGAAACGCAAAAGCTTGCTGCCGATTAAGTTAGTCAGTTAATTAAAAGTTTAAGTCCCCGCGACCTCGGCCCATCAGAGCAGGAGAAGGAACAGGGGGGTTTTTAGTCAGTAAGAGTCTGACACACGCTCTCTCTTGCCTCACCCTGGGCGGAGGTCATTTGATAAATTTCCCCTGTCAAAAAAAAACTGATTAAAAGTTGCATTCCGGACCAAATAATATCAGACATATCAGGTTAAAGTGACTTATTGATCCCATATTTTGTGACTAGTTCTCCAAACATTATTTTGCGGGTCATCAATGGTACGCGTTCTATGGTTCGCTATTTTAGAGCTAAATAGAAAGTAAAGGGCACCACCAATTTTTGCATAATTATTGAGCTTATATTAAATTCGCGGGTCACTTTTTTCATATATTTGAAATATATTTACTTTTAAAGAATCTATTTAGATTTTTTTTTGTTATTGAAATGTTTTTTTGTTTTGATAAATGTTGAAGTGAAAACATTGGGAGGAAACCAAGAGTTACAATTTCTAAGTATTATATCACAAATCTGCCTTGAGCCGATTGTGTGATGATTGTTGCTCAAGCCGTCTGTGTATGAGAAGAGGTCTTTAATTAGTAGTGGACACGTATAAGCTGATGATGTTTATGTACCGATTTCATTTTACAGCATAATTAATGTTTTTCTATGTCCTTCTCCAGGGTAAGGGGTATATGGAAACGTACTGGCTTGTCGGCAAGGTCGGCGAATTCCGTAGCGAAAGCCCAAGGGGCCCACAACTTCAGGATTACCATAATAACCTAATGGAATTGCTCATTCGAACGTAATGAAGACCATCGTGACAGGTTTTGCCGCTAGAGGCGCTAGTGAGAATTTTGGTCTATTGCCCAGTAGAGAAACTACAGGACTTTAAACTTTATGATAGCTACAGTGATTGGACAAACAGTATCTCACGCTAATGAGATCAAAAACCTTACAAATAATACTTCAATCTGGATTTTCGGTTTTGTGTTGTGAGTAAATGGCGTTTTAGGAGTATGTATCTCCAGTCGTGGAGTGTGTATCTCCAATCGTGGAGTATCTATCTCAATATCAGATTATGTATCTTAAAAGAACCTCTACTTTTGTGACTTGTTTTATGAACGCAGTTTATATGGACTATTAATGGTTGGTGTTTGAATTCAGAAGGCGTCCTTACCAGTTGTTTCTAATGTAAATACATTTTACACTCTAGGCATAATTAACTATTTTTTGTTTAGTCTTTCTGTTGAGTTTTTCAAATACATTTTTCACTGAAATAATGTACATTAAAAATGTACACAGACTTCTGAACACCATACATTCAGTATAATCAACCGGTTCCGACCTTTTTCTATAGAAATATTAATTGCGTTGTTTCCTAGGTCAAAAATAAATTAATTCGACGTTTCAATACAATAAAATATTGAAAAATAACTTGAACAATACTTTCATTTATCGGTCGATCGATACACTAAATATTAGATATTTTTTAGCAATTTTTTAAGAAATAAGTAAGCTATTTGACGTAAAAATACTATGACGTCATAACACAGTATTTCATAGAAAAGTATCGTTTTTGACATTTGGATAAAAGTATTGAATTTGACTAGTTGGAAACTACCGCATTGAAAATTTTCTTTGTGCTGCTAATATATTTTTAATGCAAAACGGGAATAGAAGTTACAATCGGTTGTATTACTGAATTATGTGGTATTAACATTGTTTGTGTTAAGTTTAGTATTGTAAGCCGTGTAAATAATAGTGAAAGATGATTCTTTACTCTGTGACATCTGAAATAAAGTTTATTTCATGTTAAAATAGCTGTTTTATTGAAAACCTATATACTTATTCGATTAGCTATTTCTATGTGGTTTTACCCTTTGTTTGGCCCTTGATATCTATTACATGATGTCTTATAGTCTGTAGTATTCAAAACAAAAATAATTATTTAATTTGGGCCAGCAGTTCTGGAGACTATCGTATTCAAACCAATAAATGAACAAACTCATCCGATTTATTATATTATTTTATTACCCGACTATGGCAAAACGAAAGAAGGGTTATGATTTGCACAGGCTATTGTATGTATGTATGTGTGTTCATCTGTTCCCTCGTAACTTTAAAACTACTTATCAGAATTCGACAAATGTCATATCATTAGAAACGTCTTAATTCTCCGCTGGTTATAGGCTATATGGGGTATCACAAAATCGTTATCAAAGTGCAGGTATGGTAGGTAAATGTAACGTGTGACTACGCCCTTCAGTATCCTGAAAATCTTGTTTTATACTTTTTCAGTTTCGTTTTTTGTCTTAATTTTGTTTTAGTTTTTGTACTTTTTATCCTACTAATACTTATCATAAATGTAAAAGTTTTTTGTTAGAATGTATGGTTGTAAGTACATATGTATGTTTGTTAATTATTTCTCTCAAAAATGGCTGAACTGAAATTTGGTAGTTTGATAGGTCATGATACTTGCTTTTTATCAACACACCACTTGGGCGGACTCTAGTATAATATGTTAGTATTCTCGTAGATAGGTCAAAAAAGGCTTTAAAAACTTATATGGTGTTGCGAGTGGGTAAACGTGGCACCGATTAAGTCCCGTGGTTAGTATTTTTTTCCACAAATGGGGAGATGAGGTCCAAAACTAGAGGACAGCTTCTGTGGCACGAGGGTTGGCTTGATTGGTGTTATACCACGGCTTTACATAAGAGCGGCGTGAAACAACGCTTGATTTTTTTGTTTTGTCGTTTGATTAAGGAACCCCCATCCCCTTGCTATTCCCAATCCCCAAAAACCATGAATCCATCTTCAATTGTGATTAGCCTTTTTTATATTATAGCGAGGTTTTAGTTGACAAAGGTTAATGCAGTGAAACAACAATCCATGTTTACATTAAGGAATTTATTGAAACAAATACTTTTCTCAAATTAAATAATAATATTTTTTTGTTCATTTAAATTTATCCTAAATAGCTATTAATAAAAATAGTCTTAGTAAGTAAATAAGTAAGTGCCTACTTTTTCTAATAAAGTATACATACATACAATACGGATATGCCATGGATAAAGGTAAACGAAAGTATTGTAAGAAAAACTGGACTTATTAATATAAAATTATCAGTTTGAAACCGCGTATTAACGTTAAGTAAACTGGATATGGATGTGACTTTATCCAAGTTATATGTATATAATTGCGTTAATAAGTTTATTTGGTTGTGGTTCAGTGACACATAAACAATTTGGTCACCGTGCCTATTGTGTACCGTGTATATTGGTGCCAAATGTGAGCTTTCTAGTGCTAACGGTCACTAAGATTATCCACGGACGGACAGACAGACAGATATCATGGCGAAACTAAAGATCTTAATTAAACCTGGATTTAAAATATTTAAGTATTTAACATAAAAACTCGAACAATACAAATATGTGCTTCCAATTATAAGCGGACACATCTTTTATTTATAACTAGGTTAGTACATCCAGTTTCTCATGAATCATCGTGAATATAATTAAAACGTAAATAAAAACGAAACCACACAACAAATATCCCAGCAATAACGTTACAAAACAACACACAGAAATAACATAATACAAAAATATTAAATGACCAACACAGAAAAAAAGGAAAGTGACTAAAATACTACAATAAAATGTTGACAATTTTTATTTTTATTTTAAATATATATGTATAATGTATGTAAGTTTATACATACATCATTTATTAGAAAACAAGATTTATCTTTAGCTTAGGTTTAAAAAAAATGAGTCAGGTTTTGTATTTTGAATCTTATTCTGACCTACCTTCAATTTGAAATTCAAAAACTGGCTCAATGGTTTAGACCTAAACTAACGAAATACCTCTTTTTTTAAAGACCGACATAGTTTAAAGCCTATAAGTCCCAAATTGACTCAGCGGTTATCGTGAACGGGCAACCGGTTACCGTGCAAGGTGTAGCTGTTTAATTTCCGCACGGAACAACTCTTTGTGTGATCCACAATTTGTTGTTCCGGGTCTGGAACTTGTAAGTTTGTATGTAGGAGGTAATCTTTGGAACCGCTGGTCGGATTGCCAAAATTCTTTCACAGATAGATAGATACAATGTTCGTGAGTGCTATATGCTATAAAACATCACGCTACGATCAAATGGAGCCGAGCAGCGGGTGAAACCGAATATTCACACTTTAAACTTTTGCCAATATGAATCGAATACATTTTGTCGCTAAGGACTAAATTATTTTGTAATTGATTGATTGTATACCTATAACTGCTGACTCAATATAGTTCAAGTAGTTTGAAGGAGAAATTGCCAGTTCAAATAACTGCTTAATAATATTCGTTGTCTAGTTCACTCTGCGACAAAGTATTGCCATCCACTCCATCATTTGAATTCCCTTTTCCCGGTTTACTGCAAAAATATACATGATTTTTTTATTAGTTCTAAAATATACATTATTTTAGTTTTATAGTATTCCTCGGCGAACGAGCTGACGTATCACCGGTTATCAATATACCGGTTATCAATCGGCGTTAGCCCATGGATTAGCTCGTAATTTAAGTGTGGGAGAGCCATGGGTCGGCTCGACCGGAGTGATACCACGGCTTCACAGAAAACCGGCGTGAAACAACCACAGAGTTGTGTTTCGCTGTGTGAGTGAGGTTACCGTTGGCCCAATCCTTCCTCAATCCCTAAATCTTCAAATACCTAATCCCTAAAAGGTCGGCAACGCATTCGTAACTCCTCCGTTGCGGGTGTCCATGGGCGGCGCTGATTGCTTACCATCAGGTAATCCGTCTGCTCGTTTGCCGATCTATTACATAAAAACAAAAATGGATATCCTCATTATTGAGGAGTTACGTGAACTTTAGCGCCTTTTTGAGGTCAGGGATCTGTGTGTTGATTAAACCGGGCTTTTGTGAGGAGGATCGATATTTTTATTATTACACAATCACAATTAGCACAACATCCCATATATAAAAGCACAGAATTTACGTGTCAATTTTGCCTATAACTCGTCAAAATACAGATTTATATGTACTGGAAGGTTTATATGTGTAAAAACATTTATTATATGATGGACAAATTTTGTAGTAGGTAGCATTTCACAAGTGCGAAGCCAGGGTAGAACGCTAGTACTACATAAAGTATAAACAAATTTAAATAAATAAAAGCAGTTGAGATAATGGAACACATAACTAAACTTTAAAATATTGACTATGGAAAATACAAAAAAAAATTACTTACTCAATGCATTGTTCGCCAAATTTGTATTGATTTTTAGGGCAATCTTTGTTAGTAATGAAATACTGTCTTTTATATCGCTGATGGTTCGAGATTATTGGTTGGCGAATCGACTGCTCAAAAAGGGGCTGAGCAGTGCAGACCCAGGCAACTGTTAATAAAATTGCCAGAAAAAAATTAAAGAACTTCATCTTTAGGTGTACGAGTCAGTGAGTGGTCACGAAGTTAATAATGTTATTGTACTGTACACTTCGCCCTTTATATACGGTGCTTGGACATGTTTTTCATATGTTGAGAAGTGCCTCAGATAATAACCGCAAATACAGAGGAAATATAACATTATCCTGTTGTTGTTAATTAATGAACTTTACTATTTAATTAATCAGCTGCATTTTTAATTGAATGAATTCCATTCATATTATTTCACGGTAAATTCTCTTTATTTTATTAAGCGTAAATTTTCGTTTAAATTCTCGGGACCACAAGGTCCTGGAGAATACCGAGGTCAACTCGCAGAGACCCGTTGAAAAGCTTTAACATTACTTTTTTTTTTAAATAGTTTATTCAGTAAAGTTACAGAAAAGTGTCCTTATCATCTAAACTCGCCAAACTTTAACGTTTGATGGCGAGAGGCGCTCTTTATACAATAACATATTTATACATAATAGTGAATTTAGTACCTAGGTGCAATTACTTGGGTTTTTTTTATTAAAATATCCCTATTTTATGCATACTATGTACTTATAGCTAGGTATGACACAGTTTATATAATAATAATTATTGACTAACATAACAAACAAAACATAAAAACACACACAAACATAACATTCTTACTTCTTATTAATAATCTTACTGTAGTGATATGGAACATTTATTTTATGACTATTATAATTAGAATTAAGATCTTTTGGTAGGCTCACGGCGGTAAATGCCGAGACGGATTACCTGAAGGTAAGCAATCAGCGCCCTGCATCGACACCCACAAACAACACCAGGAAAGTTACAAGTGAACTGCCGTCATTTATGGATTGGGTAATTTTGGGGATATAGAGATAAGGGATTGAACGTGAATAAAATATATTGCACTGCTGCATAAAATGCAAAACAAAATCTTTCTCAACTTTAGTAGTACTACCTACAAGATAGCTACAGAGATACCTACACACACACACACACACACACACACACACACACACACACACACACACACACACACACACACACACACACACACACACACACACACACACACACACACACACACACACACACACACACACACACACACACACACACACACACACACACACACGCACACGCACACGCGCACACACACACACACGCACAAACACTACTACTAATCACATCACAGCACCATTCCATTAGTGCCCAATGCTGAGCAAAGATCTCTTCTCACGCGGAGAAGGTTTGAAGAATAATCACTACGCTTGCTCAAGGACGATTGTCGATTTCAACTTATAATTAAAAATTATAACGATATTTTCCCTTCACCAAATATGGTGATTTTTTAAATGAATTTAGAAATGACTAAGAATGTAAACTATATTTAGTGGTTATACTATTTATTGCATGCTGAGGGACCGAAACTGGACTGGCTCTAATCTAAGCTATCCCACTATTCTTAGACTTATATGTACATTTGACTGTAGTTATAATTATTTATATTTATATTTACACTATATTATTATACTCTGTGATTATACCTAGCGACTGCGCGGATGGCACTGGCTGCCCTGCAACGTGTCGCAGGTTCGATTCCTTCGAAAAACTCTTTGTGTGATCCACAAATTGTTGTTTTGGGTCTCGGTGTGTGTGCGTGTGAAATTATATGTTTGTAAATGTACCCACGACCTACGAAAAAATCCTAGTGTGAGTAAACGTTGTTTTTTTAATCTACTTAGTAATAGAAGCATTAATAAAACACATAGATATTGGTATGGATTGTATTTTAATAAAAACTCATTATTGATTTGACCTCTTTTCGTTTTCTTTATCAATATAGTCCTTTAGTAATTTCCAGAAGAGTGAATCAGATATTCAAAATATTTGCTAAAATAATTATTCTAATGTATTTCTTCATGACCGATATTAATTTAATACATCTTCAGGTTTATTTGCTGTTTGTTTATTATTGATGGGCATTCTTATTTGGACACTGTGGGCAACGACTTCCTGTCATTTCTTCACACCTGGAACAAGGAAAATGGATATAATGAAAATAGGGTAGGCGTAATATAATACCTAATTTCATTACAAAAATAAATATTCTAAATGTACGAAACACAACTTAAAAGTTAATAAAACAGATTCAGTGTATATTTTTAAATAAAAAACAAATTTTAGTAAAGTGGTATTTCGACAATTAATTTATGGATTTTTTTGCAATTTTAATGGAAATCGAAATTGTGTTGACATTAAAAAACACACGAATCAACAGTGTTGGTTTTAGAATTACATAGTTATCATAGATAAATCGGTGGCTATGCTGAGCCACTATGGACTCTATTGTTGTATCCATAGTGGCTATGTTTAGAAATACAGTGTCGTAACGTCATTGCTGCATTAACGCGATATTCAGTCGTTATCAGGAGAATTATTGTATTTTTATTAAAATATGCGTTTGAGAAGAGAAAAGTTGCAGAAACAAAACATAAGTTAGAATTTTCTATCGGCATTTTTTTAAGTTTCCCACGGGAGCAGGAAAATTTGGGATGCCCGTAATACGTCATCACATTGGTTTTTTAAAAAATCATTAAATCGTCGAATCATTCGAACCAAAGCCGCGATATATCATTGTGTCGCTTATACCCGCAACCCCGGTTGCGCATCGAGCCATATCTGTACTTCTGTAGTTATCTGATGATTCTTTAAGGCCTGCGGAACGCATCATGCCGTATGCTCGGATCTTGTTCTGGTCTGTCAAAGAGCGATTGCTCGTCGCCTACAGACCCCTGCGCTTACAGTGACCGGAGATCATCACGCTATCCGCGACACCCGGTATGCGTCCTAGGTCAACTGGGCGGCAGAATGCGAAGCAGTTATACTCGTAAAGAGTATAACTGCTGCAGAAGCAGGACACGGCTGGCTTTCCAGCTTCTCTTACTCTGGTCTACCTTACTTCTTTAATTATATTATAAATGTCTAAGTTACGATGTTTAGATGTTTGTTACTCAATCACGCCAAAACGGTTGGACGAATCTAGATGAAATTTGGCACAGACATAAAATATACTCTGGAATAGGACATTGTCTACTTTTTATCAACATACCATGCGGGCGAAGCCGAGGGCGGAAACTTTTTATATTTTTTATTTTAAATATTTATGTCAGCGCAGTGGCTAAGCAACTAAAAAATCTTTGTGTATTCTACAATGTGTTGGGTCGGAGCTGGATGTCCATAGTGCAGGACAACGTTATTTTTACAGAAAAAAAAGTATAAAAAAACTATAACTTCATTTTTTTATCCCGAATATTTTGTCCGCTAGAGGACTCCACATCAATTTTATGATACCCCATATAGCCTATAACCGTTTCTGTCAATTGTCGATTTCTGATAAGTAGTTTAGAAGTTATGAGGGAACAGATGAACATACATACATACATACTCGTAGCCTGTCAAAATTATAACCCTTCTTTTGCTTTGCCGTAGTCGGGTAATCAAATTGGTTTCCTCCATGATATTCTGTTAGGTCCATTAGATGTGACCTGCATCCACCAGGTCGAGGCCTTAATTAGGCCATCTGTCCATCTTTATTCACATAGCTTATGTAAATTTGATGTTTATATTCATGTTTACAAGTTACTGAGGTTAAATACCTCATAAAATGACGTCACTGACTTCAGAAAATGATTAGCAAAGATGTATTTACAATATTGGATGTGTTTTCGTGCATGATTTGTGTCAAATGTCTATTTGCCATAGACAAAATCATTTATTCCAACCAAACCATAATACTTATATAGGTATTTTGAAACGCCAAAATAGAATAATACTCTGTCAGTCTGTTCGTCAGAGAAGGTAGGTGCTTCTGTCAAAGAATGGAGAACGAGCAATAATAGTCTCTCTTGAAGTCTTAAGGAATATTTCTTCAAAGTTTTATAGGGAAAATTCTTTTAATTCTCTCTCGGATTGAGTCATGAGGAATCTTTCTTCTAAGTCTTATTTGAAAACAAATGGAAATGCAATTACAATTGTATGTATAGGTACTTACTATATATATTATAAACTTACATTTCACAAGTGACACACTGTTTTCCAATCAACACGTGGTCCGATGAACACTTTGTAGCACCTTCTTTAAATACTTCTCTCGAAAACCTTATAATTCCAGTAATTTTACTGGCTGAACTGTCAAATACTTTGGCACGGCTGATGGGTATGAAACCTATTGCTAAAAGAGCCGCGATAATCAAGATTATGTAGCACTTCATTGCAATACGACGTCTCTTAGCGGCCGCTGGAAGTAAACTAAGTAAATGAGGATTTCTTCGCAAGAACCAGTCAGATCGCTTTCAAATATGTCTTTATTTAATATTTATTTTACGGCAATATTGAATTTATTTATGTTTTGTTTTTGTTATGCAACTGTATATTAAATAGCAATTTTAAATTGTAGCATTGGTTTTTTTTGATGTTTTATTTTTTTGTATAAGTAAAAGTTCTTGCCTCGTAGCAGGATCTTCTTCTGAATTTCTCGTTTTTTTTGAAGAAATCACAGCATTTCAAGACTTTATTAGGCCAGGATGTGATGTTTCAGACTGTTGTTTACTACCAGGAGAGATAAAAGCGCTAGTTTATTACAAATTAACGAATCTTATTGACTAAAACCTCGTTCTTTTCGGCAGCACAGATTGCCCACGTCTCAACGAGGAACATTATAAACACGATTATGGTTTCACATGTAGGTACAGTCAGGGGTCAAAAATACAATTACACTCTATCAATTTTAAAATGACTAAAATTCTTTTGTAGTAAAAGTTCAATGGTTCACAGCCAGTTGATTCAATAATTTATATTCTATGCTATAAATTAAAGCAGTCCTCAACCATTGACTCTATTCTACAAAGATATTTTGGTCATTTTAAAATTGGTAGAGTGCAATTGTATTTTCGACCCCTGACTGTACATTCAGCGAGCCCTGCAGGTTACAAATCGGGGCATTCAACCTGCGACACATTGTTAAGTAGCTGCCCAGCCACTGCTTTGTCTGCAAGGATTTGTAATCGCAATAATATACCGTGTCTTCGGTCTGAAGCAGAGTGACAAGCAATATTTATACGTCTTGAGTTGTATAGAAGATACTGTCGACACCTATTTATTTTAATATGAAGTCTAGTAATGTATCTGTTAAAACTCAATTTTATAACTGTTTAGAGTACTGTAAACTCCGATAGTGTAACAATAATTTTGTAATAATTATGGATTTATTTAAAGTGTGGGAGAGTCGTGCTTCGGCATGACATGGTCGGCTCGACTGGAGTGATACCACGGCCTCACTAAAAACCGGCGTCAAACAACCACAGCGGTGTGTTTCGCCGAGTGAGTGAGGTTACCGGAGGCCCAACCTTTCCTCTCCCCCAATCCCTACCCAATCCCTAATCCTCAAAAGGTCTGCAACGCACTCGCAACTCCCGTGGGTGTCCATGTGCGGCGCTGATTGCTTACCATCAGGTCTGCTCGTTTGCTGACCTATCACATAAAAAAAAGTATTAATACTTGTCTTATTATCTTGTTCCTTACTGTCTATGTTAGGACTTTCACAAAAGGAAGAAGGAGAATGTTACATATACTTTCTTAATTTATATAAACAACTTTTTGAGTTTAGGATTATTTTATTTCATTGTACTTACTATCCGTGTATAAAACTACTAGATAACACTTTCCCTTTGTTACACTTACGTAAGTACACTATTTATATTTTTAAAACTTATTATAAATACGGCGCACTTACTTTTACGTTATGCTTGGTGCAGCGCCATCTATAGTCGGTATGGTATCGCTAACACGCTTTTTACTACAGAAAATATCACAATAAAGTGTCGTGAGACAACAATGCAATGGCATTGATTATCATAAATTTTAGTTTATTACACTAGCTGTAAACCTCGTCCAACGCCATCTAGGTTGGAAACAAGTAACTAAAGATATTAGATTCTGATAATAGATGGCAGTATATATTGCTTAAATAGAAACACAAAATAATGTCGGTCCACATCGAATTTAATAAATTCCAAACATTGTCGTTAGGTGGCAGCATGAGTATTTTAAGTGAAGCCTACTCAGCGAACCATTTCAGTTCCTGTTAGTAGGTATGGATCTAGAAACTGCAGCAGATATCAATAATAAAAATTAATCGATGTTTTCATTACAGAAACATAGGGTTATTTAAATATTCGCAATGTGAAACCAAATGCTGCTTGACATTTACATATAACATTAAATAGGTATTTTACGTATTTATATCAAATTAAAATTAAAATGGAACATTACTGCTTCATGGTCGATAATTCACACTGACAGACTGAATCATTTTGTTTTTTAAGCTTTATTTGACGTTCAAAAGGGCCAAGGGTCTAATTGAAATAAATGAATTTGGTTTTTTCACCAGCACCGCTAAGGAGTGGAATTCGTGGCCATTCTGAGTTCCCTGAGGGCTATAGTGGTATAGATAATGAGTGGATGTGTTCAACTGGGTGTCTTCAATGTCCGAGTGAATAGGTTGCTTGTAAGGTGGGTGGCATCATCGCTTATCATCAGGCGAGAATCATTCACCACTAAAATCAAATAATACCCACTTCATCATGGTACTATAAAAACGTTGTGCTATAAAATGGGCATCGAGGTTATTAAGGTCAATAAGTCTACAGATTCAATAATATTCTTGGCAATTAATCTTTGGAAGATCATAAATAGTATAATACCATTTCAACGTAGTATATTACACCCTTTCTATGTATCGGATATAATTATATTAAACATAGCTTGTTTACCAATAATTAGATAACTATGTTAGTAATTAGATAATAGATTTCTCATTACTCGACTGGTAGTTAAGACAGCTTCCAAGCATTTTTTGGGTCCAATTTCTGGGTTGGATATTATCTGGAGAAAGGATCTGTTCTTTTTGCTTATCTAATATTTTTTGTTCTGATGACTTCGGCATCACGATTTTGACACAATTTGTTTTGGTATAAACTTGATTCGCATATCATTAGGAGGCCTAATGACCATTAGCATAATCATATTTAGGTATACAATTAACAAAAGATAGTCATAGAACCGAATTGATGCAAAGCCGACTCCACGTAGTCTTGTATGTCGTATGTAAGGAGCAGGCAGTTGCGAATCTGGAACGATTAGGACGCGTGGGGCTACAGAAGGCCCGCAGCACCGGAGCCGTGACAGAAACTCTTTTTTTGTAAGAAATAAAATGACTTCTCCAGCCTATGTGTTAAACTCTTACACCCGGTTTCTGAAAGCCTGATCAATGTTAAAATCAACTAACTAGGTGTCAAATCTCTTGTCAAATCATCTGATTGGTTGTTAATAATTCAGTCAACCAATCAGATGACTTGACAAGAGATTAAATTGATTTTAACATTGATAGGCCTTTCGGATACCGGGTGTTACTGACTAAAAACCCACTCATTCCTTCTCCTGCTTTAGGCCGAGGCCGCGGTGACTTATTGCGCTTGCCCCGCAACCCTGGCTGAACATCAGCCCTATAGGGCCTTGTCTGTAGGTGACAGAAACCCTGCCTGCTGCATGTTATAAGCTTGCTTGCATGCTGCATTCTTGCTAATATAGTTTGTATGCTCATAACAGTTGTGGTAATGAGTTGTTTTGCTTAACAGGTAAACTTATGCTTTGCGATAGTATGCTTAGTTAATATTAGGCTTATAGTAAACAGGCCTTTAAATCATTGCGTTTGATACTACAAACCAAGCTAAGCTTTTTTTATGGTATATAGTAAGTCGGCAAACGAGCAGACGGATTACCTGATGGTAAGCAATCGGCGCCGCCCATGGACACCCGCAACACCAAAGGAGTTACGAGTGCGTTGCCGGCCTTTTGGGGATAGGGGTTGGGGATATAAGGATCGGAAAGGGATAGGGAAGGGGGAGGGATTGGGCCTCCGGTGACCTCATTCACACGGCGAAACACAACGCTGTGGGTTGTTTCACGCCGGTATTCTGTGAGGCCGTGGTATCACTCCGGTCGAGCCGACCCATTCGTGCCGAAGCATGGCTCTCTCACACTTATACTAGGCATTAGCCCTAATAAGTCCTTTCTATGGTGAGCTAATGGCTTTTTAAGGAGTGTGAGTTCATTATCGTATGGGCTGTGACGTATTTCATATAAAAATGTCTTATAGTCGGCGGGGCTATGTCGGGTTATTTCGCTTCCAAAAATGGTTGATCGGAACAATGGCTGACAGCTGGAGCGTCCCGTCTCACCCAGCCTGTTGGTGGGCTGACTCAGCAGAGCTGTCGATAGATGTATTTTATATAATTAGATTGTATTGTTGTATATATTTAAGTGTAACGTGTTAATTCTATAAAATAATTGGTAACTTAAAACAGTTTTAATAATGTTTTTGGAAATTGTATAACAAGGGCCGTGCCCTTGTTATACAATTCCCGAGTTCGTGGAGATTGTAAATTAATATTACAAAAAAGGAGTGTGAGGGACGCGACGTGCCTCTTTATCTAAGGGGCTATGTGCCACGAGATGTTAATGTGTTCAGACGATACTTATATAGGCGACCGGTTTTCTATTGATAGAAAATGACCCTAAGATAGACAGATTCGATATCAATGCTAATAAGTAATTAATTTTAAGTCAATAAACACACAGTTCTTACACGATAGTTACGCGTGTGTGCGTGTGTGTATGTGTGAATTGTAACAACTTGTTGAAATATAATGGATGGACATCGAAAAGTGTGGACATGAGTCATTGCTAAAAATATTGTTTTTGTTTTTAAATACTATAGGTAACTGTTTTCTTGGAAACGACGTTTAATGGTAGACGCTTGGATCATTTAATTAATCTACGTTTTTAATTTTATTGAAAAATTGCTTATGCAATTTAGCAAGTATAAGTTTGAAAAGAATATGAAAAACGAAAAATAAGTGGATAGTAAATCCTTACTACATTTTTTATTATAATTATACATATAATAATCAATTATGTCATAAGATGAACATATGCATATAGAACAACATTAATGCTATATGCATGCAAGCACTATAAATACAAAATGTTCCCATATACATATATATATAATATATATAATTATTATTTTACTGCTAGGTGTGTGAATTCGATTTGTGACAAATTATTTACGGTAATTTAGATGAAATGTTTAAGTTTTAATAATCATTAAATTTGTAATGACAGCTTATAAATTAATCTTTGTTTTGATTGACGTTTGTTTCTAGTAATAAAACATAATTACATATTTTGTATTTAAGTGTTAATATGTATTTCACTACAAGTTCATCAAGTTACCTACTATAATAATGCTGAATGGACTTCATCTTTATGAGTATCGTTACAAAGTCCAAAATCTATTAAAGAGAAACGACAATTTATTGTAGTTTTATGTGCTGCCCTTCTATTGACAACCTTGATAGTTGATGAGAATTCTTCAGATTTCGTAAAAGGGAACGGTGACCATTTTTATAATTATTTATTGGGAACAGAGAGAAAAGTTAGCGAGGATCGGAAAAGGAGAATTAACCGATCACGCGGTTCGATCAGGTAATCGGGCTTGGCGGGCTACTATCGAACAGTTGTAGGTTAGGATTGTTGCGTGTTTAATCGTGCGCAAACTTAAATGTTTAAATAGTCACGGTAATCCTAATGTGTATGGTCATCATCAATATATTATGATTATTCGGCTTATAGCACTAATTAAATTTTGAACGATCACAACAGATCTGCAATGCTCCTGTAACTTGTAATAATAACTGTTCCTCATCAGGTAACCTGTCTGCTCGTCTACCAGTCTATCTTAGAAAAAATAATGATGCGTGACGTCATGACAATATGCCATTTCAGTTTCGATTTACTTTACACCCTGGTTTAAAAAAAAGGGAATGCTTAAACAAAATCGGTAAGGAAAGGTAAGCCTATAAAGTGTGCATGCGCAGGTCGTGAATCAATAAAGCGCGGGATTCTCAGTTCACGTACAAAAATTCTGCTACATTTACATGATCAAACTACAAGCCTCGAATTAAGATGTAAATGTGGCAAATTGGCCCCTGTATTGATATAAGAATAGGTATGAGGAAGGCGTAATTTGTTTTAACGTCAGAAAACATAAGTCCTCTAGAAGACGATGGCAGACGCGTCCATAGAAATCCTGCATCTCGATTATTTGGCTTGTCACGGTTCATCTCGCTTGTATTAATATAAGACCAACCAGCAGTCGGCAAACGAGCAGACGGATTACCTGATGGTAAGCAATCAGCGCCGCCTATGGACACCCGCAACGGAGGATTTACGAGTTGTTGCCGACCTTTTAGGGATTAGGGATTTGGAGATTTTGGGATTGAGGAGTGATTGGGGGCGGGAAAGGATTGGGCCTCCGGTAACCTCACTCACACGGCGAAACACAGCGCTGTGGTTGTTTCACGCCGGTCTTCTGTGAGGCCGTGGAATCACTCCGGTCGAGCCGACCCATTCGTGCCGAAGCATGGCTCTCCCACACTAAGGCGGTAACCACAGCGTTGTGTTCCGGCTTATGACTGAGGTTGAACATTGGTTACTATTTCTGTATTTGTGTGAATAAATCTTTATTGTTGCCCCTTTATAAGTACCAAATAATTGTGCGGACTGTATGAGCATAGATATATAATATGTACGTATGTATGTATAGGTACATGATTGTAACATTTTATATCATCCATTCGGTTTATGCCTGCTATAAAACCTTTAAGGCCCTAATTGTAATTTTGGAGTTAATTAATTTAAGGAGACATGACATGTCAAGGTGGCATTAAGATATATTCCTACTTACCTACCTAAACATCTCTCTGTGGACCTTAGACAAGTCTTGATTTGATTTGAGCCCTAGTATTGGAAGTTTTTTTACCTGATATTTTCTTTTTACTTTCGCTTTCCATATTAATGTATTATTATTTTTTGTAGTTGTTAAGTTTATGTGTGTTTTGCGCAGAAGGACACCCGCAACGGAGGATTTACGAGTTGTTGCCGACCTTTTAGGGATTAGGGATTTGGAGATTTTGGGATTGAGGAGTGATTGGGGGCGGGAAAGGATTGGGCCTCCGGTAACCTCACTCACACGGCGAAACACAGCGCTGTGGTTGTTTCACGCCGGTCTTCTGTGAGGCCGTGGAATCACTCCGGTCGAGCCGACCCATTCGTGCCGAAGCATGGCTCTCCCACACTAAGGCGGTAACCACAGCGTTGTGTTCCGGCTTATGACTGAGGTTGAACATTGGTTACTATTTCTGTATTTGTGTGAATAAATCTTTATTGTTGCCCCTTTATAAGTACCAAATAATTGTGCGGACTGTATGAGCATAGATATATAATATGTACGTATGTATGTATAGGTACATGATTGTAACATTTTATATCATCCATTCGGTTTATGCCTGCTATAAAACCTTTAAGGCCCTAATTGTAATTTTGGAGTTAATTAATTTAGGGAGACATGTCATGTCAAGGTGGCATTTAGATATATCCCTACTTACCTATCTAAATATACTGTCTCTTTGGACCTTAGACAAGTCTTGATTTGATTTGAGCCCTAGTATTTGAAGTTTTTTACCTGTTATTTTCTTTTTACTTTCGCTTTCCATATTATTAATGTATTATTATTTTTTGTAGTTGTTAAGTTTATGTGTGTTCCGAAATAAATGCTTTTTTTAAATTTATTAACTGTTGAAGGTATGTTAAGGATTAGCAAACTGAAGTAGCAGTGGGCACTGGGCAGGTCACATTTGTTGGAGAACCGATGACCGTTGGAGTCGACGTGTTTAAAGTGGAGACCACGTCTGTAGGCAAACGTAATGTAGGACGCCCTCCAGTTATGTGGATTGACGATATCTGTAGGTTGGCTGGCAGTGGATGGATAAGAAATACGTCCTATGAGGAGTGGACGAAATCAGGCTGATGATGATAAAGTTATGTATGCTTGTATGAAGAAAAAAAAACTTTTTGTGTGATGCACAAATTGTTGTTCCGAGTCGGGGTGTGATGTTTATGTAAAATTGTATGTTTGTAAACGCACAGGAGAATCTCATGGCGTGGAGCAATGATTTACAAAAAAAACAAGACTTGCTCAGTTGTTGGGTCAAAAACGGTTGCCGATTTTGGACCTAATTTTAAAATCGATCACATCATCAGCCTAGATAAAAATCATGATGCACATTTACATAAATTTTTAATTAACAACTGCATTAACTGAAGGAATAAAATTTATTTAATACCTATGAAAAAAAATCATTAATTTTTACATAACAAAATAGTCTACTTAGGTAGGTACCTACTCGCGTATATGTAGGTACTTGTATACGCAATACAATAGCCATTAAAAATTAAATTTAAAAATAGAAAACGACATTGTCAAAATTGCCATAGTTCACTTGGAGAATTATACCATAATGACATCTAAGTACGTATGTACTTAAAAATATATTTCACAATATTTTATTGACATAAATAACTAACACGTTTTAAATTACTCAATTAAATTCTATTGTCGTAAAGGGTCTAATATGAACAAGAATGCATTTTCTACACGCACTGTCAAGGTTCAATTCAAGGCAGAGAAAAAAATTAGCACAGTACACTCTATTCCAGTCAATGTCTTGTACGAATTGCACTTTTAAATCATTACTAAAAGTAATTCCCTAACAGTGTCGTAAAGACATTCGCCGCGTGATCATTGTGCATTAAAAAAAGTAAATTTTAATTTAAAATGAGTTCGAATGTGTAAATCGATTGTCAGTGACAGTTCTAAGTTTAAAAAGTGAATAAAAATCGAATAACAAGAAAAAATGGCGCGTATTTTGACGTTTACATATTTGTTTTTTGTGATGATAATTTACGTTAAGACAAGGAGTGTTCATAGAAGTGAGTGATTTTTGATAATTTGTTATAATTAGTTTATAGTATTGTATTAATTACGTACGTGACGTAGTGTTAAATAGAAGGTAGTGAATCAATTGATTAGTATACAATTGAATTCGCATTAATTTACCTACTATTATAGGTACCTACGAGTTCGCCATATAATGACTGCTAACCTCAAAGCTATTAAAACAACATTTTTGCGGTTAGACACAATGTGATCTGAAATTTTATTGACTAATTACATAAAATTATATAGCCAACATTAACTTTTTGCACACGAAACACGGAATTTATAACAATAAATAGAATTGAAGTTAACTTCCAATTATATTATTAATCACTGGGTAATAATTAATTGATTAACGATGTGTTTAATTATCAGAAAGTTATTAATACTTATATAATATTTATGACTTATGATTGCATATAGTTAGACGGACTTTATCAGCTAATGTTGATATTTGTTATCTGTTTTGAGAAATATTGATTTATTCTTATTCCGCCTCTTTGTAAGAAAAGACCTTTGCCCAGTAGTGGGTTTAGATTTTAATCTATTTACTTATATAAGTACTTACTTATGGCATCCCGGTATATATTAAACTAGCTACTCTCGCGCGGTTTCACCCGCTGCTCGGCTCCATTTGATCGTAGCGTGATGTTTTATAGCGTGTAGCACTCAGGAACATTGTAGCTATCTATCAGTGAAAAAATTTTGGAAATCCGAAAAGCAGTTCCAAAGAATACCCCCTACATACAAATTTTACCTCTTTATAATATTAGTATAGATGTGTTCCTTTGCCAAGTGTTGTATGTCCATTCGTTACCTACCACAAAATAACCTCAAAATCTATAAAATAGAATGTATTTAAAATAAATCGTGACAATGATAAATAATATTTAAAAAAATCACTAATTATTTCATTTAACGTAACGTAACATGCGTGCTTGACGATTAGTATTTATGACCTATCATATATTTGATCCCCAGACCAAGAGTGAGATGAAGGTAAACCCCACCCTAAAAAGAGGTCTTATTGAGTAAGTGGATGATGATTTTGATTGATTTTTAATAACATTGAAAGTGAGTTTTGAACAATAACAAATGCACAGGTAAATTCTTTTAAAAAAAGTTGACGACCCTAGTCGTCGTCGTGGCTTAAGAATTTGATTAAAATATTCGATATCTTTATTCATTAAATGCAAAAATACACGTGTTATCTGTATAATTATAATCAATGCTCTTAGTAATACTTGAGTAGAGATTGCTTAAACTAATCTTTCCTCGTGGATCACATGGCCACGATCTCAAGTGCTGACGACCGAAAACCAAATCTCTGGGAAGCTGTTTTTAAGATTGCCAAAGCATTGTTTCCACAATTTTCCATTATCATCATCAGTTAATGGTACAACCTTGCTGAGTTAAGGTTCAGCATTACCTAATCACCACGATTTAGGAGGATAGGTAATTTCAAACTTATAACTAATTAGAAATTATGAGTCCATGTTTCTTCACGTTGTTTATCCTATTCTTTATCAAGTGGTGACGAAAAAAAATAAACTTAGACAATACATATAACTTGGAAAAACGTACATAGGTATTGATAGGTTTGGAAATCGTAAGATTCATAATAAGCTTCATCAAAATCCATCCATTATTTTGGAAAACCCTAAAAAGGTGCAACGATTCCAATATAATTTTCACTTCTTCACCACACATTCATTTCAAACGCAAGAAATGGAAAACAACAGTTAATGATAATGTTTTGAGAATACGGTGTTAATATTATTATATCATTGTAATAAGTCTGTATTCCCAGCATTAAATGAGTATCAACACTACACGAAGATTAAGGTATTGGTGACTGGTAGTCAATTCACATTAAAAATATATTCAGTTTGTTTTTGTCTGGCAAAATTCCGGCTATTAATAACAGAGTAGGATACGTCAGTGGCCATTATCACTCTTTTCGTGGGTACGGTAAGCCGTGATTCAGGAAGTACATACCTTTTTATCAGATCACCACAGATAGGGCTTACTGGAGCCAAAATGTCCACGCTTCAAGCCGTGTTCCGATTAGGAACAATAGAATAAAAACGGGTCATTGGTTTTTAGTCAGTGCCTAAGAATTGGTTCTCAAACTGTCTCTGACCTCAATAAGGGGTTAGAAGTCAGTGGATAACTATCTTAACAGAGGCCATGTAGCAGCGCTCTCTGATGTACCGGTGAGTTGCTGATTCACATATCAAGAGTTTAGGCCTAAAACCTTCAATAATTACCCTCCTTATGAGAAGGGTTAGCTTAACGATAATAGCCAATTATATCCGCATAAGAAATAAACTCATATCGGTTTTTAAAAGTACGTAGTATAAAATTATACCCTGTATCCATTTATTCATTTATTTATTAAATCTAATACAAATCCTGCACTTACAGACCGTCTTAAAACCTTAGGTCATTTTTTCCAAAAAAACAAAAATATTTATTTTTATATTTATAGGTACATACAATATCAATATGAACATAAAACAATAACAATATAAATGTGGAAATCCCAAGCACCTGGAATGACCCACAAGTCCAGTTAAAGACGTCTTGTGACGTGGTCTTCCAGTCCACGTCACAAATAGTCAAAAGGAAATCATCTGTGTGGAATTGAACTTTGTACTAGTAATACGTCATAAGGATGTGTAACTAGGAGGTCAAGGGAAATAACAACACGTAGGGGTCAGGCCAACAATCTACTTATAATGTGACAAAGAGTTTGAGTAACCATGGAGGTTTTTGTTCTTTCATTATTAGAATTTACATTTTAGAACGAGCAAATAGGGCCACTAAAGACTTGGAAGCAGACAGAGTTTGGGTTTATTAAAATATTCGTTTGACTTTTAAAAATGCTTTTAGTAGACTAATTGAAACAAATTATCTGATTACTACGTACGTACTCCATAATTACCCGATTTTTTAACGTATCCATGACCACTTAAAAGATTCGGATACGTTAAAACACTAATATATATACTTACTAATATACATACTATAAAACATATGATGATTTTAAAATTTCCAAACGAATTTCCCATATGAAATAGAATGCCAACAAAACGCAGTACGACAGAATGGCAACTTCATAGGCCATCTTCATCATCATCAGCCTATAAGTGCCCACTGCTGAGCAAAGGCCTCTTCTCACACGGAGAAGGTTAGAGCATTAATCACCACGCTTGTTAAAGACGGTTTGGCGATTTCAAATTTATAATAGTAGGGGAGCCCATGAAGGAATTTCGGTAGTTACTCGAGCGCGTCAGATTAACATATGGGTAGCAGATTAAAATATTTTCACTGTCAGAAAAACATGGAGAATATACATTATTAATATCTGTCACGCTCGTGCACTAAAACAAAAGTTACATCTCACAATTTTGGAAAACTATTATTCCCCCCTTCCCCCAATGGAGGAATGAAATGTCATTCAGGCATTTTTTCTTTCTATCACCAAATCTTCAGAATCCAGTTACTCCCTACGACGCTTGAGTAACTACAAATTTAGCATCATGGGCTCCCCTATTACAATTAGAAAGTATAAGTCCAGATTTCCTCAAGATGTTTTCCTTCACCGTATGTCAGTGGTGTCTAAATGTTCTTAGAAGGTACGTTTAACTCGGAAAAAGTCACAATGATATGAACCCGCACCCATATTTCATAGGTAAGACCACCTTATAGTGTGATGAGCATACATGTACCTTCTATCTTAAAATAATTTATACAACGTTTTGTTTCCCCCTTTTCATAATATCCAGTCATATTAAAACAACGTCACTTATGAGTTCATCGTACCTTTTCCATTTTAATGGAAATTTTCTTTAAGAACAAACAAACTCAGATGTCGCTCTTAACATTCAGACGTTGATTGACATAATATACATGTATATAGAATGGGGGTCCCATGCTAATTCGATTCTTAAGATACAGTTTGACAAATTTTGAATGAATGTTATCTTATTTTTTGGCACGTATATGTCAGTTTTTATGTTTAAAACATTGAACACCAACAAAGGTTTCGTTGGCGGAGGATTAGCTTTTGACAGTTTTCGGCAGTCAAAGATTTAAGCGCAAATTAGCACATGAAATTTTAATTACAATGGTCTTGCTAATTAGTTGTGATATTTTCTTGCCGTGTCCGCGACTTTAACTGCGTAAGTTATTTTAAACATTTGAAACTTATTTAGACTCCTTTTTATTCACTAGATAACAAATTAGAAATTTGTCGTATACGTCAGTTGCTTGGACTGTTACTCACTTGGTTTAAAAATTAGTGGAACGGTCCATCCCCTTACTATGTAGTTTTAGTCAGAGTAACGAACTGCGATGGTCCTCCATATCCTACATTGATACTTAATATTTATATTTTTTAAATAATTCAAGCGAAATAAGTGTGTTATCTGACTTTTTTGTTATTCCGAAGTAAATATTGACAAAATCAATATATTTACTAGTTGGAAACTACGTATTCCTGCTTGCACTTATTGTATCAACCCGTGGTATCAACCTGCGCAACTACATAATCCTAGCTTCTTAATTATGAACTACTTATACGCTGTGTTAATTTGATAGTACATAGTTGATCGCATAGATGTCGCTACCCGTTCTTTAAACAGGCTCTCAAAGGTAGGTTAGCGAAATGAAAATATCCACAAAGTAGATGAAAGTAGTTGGATGCAGGACTGAGGACTGAAGATTGAGCCCAGAGGTGTATTATGAGAGACCTATGTATATCCAGAATTAGATATGAAGATACGGCTAATTCAGTTGCAATGCAAGGTACCTAGTAAGTAATATTTTTTCTGAGATAGACAGTAATATGGCATTTTGAAAGGATTTGAGTTCACTCGTTGTAGACAGTAATATGGCATTTTGAAAGGATTTTAGTACACTCGTTGTACCAGATTAGTTTTGCATACATTCAAGGTCATAATATTCAGACGCAGAACGAAACGTAAGCATTGTAAGGCAGTGGGTCACTCCGATCTTGCTATTAATGCCGAAGCATAGCTCTTTCATACACAATTGTCATAAATTTTCGATTTTTAATTTCAATCAAATAAACTGTTTAATCTGATCACATGATTTAAGTCGATATAAATGTGGAAGACCATTCTTGCCAGACCGGATTCATATCCTGGCCTCTCGAAATACCGACGTAAAATAATCACAGCTTTTTATTTCACCATATGAGTGAGGTTTGCCGGAGACCCAAATCTTCATCCCTATGTCCTAATCGGCCCAATCCTCAAATCCTCAACATCTAAAAGGCCAGCAACGCACTTGTAACTCCTCTGATGTTGCGGGTGCCCCGTGGGCCATGGGCGACGCTGATGAGCTCACTATCAGATGATAAGAATACTTTTTTGCAGCCCTATACCATAAAAAAATATACTATCAAACTAAAGTTAAGCCATGTCTATTTGGCTCATAGCACGCGCACATGGCACGCAATAGTATCAATACTTTTTTAAATATTCTCAATACGTAATTAGCTTAGTTTGAACCTCAATATCACAATTCTTGCGGTTAACGCGTGCACTATACTAATAATATCGATGACGCAATATAGAAATTCAATTGTATATAAAGTGTGTCAATAAATATATTAAACGGTAAACTAAGCACAGACTTCCTCTTAGTCAATAAATGAATTAAATACAAGATTGTAATCATAATTATCGTTATAATAACATTACTAAGGTTCTAATTTTAGATGTAAAATTTATGTATTCACCATCGTTGGATCATTATTAGACAAATGATGTGGACTAGGGAGTACAGGGCTTTCCCCAATGGCTTCTAGATCGAACGGTTAGATGCGTCTTGGTATAATTAAGGTGTACTTGGTATATTAAGGAATTAACTGAGAAAATGCCTAGCCACTACGGGCTTCTTACTCATGAACCCAAAATTATATTCACAGTGTTTTTTTTTTTTTGTGGATAAATATATGATAAATGGATCAGCTCGACCGGAGTGATGTCCCACAGACCCACAGAAAGCCGGCGTGAAACAACTACAGCGTTGTGTTTCGCCGTGTGAGTCAGGTTACCGAAGGTCCAATTCTTCCCCTCCCCCACTCGATAAATCTCCAAATTCCCTGATCCCCAAAAGGTCGGCAAGGTACTTATAACTCCTCTGTTACGGGTGTCCATGGGCGGCGCTGATTGCTTACCATCAGGTAATCCGTCTGCTCGTTTGCCGGTCTATTTCATTAAAAAATTGCCTATAATCAACAAACTGTTGTGGCCCGGGAAAGATTGTTCAAGTACAGGGCGCTGATTTTCAGTACTTTGCTTGATGCGGTAAATTGCATGTACATCTGAATCATTTTATACAGAGACGCGGTTTCGGAGCACAATATGAAAATACTGCGTGGGTTGACTTTAATACGTACGTAGTATAAAACGAAGCCCCATGTATACTTAAATCTTTAAAACAACACAACGGATTTTGATGCGGTCATCTATACTAATATTATAAAGAGGTAAAATTTGTAAGTGTGTATGCAGGGGGTAATCTTTGGAACCGCTGGTCGGATTGCCAAAATTCTTTCACTGATAAATAGCTACAATGTTCTTGAGTAATAAAGGCTATAAAACAACACGCTACGATTAAATGGAGCCGAGCAGCGGGTGAAACCGCGCGAGATTAGCTAGTTATTAGATAAACTGATCGGAGAGGAAGGTTTATGTGTATAATAACATTCAATAACCTTTCAATCGTGGTAATTACAACACAATACAGACATAAAAGTAGACATAATAATAGTAATACAATAGGTGCACGAACGTCCGCTTGGGGTTTAATAAATTAAACAGTGGAGAAAAGTAGTATTAGCATTGCACCTGTGTGAAGTCGCGGTGGGTCGCTATTAAAGAGTTACAAAAGATAACAACAGAAGTTGATTATGGTTATTACACGTCCAGTTGTTAATATCTGTGTCATTTTCATTTTCAAGGATTTCATACCTTTTTAATACGACTACAGAAATCTAAATCGATCATTCAATCGAATTCTGGATTGCCCTCGTATGTTTCGAGTATAAAAAAGTTCTAGGTATATTCAATACAATATTGATTTTCCTCATAGAAAACATTTATCTTTCGTCATTAATAAAAACATCGTCATATGTTTTTATAATAAATGTCGTGAGATATACTAAATAAACTAAATGTGAAAGTTTGGATAAAAATTTGCGTTAAGAAAGTAGTTTTCTATTGCTATCTGATCGGAATTTCACAAACTCGCTAAGCGATTGATGTTCAGACCGATGAACGGTGTAAATCCCCAGTAAGGCGTAATTTTTCCTCCAATCGCGTGTACGTATTTATAAGTAAACTTATGGATTAAATGAACTTACCACCGTGGATTCTTAGAACTGTATCAAAAGCTTCTTTAAATAAAGGCGTTCGCGTGTCAAGTCGGTTCCCAGGTCAAGTCCCGGTGTCAGGTGCCGCGGTCTGGGCCAGGTGGTGGGACACGGGGAGAGGGGGTTAGTCAGTATGAGTCAGGCACTCCCTTTTGTCATACCTGAGTGATAGACGTCATTTGATGATTTTTACGTAGGTTACTAGTCAAATTAACGTTTATTTTAAGAAAAAAATCTGTTTTCGTTGATGTTTCTTCTTCTAAAATAATAACTTTTGATTATTTCGTTGCGGGATCTAGAATAGATATTCATATCCCTGGGGTACACCGGACTTCAGTGTTTCGGTGTTTTCATGGTTGTGTGTACTGAAGATCCTGGCTTACAGGAGTTGCAGCTGTTTTAGGGCAGGGGTGGACTTTACCTATAAAAAAAATCAAACCAATCCCAAGGCATCTCTATTTCGATACAAGAATCAAACAAAGACATTTTGTTTTATTGTGTTGTTCAAAAATTTCAAGATTCATCTCATTGTTGCTGTAAGTCAAGTTATAAACTGTTACAATGGCAAACTCCACATCGACTAATAAATGAATGATGTACATAAGTTATAAGTATAAAAATTACAATAAAAAAAGTATTTGTTAATGGGTGTTTCGTGTTAAGATTAGCTTCCTATTATATGCTAATAATTCATATGACCTCAGATGACTGCTACTATTAAATATATGCACAAAAAATGCAGTAATTTGTGGCAATAATCCCATAAAGACAATATAATGCGTTGTGAACACGCCATGACAGTTTTTTCTTACAATACAATAGGTACTAAGAATTGAAAATCATCAAATCTGCATACGATGAATACACAAAGAGAATTTGTTTAAAAAGTTTTACTGTTTTTTTTTTGCTGAGTCATTTGGTGATTGTTTGCGAACGATCTCAGGTTTGTTCTTGAATGAAGCGATTATTGGTCTATAGATAAGTCCGCCCGCGACCTCGCTTCCGTGATATGTTGATGAAAAGCAGCCTGTTAATGTCTTAATCCAGCTGGGTATTACCTATCTATGTATCATGAAAGAAAGAAAGAGAAAGAAAGAAAAAAATATTTGTCAGAATGTAGTACAAATATAGGTGTTTGTGTTAAGTAAGTGTGTTTGTGTTACCAAAATATTTGGCTTAACATCTACTTAAAACTATGCACTACTTATTCTAAATCTACATATAGAATATAATACATTTATTTAGTAAAAACTCAAAAAAAAAAGTTAATATGTTAAGATTTTTTAAGGTCATTTGGAAGTTTATTGTACATATATTCTGATAACCATGCAATATGAGTTTCTGCTATAATAATAATATAGTGTTGTGTGTGGGCTCGGTACAGATTATTTATTATTGTAATTTATTCATTTTTTTATAATACTAGTAGGATTTAGTTTTTACATGAAACCTTATTACTAACGGGTTCCTTTATCATTGTAGGCATATAATCCTAATGGGATGGTGCTCACAAACCTTGATAACTTGACAGTCAAAATGTTCTCAGATACTGTGAGAAAATTTTATTACTTAACGAAAAAAATACTCAAAAGAGGCTCCCATACAACATTATGTGATATATTTTTTATTATAATTAACCATTCTAACTGAACTATTGGCGCGGTTGTTGGGCAACCGGCTGCGGCGCAACGAGTCTCGGCGGGTTCGATTCCCGTACGGAACAACTTTTTATTTGATCCACAAAGTGTTGTCCCGGATCTGGGTAATGTGTATGTGAAATTATATGTTTTTAAACGCACCCACGCAACAGGAATAATCCTAGTGTGGGGCAAAGTTTTTGTTTTAATAATCAACAAAAATAAAATATATTTCTTGCCACAGTCTGGCTGACATTTGTATTATAATTTCGTGGGCGATTGTTCGCACTTGACCGATTTTTATGTCAATCAATAATGTCAAAACAAATCTGACATTCACATTTGACACAAGATTAACTAACCAACCGTCAAACTAAACCAGGCCTTAATTAATCCGTAAAACTTAAAAAAAAACTAGATTACTTTTTTCGCGACCACAGTACAAGCATAATGTTTTTATCAAGCTGTTTTCATACCTCGTTACAAGGTCATCAAAACGATTCTTTATTTAAATAAGGTTGCGGTTGCTAAACGGTTGTTGAGTGACGTGATGTTATTGGATGAAAGTTTGGCTGACTGTTTGGATGGCCTTGACATCCACAATGACTTTAAATGTTCATACAAACACGTGTGATACATGACATGTGTATGTGTTATTCTGCAATTATTATATATGATCGGCTCGACCGGAGTGACATCACGACCTCATAAATAACCGGCGTGAAACTACGCTTGAGTTGTGTTGGTGTCCCAATCTTCTTCCCCATGTTTTCATCCCCTAATCCGCAAATCTCTGATACCCAAAGATTTAAATTCTCAAATCATTCATCATCCACTATCGTTCCCGGGTACAGTAGTCAAATCGAAAGGCCCGTGGGCCATTAAGCATGGCTGTCCCACACATCTTCTCATCATCCAAAAATTTTTCTGTGGTCTATTATTATCCCTGACTTTAGCATCGTCGTCTCAAAATGCTCATTATTTGTCATACATAATGAGGGTGTAACAGAAGGTAGCAATTAGTTCGTCTCGTGTTTTCTCATGTTTTTACGAAATATGAGTAGGGTCTTTATTATCTGTGGATCAAAGGTTGAGGATTCTGTAGCAACCTATTTACTTATTATATTATTTATTTATTTAATCTTTTACAGTCAGGTGACAATGGTCCATAGATATATCTTAAAAACGTACAAACTTATACTTTAAAACTTTGTACATTTTTATATGTTAGTACCACTTCAATATAAGTTTGGGAGAGACAAGCTTCGACACAAATAGATCGGCTCGATCGGAGTGGTACCACGGCCTCACAGAAAACTGGCATGAAACAACCACAGCGTTGCATTTCGCTGGGTGAGTGAGGTTACCGGTGGCCCAATTCTTTCATTAAAAAAGTACAGTTTTCAAAGTCAAGTGCATCGGAAAGACTCAACAAGTTTGGCCAGTACGCTTGCTGGCTCACCCAGACGATTGACCTCGTAAATATTACAAAAAAATTTGGTTCATCAAATAATGTTATCGAGTTGGTCAATAAATTTCATCACAAGATATTAGAGACATTTTTATGGATTTAGAATATAGTGATATAGCTTAGCATTAATATATAGCTCATGGTCGTGCAAAATAAAAGTGTATAAAAAATTTAAACTCAAATATCTGACTGATTCGTTGACATACCTCAATTTTTTTTAACATTACACAAAGAAATCCATCCATACATATATCATCATCAGCCTACAAGTGCCCACTACTGAGCAAAGGCATCTTCTCACACGGACAACATTTACAGCAGGAAGGATACACACATTGCATGTAAAATAAAGTCTAAAGAAAGATAAAAATGGGTAAAAAAACCACATAAATCTTCGGTTTATGCATAATTGAAATGCCCCTCGATAATTACTTAAGCTTATGCATTTCCAAAGGTTACATCGGTTCGGATAACGTTTATTTACATTTTGTCGTTTTTGCAAAAGTTGGCAAAACCAGGGAAAATCCTCGTGAACTTGTAAAAGATCACTATTTCTTCATATCTTGAAATTCATGTTTAATTTATTCATACCAACGATGTTTAAGGATAGTCAGGCATGAATTAATCGGTAAAAGTTCCGGTTCTTGCCACCACAGCAACTTGGTGACGTCCTCTTAATAAAATTCACGTCAATATCTGGTTTTCCAACGCAAGGTAGAAGGTGAGATACGCGCGTGGGAATCTCGCATTTAAAACACTAAGGAAATTGTCAACGTTTAAGAAATAACTTCATTATTAGTCGGGTAATTTACCGAGAAATACATCGATAATTATTACGAAATAAAGATGCAATTTTTTTATTTTAATTCTTATGGCATTCGACTGCAAACTAACTGATAGTTCAATGGCAGTACCAGGTGAGTTTCAAGTATGTTTTGGGCCTTTGGGGGTAAGAGTTTTAGGGGATATAAGAATTGAGCGGGAGAATAGGACCTCCGGTAACCTCACTCCCATTTTGAATCACGATACGATAGTGAAAGCATTGTTTAACACTGGTGAGGGATTTCGACATTAAAATAATAATTTTGTTGTGTAATTAATTTTTGGTTTTTATAAATTTAAACGTATTAAGTAGTCTTCTAAGAACTTTGTCAACAGACTGGCAGCGTTGTCACATGCAATCATTGCTAAAATTATTTGTATATATTTTTTTTCAAAAATACTACAAGGAAGACATTAAAAAGTACTTAAAATACAAATTATATTTTCGTTGTAATATACCTAACGTTAGTAGTGAATAAAAAATATTTGGTTTGGGTAAAATCAACCAATGACTTCTCCAGGATAGATGGGGCAAGAAAAACAACCCCTCTCCTCCTGCTCCAGGACGGGGCTTTTTACAAGGACCTGACCTTAAACTACTTTTACGTTAAAGATAGTTGTACATTTACCATTTTCTCAGTCGAGCAAAGAATTGTTGAGATTGGATTAGGAATAAATCCTAATCATATCAATCGACATTCTTAATAAATTGAAAGCGACACACCTGGTTTTTGCCTGTCCCTCAAGGCGTGAATATATTTAATTAGAAAAAGAAAACAAGAAAATATGTTAAAAACTATTAAAACAGACATTATTCTCCACAACAAAAAAAAACAACAACAAAAATATAGTAAAATGTCAAGCAAAAAAATGAACAATAAAACAAACGAAATTAATAATAAATTATTTCAGAGACTTTACAATAAACAAATAAAAACTAAAAGTAAATTAAAATGTAATAAAACTAAATTATTTACGACTCAAAAAATAAATTAAATAAGAAATAAAAAATCAAAAAGCTAAAAAAAGATACAACACATATTACAACATCGGGATTCCCAGACGATTAATTACACTTCGAGGTCGTAAACGTAACAGAGTTGATTCACAACGTTATCGTTGATACGCAACAGCGGTACAAGACAAGTGACGTCACAACATACGCCATTTGCCGTTATCATTGGGTCGGTCGCGTGCTTAAACTGTCAAGGTGATCAAGTATATTTATAGCTGTTCTTCGCATAACATCCGATTCCTTAGCCACTGCATAATTAGCGTAAGCAAATGATGACGGTTTTATGCGAGGCATTTAGGGCTAAGTGGCGATTTTTTTTTATTATGGGATTGGTGGTTAGGTCTGTGTCTCGCTGATCACCTAATGCTAAGGAATTGGAGGCCTTTATGAACACTAACAACACCATAAAAGTTATAAGAGCATAACTGGCTTTTTTGGAGGTTGATAGGAGTTTGAAATTGGGGTTTTTGGAAAAGGAGTGAGGAGCAGCGGGGAGGGTTTGGACCTTCGGTAGCCGCATTCACACGGCAAAACACAACGCAACTCAGTATTCTGTGAGGCTGAAGAATTCGATATAACCTGATGGGAAGGAATAGGTCCTGTGTCGTGGGTGCAGTTACAAACATACAATTTCACATACACATGACACCCAGTCCCGGAACAACAATTTGTGGATCACACGAATAGCTGTTCCATGTGTTGAACCCGCGACACATTGCACGGCATCCAATTGCCCAGTCACCGCACCAACCGTGCAGTCAAATATAAATTGAAAGTTTAAATATAGATTGTGAGTTAACAATCGGAACCGGATATTGTGTAACTTTACCGAATGGCAGCGAGGGCATTACTCCTACTTATTAATTCGTTTGTCATCATCACATCATCAGGAAACAAGAAGCGTGATATGATTACTAATCAGTGGCGGCACAAAAAACAAAATAATACAAGGCCGTCAGAAAACATTCCTGATCCGTTATTGATATTCAAATAACGTATATCAAGGTTGTTCTTATGATAATGTGTAGTCAAAATTCTTCTCAGACCTCAATGGTCAGAACAGAAATTTATGTAAACAGTCAGCTCATTATTTTATGCCAAATGAAAGGTGAACTGTTACTTCACCTATAAGCAATTATAAATATGATTCTTGGCTAGGTCGAATAAAGGACTTAGTGACTAATTCTTTTAAAACCAATACTGCATTATGTATATATGAGTGGGCCATATATACATAATGCAGTATTGGTTTTAAAATGCAGTGGGCCTCGACCGGAGTTATACCACGGCCTCATAGGAAACCAGCGTTACTTTTGTCACCCTGCTGGTGCGGTGCAAAACGGACGGAAATTATCAGCTTTCTAAGCGCATCAGATAAAATTATACTACGTTCTGACTTTTTAAATGGGACATGACCGACTTAACCCCCTAGAATTGCAACTACGCTGAAGTTCAGCGCGTCTCAAAGACGTCTTGGGCTAGTGTTCAGCCTTTGGGTCTCGAGCAGGAGAAGCAACGGGTAGTTTTTTTAGTCGGTAAGAGTCTGACATATCGCTTC
This sequence comes from Spodoptera exigua, assembly GCA_902829305.4. Taxonomy (NCBI): domain Eukaryota; kingdom Metazoa; phylum Arthropoda; class Insecta; order Lepidoptera; family Noctuidae; genus Spodoptera; species Spodoptera exigua. The sequence goes on along the minus strand of LR824618.2, from coordinate 12,443,143 downwards.
CACTTACCCTGGGCGAGAGAAACCATTTGATAATTTTCTCCCACAAAAACCCTGAACATTATTATCTATATCATGTGATTAAAGTCTATTTTAATCGAGCTAACTGGTTCCGCCCGTTTCTTGAATGTCGTATATAAATGTCGTTTTCTATTTCTGTTTGACGCACAACTTGTATGTATGGGTCATGCAAGAACGTGCTTAGTGACGCCAGAAAGCTTTCCAAACTAGTTCTCTTCTTAGTTATTATCTTTGAATATGACGTCTTCTTTATAATTGCACATAATATTTTATGATTCATATTACAACTTATAATATTCGCAAGATTACTTAGATTAGCTTATAACGTATCTCATATGGTATTCAACGAATTTTCCTGTTTCCTTTAAATATCTTAAATATTTCATTTCTTTTTCTCTTTTGGGAATGTGGATGCGTTATCCTGTTTCTGTGTTGAGTTGTAGAATTATAAAAATAAATCTATTTATATTAAAAGTTTTGTTAGTGTTATTTATTAACTCAAAAACGGATGGACCGAATTGGCTGAAAATTGTTAAATATTTTTGTCTCTTTTTAACTAGGGGTGAAAGTTCATATGGTACATTTCAATTTTCAACCTAGAAAGTCAAAAAATATGTTTTATCAGGGCTGTTTGTACTGAACAAAAAAAAGTAAAATCTATAAATCTTTCCTCAGCCCCCTCAAGGATAATTTACCTTTCGATTTTCGCCGAATTTAACTAAAGCGAAGCATCATCCTCATCATTGTCAACATCATTACCATCAACAGCTCGAGACATTCTACAACTGGACCCGCTTGTATTCCTGGATGGCATATTACTATATGGGCTGGAGAGAAATATCTAGCCTGATTGCTCTTTTTTTCACTGCACGGCTAGCGCAGTGGCTGGACAACTGACTGCTGTGCAAGTCGCATGTGTCGCGGGTTCAACACTTTGTTGTTGATTCGAGTCTGGGTTATTTGTGTATGTGTGTGAATTATTATGTTTTTGAAAGGCTGTGTAAAACAAGAAATGTGTGGTCCCATACTTGTTCACTTACATATGTATATTACGTAACCCGAGAAAAAAGTGGTAATGATAAAAATGTTGGTATAATAATTTGACATCACCTTAGACGATAAACCACGAAAAATAATGCGCAAAACAGAAATAGAAAACAAGATTTTTGATGACACAAAGTACCAGGCACTGCAATAATAATATACCTATTTTATTCTTTAAATTTAGTCTTTTTAACAAAATAATATTTTCCAATTTGTCTGGTCTGGTATAGCTAAGTACTTTTGGTCGTCCTCCGCTTACGGTGGCCGGAGAGGTCTGGCGATTCCCCATAGCCATCACTACATAGTAAAAAACAAAGTCGCTATACTATCCCTATATCTCTATGTATGCTTAAATCTTTATAACTACAAAACAGATTTTGATGCGGTTTTTTTAATAGATATACTGATTGTAGAGGAAGGTTTTATATATGTAAAACATGCATTAAATAGTGAAGAAATTAAGTATCAGTATTTGGACACGTGTGAAGCTTGGTCAGGTCGCTAGTAATCAATATATTGTCTAACTGTACATTAACTTTTCCATTTGGAGATAAAAGCCATTTTATTACTATTCAGTAACAATAATAATAATATTTGATGGCGAGCTGTTGGGCAGTGGCGACCCCACGGACCTGACTCCCGGGAGGTGTCTTGTTCTTCTCTCTCCGGTTAGTCCTCGTGACTAGCTGGAGTGAACACTGATGAGGAACAAGCCCTCCCACCTCATTCTTGCCTTAATTGGCTGGCTTGAGTGGAGATTCGCAAGAGTAGGAGTTGAAGGAGACTCGGGGGAAGGATGTATCTCAGTAAGATGCTGGTAGGGGTCTTGACCGTACTTCCGGGATTGCTCTGATAGCCGTGGGATGCCTCTCCTTCCCCAAGCAGCTCAACGTATGTTGCCCCCCGTGTCGCTACATGCTTAGCGGCCGTTTTCCGGGGGTCCATAATTGAGGTTTGCCAGTCACCCCCTGCCTGTTTATCCGTATGTATCAATATTGGTCAGGGGCAGGGGCCATAGTATTTCCATAGTTTTCATCCACTAGTCCATAGCAACCCACACCCATAACATTATAAATTTTTACCACATTTCGCAATAGTCCTCCATCAACCGGGGATTGTCCTTGGGTGCACTTTTATAGTGCATACAGGGATAACTGCCGGCTGATGTCCCATTTCGCTTATATTAAAGTTGTTCAAAGGGCCTCTGCGAGTTGGCTTCGGCCCCTCGTACGCCTTCCAAAAGTCCGGGACCCTGTGTGGTCCCGTGAGTGGAAAGGAACATACATAATAATAATATTTGATGGTTATTAATTTGGCTAATTGATTGGACACCGTTATCATAGTACCTTTTACCACATGCCGATGGTTAGATACTAGATTTTATTCTGGGTCCAAAAAAATCGGCTTGTTTTTTTTTTTGCTGCACTCAAATATTTGAAAACTTGACTTTCATTGTCATGAATCACACGAAGAAGTTATGGTCGGTTCAATTAAGTTAAATTGAATTAAAAGTAATTGGTTAAAATCTATACTAATATTATAAAGAGGTAAAATTTGTAAGTTTGTATGTATGGGGTAATCTTTGGAACCGCTCGCTGGTCGGATTGCCAAAATTCTTTTACTGATAGATAGCTACAATGTTCCTGAGTGCTATAGGCTATAAAACATCACGCTACGATAAAATCGGGCCGAGCAGCGAATGAAACCGCGCGAATGTAGCTAGTGTATGATAAAATAAATAGAAGACGAAGCATGGCTTTTGGTATTTTATTGTGTTCAGTTTATGATAATCCATTTTGGCACTTAAAAAGTTTATATTAAAGAAATTATTGTTAAAAATGCCTTGAATCTGATTTCAATTGGACCAGTAGTCGTACACTTGTATGAAATGATCTGTCCAAACAACCAAAGTCACTGATTCAATTGAATTGTTTTGGAAACATTGGTTATAGTATGATTTAATGAATTAAAATATTTTGACACGTGACATGATATTGAATTAACTCGTGTCTATAGTCATGCCATTGATTGAAGATGGAGGAAGGATTGGGTAGTTTTTCCTTTTTTATGGAATAGGTCGGTTAATGAGCAGATGGATTAACTAAAGGTAATTAAGAATGTGTGCTCTCGTAATACCAAAAATGTTACTAATTACGAGTGTGTTGCCGGCTTTTCGTTTGTTATTAGGGATTTAAGATTCCTACCAAGGTGAAGATGAGTGTGAGGTCGTGGTGGTCAAAAATTAAATTAAATTAAAAAAAAGTCACAAGTTTATTTATTGATTTTACGATATAGGTACTTCATATTTGTATGTCATAAGTATATGATAAGCTTCTCACAAGTTTATTATTTTATTAATTTTACGATATAGGTACTTAATATTTGTATGTTTTAGATAATTCACGAGAAATAAGTGTCACGTAAAAATATAATGTGACAGCGTGCAGTGTCATAGAAAATTCATTTAAAAATTGATACGGTATTCTTATTGGGTCTCTTGTTACCTCATTGTTATAAGGTTAATATGCAGCCGTAATGCGGTAGTTTCCAACTAGTCAAATTCAATACTTTTATCAAATACTACACTTTTATATGAAATTTATATGAAATACTGAGTTATGACGTCATAGTACTTTTATGTCAAATAGCTTACTTATTTCTTAAAAAATAGCTAAAAAATATCTAAAATTTTGTGTATCAATCGATCGATGAATAAAAGTAAAGTATAATAATTTTTCAAAATTTTAGTGTATTGAAACGTCGAATTTATTTATTTTTGACCTAAAAAACTTCCCAATTGTTGTTAAAAAACAATAATCAACTGCGTCCTCAGCCTGGAGCAAGAGACTAAACAGGGTGGTTTTTAGTCAGTAAGATTCTGACACTCTCTCTCACCCCACCTCGGGTGGGGGAAGCCTTTGTTAATACTTCCGCCTCAATAAAAGCGTTATTAATTCTATCTAGTTTCCTATAAGGCTGTGGTATTGGTCAAATTGAGCCTATCCATTCGTGAAGTGATTCGTGCATGGCCGCTGCACAAGGAAAACAATATTCTACAGGCGTTACTAAGCAATTTATAACTGAATTTGTACAAAACCGCATCAAGTGTGACGTTTACTGAACAATTAATTATGAAGTTATTCATTACATTTTACTTGTTGATGAGGATGCAATGATTCAGTGACGTCACAACGTTCAATATGTCACTTGTTAGGGAATACTTCTTACCTACTTAAATTATTTATTATTGAGGTTAAGTAGTGATCGTATGATTTCTCTAAAACAGTATTTCGTAAAATCATCGCTTGACTATTCCCACCCAGGGTTAGGCGAGAGGAAGCGTCAGACTCTTACTGACTAAAAAGCCCCTCGTTCCTTTTCCAGCTCTAGGCCGAGGCCGCGGTGCCTATTTGCGCTTACCCTGCGACCCCGGCTTAACAGCCCTATAAGTGTCCGTCTGTGAAGGTCTTTTGGTTCGTTAAGGCTTCTTTTTAAAATGATGGACGCCGGCAACGCACTTGTAGATACTTTTTTGGTATTGTGAGTGTTCATGGGCAGCGCCGATTACTTACCATCAGGTATTCCATTTGTCGACCAATGCCATAAAAACGGTGTTGCATCCTGAATTTTCCCAATCTTGAATCTCTCGTTGAAGATGGGTTTATCACACAAGGAAAATAAAGTCTGCAAACGTTACTAAGCAAATCATTGCCGAATGTGTGCAAAACCGCATAAAGAGCACGTTACAGGACAATTCATTGAATAAAGTCACACGTTCCATTCCGTTGTAACAATTACGTTTCATTACACGTCATCATAAACGAGTGCACTAACTTTAATTTTTAAATGACAGTTCGATTTTTTATGTTTTTATCCGAGAAAACCACAGACAAAGAAAGGATTTGAATGTTTTTTTTATTTAAAATCGCAAACCCACGGAATTCTGTTGTACCTATCTCAATCAATGTATTTGAAAATGGAACGTTATTCGTATGTAATATGTGTAAGTTTAACCTAGGTTGAGGATCGATTGTTATAATGTAGGTACCACCTCGGCTCAGACCAGGAATAGGTACGAGGTAGTTTTTAGTCAATAAGAGTCACAACGTCAGAAACTCAGAGAAGTCATTTTCCCTCACCATAAAATGTGTAAGTTTATTGCAAAGTTATATAATAAATGTGATGAAACAAGCGCTAAAACATCTATAGTTAAAATAGTAGCAGAAAAAACCAAAGTCTTTCACAAGGTTTTCATCAGAATTGAACAATTTTGTTATAGTGTTTAGCGACAGGCTCGATTCCAACGCATTGACATCATCGTCTCAATTACTGGGTCAGCGTGGCGCGTGCCCACGAATCGGTTTTTCCAGTACGAACCTAAAACCGGATGGCGGTACCTGCATCAATATTGCTGGTGATAATTGTCAATGTATTAAAATACCTACTTATCATATCATTAACTTAATTTGAATATGAAAACATAGTATTAAGTGTATCTAAAAGGTAAAATTTGTAAGTCTGTATGTAGGCGGTTATCTTTGAAACCGCTGGTTGGATTTCCAAATGCCTTTCACTGATAGATAGCTACAACGTTCCTGAGTTCTACAGGCTATAAATTATACCTACTTAATTTGTGTATTTTAGTTGAGTGGTCATGCGAAGTCGTAGGCGAGAGCTAGTCGTAGCTGAAGGGGAAAACGAGAACCCAAATGCTATAACTATTCTGTCTGTCCATCTATGGCTTTAGGTATATCATATTTTTTTATTATGGTATTTAGAAAGTTGAAATTTTGATATCATGATGGTGTTTTGTTTAACCCACGATGACAACAAGAAAGGCTTCATTTCTCATGCTAAATGTGGGAGAGCCATGCTTCGGCACGAATGGGTCGGCTCGACCGGAGTGATACCACGGCCTCACACAAAACCGGCGTGAAACAACCACAACGTTGTGTTTCGCCGTGTGAGTGAGGTTATCGGAGGCCCAATCCTTCCCCTACTCCAATCCCTTCCCAATCCCTAAATCCCCAAAATCCCAATCCTTAAAAGGTCGGCAACGCACTCGTAACTCCTTCTTTGCTGCGGGTGTCCATGGGCGGCGCTGATTCCTTACCATCAGGTTATCCGTCTGCTTGTTTGCCGTCCTATCACATAAAAAAAGAACGAAAAGTGTGGGAGAACCATGCTTCGACTTAAGGGCTTAGGGACTCAGGGTGGTCGAGCAATCTCAATCGTCAGGTTTAGGACTACAGCTATGGGGAACTGGTGCAAAGTGCATTGTTGAAATGCCGCAACACATATCATCGGATTCATCAACGTACGATTTCCGTACAAGATTATAATAAGCACATCCAATCACACTAATTGCTGAATATCTAAAATTATAAATTACAATAGTACATATGAAAGAAAAGTTTACGGACACTGACAGCCTAGCAGCGATCATATCACCCAATCCATTGGAATTTAGAGACTAAACCCCCCGTTCCTTCTCGAGGCCGCGATGCCTTATTGCCCTGCAAACCCGGCTGGACATCAGCCCTAAGGGCCCCATCTGTGGTGGTCTATTGACTATTTGAGACGCGCGCGTAACGCTACCGTACGTTTGGGTAATGATGAGATACTTAATGTCTATATTGATTTAAGTGTGACTAATCCGAGACTAGGTAATGGTGTGCAAAAACACATGACTTCTTGTAAAATAAGCACGAGTCGAGTATTTCCCGATATTTAGTGTTACATCAATGAGCACACAATGACAATCAAATTTTGTATTTACCTACGTGTAATATGAATAACCACAAAATACCGCCGCTCTTGTCAAAGTAACGTTATATTAATTTAAAATAAGTAGGTACTGTTACTACTACTTCATTGTAGTAGTGTGGGAGAGCTATGCTTCGGCAGAATCGGCCAGCTCGACCGGAATGATACCACGGCGTCACAGAAAGCGTGCGTGAAGCAATACTTACGTTATGTTTCGCCATGTAAGTGAGGTTACCGGAGAACCATTTTTTTTGAAGTTTAATAAATAATTATTAACTATGTTTACATATGTAATAAATAACAGACGGGATGACCTGGAGCTCACTATTTTAAGCACTCGCTTCTCATACATGAGGCACAGGTCAGACATAGATACACATGTAAATACTTGTACCAATGTGACATTTTCCAAGTTACATGTTATTTCTAAATTTATTATGACACCACTGACGAAAGAAAACATCGTGATGAAAATTGGACTCAAAAGTTCGAATATAAATTTGAATCGCCTTGAGCAAGCGTGGTGATTAATGCTCGAACCTTTTTCGATTGATTCAAAAGGCTTTTGCTTAGCAGCGAGCACGAGATGATTTAGTTACGAAAAAATTACAAGTTTTTACATAATTAAATCATCAAATGACTTCTCTTGCCCAGGATAAGGTAATTAGGAGTGTCATACTCTTACTGACCAAAACCCACCCTGTTCCTTATCCTGCTTTACGGCGAGGCCGGTCTAGGTACCTTATTGCGCTTGCCCCACAACTCTAGCTGAACATCATCCCTGTTAGGTCTGTAGTAGTCTTTTTTTTGTGTGGGGAAAATCATTAAAAATATTTTTCCCGCCCAGGGTAGGGCGCCCCCCTCCCCGATCCTACTCCTGCTCTGGGCCGAGGTCGCGGTGCCTCATGGCGCTTACCCCGCAACTCCAGCTGAACATCAGCCCTATGGGGCCCCGTCTGTGGTGGTCGATTGGCTCTTTGAGGCGCGCGGAACACTACGCCGCGTACGCTCAGGTCTGGTTCTGGTCGGGCGACGAGCTATTCTTGCTTGTCATCTGCATGCCCATGTCTTTTACTCAGCAGTGAGTACTTTTAGGTTGGTGCTGATTTAACAAAGTTGATATGGTGACAAGCTGCTTTCATCGTGTTACGCAGAAAGTTCAATGCACTCTGTGGTTTTACGTTTAATGATTTACATAACATACATATTTAAAATTGTAACTTCTATTATTTTGCTATTAGCTGATAAAAGCTGATAGGTATTTTTAACTAGGTAACAATGATGAGATTACAATAAGGATTTTCAACTTTAATAGGTAGACAAAAATCGTGGTATCTAAAAGAAGTGTGTGTTGGTAAAATCACCTACAACATGAAAAAAAATATTTTACAGATCTGCGATTTAATACACCAAATCCCAAAAGAACGCCGGCGTACGCGCAGCTGTATTCTATTGCTGCTGCTATTGCTGTGTATTAAATTACCACAATTGAAAGTTTAAAAGAAAATAAACACATTCAAATCCTTTCTTGGTCAGCGATTATCTCGGATAAAAACATAAAATAATCGAACTGTCATTTAAAAATTAAAGTTAGTGCACACGTTTATGATTACGTGTAATGAAACGTAATTGTAACAACGGAATGGAACGTGTGACTTTATTCAATGAATTGTTCTGTGACGTGCTCTTTATGCGGTTTTGCACACATTCGGCAATGACTTGCTTAGTAACGTTTGTATACTATATTTTCCTTGTGTGATAGACCACTCTTCAACGGGAGATTCAAGATTGGGATGTTTAAAGAATGGAATCCCTTTATAAGCTTTATTAGATTAGTGACCCGTCCTGACCTCGCACGGGTGCAATGCTTCAATTTAACTTTTTTATTGCATTATTTGTTAATTATTGATTAATTATTTTAATAACGTCGCATAATATTATAGTGCATGCTGTGCTTCTCTATAAGTAATGGGGCACTTAGAATTAAATTTGAAATGTACAATTTATATAGTATAGTGTACTCATTGTTGAGAAGCCTAAAATAAATAAACAAATAAATGCTGATACATAATTTCGCTACTATTTAATCGATGTTATTATACATAATTCTCTTCAACAATTACCTATATCTATTAAAAACCCGTAGATATTTAAGCATACATCGGAATATAGGGAAAGAAAACGCGACTTGCTTTCATAATATGTTATGATACTGTGGTTTTTTTTATTTCAAATAAATGTATTTCATATACTATACATATATCGCAGTAAAATTTTTGTAGCTGTTGATTGTGGACACTTTTCCTTTGAGATTCTCAGACTAAACATTACCTAACCTAAGATTTTAATAGAAACTCAGTTTCAATAACAATCTCTCCACTCACAGAGGCAACAGAGCTAGAAGAAATCAAAACACTTTTTGAACCTAGTATTTTAAGAGCCGATTTTTCAATAGTTCGATAAAAGTTACCCGGGGAATAATTATGTTGCTGTCGCGTCAGAATGTTTGTATAAGACAGTGACAGCAACAATTTTATTCCCCAGATAACATTTATCTGACTATTGAAAAATCGGTCCTAAATTAATAACGGAACTACAACAAGAGCAGTGATATTTTGTTGTTATTAAAAATTACACGTACGTTTCACTAAATATCGGTAAATACTCGACTCATGTTCATTTTACAAGAGGTCATGTGTTTTGCACACCAGTACCTAGTCTTAGATTAGTCACACTTGTTGGTTCAATGTAGACTTTAGGTACCTATTGGCCAATTTTTCCCGAGAGCCACGGACGATTATTTTCAATGATTCCGTCGGGGCATAGGAATTCAATTTATTCATTAAAATAGATTGTAATTGTGTGTTCTGTTATTAAATGCTGGTGTTGTTTTTTATTTATTTTTCATTCTTAAAAGTTTTTACTAATGGTAATTTTACTGGGCATCAATAATTATGGTAATAGCGTTTGATAGGGGTTGGGGGAAGGGCAGCAGGATGAGGCCTGTAGTGTCCTCACTCTTACCGCGGAATACAACTCTATCTTTGTTTCACGCCGGTATTCTGTGAGGCCGTGGTATCATTTTGGTCGAGCTGACTTATACATGCCGAAGCAAGATTCCCACACCCGTCACGTCACGTCGTCCTTCGAGCGATGTGGCTTTTTTTGCAGTCACCGTGGCGACAGGAAACCATCATATCCAAATTTAAACTGCCTAGATATCTCAATTCATGATATACAACCTACTGACAGACAGTCGGCAGACTTTTAATAATAAAGTACCCGTTTTCCCTTTTAGGTACAAAACCCTTAAGCCACTTTTTACTGATAAATGAAGTTAATGAAATAATTAGTAGGAGTTTTAATACATTGACAATTAATCACTAGCAATATTGATGTAGGTACAGCCTCCGGTCCGGTTTTAGGTTCGTACTGGAAAAACCGATTCGTGGGCACGCGCCACGCTGACCCAGTACTTGAGACGATGATGTCACAATGCGTTGAGATCGAGAATGTCGCTTAAATAACAAAATTTTACAATTCTGATGAAAATCTTGCAATAGTTTAGAAAGACTTAGGTCATAATTATCCGTTTTGATGATCCCATTGAACTGCAGATGTTTGGAGTTTGGAAAGTTTACTTAGCGCTTGTTTCATCACTTTAATTTAATATTTACTTTATTTTAGTTCCCGATAAACTTATACAATTTCTTTTATCGGGGCAAGGTCATGAAGATATGAGCATATTCTTATTGCCTTAAAAACTTACCCATTCCATCTGTGCTCTTGGACGAGGCCGCAGTACATTAACTCAACACCGGCCAACCATATAACATGGTTCACACTTATAGTCTGGTAATAATGAGAATTATGAAAAGGTACTGTGAAATCATATATTTTATACAAGTCTTTGATTTAGAGTTGATATTGACATAGGTTTAATAACAAAATATAACTCTAGGTCTGCCTATAAAGCTCCATATCGAGGCCTAAATTTAAGATTTCAGTGTAAATAATAATAAGTACGAAACTCGGTAACTTCCACCTCATTCCTAATCCCCAAATTCGACATCCTTAAATTCCTAAACTCGAAAGGGCCAGCAATGATCTTGTGAATCCTTTTGGATTGCGGCTAGACATGCGCTATACTTTTTTTGTGGAGGGAAAATCGTTGAATCACTTCTCTCGCCAAAGTTATGGCGAGAGGGCGTGTCAGACTCTTGCTAACTAATAACCCCCGTTCCTTCCCTTGCTCTAGGCCCAGGCCACGATACCTTAATGCCGACCCCGGCTAAGCATTGGCCATGGGCCCCATCTGTGGTGGTCTATCGGCTCTTTCAGGCACATCCGCATTACACCAGGGGAGTTACAGATAGTTGGTGCCTATAGCTTATTTATTAGGTACCAAAAAATGTAAATATAAAATAAATTTAAAAGCGAATCAAAAAAATTAGGTACTGAGTCATCATTTCAAGAAATTAGTGTTTTTTAGGTTGAGCAGACATAAATAACAATTGAAAAATACTGGCATACCTAAGTATTGGAGTCAGATTCTAGCCTTGGGAAAAGGTCGCGAGGAAGATTTTGCTTTATTTTAGATCCGTGGTGACGATTCATTTTTTAATACAAATAAAGGACAGAATGACATCTTCGATATTTAAAATCGTTTACTAACATTTTTTTAGACCTTTTATTTAATTTGCAATGTATATATGTTAACAAGTATGAAGATATCCTCAACTGTTTAAGCTGAAATTGTGTTTAATAGACATTTTCAGGACCACAAATGATAAGCAAAGATTATTTTATGATTTCGAATGAAGTTTTTAACTTCATCCTCTGCTCGGGTCCATTTGATCGTAGCGTGATCGTTATAGCGTTATATAAAGAATTTTGGCAATCCGACCTGCGCGGTTCCAAAGATTACCCCTACATACAAACTAACAAATGGTACCTCTTTATAATATTAGTATAGAAGTCTAGATATTTCACAGTACCTTTTCATCATTTTCATTATCACCAGCCTATAAGTGTTAACTATGTGTAAGGTTGGCCGGGGTTGAGTTAATGTACTACGGCCTCGTCCAGGAGCATAGATGGAACGGGGTAGTTTTTAAGGCAATAAGATTATGCTCATATCCAGAAAATGTATTAGTTTATCGGGAACTAAAATTAAGTCTATATTTAACTAAGGAAACAAGTGCTAAGTAAACTTTCCAAATAATCTGTAGGTTAACATTATCATCAAAAATGGATCATGACGGCCTAAGTCTTTCTAAACTATTGCAAGATTTTCATCAGAATTGTAAAATTTGTTTATTACTATTCAAGCGACAGGTTCGATCTCAACGCATTGTGACATCATCGTCTCAATTACTGGGCCAGCGTGGCGCGTGCCCACGATTTGGTTTTTCCAGTACAAACCTAAAACCAGTGGTCTGTACCTACTTTAATGATGCTGGTGATTAACTCCTCCTGATTATATTATTAACTTCGTTTATCAGTAAAAAGTGGCTTAAGGGTTTTGTGTACGAAAACATTTAAAAGCGGATGAAAACAATTAGGTACTGAGTCATCACTTTTACAATTCAGTGTCTTTTAGGTTGAGCAGACATAAATAACAATTGAAAAATACTGGCATACCTAAGTATTGGAGTCAAATTCTAGCCTTGGGGAAAGGCCGCGAGAAAGATTTTGCTTTATTTTAGATCCGTAATGACAATTCCTTTTTTTGATACAAATTAAGGACAGAATGACATCTTCGATTCGAAAATTGTTACTAAATTTTTTTTTTACCTTTTATTTAATTTGTATTCTGAAGATATCTTCATTGCTTAAGCTGAAATTGTGTTTACACAATACACATTTAGTTTCCATGACCACAAATGAAAAGCAAAGATTATTTTATGATTACGAATGAAGTTTTTAGGGTGTTTACTCCTAGGACTTACGAAGCCATTTAATAATAACCTGTTTTTTAGTTTCACTTAATTTTTTTAATAACAACGTTATATCTTAATAAGGACTAGCGCATAATGATGTATACAGTCGTATAAATAAAAAAAAAAATTTTACAAAATAAAAAAACCGCCTTCAAAAAAAGTCAAGCAATAAAAGTTCCTACACTAAAAAGTAAAAAATAACAATTTGAATTACTGTAAAAAAACTTAATTTATAGGTAAACTTATTTGACATTAATATTTTGCAAATATTCAAAATTTATTACTTATTTTTGGAGTCGGTGCCAGCATTTTGATGTTGAAACTTAATGTTAGTTAGGTTTTTAATATCCGGTGCCATTTTTCGTACATAATGCTTAAACATTTTCAATGTACTTAAAATGTTTTTGTAAGTACATATTTTTTATTTAAAAAAATGTGCAAATCGGACATTTTTTGTAGAGAAGTCTAATCTGTATTTATGTCTTAATTAATATACCTATATTTGAGTATGCAAATAGGTATTAAGTAGTTTTATAATTAAGTAAGAGGTAGTTTTTCAAGGGATTGTTGCCCATTTGTATTTCCTTGCATGGGCTGGCACCGACTCCAAAAATAAGTAATAAATTTTGAATATTTGCAAAATATTAATGTCAAATAAGTTTACCTATAAATTAAGTTTTTTTACAGTAATTCAAATTGTTATTTTTTACTTTTTAGTGTAGGAACTTTTATTGCTTGACTTTTTTTGAAGGCGGTTTTTTTATTTTGTAAAATTTTTTTTTATTTGTAGCCGTTTAGTGTTTTTTTTTTTTATTATAATGTGTTATGGCAAAGAAGTCAATATCGTTCCTACATTTCTTTTGAAAAAGTTACCAATGTCATACTTATACGTAGAAATACATATCATAGTACATTGTTACTGTGTAATCGTTTTGATCTCGAGGAGAGATGATATGATGCATGAGATACTTATGACTTATAGTTAAAATAAAATAATAATCTTATCATAAATTCATATTAGTTCTCGCCAAATAACAAAAAACTAGATATTTTCATCAACAGACAGATAAAGTTCAAAGATACCAAATGCAATCTAATTTAGTATCTATGATTAAATACATTCGTACATAGAAAAAAGACCGATGCAATTATTGTTTTGTATCAATTGTAACCCATTAAATGAAGAATACTATTTTGTTATTACTAAGAACATTCATATATAGACAAGTTGGTAAAAATAAAAGACCATCGCTATTGTAAATATACATTTATGACTCATTCAATGTATGAACCTTTTTTAAGTAAGTATTCTACATATGTGCACACAAAAGAAACACAATTATTGTTTTGTACGACGCAATTATTGTTTTGTAACCCATTTAAAACGACTGTTTTGTTAAAAATGCCAATTAATTCTCTTAGCCTATTACCAGGAAAACGATAAGAACACAATGACGCATTTCACCACTAATGTGTAAACGCAGTCCACGTGGACTAATGCAAAATAGCCAATACTAGGCCAAACTCCGCCCCCAAAGGTGTGCGGTCCCGCTCTAGAACCTTTCGGCCCCATCGGCCATCTGTTCTACGAGCAATGTGCCGTGCCCACTGTCACTTAAGTTTGGCATTTCTTCGGGCTATGTCGGTGACGCTGGTTCTTCTGCGGATTTCTTCATTTCTGATTCGAACATGCACGGAAACTATGAGCATAGCCCTTTCCATTGCTCTTGACAGCTCTAATAAGCTTACACAATACTAGGCCCCATGCCAACCTTCCAGCTTCATCATCACATCAGTTCAATAGTACCTTACAGCCAAAGTGCATCTTATAACAATTCTAACAAGCCCAAACACGGCTAGGATATATTAATTAGGTACGCAGTTCCAGTGCCTACCTTCCAGCTCCATAATCATCATTAAATCAGTTCGATGATAACATTTCCAACATAATTATTTAAGATCATTGGTTTACAGTGCATTTTCATAGTTGCTGAACTACCTTGATTGTGATATCTATGCGAGTGTCAAGTTTCATCATCCATTTCTGATCTTCTTCACCAGTTCCACCTCATCAAACATTACTTTTTGACTGTAAATGCTTGAGTGCTCTATGAAAATATTAAAATTACTATATAGTTGCCTATAATATTTGAGGAGTTCCCTCGATTTCTCATGGATCCCATCATCAAAACTTGATTTTGAAAAGAATGGGACCAATCTGGAAGCATATCCTTTCAATCATAAAAAAAATTTTGCAAATCCGCCCATAAACGACGGAGTTCTGAGGTAACAAACATAAAAAAAAAAATAAAAAAAAAAAAAAAAAAAAAATACAATCGAATTGAGAACCTCCTCCTTTTTTTGAAGTCGGTTAAAAATAGTAACAAATAATTCCATTGAATTACCCATTAAGAAACGGAAAAACCAAATAAGGTAAACGATAATTTTAAACACTAGTCCACTTAAACGTAATTATCATAGTCTGATTCAGTTACATACCAATTGTGACGTAGGCTTTGATAGTCCAGGTACGAATACATAAATAAAATGATATCATTCGGTGTCTTCTTTACTTTGGTGACCCCAACTAAATGCACGCGTTTAGGAAATATCTACAGCTTGCTAGGCAAATCATTATTCATCAAATGAATATCTAGTACCTACTTTTTTCTGAAACATTCATCTTACCATATATGAACAATGACGCGTGGTTTTAAGTTGGCATGGATAAAAAATCCTTCTCTCTCTGTCTGTGACACATTGTTTTTGAAAACGTTCGTTATTAATATCTTGGTGTATGTGCTAACTTTAATTGTCAACGGTACCGAAGTTTTCTTTTTCTAGCATAGGGCGAAAAGGAAACGCTGTCGTTTTGAACACCAGGTGGTACGCAATCGATCCTGCGCATAGACACCTGTAACACCAGTGGGACCTCAAGTGCATTGGTCTTTCGAGTATCTTTAGGGGGTTACAGATTTGAGGATTGGCAGAAATGAGATGGGAAAAAAGGTATAGGCCTCCGGTAACCTAATTCATACGGCAAAATCACGACGCAAGTTTTCTGTATGGGATCTCTGCGATCGAGCCAGTCCATTCATAAGGTAAACAAGGGTCTTCCACAGTTTCAATAAATTTTAAGTTGAACATTTAAGTGATAACTCGTGACACGAAAATGCTCTTAACAGATTGTAATAGGGGATGCTAGTATCATATGTAAGTTTATTCTACCCCTTTCTAGCAACTTAAGGTCATAATAATAATATTTACCTACGCGCAATTATTTAAATTTCAAAGCTGAATAATGAATAAATTAATTTGCACTCTATATAAAATCAAGCTGCGTGCATCGAACGTCGGAACCAATCTCAACAGCTTGCTTATTTAAGTAAAAATGGGTCAATTATATTCATAGACCGTAATAGCGGAGACAATGACCCAAATAATCGGTCTTTAAGAGGGCAAAGATCGGACCCACATTGTTTACATAATTTGGCATTGTTTATTTTCTCGTTTTTTTTCGTTAGCAACTAATTCAGACCTAATTTTATTGAAGTAATTTTATTTCATATTAGAGGACAGGCAGCTTAATATTTGCTTAAGAGGTGTTAACTCAAAAGGGTCTCAAATAAAAATAGGTCTTCCTCAAGATTCAATATTGGGTCCTTTCCTGTTCTTAGTGTACATGTATGATTTGCCACTTGTAGTACAAAACCAAGTTGGAACTTTTTGCAGATTATCATTATTTTTTCATAAGTTATTGTAGCTTAAACGAAGCTGATTTATGGAAGCAGAATGTGGGCCTAATACTTTCATGGGCCCACGGATGTATTCTTTTTATGTACTCTGTCTCAACTTTCCATAGATCTACTCTATGGTTTTATATCCGCAAGACATAAAAATAGAATTAATATAAAATTCTCAACAATTTGTAACAGCTTATCTCAATACCTTCATTCATTGCAAATATCACTATTATATTCTATTTAAGATGCAAAAGAGAATTAACAAATTTTTTATTAGAAATTTGTAGTACGTTTCGTTCTCCTATTTATCGCAGTAAAAAACATGTTAATACATTTCGTCCTATTTCATTTTTCGATCTATCATAAACCCTTATTTAACTTTAACTACACATATAGTGTTACTTATTCTTAAAAACCCCTAATGGTATAAGTATAGTGGAATTTGAAGCTAAGGGAAGATGTTAGGACCTTCCATGACCTAGATACACAACTTAACAAATTATTTTAGACTATATGTCACTGAATGATGAAAGATAACATAATATTTGCTGTTTTTTTTCTTCAGGTGACTCAGAAACTCCAGTATTTGACGAGAAAAACAAGGATCATTGGAACATGCAGGCACAATGGATATTACAATCAAAGGTATTTTAAAACGATTTTTTTACTTGTGTTGGCAAATTTAATGGAACCTTATGGTACTCGTAAGCAATATGTGTCGCCTATGGAGAAAATTGTTACAAATGTACATATGTACACTTTTTATTACTGGTATTTAAGTGGTAGGGGTTTTATGATTATTTAGACACCACTGACATACGGTGAAGTAAACATCGTGAGGAAACCTGGACTCATAATTTCTAATTGTAAGTTTGAAATCGCCAACCCGCATTGAGCAAGCGCGGTGATTAATGCTCAAACCTTCCGCGTGTGAGAAGGTTTGCTCAGCAGTGGGCATTTATAGGCTGATGATGATGATGAAGTGGTAGGGTGATTGATATGGAATTAGATTGATGTAGAAATTGGTTTGCGTAATCTTAATCATACGGCTAACACAAAGCAAGCATTGTTTCACACTAGCTTTCTATGAAGCTGTGGCATAACTCCTGCCGAGCACGCACATTTAAATTTATATTTATTCTAGTTATAAATACTACCTAGTACAATGCTGATACTAAATAACTTCGCTACTTAATGGATGATAATACCTATATACATATGATCCTACCTATTAAAAAAACCGTATCGAAATGCGTTACATAGGTATTAAGTTGCAGAAAAAGTGAATTTGTTTTATACTTGGTAGTGATGTATCAATAATTGTAATAAGTTTTTTTTTTGTGAGGGTAAAATCATCAAGTAACTTCTAAAGAGGAGGAGTGTTAGACTCTTACAATAACTACAACTAACAACTCCCCCTTTCGTTCTCCTGCTCTGGGCCGAGGTCGTGCCTCATTGCGCTTACTCCGCAGCCCCGGCATATGCAATAAGTCTGTGATTACAACTCTGATTCTGGGATTTAGTAAAGTATGAGCAGAATTTAAGTAGCTTGAAATCTCATAATGCACACGGTACTCGACAATAAATAATTAATTAATATCGTCATCAAAATGGAACGAATGATATAAAAGCAAATGAAGTATGACTTGTGACGCAGGTTGATTTTGAGGAATAAATGTATTTTAGGTATGAAACGGAATTATTATTTATTGAATTCCCTAAATGAATGATAATGACAATAATTTGCAATATCCGTGTCATGTATTAATTTATTTTATTTAATGAAAATTTGCCAACATAGAATATAACATGTTACATACACCATGTAAATGGTAATTTATCACAAAATTGTACTTCTCCTATTTCGTCATCATAATAAGAGATCACATCATGCAAATATGTACCTTTAAACCGACTCTTGTGGCTGGCAGTGGTTTGGTGAAAAGAGCTAATATCGAGCTCAGTGGCGCGTAATTGGGAAGACCCACGTCCAAGCTGTCGACGGAATCTGGCTGATGATGATGATGATGAAACCGAATTTAAAACAAAAAACACGTATTTTTTCTATAGGAATAAAATACTTTTCACCATATTGATTAGAAATATCGTGTGACGTCACGATTTAGTGCATTAATGTATACGGAGCGGTGACATTGTGACATTGTTTTGTCAATTTTTTTTCTAAATAGCTAGTATTTTTTGACCACTATCACGCCTGGTCGTAAGCAATGATGCCACCTACGATGGAGCACGCTTACCCATAAGCAAACTATTTACTCCGGCCTTGAAGGCACCCAGGTTTTATCCTTCGGGGAACACAGACTTCGAAAAAGAATTACCAAAATATCCTGTCATTTATGGGTTATTTCCATTTATTTCTATATAAAAATAATTGTGTTTTGCGTATTGTAAAGTGAAATTTTAATACTTGTAGCAAAGTATTAAAGTTTCAATTTAGTTATGAGCGGTTAGAATTTTGAACAATACTTAATACCTTGTTAGGCTATTCAAAGTTCATTACAGACATTTGGGTTGTCCCAGCTAGACCTAGACCTTAAAAAGGTCTCTTTATTAAATACAGTTTGATAATCAGTTTAAAGCCGTCCGAAGCAAAAACGTAGGCAATCGAAGTACACATTAAATCTTAACAAATACAACTGTGATTAAATTTATTTAGAGAAAACATAAAGGTCATTTCACATTTCAGTGAAATACGCATCTAACTATTTCTATAAGGGATGAGAAGAGAAAGATACGCACCTATAGACTATGTTTATTTAAAAGAAAATTAAAGTGAAATGATTTGTTTGGTTTACATGCAACACTCTTAAATTCGAGATATTTTTAGTATGGGACAATGAGATAAACGAGCAGCCGAAACACCTGATGGTAAGCAATTGGGGTCACCCATTAACATCTACAACACCAAACGTTTTGCATTGGCGACTTGTTGGGCGCTAGTAATCCCTCCCACATACCTACTAAAGTATTAAGCAAGCGTTGTTTCACGCTAGTTTTTTGTGAAGACGTGTTCCGGCCCGTATCACCCCTATTCATCGCATAGCTCTCCCAAACCACTTTCATACAAGGAGTATTAAGTCTATTACGTTCAAATCAAATCAAATCAAACTCATTTATTCCAATTATGGTTTAAATAGTTACTTTTGAAACGTCAAAATAGAATAGTAGTCGGTCAGTCTGTTCGTCAGGGAAGCTAGGTGCTCGTTCCAAATTGTAGTTTCGAATGGAGAAGAACGAGAAAGAAACTCCATCGTTATTCTTTTTAAAAAATATTATTTGTTTTACAATTCACTAATAATACATTTTGTATACATTTAATGCAGATGCAATCACATTTACATATTAAACTGAGACAGATTAATAATTTGAGTTGTCCCTGACACATTGTCTCACCTTATAACTTATACCTTACCTTAATCGTTCCAGTTATCCAATTCCCTGAACACGAAAGTAGCAAAGAACGTGATCCTGTTCCTCGGAGATGGGATGAGCATCACCACCCTGGCTGCTACCAGAGTATACCTGGGCCAGAAGTACGGACATCTGGGTGAAGAACTCAAGCTGAGCTTCGAAGCTTTTCCTTATACTGGCCTATCTAAGGTATGTTAATTTTTTCGCAATGGGCAGACATTTGGCCGCTATCGCGCCTGGTGATAAACGATAATGCGATCTACGATAGAGCATGCCTACCCATAAGCAACCTATTCACCTAGGCCTTGAAGACACCCAGGTTATTTTTTTTATGGAATAGGAGGCAAACGAGCAGACGGATCACCTGATGGTAAGCGATCGGCGCCGCACATGGACACCAGAGGAGTCACAGGTGAGTTGCCAGCCTTTTAAGAAGGAGTACGCTCGTTTCTTGAAGGTTTGAAGGTCGTATCGGTTCGGGAATACCGGCGCCGGAAGATCATTCCAAAGCTTTGCTGTCGGGGCAGAAAGTTACGCGAGAATCGCACAGTTGTTGACTGTCAACCATCTATGTGATGGGGATGAACATGTTTTCGCGTGGAACGATAGCAAAAAGATGCGGCGGGGATCAAACCGAACAATTCCTCAGAACACTCCCCGTGATAAAGGCGATATAGAATACATAGCGAGGCTACATCCCTACGCAGTGCCAAAGAGTCTAGCCGGTCTGAGACCACAGGGCAGTCAACGATCGGTTATACCTTTGGGGGACACAGACTCCGGCAAAGAATTCCAGTGCCAAGTTTAAAAGATTGAAATCACTTTAAAGACTAAAACTGCTTAATGTTTTATGTAGGTCTTATGCTTAATCCATTTTCAGACTTACTGCGTAGATAATAACGTCGCAGATTCTGCGTGTAGTGGTACTGCCTACCTATCCGGTGTAAAGGCTAACAGTGGGACTGTTGGGCTTAGTGCGGCCGTGAAACGAGGGGATTGTAAGGGCCAGAGGGATGGTCTGCATTCTGTTACTGGACTTATGGACTGGGCACAAAAAGCTGGGAAAGGAACCGGTAAGTATTTTGTTGTGTCGTAATGGGCAGGCATTTGACCACTATCACACCTGATGGTAAGCATGATGCAACTTATGATGACTCTCAGGATATAAGCACCCTTCGGGGAACACAGGGTCCGACAGAAAACACAGAGTGGAAAGAACTCATTATCGGTTCTGGTCATGTAAGTTGGCTCGAAATTATGATTTTTGAAGAAAGAATCGATGTGCCAAAACCATAATTGAAATTAGACTTATTTTTTATATTGTAGTTTCCTAGATTGGAATATTAATTGGGTAAAACATAATAGAGTGTCTGTACAATGAAAAGTAAATACTTGCGCAGTTCAAAATTAGAAGCCCTATTCAAATATAATGAAGACGCTTTAAGCAGCTTTATTCGCAATTTTTTCCAGGCATTGTGACCACCACAAGAGTAACACATGCTACTCCTGCGGCGTCATACGCTCATTCAGCAGACAGGAGGTGGGAAGCTGATACTGATATGCCGAAGAAAGGACTTCGTTGTGAGGATATAGCCACTCAGATGGTGAAGGGACGTGTTGGCAGTAAGATCGATGTAAGTAAAAGCCTGTTGGCAGAAGAGTGCGTGTAATGCTATTTTTTTATAAAATGTTCACTAGGCGCGCTTTAGCCGCCTAGTGAACAGTGCGAGTGGGGGTGCCAGACTCTTACTGACTAAAAACAGGACCATCCCACCCTCATAATTGAAAATGCTTTTCCAATCAATTAGACCCAAAAAGAGCTCATGTGTTATTTCATTGTCGTGTAGAGAATGTTTATTTGTAAAATTTTAGGTACAGGAAATAGTCAACTAACTCTGACAACTGCTTTGTTTAATACGATATTCCTGCTCATTATCCTGAGTTTTATTTAAACATAAGTTTGAATTTCACAAGAAAAAACTTATCATCAACTACTCAGCATTATCCATATAGAATGTTTTTACTGGTTCCAAATTTTTATACTGTCTGTACCATAAAACAAAATCCGTCTTCCAGGTCATTTTAGGAGGCGGGCGCAGAAACTTCTTCCCCAGAGGTCAAACTGATCATGAAGGCTACTATGGTTATAGAAGTGATGGAGTAGACCTCATAAGAGAATGGAAAAAACAAAAAGAGGCTCAAGGAGTATTTCCTAGATTTGTTTATAATAAGCAGGGACTATTGAACTTAGATGATTCCCTCTATCATAGTGTCCTTGGCCTGTTTTCCCCTGACCATATGCCGTACCATTTGGAAGCTGGTGACGATGACCCAACTCTTACTGAAATGACTCAAAAAGCTATACAGATGTTAAAAAAGAAGAAAAATGGGTTTTTCCTCTTCGTTGAAGGTAAGTAGCTTCTAAAGCGTGGAATGCAGAAAAAATACTGAGTGATTAATGAATCGATTTAGGAATGTAAAAAGTGGAGGGGAAGTAATGGGCCTCCGGTAACTTGCGTCACACGGCGAAATACAACACTGTGGTTGCTTCACGCCGATTTTCTGCGTGCATGCATTCGTGCCAAAGCGTGGCACACATAATAAATTATGAGTCTTTTTGTAATATTAAGGGTAGAGATTTATTGTTGCTACTAATCCAAATTACAAAACACAACAGTTCTGATTTATTTATTCAACTTTTTTTAATTAAATCATGTTTACAGGAGGAAGAATAGACACAGCTCACCACGAGACCAAAGCACGTAAAGCGCTAGATGAGACCGCTGAATTTGCTAAAGCGGTTGAAGCGGCTTTGAGATTAGTGGACTTGCAGGAGACATTAATCGTAGTAACTTCTGACCACAGCCATACTATGACGTACAGTGGATATAGTAAAAGAGGAACTGACATTTTAGGATTAGTTAATAAGGTAAACGTATTTACTTTACTTATTTTGTTTATTTTACATTATACATCATATATTAGCGTACTGAAAGAGTAAAAAAATGTCGTGGTGGCCCGGAGTAAAGGAGCCCGCTTCTTATGCATGAGAACCAATGTGACTGTTTTCGAGTTATATGTACTTTCTATGATTATTTAGACCGCATTGACATACGGTGAAGGTAAACATCGTGAGGAAACCTGGACTTATAATTTCTAATTATAAGTTTGAAATCACAAACTCGCATTGGGCAAGCGTGGTGATTAATGCTCTAACCTTCTCCGTATGAGAAGAGGCCTTGCTCAGCAGTGGGCTCTTATAGGCTGATGACGATGAAAGAGCAAACTGTTATGGTGGTGTGGTATTTAAAGCGCGTGCTTCATAACCTGGAGGATCTGGTTGCAAACCCGGCAAATAACATTGTGACTAATTCTATAGTGAGTTTACTTATTTAAACAATGAAATAACTAGGCAGATAATAAATCTTTGTGAATCTTTCATTTTTCATTCAAAGGAATTTGGTATAAAACAATACAATATGAACCTCCTCGAGCCTCATGGTTTAGTAGTTTTAAAGTTAGTAGGAAAATATTGGTAACTTCTTTCAGAATTCGTTCCGCCTTTAAGATCCTTTGCATTTTTAATGAAAACAGTGGACTATTCAAATTGCTTAGCTTGTGACAATAAAGTAGAAGATGTCGATCACCTTTTACTGGAGTGTGCCAGGACTGAGTCTGAAAGAAGGTCGTTAATTAGTGAATTAAATATAAATACGCTAGGTTTACATCCGGTTTCCGAAAGGCCGATCAATGCTAAAATCATTTTAATCTCTTGTCAAGTCATCTGATTGGTTGACTGAATTATCAACAACCAATCAGATGATTTGACAAGAGAATAAACAGGAGATTAGTTAATTTCAGCGTTGTTAGCCTTTCAGAAACCGAGTGTTAGGTATATTTAATACTATTTTAAGCAAACCAATGTCGTCAGAAGCAATGTTAGTTTACTCACTAGTATTTTTGTAATTGTGATGCTTTTAGTGTAAGGTTACGATGGAACTGGTATAACGATTTTTTAAAAGTTCCTTAAATAAATAAATAAAAAAACATCTTTGTGTTTTACAGAATAATGCATCTGACAATTTACCATATACTACCCTGAATTATGCCAATGGACCAGGGTACAAGGAGCCAGGGAGGTTCCAGCGGTACGATGTTGGTAAAGATAACTTCAGTAAGTTGAATCTTATTAAGAACATACTATTAATAACTAGTACTCGAAGTTTAAAAAAGTCAGTTTTAATATCAACATCCCCTTTTAACTGGATATATCTCATTTCAAGAAATAAAGAGTAACAAACTGAATCCCTTGACACACTTCCTACCTAATAGGGTGGTCACGAAATGGAATAAACTCCCAGAAAATGTGATAAAAGCACCCACAGTTAATTCTTTTAAAAACAGACTCGACAAAATCTCCAAATCCATTAATACGCACGCATCAGCTTTCTAAGCTGCTAGTGTGTTCAAGTATAATTATAATAATAATAAAAAACAATTGAAACACAAACAGAAATCAAATCATCACTGAGAAATTCGCAAATCTTTAATTTGAATCCTTTTTTGATCACGAACTATTTGCTTGCCTATCGATGTTATAAGTAACGGAACCAATAACATAGCTCTGGTTCTTATACTTCAAATGAAAATTTCCTCAAAAACCCAACACGTGATGACATAACTTCAACAAATCACCCAATTGCATGATCTACTTTCTATAAAAAATAAATATATCCAAAAATTTATAATACGATACCCAAGGCTGTTAGAACTGAGACTGACATACACAAATTCAAAATAATGCTTACAGACTTTATGGTTAAAAAAGCGTACTATTCCACTGGTGAATTTTTAACAGAGGAAATAACCAAATAGTAATTATTAGAAATTCCGTTACATAAGGTGTCCGATTTGTTTATGATATTCTATATTTGACTGTATTTATAATTTAATTTTTGTAACATTCTATAAAATAATAATATTGTATTCCTTATTAATATAATTAAATTTGTACGCCTATAAGGTTAAACATAGCGATCCTAACATTGTAATTACATCGTATCTGTACCTATGTTCCACAAATAAATAATTTGAATTTGAATAACAATGAATTCGTTACAGGTGACGTCAACTACACGTATCCGGCTTTAGTACCGATAAGTCGGGAGACGCACGGTGGAGAAGACGTGGCGGTCTTCGCAAGAGGACCCTGGGCTCACCTATTTACAGGCAGTTTCGAGCAAAACTTTTTACCTCACGCCATAGCATACGCCTCTTGTATGGGCCCCGGACTAACCATCTGTAAATCCAAACCAAGAGCGTAATAAACTAAAAGATTTAGAACAAAAATATCACCCAATCACTTACACAGAAAAATATTGACTTTTTCCGAGTTTGGGTATTGTTATAACTAAAGTTTCCGACTTTGGGTGTGTCGTTTCCGACTGTGGGTGTAACAAGGATCTGTTACGTTACACCAAAACTCGGAATAATATTGTTGTGTAGTAGATATATTATTATTATTCTTGAAGATATAATGCTGGATCATTTTTATCGATTGTAAATTTAATTGTAATTTTATTTTATGCATGTATTTAACAGTGCTGGCATGTTTTTATTATAAATTATTGACCTATTATGACATTTACTGTGATCAGGTTAACGACACTTTACCTTAACATTTGAGAGTCAATTCTGAATCATAATTAATAGGCTTCATTAAGATTCAGCTTATAAATGGAACGATAGCTAAAATGCTTTTTAGAAATTGAGATAATAAATAATGAGATTGGAAAACTTATCAGATCTTAATTTCTATGCTGCTTTACCAATAGGGAATATGCATAAAATTTGAAATGGCCTAAAATATTTTTTTCTCGAATACTTATTATCGTAATATTATAATGAAAAGGATTTTTTTTTATTTACTTATTATTTAAACCCCTAAAAAAATATTCAAAAAGTGCAAAATAAGGGAGCGAAATTCAAACTTCCAAAACGCGCCACCATTGGTCGAACGAAATGTGACGTCATCTGACACGACATTGTATTCATCAGCGTCGAAACTCATACTGTTTTACAAGTTTTTGTGAAAAAAATAAATAATTTAAACCTGTATTCTTGTGCTGATTGTAGTGAAGTTTAGTTAAGATTTGTAGTGAATCTAGGACGATGACTGAAGCTGGTTTTGTCAAAGCACAATCGGACAATCTACCGAAAATAGATGCTTTCATGATGACAGCATATTTTGCATCAAATCCCGATTTTACGAGCGCAGAGATCAGAGGAGTGAAAGCTGCAAGGTAATTATTATGTTTCATAATACATTTTAGACCATAATATAGATTTTTATTCATAAATGCACACAGCAGTTTACATATATTAGGTTCACCAAAACATAACCTATACATATCCAGTTGTCATTAAAATTACTCTGAAACTCTTATTTTACGTCTATAAATAAATTTTTTATTATTGAAGTTCACCCTAGTATAATAACTTTGACTTTGTGTGTATCTGAGATAAATATATAATGATTTAATGTTTATAAATTGATACCCTGCTTTACGTGACTGTTTTGTTTGAGTGTTTATAAGTACTTGTCTATTTCAGGTCTACACGAGAATCTTATGGTGATTCAGCAGTTGGATATGTCCAAGTAAAACGAGATGGCGACATATGTGTTGTTAAGGCTCGGATTACACCTGAACATAATGTGCGACAAAAATGTTATGCTGTTATTTGCACTTGCAATGAAACAGAAGAAACTATTCTCTCTGTTCAATGTGAAGATTGTGCTGCACATTTAGGTAATTATTTTTTACTTGTTTAGGTTCAGTGACCTGCACTTAGGAACTTGATTTTTTCTATAACTTTTTTGTTTTCTCATTTCTTTTGTTTTAGGTGGATGTAAGCATGCTATAGCTTTTTTAGCATGGCTACATCGGCGTAGTGAAGATCCATCAACAACAAGCATTGAGTGTTATTGGAAAAAATCTAAATTATCATCAATTGGTACTAGTAAGAAGTTTATAAAAGCCAAAGAAATGTATAAAACACCTAAACATGAGCTTGTGCCAACATCTTTGAATACTGAAAGCTTTCTCACAGTAGTAAAAAATAATTGCACTTTGGTTGGTGATACAAAGAATCATTTGATGAAGTTTTATAGAGCGCCAAGCACTGTGGAAAAATTGTCAATACACCATCTTCTGTCTACAAGCAAAGCTACAAACCCTCTTGATTTATAGAATATTGCAAACTTATAATGACTGCAGATGCATGCAAAGGAGCTGCAATAGCTACTTTGGAACAAAATGACTGCCCATTGTGGCATGAGTTGAGGTATGGAAGGATCACAGCTTCAAAAGCTTATGATGCTGCACATTGCAATACTCTTGATGGAACGTTAACGGAGACCATTTTGGGAGCAAGTAAATTGAGGGACACAGAGGCTATGGAAAGGGGTAGATTGTTGGAAAGTCAGGTTTTAAAGGAAGTAGAAAAAAATTTGTAAAATAAAAATAAGTAAATGTGGATTAAAGTTAAATAGTACACATCCTATTATGGGGTGCTTCTCCAGATGGTGAAAATAGTGTGTATAGTATAGAAATAAAATGCCCAACATCAGAAAAAAAGCAATGGGACGATATGTCAGTTCAGGAAATAAAGTGACTGCCAAATATATGGCACAAGTGCAACTGCAGATGCATTTTTCTAATAAAGCAAAGGCACTGTTTTGTGTTGCTGATAAAGATTTTGAAAAAACAAAAAAAATATCAATCTTAGAAGTCAACTACGACCAGCAACTGTGTGAAAATTTGTTAGAAAAAATGCGACATTTTTTGGAATAAAGCCATCTTTCCTAAACTAAATATGTATGACTAGATAGATTTTTTTTGTTTATTGTAGGGGTACTGCATTTGATTTCTGTCTAATTCTGTTAATCTGTTTTTTTATGCTATGAAAATAAAACAAATGGTAAAATATATTATATTCATTTTTTTATTAAAACATCCTGCATATTTACCAATCCACAAGCTACTATTATTACATCATCTATGATAGGAATTAAATTATAGTCTACACAAGCATGAGGCAGTAACATATGAAACTCTCTTAACCTATTTATTACCCGTTCAACATGTATTCTTAATGCTGCTATACGTTTTGATAGTTTCACTTCATTTTTAGTACTGGGGTAGACTTTGATACAGAAGGTGGTCGTATAAGGGTACATCTTTTAGCTTCTAGCAAACATGATAAGTCTTTAAAACCTCTGTCAGCCATCACTGCTTTATTAGGAGGTAAAGCCTGTAAGTAACTACTATCTTGTACTATCATAACATCAGTAGCCCTACCACCATATCCATCAGAGATAAAATTGATCAAGCCATCAGGTGTACATGAAATTAAATACTTTAAGGTGTTACATTTTTTATACTGTGACCAAGTAAGTGATTGATGAACGGCATTTGATGGTTTTTCAATCTGAATTTCTAGGCAATCAATAATGGAAACAACATTCCCATACCTACGCCTAAAAGATATGGGTAAATTATTGTAAATATCTGATGATGCTGGCCACACAATCAAGTCCTTAAGTTTTGCTGCTATAAGAGAAATACTTCTAGAAAATATTCTACAAATAGTACTTTGTGAACATCCAAATTGTAGTGCCAAGATGCTAAAGGACTCATTTAATTTAATTTTCTTGAGGGTTATTAATATGTGTTTACTAGGAAGCGGAATATTATCACTTAAAAGTTTTATTAAATGATATGATTGTTTAGGGTAATCCTAACAACATTTTTGGCTCTTTTTCAATAGCAGTTAGCATGATACTACACATTTCATATTTAAACTGTTTCTCCTTCTCTGAATCACTTAGAACTTCGCTCGACTCAGATTGATAACTTGGTTCATAATCAGTAGAGCTCGTAGAAAAAATAAGATGATATAGAAATAGTATCCGCTGTGTTTTCAGTAAACAATTTTCTTTTTAAAACAGATAGTTTTACTGGTGAAGTTCCTATATTTTGTGTTACAAAAGGAAATGGTGACAGTGCTACATTTTGTTTTTAGTAGGTATATTTACATTGACACCTTTACTTCTATAGTTCGGTTTAATATTAACTTGCACAGCTTTGTCACAATGCAATGTCTTCTCAATATGAGAAGTGGAAAGCTCTACCTGAAGATCATCACATCCAATACGGGAAGTACTGCATCCTGGTTGATCACAGACATTTGTGTGGGAAGTACTTGGACTCACTTCGTGATCACTTCTTTGTGAAGGTTCGCTAACACTACTTTTGATAGCTATCTCTGATGAAAGGGCTTCATTGACCAGTGTCAATCTTTGCATTTTAACTACAGCCATTCTCTCCTTTGGTAATGGCATCCTCCGTTTTTGACACAAAAATATATGTGGCAAAACTCCTTTCTTCAACCGTAGAGTACATTTTTCTCCTTGCTCTTTCATTAAATTGTATTCAATATAATTTTCTGTATCTTCCTTAACCTGGAATAAAACAATAACCATTAAAATTTCGTAAAAGCACAACAAGAATAGTTTTTATAGAAAGTTAGTTTTTATAACTGAGTACTGAACTTTTCTTATAGGTTAGGTTAATTTTAAACTTCTAATGTTCAATAACTAATGCAAAACTTACTTTTACTAATTCACAATAAGCTATATATTATATAGTATATAAATAAAGTACACTTACGTTAAAATGATCTTCACAACAATATAAACACGATTTAGGAGATATATTATCCCTTCTCATCACCTTACACCACTGTTTTCGTATTTTCGCATCACTTGAAATACGAAAAAAACACTTTGTCGGGTGTTTTTCGAGTAGTATTTGTGCACTTCGGTACTATACAATACTTATAAGATAATTTTTTGACTTCTTCCATGGTTTTAAAGTTATTAAAACTGTAAATATTACGAAGTAACTGAAAAGTCCATAGTAAAAACTAAGGTAAACACCCACTGGACGTGTCATGTGACGTCACGCAAAGCGCGCGCAAAATGGCGGCGTTTGAACTGCTTAAATTTTTTAAAAGTTTTAAATTTCATTTTTAAAAATATCTAGAGTATTTTGAAACCCATTAATATTTTTTTCTACGTTATAAAATAGTAAACTATTAATTTAAGACAAAAAAGAAAAACATGAATATTCCCTATTGTAGTGAGAAAGAGTGCTTCACCTCACTTCACGTCATACCGATGCTCGTCGCTTCTGCCAGTACGGTGCGACGCTAGGTTTGCCGTGGACGGCCACACTTTCTTTTCCCTTGGGGATTCCAATCCAAGGCTTGCTTGGGTATGTGGCCAGGACCCCTTCGTAGCGTGTGCCCTATCCGTCCCCACTTGCGGCGCCTGATCTGTCGGTCGATTGGGCTTTCGTGGCCCGAAACGTGGCACGTGGTTGTACACTACCCTTCCTATAATACCTTTAAATTGTGTGCAGATTTGATCACCCATCTAAAATTTGACCTTGGTTGATCTTCAGTTTAGATTACTCCCTAGCTTCATTATAAAGTACGACAAGACTTATAAATTAAATAAGTAATTTACTTTCACTTTCCTTTTCCAATAACATTTTCCGTTCCTTCCTTATTTCCTAATAGACATTTCCCTCAGACCGACCGCTATGAATCATTGTGAGAAAAAAAATGTAAAGGAATTTAAACCTTATTATTTGATTATGCTAATACGATTTCTTGCGGTTTAAGAATTTATTTTTGGAATAATTCAAGCTATTTTAAACCTTATCAACAAATTGCTACAGAGTAATCGTAAAACGTATCTGATTTTAGGTATTTACATTTAAAATAGAGCTTTATTTTATTTGAATTGAGGTTTGAAGTCGTTTGTTTAAGTCGTATTTTGTTTGTAAATATAACATGTAGTCGGCATTTTTTAATTATAAAAGTAAATATTTCTTTAGTTATTTGTTGAATTGTTTAAATTAAATTAAGAAATTTATTTTTGTATTTAATTCAAATTTAGAATGTTTTAGTTTATTTTGAAGCTTGTGAACGTTTAATTTGATTTATTTGTGACTATGTTAAAAAAAATAATAAAATTTAAAATGTTGTTAGTAATAAAATTATGCTTTATTTACACAAAAATAAATGTTACTTTACGAAGATAATGTGATTAGTATAAAGTATTTCAATTTAATAAGGGTCGAATCAGAACCAACCTTTTTTGAAGTCAGTTGAGTATACAAATATTAAAACATTTACATAATAAAATTATTATACAAAAAAAAAAATACAAACTTTTAAAACTATTACATATTTTTTTAAGAATAGATAAATAACGATTTATTTTGACTTCTGTACAGTTTAAAATATTTAAGTTAGAATTAGTTTTGATTATAAGAAGTTAGAAAAAAAGTATTTTTTGTACGATGATTTGATAATAAAGAAAAATTATGTAAATAAAGTGTATATTTATTTTTAACCCCCGACGGTAAAAGAGGGTTGTTATAAGTTTGACGTCTATATGTCTGTCTGTGGCATTCTGGAGCTTGAAAGGATGAAGCTATTTCAATTTAGTTTTTTTTTTGTATTATAGGTGACTTACGTGCGAGTGTTCTTAGACGTGTTTAAGAAGTAATGGGGGTGTAAGTGGGGAAGGGTAACTTAAAAGAAAGCGCACTGAAAGGCAATGTAGATGAATTAATCGAGAGTGCACTTAGTAACATTAATTGATATCATCATCATCATATCAGCCACAGGACGTCCACTGCTGAACATAGGCCTCCCCCATTGATTTCCAGATAGGCCGGTTGGAAGCGACCTGCATCCAGCGGCTTCCTGCGACCTTAATCAGGTCGTCTGTGACCTTGCGGGTGGACGTCCTACGCTGCGCTTGCCGGTACGTGGCCTCCACTCGAGACCCTTTCTGCCCCAGCGGCCGTCGGTTCTACGCGCTATGTGCCCTGCACGGTAGTAATTAATTGATATAAAATACCTATAAAAAGTAAAAAAATGAAAAGGGGGAGCGTAAAAAAATAGTAGTTAATAAAAAAATTTGCAACGGTCCCCCAACGCGACGTATTTTTGTTGTAATTTTTTTGTTTTTTTAATGGGATCTTAGTTTTTTGTCCGGGGTATAGTGACAATTGTAGCACATTTAAAATACTGACTTAGTACTCACTTCAATTATTTAATTGAAAAAATAATCTACAAGTTTCAAGTCACAGCGGGACTCTCATTCATGAGCGTCGCTCTAAAGACGTCTTTGGAGCGACGCTCTTAATTCTCAGTTATAATCTACGTAAGCCGTTATCACTACATAATATAATTACAAGTCAATAGGTACTATAACAAGAAAGTCACTTCCCGCTGTCTGTCCCTATGTATGCTTAGACCTCTAAAACTACGTCATAGATTTTGATGATGTTTTGTGTAATATAAGTTTAATTAAACAAAACCTCATCAATTGAGTAAAGGTTGCTCGCCGTCCGACCGAAATCAGACCCGAGCGTACGGCGCGTAGCGTTCCGCGCGCGCCTCAAAGAGTCAATAGAACACTATAAATGGGGCTCTACAGGGCTGATGTTCAGCAGGGGTTAAGCGCAATGAGGCACCGCGTCATCGGCCTAAAGCGGAAAAAGGAACGTGGGTTTTTTAGTTAGTAAAACTCTGACACGTTCTCCGCCTCGCCTTACCCTGGACGGAAGAAGTTATTTGATGATTTTTAAAGTTATGATGACAATAGTGTTACTGAAATGTTGCTATAAAACAAATTATTGTACCATGACTGATCACTATGCAGCACAACTATCTCACTTTAAAATGCAGTAACGTCATTCCACGAGGGTTACCTTGTGGGTGGCTGAACTTCAGCTTACTTGTTGAACTTTAAGATCGAACCGTGTGAGACAAGTTGCTACTTGTAACTAGTTAAGTTCTAGTAAACCTAAATTACACGTGTGGAAACAATTAATTCTGTCTAACTTCCAGCTAGTTGCTGTGGCCGCAGTGTTAGCGTAAAAAGAACTTTACCTATGTAATATTCTAGACTATATTTTATCTCTATGCCAGATTGGGCCTATACCAGATTGATAATTGAGTAACAAATAAAGATGCGTGTCCACCAATCCATCGATGCATATTTATAAACTTTCGCGTTAAAGAGTTTATTTGTTTTACCGATCTTATCTCCAAAATTACTGTTCCGAATAGAAACAATTATTTTGTGTTAAATAGTCCATCCATCGATCCATGTTTACAAACTTTCCCAGTTGAATATTTTGTTAATATGTTTCAACACGCTTTTCTCCTGAATTACTGGATCGAATAAAGATTATTTTTTTATCCATTTATAGAGGTAGGCTACAAATATAGCTATTTGGTTAATGTCTTTCTAAGGTAGACCTTAAACTGAGTACTTAAAATGTGTAGAGGTTTGATATTCATATCAGAATAGTCTAATAGCTTTGAAATATTACTGAGGCAAATATAAGCTTTATTGAATTTGAATAAGTTAAGTGAGCTATGCTTCAGCACGAATAGATCGGCTCAATCGGGCTGTTTTTTTTTTCGAATTACTAAATCGACTTACTACGAGATGGTATCAGTTTTTTATATCATAAGCACAACAATACAATAATATAACAATATGACAAACGAGTAGCCAGATTACCTGATGGTAAGCTATCGGCGCCGCCCATGTACATGGAGCTACTACAAGTGCGCAGCCTTTGCTCGAGGGTTTAAAGGGATTTAAGGAGAGGGAATTTGAGGATTAAGGATGGGGGAGAAGGATTAGGCCTTTGGTAACCTCACTCACGCGGCAACAGAAATAAGTGTTGTTTTACACCGGTTTCCTTTGAGGCCGTGCTATCGCTCCGGTCGAGCCAACCCATATTCGTATAAGCATGGCTCTTCCATGCTTAAAAAAAAGGAAAAGTGTCCTTAAGTACAGACTACAAAGATTGGTTTTCTTTCATTACAAGAATTAATGTAAAACAAATACTACAATACTGTGGTTCAACTAACATTAATGAGTAGTAGTAAATTGTAGTTAGTCGTGGGAGAAGGGGGGCGGGGATTCGTGAAACGTTTATCGTTACAAATTTGGGTCAATGGGGTCATCGGCCCTTACTGAATGTAATTCAAAGATATAAATAGGTATATATTATTCAGACGTGTATCTATATATGTGTGTTATGGAAAATACCGTGAGACGATTCATATTTTTTTATATCTAATTTCTTCAAAGTCATTTTCATTCTTCATTTATTTATTTATGTGTATCATTTATTCACATCACGAGTACAGTACCTAACCAAATAGAAAAAACAAATGCAGATGTATTATTAGGTATTGTACATGTATACTTGTATGGTTTTGTTTTCAAATGAGTTAAAGCTCTCTCAGTCAGTCAACCTCCCGATGATTGCAAGAGACTATTCCATCCTCCAATTCGTTTCCCCAAAAGGCCCATAATGGATTTACACGACCATTTTTGACTGCACGGTTGGCGCGGTTGCTGGGCAACTGGCTGCCGCACAACGTGTCGAGTGTTCGATTCCCGCACGGAACAACTCTTTGTGTGATCTACAAATTGTTGTTCCGGGTCTGGGTGTGTGTACATGTGAAATTGTATGTTTATAAACGCACCCACGACACAGGAGAAAATCCTAGTGTGGTTCAACATTATTATTATTAATAAAAGAAAAAAGAAAAAAATCCATGGGCAGCGCTGATTACTTCGCTCAGATTTGCTGACCTTTAGGAAATAAACAAAATCGTACATGGGCTAAGAATTGTTTTTTAATGGTCGAAGCTCGAGCAGGGACAATAATGAAAGAATGAAATTATTGGACATTTTTTTATGAGATAGGTCGATTAACCAGCAATGAATTACCTGATGGTAAGCAGTCGGCGCCGCCCACAACACAACAGTTTGCCAGTCTTTTGGGGATTATTGGATTAAAAATTCTTTTAATTTTTTCGTATCTGTATCCAAGCACGGTACGAATTACATACATAGTACATATTATGTAGGCGAGTACTCACCACGGCAATTCCTTGACACTTGAAATATCCAACAATTTTAACAGACCAAATTGGAAAATGAATCAGAGGTTCTTCAGCACTGCTAGCAGAAATAAACAGTAACAGATGATTATTAAAGATATTATATTATAAAGCCTATAGAATCCCATACCATTTAGAACACCTGTGCCAGTCGTCACAAAGATAAATGACAGTATAATCCTCATATTATTAAATATATTTTTTCAATATCATTGGTTATGTATTGTGCGCTGATATTATCCAATTTTGAAGATGAATGTGTTGTCATCCATTATGATTTTTCTATATAAAAAAAAAAACAAATTAAGTTATATTTTTTTTTATCTAATATAGCTAATGGAATGTTTAAAAAGACTAGGATTGTTGTGGATATAATATCGTTAAAACAGAAGGTGTTCATAGACATAGCATAAATTAGTCTATACATTCTATAATATAACGAACAAGAGCTTTTTGCTGCTGCAATCTAGGTGTTAGGAGTAATAATAGGTCTTTACCTATGAAATTGCCGGCTTGCAGTACCGGCCATTTCAAATCAAAATAGTTTTTGTTAGGCTAAGGCTAATTAATTTTGTTTTAAAAACATGGGATTCTTTTTTCAGAAGTAGTCATTTGTTTATTGATTAGTGTTACATTTTCATCGCATTTCAAATCAAAAAAATCGTTTAAATTTTTTCATGCAAAACGGCAATTTCATAGGTAAAGACCTATTATTAGAATCTATTAATTAATTAATTTTAAATTAGTTTCACATTGGTATGTACGCGCTTAATGTAAACAAATAAACAAACAAAATAATGTAAGGAAGAAAAAGTATCTATATAAATACTATCAACAGCTAATTTTAGTTTAGCTACATAGCATATTTTAACATTTCTATCACGTCTTATTACGTAGTAAGGACTACATTGTCGTGCTAACTGGGATAACCGGCGACCGAACAACATTTCGGGTTCCACAAATTGTAAGGCCCATGGTCCAAAGCTATAAAATGTGTATATGAAATTATTTATATTTATTTTTAAGTGTGGGAGAGCCATGCTTCGGCACGAATGGGTCGGCTCTACCGGAGTGATACCACGGCCTCACAGAAAACCGTTGTGTTTCGACGTGTGAGTGAGGTTACCGGAGGCCCAATCCTTCCCCTCCCCCAATCCCTCCTCAATCCCTAAATCTCCAAATCCCTAATCCCTAAAAGGTCGGCAACGCACTCGTAACTCCTCCTTTGCATGTGTCCATGGGCGGCGCTGATTGCGTACTATCAGGTAATCCGTCTGCTAGTTTGCCGACCTATTACATAATAAAAAAAAGATACATATATGTTTGTAAACGCACACACGAGACAAGAGAAAAACGTAGTGTGATTCTACGTGTTTTTTAACAGAAAATCAAAAAGGTTTTATCCAATTAGCCTGCCTTAACCATCAAATCCACAATCAATTCATCAAATTCTCATTTCACAAGATGACATTATCATTTCCTAATTGAACAAATCACCGAAACTTACTCAAAGGTCTCCTTAAAGTTTTGAAACTAGAAATTCTCTTGGGAAACCGTTCCGTTCTGTTTTATCTATACGCGTTATTGGTAAAAGGATAACAATGCTTAGATTATATAGTTTTTCCTAGCCATAACATAAAAGTATGCACGAGAGACTGGGTAAGCAGACATTGGAGGCAATGCAGTGGAAATATATGTTAGAATGTATGTAGATATTACACTTGAGAGCATAGTGTATGTTTAAACCTTTAGAATGGTGCATTTTATTAACCTTCTCATGCCAGCGAGATAGTTCTCACAAAATGGCGATTGCCATTATAATTTCAAGCCCAGTTTCTTGGACTATTTTTATTCCATACTAGCTTCCGTCGCGGGGTTTCACTCGCTGCTCGGCTCCTGCAAATCGTAGCGTGATGTTTCATAGCCTTAAGCTTTCCTTTATAACTAATAAACAAATAACGAATTATTCAATTCGATCCAGTAGTTTTAGAGATTACTGCGTTCGAACAAACAAACAAACTCTCCAGCTTTATAATATTAGTGTAGATCATGCTTTAAAATTTCACGTTGCATATTAATAATTTACTGTGTTAAGGATAGGGGATTCGAGGATTAAGGATAGGCGGAGGAATTATTGGGCATCCGTTAACCTTAGGTACTTATTGGCAAA
Organism: Spodoptera exigua; assembly: GCA_902829305.4. Classification (NCBI taxonomy): domain Eukaryota; kingdom Metazoa; phylum Arthropoda; class Insecta; order Lepidoptera; family Noctuidae; genus Spodoptera; species Spodoptera exigua. The sequence continues at coordinate 12,405,953 of LR824618.2, read as the reverse complement.
AACACCCCCGTTCCTTCTTTTGGTCTGGGCCGAGGTCGCGGTGCTTCATTGCGCTTACCCCGCAACCCCGGCTGAACATCAGCTCTATAGGGCCCCGTCTGCGGTGGTCTATTGGCTCTTTGAGGCGCCCGCGGAACGCTACGCGCCGTACGCTCGGGTCTGGTTCTGGTCGGGCGGCGAGCTGCCCTTACTCGTCGTCCGCAGACCCGCGCTTAGGCTGTAATATTGCTGCGGTCAAGCCGAAGCATGTCTCAAAATTGTGGTTAGGGATTTGTATTTTTACAAATTAATTCGAACAAAATAGCCTATTTTATTATTATTCTTTTAAAGAGACGCGGTTCGTTGTACATTGCAGTTTCAGGCCACGTCATCTCCCATGCAAAGACAAATAAATGAGCAATGTACGCGATGCAATACCATGACCAGCATTTGCACATTATATCGCTAGTGAACCTTAAAATTGAGCTATATATAGACTTAGGTATAATTAGATACAATCATCTATATTTTGTTTACTCTTGCAAGAAACTCGGGCCGAAGACCTTTTACTCATTACTTTATTATTCGAAGGTGACATTGGATTAAGTTAAGCACTTTTCGAAATGAACTAATTTACTTATCGGATGGAAATTTTAAGTTACATTAGCATTTTTTTAACCCCCGACGCAAAAAGAGGGGTGTTATAAGTTTGACGTTTATGTCTGTCTGTCTGTGGCATCCTGGAGCCTGAACGGCTGAAGCGATTTCAATTTAGTTTTTTTTTGTATTAAAGGTGACTTACGTACGAGTGTTCTTAGACATGTTTGACGAAAATCGGTTGAGCCGTTTAGAGGTTATGGGGGGGGGGGGGGGGTAAGGGGGTAAGTGGGGAAGGGTAACCGAAGGTCTGCAAATACACTCGAGTGGGGCTCAAATGAAAGCGCACTGATAGGGAATGTTGATGACTTAATCGAGAGGAAATGATATAAAAAGTATAAAATAAAAAAAATAATTAGACCCCGACAAAATAGAAATAATTATGTAGTTGATAATAAAATGTATGGATCGGTCCCCAACGCCACGTTTTCTTTTAATTGTTACTTTTTAAAGGAATATTAGATTTTTTGTAGGGGGTTTTCTAAATTTTAAATTTATTAATTTTGGTAAAATTCTCGCTCACTGCGATTTCATGAGATCATGCAAGTATAGGTACAGATAAACAATTTTACATAAATAGCATAGTAATTTATTGATCAGAAAAAGTATTTTACCGAAGAGAATTAGACCCGGGCCAAGTTTTTCTACAATTGGTTGCTCAGCCACCGCATCTAATATGCAATAAGAATGTGCAGTCAACATATTAATGAAACAAATTCATTAATATGTTTTTTATTTTAACGTTATGCCAATCTTAGTGTGACCTTGAACGTATACCACGCGCGCTCATCGAAGAGCCATAAGACCATCACCGATGGGGCTTAATGAGAGCGATGTTCAGCAGGGGTTACGGGTCCAAGCAGAGCACAAAAAGGAACGAAGTGACTTCTTTCTAGTCATTTCGAAAATGACACTTCCTTTTGTCTCACTTGAAAGAATTTGATTATTCATATTTTTAATTCTTTTCACTTAGTCGATCACCAGTTCTTCGTAATTCGAAGCAAGATTATTTATTTACCAATCATTAGATTGAACTTCTAAAACCATATTATTATTCAAATTTTGAACTACTTAATGTCAAACTGTCGAAATAAATTTTGAACTTCTTAACGAATGAAATCGTCAAAATATTTTTGGCTGACGCAAAACAAAACTGAACCTAACTAGAATTCACATTTACGGCCACTCAAAGATAGAAGCTTTCTCGATAAGATATACCAAGCACTAAGTAAAAACTATAAAGAATAAATCTTTTGTAGACTTTATCCATCGTAAGAATAGTTCTTTTTCATGAGTTCATTCACGTTTGGAAAGTTGTTTATTTAAATGTTGCTTTACACTAGATTTTTTTTCCTGTGTGTGTCTTTCTCTAGCCTCTCTCCTGTTGTAGATGCGTTAAAAAATATAAAAATTCATACTCATCAAACTCAGACCAGAAACGACAATTTGTGGATCACAGAAAGACGCGGATCAAAGACGCGACAAGTTGCACAGGAGTCATTAGGCATTTTTTAGATGGTGAATGATCATTAAATGACTCCTCTCGCCCTACGTTGGGTAATAGATTAAAACTACCTCGTTCCTTGTCCTGCACCAGGCCGAGGACGTGGTCCATTATTGAACTTGACCTGTAATCCTAGCAGAACATCAGCTCTGTTAGGCCCCAACTGTGGTGGTCTATTGCTTCTTAGAGCTCTGACAATTCGTTAATTGTACCATTTAATGGTATTAAATGCTTTTTTATGTCATAATGTCGGCAAACGAGCAGACGGATTACCTGATGGTATGCAATCGCCCATGTCACCCGCCACGGAGGAGTTACGAGTGCGCTGCCGACCTTTTAGGGATTAGGGTTTTGGAGATTTAGGGATCGGGGGAGGGGAAGGATTGGGCCTCCGGTACCTAACCTCACTCACATGGCGAAACACAACGGTTTAGTTGTTGCACGCAGGTTTTCTGTGAGGTCGTGGTATCACTCCGGTCGAGCCGTAAAAATCGAACACAACTTCTCTTGTTTCGCCCTATCTCATAGTATATGATCAGTGACGCAGCACTTTATTGCACTATCTACTCGTTAAACCTTACCCCTTGTGAAGCATATCCAATTTTAAAGCCGCGTGATATAATGTAACGATCTTACATACACTGAGCAAAGAGGTAAAGGCTAGGACATAAGGTTTAAAATCGGTTGTCTGTTTGCAAATTGCTTAGTACCTTTTGGAAATGAGGTAAAACCTTCTGGTAGATATTATTATATTATAAGTTAGTTAAGAACTACTTTGGTGAAGTAAAGCAAGTTTCAAATCGTTCCTGGTGTATGTCCAATTATAACAATGAAATCATAATATAAACTGGGAAAATGGTAAAGGTTGCTAAATGAATGTTACATTTCTACAGTTTTAATACTCGCTACTCAAAAATAATTGTTTTTCAACCACTAGTTCTGAAGATAATGGGGGAGAGCCATGCTTCAACACGTTTTGAGGATGACGACTTGGGACAACGATTGCGTTGTATTTCACTGTGTAATCTTCAAATACCCACCAACGTGTCTGCGGACGGCGAGTAAAGGTAGCTCGCTGCCCGACCAGAACCGACCCGAGTGTACAGCGCGTAGCGTTCCCCGCGCGCCTCAAAGAGCCAATTGACCACCACAGCACAGATGGGGCCCTATAAGGCTAATGTTTAGCCGGGGTTATGGAGTAACCGCACTTAGGCATAGCGGCCTAGAGCAGAAGAAGGAACTACATCTATTGCCATGGTGATTGACACATCTTTGATGTCCGGACAAAGAGTGTATCCTTAATGCCATTTATTCAATGTGGTATGCGCTTTTGCAAAATTTTATGAGGTTACGAGGGTCCGCATTTCTCCAAATAGTAAATCCCCCAATCTCCTAATACCCACATCCAGAAATGCACTTGCAACTCCTCTAGTGTTGAAATTGTACAAGGACGGCCTCGATTGCTTACCACCAGGTAATCCATTTGCTCTGCTGTCTTATCCCATAAACAAAAAGAAATACACTAATAGAAGAAATAAATATTTAATCCATTAAATAAACTTTAATTAATTTGTTTCATCTCCATCGAATATTGGTATCAAAAATGTTCATTCATATCACCAAAAAAGCCCGATAAAGAATGTCTAGTAGAATATTGAAAAAGGTGTATCTGTTCCTTTTCCACTTTAAACTTTACACAGTTCTTTAAATATGTTTTCTTAAAGGAATATATTTATTCAATAATAGAATTCTTTAGAGGCACGTACCTAATATACAGGGGAACATGACAAGCTTAGAAAATTGAAGTAAACTGAACCATGGACCTATTTCGCCATTCACGTATAAGTCCCTGATAAATTATTATAATTTCAAACGAGGAGACGGATTATTTATACTGATAATAGCGATAATGGTAAAGAATCAGCACCACCTATAGACACCACAAAAAGAAAGAACTAGAAGTGCGTTGTGTGCCGTTTGGGGATTAGGGTTTTGGACATTTTGGGATTTGGGAAAGCAAGGATTGGGCCTTCGGTAACCTCACTCACACCGCGGAACACAACGCTATGCTTGTTTCACCCCGGTTTTCTGTAAGACCGTGTTATCACTTCTTTTGAGCTGACCTATTCGTGCCGAACTTCCTTACTGAGTCTGATAAGGTTTGAGCATTAGAATTCAAAAATACTGAAGTTTGATAGTTGATTAAACTGAGAATGCTATATGTAGTATGAAACAAGGACCAAGACTGCGATTTCATGAAATGAATGGCACAGGATTGTAAAATTACCTTTACACTATTGAATAAATAAGTATAGAATAAGAGAAATTTTGCAATGATGCACCGCGGCCAGCATCCAGGAAAGAACAGTACGGTTTTTATTCAGTAAAAGTCTGACACTCCTTTCCACTCCACCCAGGGCGGGAAAAGATATTGAATAATTTTCCAATCTCAAAAAGCTTCCGTTCAGGTTCCAAATCATGACTTTCTATTATCTTGGAGTTGAACAACTAACATAGGATTTAAACACATAAGTATTAGGAATACATCTGTTTTCATATGTTAACAATTAATGATATGTAATTGTTAAAGAAAATACGAGCGATGGTCGGTGCTAATAAAGCAACAGTTAGATCTCCCGAACGCAAGAATTTCAGTACGCTTTCAACCCTTGTGCAGGGTGGACGTCGCGTCTTTTCAACCCCCGCGGCCGCATACAATACGTGCTTAAAAAAACAAATACGACTTAAACTAACAGTGACTTCTATTTCATAATGGGTAAGTTCTATTTTTCTTAAACACAAGTCTATAATAAAATGTTGAGTTTAATATTTGTGCATAGAATCTTTGAATAGTGAGATGAATATTATTCAAGTGGTTTCCGTATACATTTTGTAGTATGATGTCCTGAATTGTGAACGGGGCGTTTGGAAATAGACTTTCCTAATAAATTGGCTTAAAACAGAACTAAAAAAAAGTTTAAATAAAATTTGCAACATGTATAAAAAAACAACATACTGTATTTTATAGTATTAGCACACTCTCTATATAACATGGTTATCATGTCAACTGGGGAAAAATCATTGTTACATTGTAATTAACTTTTCACTTAAAATAGTTATGTTATTATATATTTAGTAATTTTATTAACATTTTAGAGACTATTATAGAGAGATATTAAATGAGAATATTATATTTGTATGTATTGCAGACCTCTGCAGTACCTATGCGTTTACTTATGTAAGTATATACAGGATGCACTTATTTCGTTGTAATGTTTTCATAATGTCTCGTATATTGTAATTGACTCCAAAAAAATAATTAACCATTTTTATTAGTTCTTTGGTTGGCGATAATAAGCTATAAATATAGTGATTATTTTGTAATGATATTACTGAAGACTTAAAAATTGTAAGGAGAGGTACATTTGTCAAAATTACCTTCTTTTCTCGTATATTTAAATAAATCTTTACTTTAGTTTTGCGATAGCAAAATAAAAAAAATACAAAATTTTCTTCTGAGCAGTGGTGTTGGAGGTTTTTATAAATCACTTTACATATGTTACTGGTAGCTAAGTAACCAGAAAACTAGGAAAGCGCAAACGTACACGCCAGATTTTAAACCCGCGCTATTGTCATTGAGAAACGAACTCCTTATCCTCTCAGCCAACTCGATATTTCGTTCCAACTTACACAAGTATGTATTTTCAAAATGCCTAAACGATAAAAGTCATTTACATCCACAACTGGGAGAGTTGAAAGATAAAAAGTACTTAACAAGTTTATATAATAAGTCTTGAAGAAAACCTATAAATCGATAACGTTTTATCGATAAAGTTTATTCAATCGAGTTGTCACCATCGAGACAAACTCGTGTTGCGTCAATGTAATAATAAGAGTTACGTGATATGTCTGTAGGCTATGAAATTAAATACGTTTAATATACCTATAGTATATTGTCGCGTTTTTTGGTTCCCGTAAAAAACAAATAAATAAAAACTTCTTACAACATGGCCACCACAGTGTCAGTCATTATCATCATCATGACCATGTCTGTGTACTTCTTGACTAAAAAGGCTCCTCCAAAAAAAACGGAGCTTCCAAAATCACAGTTAACAATAAGATGTTAATATTAATGCTAAGTGAGAGAAAGCCATGCTTCCGCACGAATGGGCTAGCTCGAGGGATAAAGCGATCTTACTGAAAACCAGCGTGAAACACAGCTGGCGTTATGTTTACCAATTTGAGTGAGTGTTGAGCACCAGAGGACCAAACGAAATCCTCTCTAAAAGATCGGCAACGCATTTGTAACTAGGTTGCTCTATCTGTTGATATGGACATTATCAATAACAAGGAACCTTGGGCTGTGTCGATTGCTTGCGAGCAAAAAGGGACTAGGAAGCTTGTTAGCCGGATTATCACATAAAAAAGGACAGTTTTTTGTCTTGATTGCTACATGATAAGTTCCATTCCACGAGGTGAGCTTGTAAACACATACATGTGAATGTAGGTATAGTTATAGACCCCGATTTTTCTGGCATAGATTGGCCAATGATCAGACGGATCCCTGATGGTAAGTAATCGGCGTATGGACACTCGCAATACAAAAGGAGTTACTACGTTACAAGTGAGTTGCCGGCCTCTTGTGGGTTTTTCGGGATATGCAGGTGGGGATATGAGGATTAAGGTTGTGGAAAAGATTCTGTCTTCAGTAAGCTCACTCACACGTCAAAGCATATTGAAAGTATTGCTTCACAACCGTATTCTTTGAGGCCGTGGTATCACTCCGGTCGGGCCGACCCATTCGTGTCAAAGCATGGCTCTTCCACACCTAAACTCTGTGCATTACTAGGAAATTTTCAAATGAACATTTCCCCGACTTGGAAAACAGAACCAATATTACAGCTTAATAGTAGCTCTTAAAACAATTCGTCCAAAGTAGTTAAAAAACTTTATCTCAATTTTTTCTTATATATTATTTTTTCTTATGAAATCATGACCTTTGGCAAGGTTTCCAAATATAGGAAAATCTTTCCAATTGATGGAGAGGAAATCGCTGATTATCAAAATCAGCATTTTCCTCTGACCTCTGACCTAAAATCATGACCTTTGGCAAGATTATCAAATAAATAAAAAATATGCAAAAATGGTTCCTATGTCTGTTATATATGTAATGTCCATTTGTCACACATCTTATTATGGGTGCATTGACCTCTTAGAACAAAAGTTGAAGAGCCTGTTCTTCGCTGATATTCTTTTTACAAAATAAATTTATTTTTTCGCCAATTTCGCCTACCGAGTTGTGGTGGATCTAATAATTGTTATCCACAATTCTCGACTCTAAGTTAGACTCATTATAACTCAATATTTCTTTACCTGAATCAGAACTCGCACTCGATTTACTTTTCAATCGAGTTACTAATCACTCAGGCTGGTAAATTGAAAAAAAATACTTTTGAAGAAGTTTGCTCGAACATTGAGTCTCTCAACTCAGTCCATTAAAAAAATCCATATTTGTAGCTTAAAGATGGAAAACACTTAATGCTAATAATTAACGTAAGCAGAAACGCTATAACTCAATATTTCGTTAAAAGATATCTTTCCAGTCAAATAGCTTTGACAAAGTCTAATATAATACTGATGTAGTCCCGGGATTAAGCAGTTTAAAGATCATAATCATAATAATCATAATCATTTATTCATTTGCGAAAATGGGTACAAAATAAAAGGTCTTATAAACAAAGAGTTTTAGACTTCATTGGATCTTCAGTAAAACTACACAGCTTAGAAATAACAGGAATGTTAACTTTTTTAACTTAAAGTGTATTGGAAAATTCAACTGAAAAGGTTGAATGAAGATTTCAGATTAAAATTTTGTTACAATCATCCGCGGTTTGTGTTTTACTGTTCTACGTGATTTTTAACGCGCACGTTCCTTTCACTTGTTTTTAGCTTGACTAAAAAGTATAATATTCCTCTGTTTGTCCTATCAATTTTACAAACATACTTTCTTGAGGGTTTGAGGGGGAAATTATGTAATCTTTTTCCAACCTGGGTGGGCCAGAGCAAGTGTCAGACTCTTGACTGACTAATAATCACCCTGTTCATTATCCTGTGCACCAACCCTGTCCAAACCACAGGAAGTTAATTAATATCGTACACATTTAAAATAGTAATAGTATACCTACCTACATTCTACGGTTCTGGTCACTTCAAAACACATTCTTTTGGCTGGTAATTCTAATTTCAAATTGATTTTATTTTAAAAACATGGAATTATTTTTAAATCGACATTTATTTATAAGGGTGTGTGGTTCATCATTTAAAAAAAAAAAACTTTGCCCCACACTAGGATATTCTCCTGAGTTGTGGGTGCGTTTACAAACATACAATTTCACATGCACATCACACCCAGGCCCAAGACAACAATCTGTGGAACACACAAAGAGTTGTTCCGTGCGGGAATCGAACCCGCGACACGTTGTGCGCCAGCCAGTTGCCCAGCCATCGCACCAACCGTGCAGTCATGTTTTGTTTACAAGTCACTCGATTTCTTTTTCGTCGTCGTGGGCATGTTAAAATTTTGAAAAATTTACAGTACATTCTGCATCCTGACAGCAAAGTGGCACAAACGGTACGCAACATAAACGACGTTTACGGAGCGAATACTACTACAAACGAACGTTCCGCCCATTATATTAGTTTGTCCATTTCCATTCTGAAAATGTTGAGCTGAAAAATGAACTACACGGTCGTCAGAAAATTTTAGTTTACAATGACAATTTAAAGGCGTTTGTTTTTAATCATATTGTACAAAATACAGTTTATTGATGTCAACCGCGCGCGTAGCCAGCAGTTCCCCACTGACCCCAAACATTTAGTGTTAATATTAACATTATTATAAAGTTAGTTAACGTTCGGTCACCAACCTAGCCGCATTGCTCATACCATTAACCATTACCATTTTAACCAATATACCATATCTTACCATACGAGTTTCTACTATTTATTTGTTAGATTTACACCCAACACATATAAAGTAGTGCTTTACTCCAATCCCAATCGTTGATGGTAAGGCGAGGATCGTTGATGATCCTGAAAGATGTTGAAACTTAATCTCTGGCTGAATTAGCAGCAGCTTTCAACTTAGCAGCAAAACAATATTGGTACATTTGCGTCAAAAAGCTTGACGAATGGGTATCCCACAAACTCAATGATCGCCAGCACAAAGTAAGCGTCGAGACGTGCCTTGCACTTCTCAACAGACATACAAATGAAGAAATTCTGAACTGCATTTTTCCGTCTAACGAGTCTCCAAGCTTTTAAAGACGTGGGTTTGGACAGGCTTATTTATCTTTTTCAGAATTTATATACTTTCCTTATCGGGAAAATAATAATAATTCAATACCCGACAGGCAGTTTAAAATGCCGTTGATTTCTTGCGATGAAGGGCATCAACAAGCTACCAATTCATTGGTAAAGATCAAAGTCGGCAAACGAGCAGACGGACAGACCTGATGGTAAGCAATCGGCGCCGCCCACGGACACCCGCAACATCAAAGGAGCCACGAGTGCGTTGCCGGCCTTTTGGGGATAGGGGTTGGGGATATAAGGATCGGGAAGGGATAGGGGAGGGGGAGGGATTGGGCCTCCGGTAACCTCACTCACACGGCGAAACACAACGCTGTGGGCTGTTTCACGCCGGTATTCTGTGAGGCCGTGGTATCACTCCGGTCGAGCAGACCCATTCGTGCCGAAGCTTGGCTCTCCCACACTTAACATGATGCATTGATAGCTTCATTGATTACTTTGAATAACAGAATTAAAACAATATACGTAGCTAAATACGCTTCATTTGTTTCATGAAAACTAGCCAATTCTAATTTCAAAACTAAATAAAACCTTTACCTAATAATTAAGGATAATACGAGTCCTTTATTCATGTCAACATGCGTATCATGTCCTTTCTATTTGGATAGTCCGTACATTGTCCACAATTTGTACTGTCAACATTGTATTATTCAATAAGACGGTCTAATCTTATAATACAAGTAACTGTGTTTATACAATTCGGTGACAGCGCTTAAGATAAGGGTTAGGTTTTAGTAACAAAGACGCGGCGAGTTGAGTGACACGGCAGATGTCTCTCGTACATCACTGGTAAGCTTGTTTGCATGGGCTATGACATGGCCCGCTGCGTGCGGAAACCGCACGACGCACCACATCTCCGTAAACGAAGCCTTAGGTCTAAAATGTAGATTACCTCATTATGTTAAAGGATACGTCTATTGTTCTTATTATTAGGTTTTTGTTAGGCTTCTTTCACTATTTTCTTTATAAGTCTGATGGACTCATGTGCCACATATTTTCTTTTTCATTCTGATGGTAAGCAACTAGCGTCGCCCATTGACATCCACAACAAGAAAGAAAATGCAAGTGAGTCATTCATAGCCATTTAGGGATTGGGGAGGAATGGAGGGAATAACTGGGCCTCGGTAACCTTACTTGTACAACTAAAACACGATTTCGTGTAAAATACATTTGAATTCTAATTTATCTGTATATTAGCAATGTATTGATAGTTTAAAAATCGTGTGAGACTTTGCCTCGCCTTTCGATAATTAATTAAAAGTTTAAGTAGTTTTGAAACGTCCCCAAACGTCGGAAGATAATTATAGTTCGTCGAACAATTTAGCAACATTCACTGCCGTTTCTTTAAAAGACCTTAGTACCACGGCCTCACAGACAACCGGCTTGAAACAACCATAGCCTTGTGTTTTGTCGTGTAAAAAACGAGGATAACATCGAAACATCCTCCGCCTACAAGTGCCCACTGCTGAGCAAAGGCCTCTTTTCACACGGAGAAGGTTTGAGCATTAATTGCCTCGCTTGCTCAATGTGGATTGGCGATTTCAAAACTCACGGTGTTTTTCTTCACCGTGTGTCTAAACAATCATAGAAAGTACATATAACTCGGAAAAAGTCACATTATTAAATTATGAGAAGCGGGCTTAAACTCCGGGCCACCCAAAAGTGAAACGAGGATTTAAAAAAAAAATAGCTTTATAAATACCATAAATTACCCTTACAATAATATAAATAGTACCCTGTAAGGGTACTTTTTTGTGTAATAGATCGGCAAACGAGCAGACGGATTACCTGATGGTAAGCAATCAGCGCCGCCCATGGACACCCGCAACGGATGAGTTACGAGTGCGTTGCTGACCTTACAAGGATTAGGGATTTGGAGATTTAGGGATTGAGGAGGGATTGGGGGTGGGGAAGGATTGGGCCTCCGATAACCTCACTGACACGGCGAAACACAACGCTGTGGGTGTATCACGCCGGTTTTCAGTGAGGCCTTGGTATCACTCCGGTCGAGCCGACCCATTCATGCCGAAGCATGGCTCTCCCACACTATTTATATTAATCTATATAATAAACACACTATCTATATAATAAAAAAGAACAGCGGTGATAATACATCATGACAAAACAAGGAAAAAGTTGTCGTAGACAGAATAAAAGAAACGAAATACCTTTGTTATTATAATATCATTTGCGGAACACAAACGGAAAATGTAAATTAATATTAAGAGATTAGAATTTCTATTTATTGAGTAGGAATACGAACAAAATCTTCCTTTGTGTGTATATAAAATAATTGATATCTTTATATATAAAAATTGCGTGTCACGTGTTTGTCCGCGATGGACTCCTAAACTACTTAATCGATTTTAAATTAGATTTGCATTCCAACTTGAAAGATAGGATAGCTTACATCTCAATTTATAGTCACAATATTATTTACTTTAGCTAACAGCAACGCGTGGCTGGGTCTTCTAGTTACATATATATGTATACTGTTCAGGTGGCGAGTACTTTACTGCAATAACCCATGGAAAGAAATGTCAATATTATAAAGAATATGTTGCTCTTTCACACTAAATCTATAGGTATATAAAAGTTTGGCATATAAATAACACAGACAAAACAAAACATTGACGGATATTCCGAAAAAACCGTCAAGGAGTGGAATTCTTTGTCAGAGTCTGTGCCTTCTAGGCCTTGAAGACACACTTCTTCAAGGCCTCAGTGTAGGTAGCTAATAATGGGTAGGTGTACTCCATCGCAGGTCTCATCAACGCTCACGAGATAGTTGCCAAACACAACTACCCTAACACTAAATATAATTTTACTTAGTCGAACATTGGTATATTTAAAAGAATTTGCTTGCTTCTTGCACCTGCCACTAGATTATCTCTGCATCACCCAAAGGTAAACTGATAGAGAATGCTTATTGCATTAAGTCCGCCTATGTACAGTGTTTTGTGCATGAAGTCTCAAATAAATAAATAATATACTTAATCACTTTCTTATTTATTTTAAAACCGCAAACCTACTCACAAAAACTTATTTAAATTATGTCTTACACAAATTTTCCAATGACAAAAAAATTATAAACAATAAAATAACATCAAAAAATTCACCAATAATAAAATTCATATAAAAATCGCGAGGCTTACATAAAACTATGTTTAAAAGATCAAAGGCTTACCCCAAAAGAGGTTTCAGAGGCAAACATGTGAGTATGGAATTTCCTTCAGGCCTTCAGTGCTTAGCAATGTGAATACAATCCGGATTGACAGCATACTTTATGAATGAAACGAGCTATGTCATCGTTACCTGAATCTTTCACATTTTTCAGCCGCTGAAAATATACGTGGATGCCAATAGAGATATTTGGATGGATAGGGATTTTTACGTCCATTATTGTCGAATGTACTTCGACTTCCAAGTAAATAAGAAGCTATGATTCGGTTTTCAGTCGTGGAGGTATTGTGGAGGTTTTTCTCAGTAGTAACGTGGGGTCTGAAATGGTAACCGGTGTTTGGTAAGGCTCTCCTCCTATTACACAGTGACAACGTAGTTTGGCTTTCCGGTAATATTTTAATTGAATGGTAGACATAAATAACATGTAGACGATTTGGTGACAAACTGTGAGTCTACCATCATCATCATCATCATCATCATCAGCCAATAAGTGCCCACTGCTGAGCAAAGGCCTCTTTTCACACGGAGAAGGTTTTAGCATTAATCACCACACTTGCTCAAGGTGGGTTGGCGATTTCAAAACAGGTTTCCTCACGATATTTTCTTCACCGTATATCAGTGGTGTATAAATTATCTTAGAAAGAACATATAACTCGGAAAAACTCACATTAGTACTTGCCAGGTTTCAAACCCGCACCTTCATGCATGAGAAGCGGGCACCTTAACCTCCGGACCACCACAACTCTCTGTCAGTGATTCACTGTGTGTTTATATTTATGTAAATTATGAATAAATAAATATATAATGTATATGATAAAACGTTTATTAAGAAAACGAAAAGATTTTGATTATATGCACTCCTCTACTAGTTTGAACTTTATTTTAATAGCAAAGCAATCCACTTCCAATTTAAGTTTTCATTCCATCCAATATTTGACTATGGTCTCCCTTTAAGTAGAAGGTTTTCCATCTCTAAAATTCTATCTATACAAATATTATAAAGACGTAAAATTTGTAAGTTTGTATGTAGGGGGTAATCTTTGTAACAGCTGGTCGGATTGCCAAAATTCTTTCCCTGATAGATAAGCTACAATGTTCTTGTGCTATAGGCTATAAATAATCACGCTATTTATTATATAGATTATATATGTAATTGCAAGTTCTTTGTCATTATATAACATATATAATATTTAGTTACAAGTAAATTTAATTGTTATTAAAGATACTTACTGACCCCACAGTCAAACCATTACAGCGGTTTTGTAAGGCTTAGCACATAAGATGGCCTTTGTGATATAAAATAAATAAATAAATAATAATAATATAATTTGAGAGTCTCATCAGTAGACTAGTTACGTAGCGTTTGGTCTCTAAATGAAATAGATGCGATACTGGGAATTTTCCTACTTTGATAAACTGTCTGACTTCCGTCGGCGACAAAGCAATTAAATTTTCTCACCTGGGAACAATTATTTTATGGCATTTTTACCACGCACACATTCCATTCAGGATTTTATTATAGCTTTAATATAACGCCGTTATTTCCTTGTGGGGTAGGCACAGATGTTGACAAAATATTGTACCTCGTTTTTTGTGTAGAAATGTTTTTTTAGGTCGTCGGGGGGCAAACGAGCAGGCGGATTACCTGATGGTAAGCAAACGCTGCCCATGGATACTCGTAATACCAAAGGAGTTACTCGAAGTAAGTTACCGGCATCTTGTGAGTTATTGGCGATTTGAGGATTGCTGTTAGAGGGCGGATGGGCCACCGATAACCTCATTCACACGGCGAAACATAAAACTGTGGTTGTTTCACGTTGATTTTCTGTAAGGCCGTGGCATCACTCCGGTCAAGCTGCCCCACTCGAGCCGAAGTTTTTCCCATACTCAAACACTTCAGACCTGTCGAGCAAAGGACCTGACTGTTCTTGATATTGAATGATATCTTGACCACTAGTCAAGATGTCATCAGGGTTTTCAGTAATAGTTCAGAGTTTAAAATTATCCGGTGATGTAACATTCTTATCTCCATTACGTAGCACCCATTAAAATTACTCAACAGAATTTAAGAAATTCAAACTTATAATATTATAAATGCGAAAGTACCTAACTCTGTTTGTCTGTCTTTTCTTCGCGCCTAAACTACTGAACTGATTTATGTGAAATTTAGTACAGACATAGTTTGGAACTCGAGAAAGGACATTTTCTATAACTAAAATCTGCAGGAAGTCACTATTCCATGCGAACGAAGTCGCGGCTAAAAATAGTTCTAAATAAAAAGTACACGAATACATATACCTATATATTATAAACTTACTTTTATAATAATATCATCATAGTCACATCAAGGAGCTCAAGCTGAGCACAAGCGTCTTCTCATACATATAGGTAGATAGATAAATTGAGCATTAATCACTACGCTTGCTCAAGGTGGATTGGCGGTTTCAAACTTATAATTAGTTATTATAAGTCCAGGTTTACTCACAAGTTTTCCTTCACCGTATGTTAGGGGTGTCTAAATAAGCTTAGTATGTATAATTATAATTTGGATACAGTCATATTGGTACTAGGAAGTCCTCACATCTTCTTTCGACATAAGTAGACCTTACCTAGACCTATGAGAGCCGGGGTAAGAGCAATGAGGCACCATTGCATTGTCCTAGAGCAGGCGAAGGAACGGGGTGTTTTTAGTCAGTAAGAATCTGGCACTTCCTCTCGCCCGACCCTGGGCGGGAGAAGTCATTTAATGATTTTCCCGTCACAAAAAAATCTTTACCTATGAGCCTAGTTTATATATATATAGATATATACTAAATAATATATCAATATATATAAACGAAAGTCGTGTTAGTTATTCCACTTATAACTCAAGAACGGCTGAACCGATTTAGCTAAAAATTCTTTGGGAGGTAGCTAAAACCTAGGAGAAGGACATAATTTAGGATAGGAGAGGATATAGTAGGTAATGTAGGGTAGGTAGAATGGAGTAGGTAGAGTGACCCTACTCTCTAGGTAGAGTGGAGTGGGTAGAGTAGGGTAGGTAGAGTAGGGTAGGTAGAGTAGGGTAGGTAGTCAATTGACGGGAGCGACGCCACGAGTAAGAGCTAGTAAGTAACATAAATATTCTTCAGGATGCACATATGAATTAATTCGATAGTTTTTAAAGAACAATTTAAAGTAAGTGCTGCCATTTGAGTACGCTTGAGTACTTGCCACCACCTTGAGTACGCTTCTCAAGTTTGGAATCCTCAGTACGAGATCTACAAATCTCGTATTGAGCATGTCCAAAGAAAATTCATGAGGTATTTGGATTTATAAAGCAAAACAATTTTCAAATGATTATGATCACCGTTGTAAACGGTACCATTTTTTGCCATTGGAAACTAGACGTAATATTAGTGATATTTGTTTTCTAGCGAACATAGCAAATGGCTCTATTGACTGTCCTGATTTACTTTGCAAAATTTTTATTCGGACAAATCAAAATAACCTGAGAAAAAGACCACTACTACAAGCACCAACTGCTTCTACTAATTACAGACGTAACGCCTTTTGCATACGCTCTGTGAAAGCCTTTAATAATTTAGCATCACATTTGGAAATTGATTTATTTAACACTAGCGCACGTAAAATTGGAGATATCCTGAGTAAGGACTATTTTGGTGACGAAAGGCAATAAATTCAATTTTAATGTCAAACTGCTTGGCACAGTGCTGACACAATCTCCTGGCTCTGTATTTTTATTTTTAGACTATTATGTTTCTTTTCTTGTTTGTTTTTTTTTTCTGTTTATGTACTTAACAAATACTATATGAGATTTGCTGATTGCTAACATATATGTGGAAGCTTTTAATTAGCAATTGTCCGCTAGCATAAAATACAGTATTTATTTTTGTTATAAGTCTGTAAGCTTTCTGTAAAATAAAGTAAATAAATAAATAAATAAATAAATTTGATATTCAAATGAACTTACTACAGAACAAACGAAATTGTAAACAATAACACAAAACTAAAATACACATTTCGAGTCTTATTTATTCATATGTTCCTACATTTAAAGTCCAATATGCAATGCATTGTAATATTCCATTTTATAGCGAAAATTGGCTTCCATTTCGTTCTGTGCTAGGGAAATTTGAACCTTAATAGCAGTTTGTCCTGGAGAAATATTGTGTCAATAGTGAAGGGTTGGGTATGTAGCAACTTCTCTGTAAATACATTATTTAATAAATGAATAGTTGTATTAATCTTTGTAAGCATTTTAAGCTTACTTTTTGGTGAAAATTAATTAATACAGGTACAAGTATAAATACTAGTACTACTACTGCCGTAGCATAAATAATACTTATTGTCACCGTAAGCTCAGGTCGGCGGACGGTAAGCAAGGGTAGTTCATCACTCGACCAGAACGAACCCGACGTAGCGACGAGCGTACAGCGCGTAGCGTTCCACGCACCTCAAAGAGCTGTAGTCCAACTTAGATGGGGTCGCTATAGTCCAACTCAGATGGGGTCTGACATGCCGATGTTTAACCGCGCAATATGATACCGATACCTCGACCTGGAGCAGTATAAGAAACGGTCTGAGTTTTAGTCAGTTAGAGTATTTTAGACGTCTGACACTGGGCATTTGATCACTATCCCTCCTCAAATAAGCACTAGTTCTATTAAATTATACGGCACTTGTTGCACGTGAGAGAACCATGATTAGCATTACCGTCATTAAGCACGAATGGGCTGATTTGAGCGATGAGATCGCATGGTCTCATCATGCAGCAAATTGGCGTTATCCAACGTAGGTTGGATTAACAGGTCTGAAAGTATTGGATTAACAGTTTTCCAATTATTACATTTTGATGAGACACGGAACAAAATTTACGAAAAATACTGGTTTAAATTTAATCAAAATGCATTTCTACCTACCCCATCAGCGGTTACAAGTCATAATAATTAGTAACGTGTACAGTACGTTAACTAACAATGTATTTAAAGATGATATAATTATATATAATATCACGAACAAAAAGATATAAAATAATTGTTACCCAATAAAAGTAATGCGTTAAATCTTTTATCTTTCGTAATAAAATATCTTTTCCTCGTCGTATAAGTACGGGTAGTAGCTTAAGTGCGAAATCGTCACAAACATTCAATTTTCATAATGATACATAAACATCCAGTGTCCTAGAAACAAAACTTTAGCAAACTAAGGTACAGTTAACTGCAAAAACTTGCATAGAAAAAAATGTGTGATTATAATTGCGGCTGGAATTAGTATAGATATATTTCTATTGTCTGTCTCTATGTTCGCTTAGATCTTTAAAACTCTGTAACAGATTTTGATGCAGTTTTTTTAATTGATAGAATGATTCATGGGGTAATTTTTAGTGTATAATAAATCGTTTAGTTTTATATCGTACAAGAACTGAAACATTCCTACACTAAAAAAGCACAATCTTAAGTTTTTTTTAGTTTTCTAGTTTTTTAGATTTTTTAATCTTAAATGGCTAATAAGTAACAATAAAGACACTAGGCCCTTTCACAATTAGGTGCACATTGTTTTTTTTAATACACTCGAAATCATTTATGTCTTTTTAGCTCAAATTAGTTCGTTTGTTAGCTAGCTAGAGTTACACCACACAACCGCCCAGTTTTAAAGTTTGCTTCCCTCTTCGATTGCACTTACTGAGATGTAAACACGAAGAATTTTAAAAAGGAACCATTTATTCCTCGCAACGAAAACAAATAAATCTAATTGTAAGAGAGCCATGCTTCGGCACGAAACGCTCAGCTCAATGCAAGTAGTGCCACGGCTTCCCACAACACCGGTGTGAGGCAACCCTATCAAATGACAGTCCCTTAAATCCTAAAACCCCTTATCCTCACAAGGCCGGCAAAGAAGTTGCAAGTCCTCTGGTGCAGTAGCCATGGGCGGCCTTGATTGCTCATAATAAGGTTATTGGTCTGGTCTTTTGCCACATATTTCATCATCATCAGCCTATTAGTGCCCAATCCTGAGCAAAGGCCACTTCTCATACGGAGAAGGTTAGAGCATTAATCACCACGCTTGCTCAATGAGGGTTGGCGATTTCAAACTTATAATTAAAAATTATAAGTCCAGGTTTCCGCACAATGTTTACCTTCACCGTATGTCAGTGGTGTCTAAATAATCATAGAAAGTATAACATATAACTCGGAAAAAGTCACATTTCGAACCCACACCCTCATGCATGAGAAGCGGGCTGCTTAACCTCCGGGCCACCACGACATTTTTACCACATAGTTAATAGTAGGTAAATTTTATAGGTAAACAATCTTTAATATTGAATTACACAAAAACAATAATTATGGTTTCTAAACATATTTATTGTTTTTGTGTAATTTAAAAAATATTTAAATATGGTTTCTAACTCGCCATATTCTACATAATATACCTTTCATCAATCAGATAATACAGACATTAGCATACAATTTACTAATTAGCAAAAGTATTAGACACTTTCGTCGATAACTGTACTTGGTAAGAAGTAAACAAGATATCGTTATATTTTATTTGGAAAGCGTGTCTTTTTCCCCTGCTTATTAAAGTAATTGCATTGGTTATCAGTGGAAACAAATAAACTTCAGGACAGTTATGAAGATTGAACAGTTTCTCATGACTCAATCTAAGAGATGAGTTTTATATTGTTTTAGTTGAGGCGTGTGCTTAATAAAATAATTATGGAGACTTCTTTTCTTTTCTTAATTAACTTGTTTTGGTTTTTACAAAATTGTGGTGATTTTTGAACTATTTTTTTCTTCTTTTATCACCGGTTCCATTAAAAGTATTTTGAATTTAGATTGAATGTGATTCGCGTTTAGTTTCATTTGCTATGTGTTACGCATTTTTTTTTAATTCCTCTTGATTCTATCATGATTCTGTCATGGTTGTATTTATTTTGAAAATATTTCCTTTTAAATGTTTTTGTACAATAGCATTTTTTTATTATAACTTTCGTGAGACATTCTAAATTATTTATTATGTTTTCGGCTTACTCACGTAATAATTTACACGCAGACTCGAGTAGCCAGTAGCAGCGCGACGGTCGCCGAGTCGCGTGTCGCGGAATGCTGCTCATGAATATGGGCCTCTAGCATGGCTTGAAACTAGTCGAGTATCTCGTCAAATTATTACGTGAGTAAGCCGAAAACATAATAAATAATAGCATTTTTGTGTAGTGTGTTCAGTTGACAAACAGATAATTTCACATAAAAAAATCGAACAAAGAATTGGCCCGTGCAATGCTCGAACCCTCGACACGTTACACAATAGCCAGTAGATTTTAACGACAACTGTGTACTTAATCAAATCAAATCAGTCAGGTGAGACGTCCATCCATCCCATAAAAATAAGTCAAAGTACTAATTAGTTATAGTAATAACAAATAAAACTCGGTATAACATGACTTTCCTTATAAAAAGTAAAAGATAGAAGGATATGATTTTTGTTTGACTTGAGAGTGTGGGTTCGAAACCTGGCAAGTACCAATGTGACTTTTTCCGAGTTATACATATTTACTTTCTATGATTATTTAGACACCACTGACATACGATGAAGGTAAACATCGTGAGGAAACCTGGACTTATGTATAATTTCTAATTATAAGTTTGAAATCGCCAACCCGCATTGAGCAAGCGTGTTGATAAATGCTCTAAACCCTCTCCATGTGAGAAGAGGCCTTTGCTCAGCAGGGGGCACTTACGGGCTGATGATGATGATGTTGATGATAACATAACTTTCCTTTTATAAAGTAAAAGATAGATATGATTTGTGACTCAAGCTCTCAGAACGAATGAATGCTTAATTGTAAGATCAAACATTTTCTTTTTTATTATTTTACATTGAGTTTGTATACATATAGAAGCATTATTTTGGATTGTCTATATGCATATGTGAGCGCCATGTTCGAGAAAATAAAGGATATAGAATTTAATGATGAGGAATTGATCCCATCGTTTGTTATTTTTTGTAATAACTTGCATTGTTCTAACATTTGATACAATAATGTGTGTCAAATAAAGTATTGTCATGTATAATATTGTAAGAAAAATATTATTTTTTAAAAAGAGTAACGATGATGTTTCTTTCTCGTTCTTCTCCATTCGAATTAACACTGGAACGATCATCAATATTTTGCCTTCGGTGACCTTACTCAGATGGTGAAACACACAAAAAGGTTTTCTATAGGGCAATGGTCCGGTCGAGTCGACCCGTTCGTGCCGAAGCATGGCACTCTGACACTTAAAAACTGAACCTTACTTCTGAACTGATTTTGATGAAACTTGATACTCATAGTAATTTACTCGTATTAAGCTCGTAAAGCTTTATCCAGTATATTTTAGAAATATTCTTTAATCAGTTATTCAGTCCAATCAATCAATTATTCTTTGAGCTAACTGCTTTGCAATTTAAAATTTGTATGAAAACTTAAAATTGCAAATTCCTGTCCTTAGTTCACGATATATTACGTACCAGATAGGGACTCAACTTAATTTCTCCACCATTTATTGGATGTTATTATACATACCAACCTTCCACTTCAATCACTCTATCCTCCAAAAAACAGGCAACAAAATTCGTTGCGTTGTTATAAAGATTTAAGCATACATAGGGATATAGGGACAGGGAAAGCGAATTCGTTTTGTACTATGCAGTTATGAGTACTAAGTTTTCTTTTTTATGCCATACCGTAAAACGGGGTGAATAGAATTCGAGGGGTAAATAGACACGGAAGAGGGGTGAATAGATACAAGGAAAATTCGCCAACATCTATTCACCCCTTTCGTGTATCTATTCACCCCTCAAATTCTATTCACCCCGTTTTACCGTTAGTTCTGCAAACGAGCAAACGGATTACCCGATGGCAAGCAATCGGCGCCGCTCATGGATACCCACAACACCAAAGGAGTCATGAGTGCGTGGCCGGTCTTTTGGGGATAACGGTTTTTTTTGAAAAGCGAAACGATTCTGTGATTGTTTCACGCCGGTTTTCTGTGAGGCAGTGGTATCACTATGGTCGAGCCGACCCATTCGTGTCGAAGGTTCTTTATAATAAGTTCTGTAGTTACCTCCTTGATTTTTGAGTTCGAAGTTCGAACGTTGTAAACGCTCTCAAACCAAGCACTATCGTACACGCTCACTGGTCACACATTGAAATGCTCGTTCATCTAATAAGTAAGCCCCGCCCATTTTCAGCCCCGCTTTTATCAGTTCCACTTCGCTCCACTACACTTTAGTGCACTTATCTCTTTCATTCTCCATTTGTCTCTCGTTCGATTGAAATGCATCCATTTGAATACTATTTAATTTTAAATTCTGAGTCAGCGATTTATGTGGATTCCATTTATTGTTTACTGATGTGGGTTTTACGATCGAAGATGAATGTTTAAAAATTATTAGTACCTACTAGATACTTTTGTTATGAGATATATTTTTTTATGATGTTTTTGCAACTGCAGAACTGAATTTTAGTATCATTGTACTAAAACGTCACAAGTCTCTGGTTCAAACCCAAGAAGATGGCTTGTTTTTTTTTAATTGAAGAAAATCCCAACTTCTTTTAAAAAATTGCAAAAGTAACTCCGTCTGTCTTTTCTTTACGCCTAAATTACTGAACCGATTTCTGTGAAATTTGGTACAGACTTATGTAGTTTGGATCTCGAGAAAGGACATAGGATAGTTTTTATACTAGCTAAGCTTTAAGCTAGTACAACATAATGTACTCGTACGCGATGGATATTTTGTATGTGTAATTTGTTTTCAATGTGGTATAGATGAGCTTTTGAACGGCAAACGAGGATACGAACAACCTGATGGTAAGCAATCTACGCCATTCATTGACATACGCAAAATCGGGGAGTACGTTACTAGCCTTTTGGAGTTATAGATTTGATGGTTGAAGTATTTGGACTGGGGATGAGAGAGGCCAGAGATTGGGCCTCACTTAGCGATGACTGTTTTTTTTTTACTTGCCATAATGTAGTGCTTGACTGCGAACCTTTTCCATTAAAATCCTCTTTTTGTTTCAGATCCTCCAAGTATAAAAGTAGAAGAAAAGTCAAGTTGTGCTCCAAAACTTCAAAGATGGTGTAGAAGCCGTCGATGTCAGTTGTGGAGACTCCTCCTCCTACCATTCATTCCAATCTTGGCCCTCATCGTGCAGACCACCTTATCTTTGAAGAGTAGCATCACCAACGGAAGAGACGTTGCTGATGTTGAAGAACAGGTAAAAGAGCACATGCTTTGCATATATAAAGTACCTAACTATACATAATATATGTTTTCATGTCTTTTGCTATGCTTTTGGTTTATTAAGGATGAAAATAAACATCTACCATGACCATTTTGGGATCAAAACCCGGATTTAAAAGGCTTTTTAAAAAACGTAACTTAGCCTCTAAATCGAAATATCCGTCGTATAGGGGTAAGTTTGTAGGTTTGGAGAGCAGATTAATTAGCATATTTAGCAACTGTAATATTTAAATCGCAATGAACAAACTTAGTATGCAATTGACATTAGACTTTTTGACAATAAAAACATAATTTGAGACACCGACACCAATGTTGCTTAACTTAAGATTTTAAATGAAAATCGATGAGTGGAGCCTCCTGACACAGGCATATTAACATGCCTAAAAGGAGACTCCAGCAACTAACAATAAGAAGAAAATTTTGCAAAGAAATAAAGTTTTGTTTATTTTATATTTTTTTTGTATACAAATTATGTAGGCTGTAGCCGGAGGATGCAAAGGAAACCAAATTGTTTCTTAAAATATAACTTTAATTAAGTAAAATTACAAAAAGTAGTGGATTAATGGTCGATGTTGTACCAAGAATGACATTCTTTACACGGGTTGAAATTAGAACAATTATAATGCTGAGTTCGCGCCTCGTGTATGGAAAGTTGTCGCGATGCGCAAATGTTCCTCATTTACACCGTTAGGCCGTCTGTTACACCGTAGCGTAACACCTCCCCCCGAAGATCAGCAACTATTTCGAAATCCTGCGTGGAAGGGATGATGAAATGTTGCTGTGGTCAACTATAATCTCGCTGGGGTTAGTCTTCCTGGATGGTTGGGTTTCAGCGCTCTCTCCAGAAGGTGGTAGGTTATGACTTTCTGAAGACTGGTTTCTCTGAGAACGTCGTAATCGCTGCTGACGATACACCAATGCAATGATGAGTGCACCTGCACCGAATAGTATAGCGTAGACAGGAATCGTTGTATGGTAAAGGCTTGTATCGGTGACGTGGCTCAGTTCTACTGGAGTTTCGAGGATTATCTTCTTATTGACAGAGTGTAGATTTTCTAAGTCAATAGAGTTTAGTATAACTGGTGGCTCCCTCGACGCTGGTGGCTCACTGGATATAGGCAGTTGTATGATTTCCAGGGCAAATCCCTTGATGTGGTTGTTGGAATTCGCTATAGTGAAGTGTGGTGTCTTGATAAAGCAGTTATATGGGATGACAGCCAGATAGCTTCCTTCCAGAGTTTTGTAGATTTCCTGCTTGCAGAATATCTTAACCTTTGTGGGTTTTGGGAAATTCATGGTGTAATGCTTTTCATCTAGTTGTTCTACGGCGTCTTTCTTCAATATGACTCTGGTAAGTTTGCATGATGGGAGAAGTTCCTGGTGGAGAATCAGGTGCTGGATGCAGCTTGGTTCATCTGGTGTTTCGTATCTCGTCTTCGTCTCGCAGAGGTACAGGGAATTTACCTTCGGGCATTCAGCCTCCATGTACGTAGAATCCTTTCCAGAAATCGCTATATAAGGTGAGGTAGGTATAAGGATTTGATTATTTCTATTAGGAATGACGGATAATTTATAAAGGTTGTAAAGTTGAGGGAAGGCAATCGGCATCTTAAAGACTATAACTATTTGATTATCTCTATAGAAGTATCCTAGTTTCATAATATCGTAATAGTCTCTTAATTCTAAGTCAAGGATTTCATCTTTCGAATATAAAATCCTTAATTTATCTAACATATTCCTAATTTCAGCTAAACTAACTACTGTATGTGGTGTGCTCGATGCACGTATAAAACCTAAGGTATATTCTAACTTATAAAGAGCTTCAAATAAGCTATCTATATTATCACTAAGAATAATAAGGTGGCTGCAGCTCTTCCAGATCCGGATACTCGTGCGGTGTTCGATAACCACCCGGGTGGCTCGCGAATTGGAGGCCTATTAGCGATCCTAGCAATTTACTCTCGCGAACCGGCCCGCGAGTATCCTACCGACTGCGCCAATTATGTAGGCTGTAGCCGGAGGATGCAAAGGAAACCAAATTGTTTCTTAAAATATAACTTTAATTAAGTAAAATTACAAAAAGTAGTGGATTAATGGTCGATGTTGTACCAAGAATGACATTCTTTACACGGGTTGAAATTAGAACAATTATAATGCTGAGTTCGCGCCTCGTGTATGGAAAGTTGTCGCGATGCGCAAATGTTCCTCATTTACACCGTTAGGCCGTCTGTTACACCGTAGCGTAACATACATAACATCATTTTTACGTCTCCAAAGCGGTTGGAAGAACATTTTTTGATATGACGGCAGTAAGTGGGCGAATTACCTAATGGTAAGCATTGAGCGCCGCCTATACACCCGCAACAATGAAGGAGTTTAATTATTATGTTTTCGGCTTCCTCACGTAATAATTTTACGAGATACTCGACTAGTTTCAAGCCATGCTAGAGGTCTCATATTCAAGAGCAGCATTCCGCGCTACGCGATGCGGCGACTGTCGCGCTGCCATAATAATTAATTTAGAATGTCTCACTAAAGCTATAATAAAAATGAAGGAGTTATGAGTGCGTTTCCGATCTTTTGAAGATAAAGGTTATGGAAATTAAGGGATTGGGGGATGGGAAGGGTTTTGCCTTTTAAATATGTACAACTTGCAAAACCCAACTACATAGACTATGCTCCTATCAATGGGAGTCCCGATAAATTTGTCAATCAGTGGACCCCCAATATCTTTTTCTAGGGTGGGCCAGGGCACAGTTGATGCGATTGTTGATAGCAAACAAAAATAAAACAACAAAATTTGATACGACCAGGCGATGGGACCGTCAACAACCAATGAAAACCCCTTTTTATTTATAGAGATACAATTTAAAAATGTAATTTATTTCACGTCAGTACCGATAAAGTAGCGTTTGATAGACGTTGTATCGCGACCTCATGAAAATGTATGAGGTAGGGTTCAGCTTCTCCTATGTTTTAGATTTTACTAACAATAATATTGTTAGTTTTATTATTCGATGGAGCTCTTGAGATAGGTTGGCTCTTAACGTTAATATGAGAGACGCGTGCTAAAATCTGCTTAAATAAAACTTAAATCTGTGAATGAATATTTTTTTAAATGATTGCTTCCTGTTTCGTGGGTATATAAACATGCAAGCTTACATACACGATATACCCGGACCCAAAATAACAAAAGGACATAGGATAGTTTTTATCCCAAAAATCCCTCGGGAGCGGGAACTTCCCAAAAATCCCGCAAGTTCAGGAACTGGGTATGTGGGGAAAACCAAAAATGTGCATTTCACTGATTTTATAACATAAACATTTTAGATAGATTCAGCCGGGGTTGCGGGGTAAGCGCAATGAGGCACCACGACCTCGGCCCAGAGCAGGAGAAGGAACAGGGGGGTTTTTAGTCAGTAAGAGTCTGACACTCCGCCCGCCTCTGGGCGGGAGAAGTCACTTGATGATTTTCCCCTCACAAAAAAAAAACATTTTAGAAAGATAGATGTTAGGTGAATTGCCTTCTGCTTCTGGGGGCAAGTCAACAAGTCAACTACATACTGTAGAAAATGTTGTATACAGTCATTGACTGACGACAGGTGACTGTTGAAGGCAAATCCCACAGACCCACATACATATTCTCCCATGGCGCTCAACGTCAGAATATGTGTAGTATAATAATATATCCTGTATCCTAGTCGGCACTAGTTCTAGTAGAACTGGTCCTGTTACCAAAAGTGCTATAAGTCATGATGGCTTTCAAAATAAAACAAATGCACGGAAATTAATTTATGACCAGACTTATCGATGACCTTTGGAATTCTCCATACATTTGTGCGACAGGTCGAAGTCGTTTCCGAGATATATGGACTTAACAATATACATATACATATATTAATCGCTCATTAAAATGCATTAGGTACATACTGAGGGTACATATAATAACATGAATAATGCTAGAGAGTTAAAAATAAGTTATTACTTCGTCTTGGCATAGCGCTTGTACCCCGGAGACTATTAACAAAGAATAAAAAATGCATTCAAAACGGTTCATTTGTTCAGGAGCTACAATGCCACAGACAGACATGAATTTGTATCTGACTCTGCTCCTTTTTTGTCAATGAATATCATAACGTATTACAACTAGCATAACACTTATTTTCTCTTGTCCCAGGTTAGTCGAGCGACAGAATTGGGAAAATTGGTGACGAGGCTACAGCAAGAGAGATCTGAAGTGGCTTTCTTCATTTTCACCAATGGCAGCACTTTGAGGTAATGTATAGTTGAACAACCATTTAGTGAAACAAAGGCCTCTTCTCACACGGAGAAGGTTTGAGCATTAATCACCACGCGCGCTCAAGGCGGATTTGTAATTTTAAACTTATAATTAGAAAATGTATGTCCAGGTTTCCTCAAGATGTTTACCTTCACCGTATGTCAGTGGTGTCTAAATAATCATAGAAAGTACATATAACTCTGAAAACGTCACATTGGTACTTGCCAGGTTTCGAACCCACACCCTTATGCATGGGAAGCGGGCTCCTTAACGTCCGGGCCACCACGACACCAGTTACCAACTTACCAACTAGTCAAATTCAATACTTTTATCCAAACGTCAAAAACGATTCTTTTATCTGTGAAATTTGTATGAAAAACTGAGCTATAACGGCATAACATTTTTGCGTCAAATAGCTTACTTATTTCTTAATAATTAGTAAAAGAAATCTAAAACTTAGTGTAGGTATCGATCGATCGATGAATAAAAGTATACTTATTTTTAAATATTTTATTGTAATGAAACGTCGAATTAATTTATTTATGACCTAGGAAACTACCCAATTATGACATCTAGAGGTGACTGAGGTGAATTTGAGTTGAAGAGTACCTAAAAAAATCGTTGGAATATTCCACTTCACAAACATTCATAATTATGGCCACATATGACTAATACATTACATGTTAAATAAAAACTTATAAACAAATAAGACATAACTTGAATTTATAACACGCATAATGGATTTGAAAGTCATTTTGGAAATTTTTTATGATGAAGTCATCATACATTAGATATTTTGTAATAGGTTAACCTCTGTCATAGAAAATGAAAAGATGTCATGATGGTGATGAATACAAGGGAAATAAATGATCTTCCTATCTGATTGTGGCAAGCGCAATACGGTTCCGCCGCCTCGGCCTAGAGCAGGGGTGTGAGAGAGATATGCTTCGGCACAAACATGTTGGCTCGACCGGAGTGATACAAATGGCCTCACAGAAAACTGGTTGTGAAACAACCACAGCTTTGTGTTTCGACGTGTGAGTGAGGTTACCGGAGGCCCAATCCTTCCCCTCCCCCAATCCCCCCTCAATCCCTAAATCTCTAAATCACTAATGCTCAAAAGGTCGGCAACGCGCTCGTAACTCCTCTATTATTCCGGGTGTCCATGGGTGGCGCCGATTGCTTTCCATCAGTTCATCCATTTGCTCGTTTGCACCTATCATATAAAAAATAAAGGTGAAAGAACGGGAGTTTTAGTCAGTAAGAGTCTGACACTCCCTCTTGCCTCACCCTGATATAATTTCATAATTTTTGGGGTCTTATCTTTAATGGTGGAATTTAATTATGCATCCATGGTCGGCGCTAACTGCTTACCACCAGGTAATCCGTATACTCCTTTGTCGATTTATTCCATAAATAGGCGTGTGACAAAAATTTTATAAAACGATAGAGGAGTTACGAGTACCTTGCCGGTTTTTTGGGATTAAAGGTTTGGAAAATCGGAGGGATAGGGGTAAGGAGGTAGCAGGAGGCCCACCCTCCGGCTACCCTAATTACAAAACGTAGGTAAACATTGTTACGCGCTGGTATTCTGTGAGACCGTGGTATCACTGGTCGAGCTGGCCCATCCGGACAGAGTTACTCTTAACTATTCGTCTTTGCTTAATTCTTAAGGATATTTACATCTAGTTCATTCAGTCATGTTATATGAGGAGTTAGCTGCCATACTCAGAGATATTTAATGATTACTTAAACTTTCCAAAAGCAACAGTAATGTTCCTCAAAAAAAACAATAGAATTGCTAAATACTGTGCAAGTATTCATTAAGTAGATGACTCTGAGTATGGCGAGAAGATAGTATTGTAGCAATAAAAATAACCCTTTCCATTGTTTATTAATTTGTGTTAATTTTTTTTGTTTCAGGTCGAATTTATCCCAACGTTTTTCGGGTACAAACAGAGCGATAGATCAGATGGGATCACTACCAATGTTGGTGTTCAAGAACCGGTCAAAACCGGTTGATGGGGACGCATTCAGAACTGAACTAGAAGAGTTAAGGTAAGTCTTAAGGGGATAAGTGCAATGAGTCGCTGCAGTCAGAGCAGGAGAGGGAACGGGGGGGTTTTTACTCAGCAAGAGTCTGACACTCCGACTGACCTTGGGGACCCATTTGCCCCTCACAAAAAAGGCATATCCTAGGTCTTCAAGGCTCGAGTGAATAGATTGGTTATGAGCTAATCGTATACGCATATCGGCGTGATAGCGAAAACATACCTTCCCTTTACGAAAAAAGATTTTTTTCCTGTTGTTATTGTGTGGGTAGAAATATTATTAAAGTAGGTAAATAGCTCCTTCCACCCTCAGTGAAGTTGGAGGGAGTCTTTAAATGTCTAAAACCGTCCATCCTTACTTTTGCTCCGTGCCGGAGCATTTGAACCCACATGGTGACGTGACACCGGGACCTTTATGACGACCTCACACGCGACAGGGAAGGTTATTTTTCTAACTTAAAATAAGTTTGCTGCTGACTCGATATGGATTAGATAAAGCTCCATACAAATTATGTTAGCATTTTTACCATAGTAGCAAAATAATAAGAAAATATAATGCGATAGGTCATTTGTACGTTTAATAAAGTGACCCAATTGGTTTCGTAAAATAGTTAAAAAAAAGAAATTATTTTCAATTTAATTTTCATAGTAATCATAAAAAAAAAATCGTCGTCGTAATATAAAAAAGTAGGATTTTATTTTATGCCAATAAAATGACGATACATGACAAGATCAATCATTATCATCATCAGCCAATAAGTGCCCACTGCTGAGCAAAGGCCTCTTCTCACACGGAGAAGGTTTGAGCATTAATCACCACGTTTGCTCAATGCGGGTTGGCGATTTCAAACTTATAATTAGAAATGATAAGTCCAGGTTTCCTCGCGATGATTACTTTCACCGTATGTCAGTGGTGTCTAAATAATCATAGAAAGTACATATAACTCGGAAAAACAAGGTTTCGAACCCACACCCTCATGCATGAGAAGCGGGCTCCTTAACCTCCGAGCAACCACGACATGATATGATCAATCATGACAAGATCCCGTTCAAAATAAATTATTCATAGTAGGTATATTGATTTTGGCTCGTTACAAGGTACCCGATATTTCTAGCTCAGTAATAATAGCATAAACAAATTACAAAATTTATCTAAACTGTTTTAAATTCTAGACAACGTAAAGGGCATCGGCTTTAGTTGATGCTTTGAAAGTCCCAACAAAGTCGTATTTCGTTGCGAATTTCATTAAGGACTAATAAAAGTCCAAGTATTGGTTCTGTTTATCTCTATTAGTGTTGATAAGAAAGCAATGTGATTGCTTTGTTTACCTGTGAGCAATTTATTGTCTTTATAAAGTCTAATTTTCAGATTTACACTGAACTGTATTGAAGTTTTTAAGAAGTATTGACTGTTTTATTGATTGTTATTGTAGAGTGTATAGATATTTGATTAGTTTTTTGTTAACCTAGCCCTATACTATGATTTTTATCTGTGCCGTATGTGCATTTACAAACATACAATTTCACATACACATCACACTCAGACCCAGAATAACAATTTCTAGATCACACAAAAAGTCGTTGTGAAATCGACACCGCGAGACGTAGCGCGGCAGTCAGTTGCCCGGCCACCGCGCCAACCGTGCAGATAAATATTTGATTTTCAGTTCGGAAAATTAATAGTGCTATTTTGAATTTTATTTTAGTTTCACGGCTTACTGACGTAAGAGCGAAAATGTGTAACAACTTCCTAAAAATAATACAAATGTAACATTTTTATGAATCTTGAGGTTATTTTACTTCAGTGAATCTTTGGCACACTTTTTTTATATAAAAAAAAACGTTGCCCCACATTAAGATTTTCTCCTGTGTCGTGGGTGCGGTTACAAACATACAATTTCACATACACAGGACCCCGAGACCCGGAACAACAACTTGTGGATCACACAAAGAGTTGATCCGTGCGGGAATCGAACCCGCGACACGTTGCACGGCAGCCAGTCGGCCCAGCCACCGCACCAACCGTGCAATCAACAATACACTGATAGAATATAAACTAGAATAACATATAGACTACAGTTTATCATAGAAACGGGCAAAGACATCAACAGAAACTAGTCAATTATAAAGTTCTGAAGTAAATACAAGAGCGCTGCAATATCTAAGCGCTTAATTATGCTACTGAAACCGAGTTCCCTAAGGAAAAGTTCAGCGATCGATCAAACCTCTTTGAAAGTTTTTATAGGTTACTGGATACAGATCAACTCAGTTTTCTCATATTCTCTTAGATTATTCTAACTAATAACTAATCTTTATAGGACATACAGCAATAATATGACAGTGCTGCGTCGCTCCACTGATTCGAATAGTAGGTCAAAAAGCTCATAGGGGCTTTTGGATTTTCAATAATTACTCTGGAGCCCTATAAGTGCGAGATCCATCGGCCAAAACATTAATAAATATTTATTTTTTCAGATTTTCGTATATTACTTTGATAATAATGTACTTAGTACGTTTACTGTGCGATGTGTCAGACTAAATTAACTAAAATTCGCGGGTTACTCACGTGTAAATGTTGAGAAAAGCTCTACTAGTTTCGAACCACAGAGGGGTTCTTCCTCATGAGCAGCGTGCGCGGACGCGGCGACGTCGCGCAGCCTACTGTTTGATGTGTCAGACTCTTACTGGCTAAACACCACCCCGTTTTTTCTATTTAGCGTCGAGGTCACGGTACATTATGGAGCTAATAGGCAAGAGAACCTTTTGTTTTTGACGGGGAGAAACCTTCAAAAGGCGCCCGGCTTTTGGGGAAAAGGCTAAAGAGCCTATTGTGTGTTTGCTTTTCTTTAAGGCCTTCGATACGTTTATAACTTTCACTGCTGATTATTTTCTAACCCCTAGTAGTCCAACCTACCAGGGGGCGAAACACGGCAACATTCAGAACGTATTACGTTCGACGAACGTACGACGTAGAGTCTATAGCGATATGAGTGGCTCTTATGATAATCGTTAAAAATCGGTTGAAAATAATATAGATGGTGATGGAGGTTTGCTGATTTTTTTATGGTATAAGTCGGCAAACGAGCAGACGGATTACCCGATGGTAAGCAATCGTCGCCGCTCATGGATACCCGCAACACCAAAGCAGTTACAAGTACGTTGCCGTCCTTTTTGGGTGAGAGGTTGCGGATATAAGGATCGGATAGTGGAATTAAATCTAATGTGACTTTACCACATTTCCCATCACCTAATCCTAGATTTTCAAATCTCAAATTATTAAAAGGTCTTCGACGCATTTGGAACTTTTTCGTATTGCGGTTGTAAATAGCCAATTGCTAAATATCAGGTGATCCATCTACTCGTTTGCTGTGAAAAACCTCCTATGAATTCTATAAGGAATTGAACTAATGTAATTAATTACAATTTCATAACACTGTTGACGACCATCGTTAATCCAAAGGACAACATGCAACATGCATTGTAAAATTTCCATGGTGTCGTTATAGTTTCCAATATCACCATAATGGATATTATAATCTTGGCCACTCCCATCAGTAATGGTGTTTGTATAGGTCGTTAAAATCCCATGAGGATCCACTCTTTTATATGGGCTAATCGAGAGTCAATATTGTGTTTGCAGTTTGCATAGGGGCGATAGTTTTAAAAGGATTGTGTAAATATTGCGTTTAATATGATTATTATTGATGACATAGAAATTACGTCAAGCTTTTTTTCTCTTCTATAGAATGAGTGATATGAATGAAATTAACAATGTACTCTTTAATTAGACCTACCTTTTCTTTTCGATGAACTTGGGCGTCAAGCGAGCAGACAAATCAACGAATACTAAGCAACTGGATTTTTAGGACATTTACCCCTGGTTTCCGAAAGGCCGGTCAATGTTAAAATCAATTTAATCTCTTGTCAAGTCATCTGATTGGTTGACTGAATTATCAACAACCAATCAGATGACTTGACAAGCGATTTAAGAGGAGATTAGTTAATTTTAGCGTTGACAAGCCTTTCAGAAACCGGGTGTGAGGTGTCTACATATTGAGGGTTCAATGGACACCTCAATAGTCCACGGGCGTTTTGGAGTTAGGGATTTGAGAATTGGGGATTTGTTTACAGGGAGAAGGAGATTAGGCCTTCAATTGCATCACTCAAAATGTGAACTCATTCTTGAAATCAAAATAAATAATGTTATTATTTACATCTTGCTTCAATATTTTAATAAGTATACTTCGAAATTTGTGTATTCCACAAATTGTTGTTCCAAGTGTGGGTGTGATGTGTGTGTGAGACAAAAAAGAATATCCTTGTGAGGTACAACGTTAAAAAATATCTAAATATAGGAATTAAATTTACTGGATCGCAAAGAAAATGTACAACAGGTGGCTCATTGCTGACTGCAGTTTTTAACCTGAAAAATTTATAATTAATATTCATTATTATTTGTTTAAGGGAAACCTTTTTGAGTATTGAATTCAATTAAAAACGAAAAAGGTTTTTGATAGACAAAATACGTAATTTAAAACGCAATATCTATTATATTCTAAAAACAAACAAAGCTATATTTATTGAAAACATATTCATAGGGCTTCGAAAACAGAAATAACATAATAAAAAAAAAATTTATTCACCTATAATGCTGCCTGCCTTCTTCATAAAACAGTCGTTAAGATTTTATAGGCAATTCATTGGAGTATCGTAAAAAAATCTTCAAGATAGGTGATTGACATTAATTGTGTGTATTATGTACCTACCTAGTATGTTTACTTAATTACAGTCTGCGCATTTATTTGTAAAGATATGAAAATTGATTTAGTTCACAGACTGAAGCTAATGTTTTTAGATTCATCGCTACATACCTATTTTAAAAAATAATCGCTTTCTCTGTCCCTTTATTTGTATGTAAGT
The DNA here is from genome assembly GCA_902829305.4 of Spodoptera exigua. Lineage (NCBI taxonomy): Eukaryota > Metazoa > Arthropoda > Insecta > Lepidoptera > Noctuidae > Spodoptera > Spodoptera exigua. The sequence continues at coordinate 12,371,722 of LR824618.2, read as the reverse complement.
AGGTATGTTTAAATCTTTAAAACTATACTCGGAATTTTAATTCCATTCCAGATTTGACAATTTCAGTGTTGCAACGTTATGACAAGAACTAAATAGTGACGTTGCGAAATTATTCGATATTGAAATCGAATATTTTCAGATCAATTATAGTTTTAGTATTATTTTTACCCATATCAAAAGGTGAAACACACCATGCGGGCGATGCCGCGGGTGGAAGTTAGTGACAAATACGTGTGCACACTATACTATCAGTTCTGTGTCAAAATGAATTACTGAAACACGATACCTATCTCGAGGCTGTTTGAATTGCAATCCAAGTTTGAGATTGAGTAAATAAATCGAATGCAAGTTACATAGTAGGTGCATACTGAACATTGCAAGTCAATCTGCATGAAATTGTCTTTCAATACCTATATAACATACATTATGTATACTGTATGCATCTATACTTACTATAATATTATAAAGAGGTAAAGTTTATACGTAGGGGGCAATCTTTGGAACCGCTGGTCGGATTTCCAAAATTCTTTCACTGATGGATAGCTACAATACCCCCGAGTGCTATAGGCTATAAAACATCACGCTACGATTAAATAGAGCCGAGCAGCGGGTGAAACCGCGAGAGAGTAGCTAATATGTCATAAAGCAGATACGGACCAGATAGTTATATTTATATAAGAACAAAATCAAGGAATACCTGATAGATTATGTACACTAGCGTGTAGTATTTCAAAGGTAACCCATATGGCCAGTAAGAATCTAAATATATTCATAACTAGCTACCGTCGCGCGGTTTCACCGAGAGAGAATTTGAGATCCTTACTTTTGATTATTTAAATCTATACTAATCATCTTAGTAATCTTTGGAACCGCTGGTCGGATTGCCAAAATTCTTTCACTGATAGCTACAATGTGCTCGAGTGCTTGATAGGCTATAAAACATCACGCTACAATCAAAAAGAGCCGAGTAGCGAGGGAAACCGCGCGATAGTAGCAAGTTTACAGTGCAAAAAATCACATTATAGTTTAGAGCAGGAGAAGGAACGGCGTCGTTTTTAGTCAGTAGAAGTCTGACACTGCTCGCCCAGAGCGGGAAAACTAATTTGATAATTGTCTCCCTTTAAAAGGACACAAGTAGAATTCTTTGCATTGACTGTTTTTTAAATTAAATGTTAGGAAAATATATAGTTTTTTTCCGCGAAAATCCAGGCTTGTTGCAGATGCAATCCCAATCCTATGCAATCATACAGATGCAGCAAATATAACTATATATGAAAATGGGCAAACTAACGTAAGTAAAATTCCGCAAAGGAACGCCTGATTCTATAAATTACCTTGATTGTTTTTCAATTGTTTTTCTAAAAAGGTAGAACCTTGGTGTTATCTTTGGATCTTGAAAGAATAGGTTGATATTATGCAGATGAAAAATCTACATCGTCGCGTAACACTAAGGAAGATGGTAGCCCGTGACATGAAAATAATTATAAGTACGAGCTCCGCGCTTGACTGTAAAGGCTTGAGTATTGTAAGCGAAGCTGCGATTGGAAAGCTAGTTGACAGATGAGGTAAATATCCCAAACACAATTTCCAAACCTCATTCTAAAGTGACTGGGAAAAGTAGGTATTAGTAGCCTAAACCAATATTGACAGCGCCCAAGAAACGAATCGTGATTGCTATGAGGGTCAGGGAACGATACTTGTACGTGTCTCAGAAGATACATTTTTAACCATTTTTGGTAATGCGACTGCCAAGAGTAAGATTTCTAGTTTCATTACCAGGTAGAACCTATTTTCAGCCGGGGTTGCAGGGTAAGCGCAATGAGGCACCGCGACCTCGGCCTAGAGCAGGAGAAGGAACAGGCGGTAGGTGGTTTTTAGTCAGTAAGAGTCTGACACTCTCTCTCGCCTAACCCTGGGCGGAAGAAGACATTTGATGATTTTCCCCTGACAAAAAAAAAGTAGGAGCTATTTCTATTGCACAGTTGCCACATTGGAATGACCGGAATTTGTAAAGCGTCGCGGTTTTAATTGTCGGACGGAATAAATATTTTGTGTACCTAAATCTCTAAGTGTGATGTGTATGTGAAATTTTAGTTTTGTAAATGCATTAACGGCACAGGAGGAAAAGCTATAGGCAATGTTTTCTAATTTCAAAAGTTTTAAGTTTTTTCATAATTTTGAGTCGAGTAAGTTTGTATAAATGTTGATATACCTATATGAATATGTTGGACTCACAATATAAAAGTATAAAGTATGTATTTAACATTAATGGTGCACCTTTGCATGCCTTACCGGTTAAGGCAGCACAAAAAACCACACCACACGGAGCTCCCACATTAAAAAGAGATTTCTGTTTTATCACCAAGTCGCCGATTATACCTACCTTTAATTTTAAGAAAATATCGAGTACTTTCTATTTTTGTATGTTGTAGAAAAAAAGAATATATTTTATTATCACACGACGTTTTTAATATTGCGTTGAATATATTTTTATACATTCACAGTTTGTCTCGTCCATCGGTGTCACTTAGTTGACATATAATGTGAACTATATTGCTATAGAGATTGTTACTTATATTTTCCTCAAACAGTTCCCAGAATCATAAAGAGGCTGCTTCTTGGTGCGTAGCGCAAATTGCTTTACCATTTTCTCTATATAAATATTTAAGAAATTATGTCAACACTGAACGTTAAAAAGCCTGATGAGAAATGATACATCACTATATACTTAGTATAAAACAAATCGCTATTTTGTCACTATATCTCTCTCGATCTCTCGAGTTTATTTCGGTATCAATTCTCAGAAATCAGTTGGGAAGTGACTTACTCATCTTGCTTTATTATAATACCTATGTAAGTACATACTACAAGTTGTATTATATAATTATATGTTTATTGTGCCTCGTTAGGTAGTTGAAATAAAGCTATAGAGAATAATAATAAATATATCTATAGAGAATAATAGGGTTGACCATTTAGAGCTCAATAAGGAGTTTAGTTTTTCGACGAGGCCTTTGACCTTGACTCTGAAATGACTTCTACCGCTTCGAGTGCTGCTAGAAAAACCTCCTCGTTATGACTCCTACTTTGGGCCAGGATCGTGTTTGAGATCGATTGAAAGACTAAACAATACATTAAAAAGTAAGATAAGAAACAATTTGAATCTTATTTTTTTTAATGAATTAAATATTTTGCCCCACTTTCGGATTTTCTCCTGTGTTGTGGGTGCGTTTACAAACATACAATGTCACATACACATGACACCCAGACCCGAAACAACAATTTGTGGATCACACAAAGTGTTGTTCCGTGCGGGAATCGAACCCGCGACACGTTGCACGACAGCCAGTTGCCCAGCCACCGCACCAATCGTGCAGAATGGTCAATTTGTAGAAATGGTCGTTTCTAATCAACCCAAACTCGTTATGATCCCGGCAGCCATTTTGATAAACGACCTACTTTCATAATGCATTCAAAATTATCTAGATACTATATGGCTGAGTAAGTAGATGAATCATGAAAAGTAACAAAAATAAACATATCGTAGAATTTTTGTTAGTGGGAAAAACAACAAACCTGACCTTCACTTTTTGCATTATCTGTAATCCGTGTATTTTTAACCAAGAAAACGGATCATGAGACTAAGATTCCGTAGTAACCGCAGACTCTCCTTTCGAATGATTCATAAGTGACGACTCGCTCGAGTCCGAGTGAGTCACACCAATCAATGCAATTAATTCTTTAAAGAGGCATGCGACAAAATTAATATCTTTTTTATGGGAGGTGGTCATAGCACGAGGATATGAGCATATGTATGACCTGATGGTAAGCAATCGTTGTCGCCAAAGGTGACTCCTAAACAACAGTTAGGTACAACTGTGATGCCGGACTTTTGTAGGCTGGTTTAGGGATTTAAGGGTATGGAATGGTGGGTGGAGTAGAGAGAATGGGGAATTACAACTTTAGTGTTGTCTCACGTCTGTGTTCCGGTCAAGATTCGTGCTGATTGCAAAAAACTTATCTCACAAAGATAACAAACAGATAATTTATATTATTTGTGTTGATAAATGTTGTTAATGTTGCTATAGTTTCGAACACATATCCAGTGCCAGTTACTAGCTACTATTGCGCGGTTTCACCCGCTGCTCAACTCCTACAGATCGTAGCGTGATGTTTTATAGCCTATAGCACTCAGGAATATTGTAGCTATCTATCGGTGAAAGAATTTTGGAAATCCGACCAGCGGTTCCAAAGGTTACCCCCTACATACAATTTTTACCTCTTTATAATATTAGTATAGATATAGTCGGTATATGGGCTTTTTGTTTCTTAGAATTTTTAAGGATATATTATTACGTAGTTATAAATGTAACCCTCTGAATGACTCGATGTTTGCACTAAACGTTAGGAGACTTTGTAATGCTAAAAATATTTAAAAGTCATCATACAAAATATGTTCTAAATAAAAAACTATTGGAATTTTTCCTTTACTGAGACGCAATAACTGAAATTAATTATGAATAACAAATCTGTTATTTCAAATATTTATGGATGTTGGTATGCAGGTAAAAATATAAACATTAACTCAGTATCAAGACAGTAGCTATTGGTAGATTTAAACTGGGAAGGAAGGGAAGGGGTATGGTTTAGGTTAGGTTATGGTTAGGGTTATGGGGTGAGCGTCTCAAAGAGCCAGTAGACCACCACAGACGGGGCCTATTAGGGCCGATGTCTTGCTGGGGTTTCGAGCGAAAATGCAATAATTTACTGCGACCCCAACCCGAAGCGAGAGAAGAAAAGCTGTGCTTGTTAGTCAAACATTCTGACGCGACAGCATCATAATTATTCCCCAGGTAACTTTTATCTAACCATTACAAAATCAGCCCTTAATTTAATACCTACTTCTCAATTCTCTAACCTTTTTTCATTAAAAATCTATTTCATTTAAATTAAAAACCAAAGAAAACATGACATCACACAATCTCGTATTTATAAAACTGACAGACAACAGTTGGTTTTGAAAAAAATCGAAAAAAGAATCTGACTAGTGTTGCCAATTAATCAATTATTTGCCTGGTAAATGTTTAGTGACACTCAATCTGTCGTGAAATGACCACGTGAATGGAATAAAGCCATTATCATTATGATTCAACACATGTACTCACAAGTACTACAAGTTTATTTAGACTATAAAATGGCAGTTCAATGACCTACAATTAATTAAAATTTAATCCATCTAAAACATGAAATTATATGCACGGTGCGTCACTGTTTGTGTGTGTAGTATGCATGAGTATTTACACACCTTAAAGATTCGACAATGAAAAAATGTAAACGAAGTTTGCTAATTACTTTTTAATTTCGTGTGTGTGTGTGTGTGGTTCAGCCGGGATTGCGGGATAAGCGCAACCATATTTCACGCCGGTACTTTGTGTGGCCGTGATATCACTCCGGTCGAACCGTCACATTTGCTGCAGCATATCTTTCCCACACATAACATCTGATACGGTGGAGCATACGGTAGCGGTATGCCCTGCCTGGGCTGAGCACCGCCGTATCCTCAGGGAAGTGTTCGGCGGCGGCGACCTCTCGCGCCCGGCCTTAGTTGAGGCCATGGTGCGGAGTGAGAGGAACTTGCACGCCGTCTCCTCCTTTTGTGAAGCAGTCATGCTCGCAAAGAGAGAGGCCCGCGTGAGGGAGCAATCATCCTCCTCACGCCCCAGCAGCCGCAACTGGCGACACTACGGGCGTCGGGGATCGAGGGACGATCTCCGGCCACCGTAAGCACGGGCCTGCGGTCGGCGAGTAAGGGCATCTCGCCGCCCGACCAGAACCAGGCCCGAGCGTACGGCGCGTAGCGTTCCGCGCGCGCCTCAAAGAGCCATTAGACCACCACAGACGGGGCCCTAAAGGGCTAATGTTCAGCCGGGGTTGCGGGGTAAGCGCAATGAGGCACCGCGACCTCGGCACAGAGCAGGAGAAGGAACAGGGGGGTTTTTAGTCAGTAAGAGTCTGACACTCCCTCCCGCCCGGCCCTGGGAGGGAGAAGTCATTCGATGATTTTCCCCTCACGAAAAAAAAAACACATAACATCTATACTATCTATACTAATAGATATGGTATTATAAAGAGGAAAGGTTTTATTGTTTGTTTGTTTGTCTCGAATAGGCTCCGAAACTATAGCACCAATTTGAAAAAACTCTTTCAACGTTGGAAGGCTTAACTTTCCCTGAGTAACATAGACAATATTTAGTTTAAAAAAATACAGAATATTACTAAAACTCGCGTTGTTAATCGCGTGCGAAAACTATTGAAGATATAAAAAGTATTGTACATTTTTTTTAATTAGACGCATAACTGTAATTTCATCTGTATCTGGAAATGTCATGTTGAGGGTCCGTGCGATGCCGCGACGGGCAGCTATTCATCATTGGCGCCGTCGCGGCGTCTACGTCCGATACCTTGAAACGAAAAGCTGACTGTGTGTCAATTCTGATGAAGTAACTGTAGTACCGTACGTTCTTTGGATAGGTCATCGCTAAGTTTACTTTTATGACCCAATAATGAATAACTGAGCCTCCAATAACTTAACTCACATAGCGAAACACAATGCTGAGTTTCTATCACGCTGGTTTTCTGTGAGGCCGTGGTGGCTCTCCAGTCGAGCCGACCTACTCTTTTTTTTAACAAAACCTTTGCCCCGCATTAGTATTTTCTCCTGTGTCGTGAGTGTGTTTACAAACATAAAATTTGACATGCACATTACGCCCAAACTCGAAACACCAAACTAGTAACGAGTGCGTTGCCGGCCTTTTGGGGATTGGGGTTGCGGTTATAAGGATTGGGAAGGGATAGGGGAAGGGGAGGGATTGGGCCTCCAGTAACCTCACTCACACGGCGAAACACAACGCTGACTTGCTATTGTTCTCAAATTTTTATATATTTTTTTTTATCAATAACTTATTCTGTTTTAACAGGGTTTTCCCTAATGCGATAGATAAAAGACCTTAAACAAAAACTTAGACTAAAATAAATTTTATACACACAATTGAAACAAACTTACAAAACTATTAAACAATTAAATTAAGACGAAAAGCGAGACCAAACTATTTTATACATACTTACGTAAATACTTATTTCACTATTTTCACTTATTACATTACGTTAACACAGAAATTTGTAGATAAGCGCTTTAATATTCATAACATCATCATCATCATCATCATCATCAGCCTATAAGTGCCCACTGCTGAGCAAAGGCCTCTTCTCATAAGGAGAAGATTAGAGCATTAATCGCCACGCTTGCTCAATGCGGGTTGGCAATTTCAAACTTATAATTAGAAATTATAAGTCCAGGTTTCCTCACGATGTTTACCTTCACCCTTTGTCAGTGGTGTCTAAATAATCATAGAAAGTACATATAACTCGGAAAAAGTCTCATTGGTACTTGCCAGGTTTTGAGCCCACACCCTCATGCATGAGAAGCAGGCTGCTTAAACTCTGTGTCACCACGACACGCTTTATTATTAATATATTACAAATTATTTCACTTGTGGCATAATAATTATTCAGTAATAACCAGTAATCATTTGTTCACAGGGCTGGTATAAACGCAGGCACTTCAATGACAGAAGCTGTGGAATGGTATACGAATGCTAACGCTGCTCTGCTCAGCCACCTCACGAAGGAGATCAAAGATACAGATAGCAGTACAATATGGAGGTATGTATTATTTCGAATAAAAAGAAAAAGATATAAAAACAAATATTCTGACACACAACAATTGGAAAATCCCAGGATGATACAATAATTAGAATTGTGTTGAATTCGGATTTGTAGATTTTATTAAAGAGTTTGTTACAAGTCGACTTACAAGCTTTGTTGCGGTTGCATTGTAAGTCATCAAATTACTTTTTCCAAAGTGTATGAGGCAAGCAGGAGAGTCAGACTGACCAAAAGCCACCCTATTCCGATCTACTTTACAATTTTTATAGTGCAATTGCTTTATTAAGTACCTTATTAAAAACACTTCTTAATATTGTACGTAATAAATATCGAATCATATATTCTTCATCTTCATAACTACTTGCTGTTGTGGTTGTCCATAAGCAGCGCCGAATGCTATTACCATCAGATCTACTGAAACTAGCAGATGAATCTTCACCTGCTTCAATTCTTTCGGCATTTCTTCTCAGAGTAGTCTAGGAAATGCCGGCTTCATCTAGTTATTCACATATAATTTGACGTGTAAAAGTGCCGTTATATGACCTATTTGCAAAAATAAATTCATTGTTTCATTGCCCCCGTCTTTGGTGGTCTTTTAGCTCGTCATCCTCAGACCCGCGATTACGACGGCCGAAGATCGCTGCTCGATCCTCAACGCCCAGAGTCTCGCCTACTGCGGTGGCTGGGGCATGACAAGGAGGATGTCTTTGTCACGCGCTCCGCCTCCATCTTTGAGAGCATAACTACTTCACAGAAAGAGGAGATGACTTCCCTGTTCCTCTTGCTCCTCACCTTTGCCTTGACTAAGGCCCGACGCGAGCGGTCGCAGCCCCCTCACTTCCCTGAGGACACGGCAGCGAAGGATAAATACCTGAACCTAAAACAGCAATTCCTAATTATATATATATATAGTAATGTGCAACTGAGCAAAAAGTCATATGAAAGTGAATAAGACACGTCGGAGGCGCTAGCGTCCGAGTATGACTATGTCCGAGTGACTCATAAAGAAGGTCGGGCAACGACTTATGAAGGCTTCGTTGAAAACGAGTTACCTTGAGAATGCAAAACTACTACTAACATATTTGTTTTTTGTTGGTTCCACTCTCTTATAGATTTTATGATTATAGATAGGATTAAGTGGAATTAATTCCTTTGTGAAACTGTCTTCTGCTCTAACAAAATGTTTTGTTGAATATCATGTAGGTTTACAATATATGTATTTATTCGGTAGAACACCAATTTCTTCATGACTAATAAATAAAAGCACCTTTTAATTTGACCTATTTTTCTTTCAAAATTCCGCCAATTGTTAGATGTAACACCTAGGTCTAAGGCACCCTCTACTGGCTTCCTAAACCATAATCACTAGATATAGGACAATCTAAGTAATTTAATTGTTTGTTCTTCTTCTATATGTAAATACGTTTAATTAGAATGCAGAACTCAAATGAAAATAATCAAAATTTGATTAAAAGATTGATTTATTATTACGAATAATTAATAGATTCTGAAATGGGTTAGTTGTATTTGCGATACTACTGTTACTAAAATGATTAACTTCTTTTTTAATCTACTCGTACTAAACATCATAAGCCTTCTGCTGTACAAAGGTCTCTTTTCAAGCATTTTGAATTCATTTATCAAAACAAGCAGTGACGAGACAAATTTATTAAATTAAATAATTATATCTGTTTAATTATAATTGAATAATGACAAAGGATACGTTACTAATGTAGAATCATTATTTGGTGGACGGCGTACGACATACTGACTACATAAAATAATGACTCATTGTTTCTTCGGAAACATAACTATTAGACTGCCAATTGAACAGATTATAAATGTTGATATCAACTGACATAATATTATGAGGCACTTATAGTATGTTATATTTGCTTCAAATTGAAGCTCTACGAGTCTTTTTCTTTATTCATCTTCAGCCTACAAGTCCCACTGATGAGAAAAGACCTCTTCTCACATGGAGACGGTTTCGGGTTCGGGTGCATGAGAAACGGGCGGCTTAATCTTCGGGACACCACGTTAGAATGATACGACACTGTTATTTACAAATACTGTTGTATATAAATTCATATATAATAAAACAGAAATAACTATACTTAATTCTCGACCCTCGATTCTCGAATGTTTGAACTATAGTGTTAGTAGTTAGCGTTAGTGGGTTGCAAGTTCCATTGTTAACAATGGAACTTGCAACCCACTAACGCTACATATGCATACCATATAACCATATAAACTATGTTTTTTCAATAACATGTAACTATTTTTTGTTACAAATAAATAAATAAAATTAAATAAGTCACAAGATGATAGACCAAGCACAAAAAAAAACAATATTCCAAATCATCTCTCGTCTATCTTTGTCCCAAATTTCATTTAAATCTACTCAGTAGTTTTTGTCTGTAACACAAACAAACATACACACGCACTCTCAAATACCCACATTTTATTATAGAAGACCATTTTTCGAAGAATTTACTAATGATTATTACATTGCCAACAAATGTTTTTATACAAATAAAAGGAATATGAGTTGTTTTATTAATTTGATTGGGAAATACCATACCTTTTTATCTGAACTCACTGCAGCCACGTGCCCTCATCACCTGACCGTACTATATTAGGTCATCGAGTCTTAGTCTTATGTTCGAATTTACGATCGATGTTTGACATTGTAGGTAATTTGTGGAAACACGACCTCGGAAGATTCTTCGTACCAATAAAATAAAAATTTGTGAAGTCAACATATCTAATCGTATTGTATTTCAATTTATTTTATTTGTATTTTTTTATAAATAAACTGTGTTACTATCAAACAAAAAATAAACTGTTACACAACGCTCACAACTTGTATAAGCGGAATGTTATTTTTTCATCTATACCTACTTCTATACTAATATAATAAAGAGGTAAAGTGCGTGAGAGAGAGAGGTAAAGTGCTATAGGCTACAAAACATCGCTCTACGATTAAATGGAACCGAGCAGTGGGTGAAACCGCGCGAGATTAGCTAGTTTAGTAAGCATAGAGGATTGAGAAATATTGTTAATATTAATTAAACGATATCTATCAAAAAGCTAGTTGCCAAAATAGAAAACTAGATGTCGCTACACTATTATTTAGATAAATCACATTAAAATAATTAATAATTAGCTACTCATATGCTTATCGAAACAAGAGAATAATGATTTGCTAAATAGATGTAAAGGAAAATCACAGAAACCACCCCTTTACAGAAAACATTCGTGAAACAACGCTAGCGTTGTGTTCCGCCTTGTGAATGAGGTTACTGGACGTCTACTTCTACTTCTACCCTCATCCCATTCCCAAGTCCCATATTCCTAATACTTATGCAGCCCGGTATGCAAGCCCTTGATGTCCATAGAAGCCAAAATAACTTATAAAAAATGATTTTGTGTTCCGAGAGCCTGCTCCTGAGCCTCCACGTTCTTTGATCATCACGAAACTTTTTATTTTTTTGTAGTTAACGTATGTATGTTAACGTACGTAACGTAGTTAACACATTTTTCACATATTTACGATATGGTAAATATGTGAAAAATGTGGTCCAAAGCTAAAAATACACGTGTCGATGACTCAATCTGACCTCGTAATTTATTTAAGGAAAAGTATAGCATATAAAATAACTTATAAAATATAAATAAACTAAAACAAAAAAAATAATAGTTGTGAGAGAGCCTGGCTTCGGCACGAATGGATCGGCTCGACCGTATTAATAACACGGCCTCACAGAAAACCGGCGTGAAACAACTACAGCGTTGTTAGTCGCTTTGTGAGTGAGGTTACTGAAGGCCCAATCCCTCTTCCGCTCCCCATTCTGTCCCAATCCTAGAATATCCGAAACTCTTATCCCCAAAAGGCCGGCAACGCACTCCTTTGGTGTTGCGAGTGTCCATGGGCGGCGGTGATTGCTTACCATCAGGTCATCAGTCTGCTCGTTTGCCGACCTATACCATAAAAAATAAATAAGGACAAAGTATAAGTAAATAACATAACTTCTTAAAATATTAATAATCTACAACAAGAAAAGAGACGAGAAATTAGAAATTACTTAAATTGAAAAAATTATACATTCATAACAAAGAAACGATGCTCCAGGCCACCTCTCCTCTTCTATCTTTGTCTCAAATTGCATCATTATCTACTCAGTAGTTTTGGTCTGTGACTCCAAAAAACATACATACACTCTCATTTTATAATTATTAGAACATTTTTCAAAAAAAATTTACTAATTATTATTTCATAATAATAATATGTGGTTATTCATATAAACTCGAAAGTTGGTAATAGTTTATTTTATTACTAGCTACTGTCCCGCAGTTTTACCCGCTCCTAGGCTTCTAGATATCGTAGCGTATGAAACATCAGTTTCATAGCCAGCCTTCCTCGATAAATGGACTAACAAACACAAAAAGAATTGTTCAATTCGAACCAGCACTTCCGGAGATTAGCGCGTTCATTCAAACAAAATCTACAGCTTTATAATGTTTATAATATAATAAAATAAGTATAGATTTTCATTTTATTTATGAACAAACTATAGATTTTAATTTTAACTAAGGAATCCTTTTAAATGGTGGTAAGTAATTAACACAATTTTATTAACTATAATTTTTGATGTTCATCACCTCATCATCCATATTGTAGAAAATCATCTATCCAGCCTAGAGACATACAACGAATTAACCCCGTGCGCGCTGTGATTACCTTGGGTAAACATTCTGTAGCAAATATTAACCCTTTCACCGCTATAGCTCGATAGTTCAACTTAATTAATTGCGCTGCGGTTGTGAATGTTGATGGCTTTGTCACTTTATTGATGCGATTTCGTTCTACGATCTGCTAATTTGACTCCTTCATTAGTCGATTAATCAAGTGATCTATCGAGGAAGTGATATGGGTCAATTGACATTTAAGGGCATTACTATCGAGAGAGATTTTTTACGTTGAAGAACCGTTGAAGAAGTATTTGCTAACAAGCAATTCTGATGGTAAGTAATCGGCACCACCCACGGACACCTGCAGCACCAGAGGTGTCACTGGCGCGTTGCCGGCCTTTTAAGAAGGAGTATGCTCGTTTCTTGATTAGGTTGAAACTCAGAAAAAAACCATGAAAAAACCAGTCTCATACTATTGAAACGTCATAAAAGAAAAATAGTCAGTTAGTGAAGCAAGCCGAATTGCAGATTAGAATTAAGAATAAATAAAATAAATAATAAAAAAAGGAACGACCAAGAAAATCAAATGTGCAGCAGTCAAAAAAATTTTTATGCTACCATTACAAAAAACGTCATCTTCGAGAAATATTCGCCTTTTTTTGTCAAGGCAAAATCATTAAATGATTTCCCCCGCCCAAGGTAAGGCGAGAGACAGTGTCAGACTCTTCCTGACTAAAAACCCCCCCATTCCTTCTCCTGCTTTGGGCCGAGACCACGGTGACTCATTGCGCTTAACCCGCAATCCCGGCGAGGAACATTCGCCTGACGTGATATTAGATCGGTGTGTCATATTGTTCTTATAAGTACAATAGTTACATGACCTGAAGATCTCTGTAATTCTTAACATGACACCATCAGATCTGAGTCATCAGTAATTAGTATGACTCATACACCATTTCAAGATGACGGCAACTGAAATTCAGACACAATTCATCACTAAGAAAATTACTTTCATATACAGTTGTATAAAAAAATGATAATAAACAACAGTCAAGTTTTAATACGGCAGAAAAACAGAGTTAAAACGAAAGTTACTTCCATTGTTTTTTTGCTATACTAAAACTGAACTGTAAAAAATATTAAGTATGGGAGAGCCGTGTTTTGGTACGAATAGGCCGGTTCTACAATAGTACTACAACGGTTCTAGTCCCGGTGTGACCAGAACTGGTTTGTCTCGATTGACTAGGGTAGCAAATCGCTTTTTCACCCCATCTCCAAATTCCAAATGACCTTATCCTCAAATTCGTTAACCTCAAAAGGCGAACAGCGCACTTGCAAACCCTCTAATTATTTACCGTAGGATGATGCCTCAGCTCGTTTCCAAACTGATCTTACAAAAAAAAACAACATACAGGATAAAAAAATCTGGTAGGAGAGCCGTAGTGCGACACGAATGTTTCAGCCAGAGACTGGAGTGATTTCTATGTGAGTGAGGTTGTAGAAGGCTTAACCCATAGAGAAATTACCCAGCCGCTTATGACCCAAAATTTTGTAGTAAATACTTGTCAAGGCATATGTTTTGTGAGCGCTGTAGCGCAGTACGCGCGCTCCACGGGTTGTTTTCTCTATGCATAAACCTCACCAAAACCAGCCATTCTCTGACTTTTAAAGACTTGAGTGTTGCCGGCTCTCATTATTATTTGCATAATATCTGATAAAAAAAAACTATATCTTTCATTCATTCTGTAAATATCCGAAAGAAGGGCGAAGAATAGAAAATATAGAAAGACGCAAGTGCAGTAATTCTTTACGAATATGGCAATTCTAAAATACCAATTTTTGCTTCGCACACTTTTTTGGCAATATTGGTAGGTACGTACTACGAACATGACATACATAGGTACACAAACAATGCTATTACACGCCAGAAGAGCAACCATGTAATAAATATCTTTTATTTTTAGTTCGAAATTTCTTTCCGAAAAGAACGAATATATTTTGCTAAAAACGATTTGAGAGTTTACAGGTCAAAGAAGATCTGAAGCTCTATTCTCAGATGACTGTGGGTAGGTAATTAATAAAGTAAACATGAATATCACCCATTTTTTATCATTCTTTGACTTGAAAGATATGGAATTAAGTATTATTCAAGAAACTTGCGTTCTCCTTCTTAAAAGACCGGCAACGCGCTGTGAGTCCTATGGTGTTGTAGATGACTATGGGCGCTGATTACTTACCATCAGGTGATCCGTCTGCTAGTTTGCCTATTCCACAAAAAAATAAAAGTTATCAATAGCCGCTTCATATGAGGCGCAATGTTATTCTGTTCATGAATATGAGTCCTTACTGAGGCTTGAAACAAGCCGAGTTCCTCGTAAAACAGTTACGTGTGTAGGCCGTTAGTCATAACTCTTTAATCACTTATTTTATTTCTTTCTCCGGTGTTGTGGGTGTCCAACGGCCGCGATTGCTTACCACCAAGTTATCGATATGCTCTAATTACCGTCGTATCACCTAAAAAAAAGTCACTTTTGCAGCAATTGCTAAGTGTGGGAGAACCAAGCTTCGACACGAATGGGTCGGCTCGACCGGCGTGATTACAACCAAAGCGTTGTGTTTCGCCGTGTGCGTGAGGTTAACGGAGGCCCAATCCCTCCAAACCCTTACCCCTAAAAGGCCGGCAACGCACGTAACGTAACGCTTTTGGTGTTGCGGGTGTCCATGGGCATAATCTATATGATCATTAATTTGTCGACATATACCATAAAAAAAAAATTAGACCAATAAAACTATTTAAACTTAAGCTATATAAATTTTAATCTGTTTTTGTATACTTTTATTTCATCATTATGGAACTAGAGTTTGTCTTTCGCAGATAGTATCTGAACACTTTTATTGCTAACTTACTCACAAACGACGTCACACATGTGTAATATGTCTAAGTACGTGACATGAGTTAGAATATACTTTATATTATGTTAATGTATTGGGTTCTTTAAATTCCAGTATTACTATATTTCTCACATACATATATTCAACCTAGATTCTTTGAAAAGTTATTTTTATTTAATCCGTTTTGTTTTTTGTTTAATAACTGATCTAATATGAAAATTTGTGCGTCCTAAGGTGGCATCAGAAACAATGAATATATTGAATATATTTAAAAATCTTACCTAAAATACCATTACAGTGTGACAGAAAAAAAGTGTCTTCTTTTTTGAATTTCTTTATAACTCTTAAAATAGTCAATTTAAAATTACATAATCTGCTAAAGCATATATCCTACTGGTTCGTAAGCAGAATCAACAACTTAGAAGGATCACCAACCTTCACTAATAACAATAGACCATTCTATTCAAAAGCGCCTGTATGTGGATCGTTTATAATATATATTTTTTTTTGTTTTCGACAGGTATCTTGTTGGTTTCAAGAACTTGCTGAGAAGTATCGAGTGCAAAGGCATTGGTTCGGTGTTGGGCATCAACTATTTTGCGAGAGGTTATCTTCAGCCAAAAGCTTACGAAAGGTAATCTTCGATAAGCGTTAGTGTCATCATCGACATCGTAAGACGTTGGTTCACCTGACGTATTAATGCTCCGACTTCCACTACCTATGTGATTCCTTCCACAAAGAAGAAAATTTTTAAAATCTTAAATGTTTTAAATTGTCTCACGCCATAATATTTTTTGATTCTATAGGCCCAAGTCCTTCGAATCCTCAATCCTTAAATAACTAACTGTAAAAGGCTGACAATGCAGTTGAAATCCCCATGGTGTTGCGACTATCTATGGGCAATTCGTCTGCTTGCTTGCCGACCTTCCATAAAAAAAATCTTTAGCACATAATGGAATCTATAGGATCTCGAAAAATCGCAGAAGTTCAACTAATTATTATAAAGAATTTATTAAATAAAACATGATATGAGTTATTGTGGCAACATTTGACCTTGAACTGGGATTTTTTGAATAATTTTTGGTTTTCCAGATATATCGCCCATATGGTCTTGGGACGAGACCTATTGGACAACACATTGAATCTGGTGCCTTCCCTCATTCCTCTACACAAGGACATTAAAGAAGACAGTCATGAATACCAGGACTTGGAGAAGAAGTATGAAGCTGTTTTTTTTCATTGATTAGGCATTTATATCCATGCTATAAAATGCTTTTATGGCTGCAGCTGGAGAAAACCATGTCTGAAAAAAAAACTTGGCCTCCGAATTTCAATATATGTATTATGATTTCATTTATAATGGAACATTGTTATTCATATTATTATTTTTTGCCCAGAAACCAACAGATAGTCGACAATAAGCACCAGGATGGTAGTGTAGCTGATGCAATAGAGTACTTTGACCAGACTGCAACCTTCCTAGACAAGCTGAGAGCAGTGCAGAAGCAACTAAGGGAGTACATAAGGTTTGTGAAAATACCATCAAATATTTTATATCTACGTCGTACCTGTCTTTCATTAAGTATACATTGAGTGATACCACGGCCTCACAGAAAACCGGCGTGTCAACCATAGTGATGTGTTTCGCCGTGTGAGTAAGGTTTCTGGAGGCCCAATTCTCCCCCTCTAGCAATCCCCTAATCTCCGGGCTAAGAAGGAATGTTAAATTATACTTATTCTAACAACCATTTCTTCTTCATGTGGAACGTGACATGTGGGAAAGTTATATTTCGTATTCGAATGGGCCTGCTTGACCAAAGTGATAGCATTGCTCTATAGAAAATCAGCGTTAAATAATCGGTGCATTGTGTTTCGCCATGCCAATCCTCGACAATATAACCCTCAAAAGAACATTAATTTTGTCACTCCCATCGTGCGCCGGATATCCGGCATCATTTTAATACTATTAGATGAACAGCATGCTTGATTAGCGCTCTATCTCATAAAAACCTCTTTGATTTCATCTACATTCATCAATCTCTTTAGATGTTGATTGAAGGTGCGTTTTGTACAGCCGGGTTTGCGGGGCAAGCGCAATAAGGCACTTCGGCCTCAGCCAAGACCAGGAGAAGGAACGGGGGTTTTAGTTGGTAAAATTGTGACAATTCCTCTCGTCTCACCTCAAGAAGTCATTTGAGAATTTTCCCTCACAAAGAAACTCCTCTTTTGTAAACGTTGTTTTTTTATTGGAGTCAAAGTCGGTCATAAATTCCAAATAAACCATAACAAGAACCTACTTTGGAAAATATTAAGATGGAATAAAATAGTCTCTCAGTCTGTTCGTCTGTGGAGCAAGATGCTCATCACGCTAGGTTGACGTAATATAAAGCCCTTTTCACCTCTTTAATTGGATAGGAAAACACATTATTATCTATTTCCTCTTCTATTCCTCTAAAGGTAATTCCAATGAGAAAAATTTGTTTGTCACTCAATCACGATGATATTGAATGAATCAGGATAATAGTGATACAGAAGTAGACCACTGGCAAGATTTCCTCCTGATATTGCGTTCCCGTAGATCAAATTTCGACTACTTTACGCATTGACGCAACTTTTTTATGCCATAGTACGGTTTTTTTTGTGAGGGGAAAATCATCAAATGACTTTTCCCGCCCAGAGCTGGGCGAGAGGGAGTGTCAGACTCTTACTGACTAAAAACCCCCTGTTCCTTCTCCTGCTCTGGGCCAAGGTCGCGGTGCCTCAATGTGATAGTACGGTAAACGAGCAAATGGATAACCTGATGGTAAGCAATCATCGCCACTCATGGATACCAGCGGCATTAGAGGAAGTACAAGTGCGTTGCCGACCTTTTGGGATTAGAAATTTGGAGATTTAAGGATTGGGGAACGATTGGGCAACTGGCAAAAGCTAGCAAAAAAATCAAAATTCGTTATCACAAGTCAATTTACTAAACATACCGGATAAAAAATATTATTCATCAAAATAATATTTGTGACAAACAAATTCGTACTTTAAGTGTTTAACTGAAATGTGCTATTTAAACAGACCGCTACAAGTCACGTTACGGTTCAAATTAAATTGAATGTGATTAGCTTGGGGGTAATCAAGTGTATGCGCAATACGATTCAGAGAACACTCACGTTTGAAACTCAATTCCCGAGTGAGAAACGATCGCTTTATGATGCCGACACTCTCGATTTGAAGTGGCCAGTAACATTTTGTAATTGACTAGCTACTCTGGCGCGGTTTCACCCGCTTCTCAGCTCCATTAAATCATAACGTGATGTTTTATAGCCTAATAACATTCAGGAACATTGTAGTTACCTATCAGTGAAAGAATTTTGGCAATCCGACCAGCGGTTCCAAAGATTACCCCCTACATACAATCTTACAAACTTACAAAATTACAAAGATACAAACTTACAAACTTACAAACATACAAACTTACAATCTTATAAACATACAAACTTACAAATTGTATCTCTTTATAATATTAATATAGATATGTAATTATGTTGATATCAAAGTTAAATTAATTTTTCTTCATATATATTTTTTTTCTAATGTTCTTTCTCAAAGCCCATAACTATCTGTTTAATGAATTTTGTTGTCGAAAATGACAGTTGACTCACGTGCATTAACTGCCAAAAATGTCTATTATCATTAAAAGTCAAATAAAGTCATTCGGATACTGATTTGGGAAATTTGTCCATGAGTTTCGCTATTTTTTTTAATGTGATATGTCGGCAAACGAGCAGGCGGAATACGTGATGGTAAGCTATCAGCGCTGTCCATGGACACCCGCAACACCAAGGGAGTGCAGATTTAGGTATTTAAGAGGTATTGAGGGAGGGGAAGGATTGGACCTCCGGTAACCTCACTCACACGGCGAAACACGACGCTGTGTTTATTTCGCGCCGGCTTTCTGTGAGGCCGTGGTATCACTCCGGTCTAGCCGACCTATTCGGTCGAAGCATGGCTCTCCCACACTTAAAAAATTGCTTTCCACCAGGCGATGCACATGCTTGTTTGCCCCCTTTCCAATAAAAATATACCCACGAAATAAGTAACAAATACTTAATAATAATAGTTTAACCAGACCTATCTCAACTATTTGGCACACATACATATAATATTTGCTCTACTGAAATAGATCCAATGTCAATACCGCAAGAGCAACGACCCGCCTAAATTTGTTTGAACTCAAAGCTAACAAGATTGTAAAGGAGATCACGTAACATCTTACATTTTAATTTTATTCTCATTCTTGTTCGTTTATTCTCATTTCTGTTTCTTCTTATCATTGACCTGTACTTGAAAATTGTCCTGTGTCTTACATTTAGAAATTTCCGGGAACAGAAGGTTTCATTAGAACGAAAAAAGAGGACCCTCCGACAAGGCGAGGTGATCACGTCTGGCGGGATACTGCCATATTTTTTTATGTGATAGGTGATACCCGCAACGACATAGTAGGATTTGGAGATTTAGGGATAAGAGAGGGGAAGGATTGGGCCGCAGACAACCGGACTCACATGGTGAAACACAACGCTGTGATTGTTTCACGCCGGTTTTCTGTGAGGCCGAGGTATCACTTCGGTCGAGCCGATCCGTTAGTGTCGAAGCATGGCTCTCCCACATTCACTTCCACTCCCCAATCCCAAAATCTCCAAATCCCTTTCCTCCAAAAGGTCGGCAACACACTCGTAACTCTTCCGTTGTTGCGGGTTTTCACGAGTGGTGCTGATTGCTTTCCATCAGATAGTCCGCTTGCTCTATAAGTATTGCACGATCAAGACTAGGTATTTAGACGAGCTATAATTACGTCTAGGCGCCGCTAGCCTACACTGTAATTGTCGACTGATTGAACAATTATCTGGTGTAATAATATTTAATTGGACATAACATGTTATGAATTATAGTACTTATCGTCGCACTCAGAGTCATTTCATGGCTACTTAAACCAGTCTTTAGCTAAGTATTGGTTCCGGAACGATATCGTGAGAGCATTTCTAGATTAAGTTTTTCATTTGTTGGGGGAAAATTGACAAATGCCTTCTCTCTAGGATAAGGCTAGAGGGACTCCTCACATCATCAGCTTATAAGTACCCAATGCTGAGCAAAGGCCTCTTCTCACACGGCCAAAATTTGAGCATTAATCACTACGCTTGCTCAAGGCGGATTGGCGATTTCAAACTTATAATTAGAAATTATAAATCCAGGTTTCTTCACGATGTTTTCCACCGTATGAATGTCAGTGATGTCTAAATATTTATAGAAGGTACATATAACTCGGAAAATGTCACATTGCTACTTGGCAGGTTTTGAAGCCGCAACTTCATACATGAGAAGCGTGAGTCTTAACTTCCGGGCCAGCACGACCGCCAAGGCCGTCGGACGTTTACTGACTAAAAAACCCCTAGTTCCATCTCTCTCACACGATAAAGTTCACTCTGGTTTTCTGTGAGGTCGTGCTGTCACTCAGGTCGAGATAATTTTGTAAACGGCTCTCCCACGCTTAAGTATGTATTATAACATATTTTATTATGTGCAATTATAAAGAAGACGTCATATTCAAAGATAATAACTAAGAAGAGAACTAGTTTGGAAAGCTGCCTAGCGTCACTAAGCACGTTATTGCATGACCCATACATTCAAGTTGTGCGTCAAACAGAAATAGAAAACAAATTTATTTGCGACATTCAAGAAACGGGCGGAACCAGTTAGCTCGATTGAAATAGATTTAAATCACATGATGTAGATAATAAAGTTCATGGTTTTTTGTAAGGGAAAATCATTAAACGGTTGCTCCAACCCAGGGCGGGGCGGGAGAGAGTGTCAGACTCTTACTGACTAAAAACCCCCTGTTCTTTCTCCTGCTCTGGCAAGAGGCCGCAGTGTCTCATTGCGCTTATCCCGCTATCCCGAATGAACATCAGCCCTATACAGCCCCGTCTGTGGTCTATAGGCTCTAACGATACGTGCTCGGGTCTGGTTTGGAGCTTCCCTTACTCGCCGTCCACAGACCCGCGCTTACGATGACCGGAGATCATCTCTTGATTAATGATGATCATTATGATAAAAATAGTTTAAATCTATGAGCTAATAAAATAAGTGAATACAAACAACACCACACTGTTTATCAAGACTTAAAACGAGTCGAAATAATGTTGAATGAACTTTAAATCAAACTACACACAGTCGAGTTTCGATCCGAAGTGAGCTGTAATGTGTGTAGACAGAATGGCGCCAGATAAGAATGCGTGGGCGCGTGGTTACAGACATATACATACATACTTATGTGTATATCTTATACAGTTATATACATAACTTACAAGTTCAAGGTGCCATTTTAAATGTAATTAGTAGTTCTAGAATGGGTTAAGTAACTTTTTTTGGTGATTCTCCGATAAACCTGTACTTTTATGTAACAAAACATTATCCTCCTGGGTTTTTAAGCTTGTTAGTAACTTATTATTCACAATTTTACTAAAGTAACAATATGACTTTTTCCGAATTATATGTTCTTTCTATGGTTACATAGACACCACTGACATACGGCGAAGGGTAACATCGTGAGGAAATCTGGACTTATAATTTTTAACTTTAAGCAATCGTCGTGATTGATGCTCAAATTTTCTCGGTATGAGAAGAAGCCTTTGCTCAGCAGTAGACACGTATAAGCTGGTGCGCACGTTCTATTTAAAGCCTCGTTTCTCCCAGGCCTTTAGGCCTTTATAAACACACAACTTAGACATAATCTATAGATAATTTCGTTTCGCTTAATTTGACCTTCGTGGGCGTAGCATAGCTCCACTTGACTGAAATATCGATGTTCAACAGCATGTTGCAACGAAATAAACATGTTGCGTCGTTGCGCGGCAATATTGCTCAGTGTTGCGCAATAATTGCTGTATATTTTTGTCTTAACATTGTCCCACTTTAAGGTCCTTGTCCTGTGACGTAGTGTGTTTACAAACATAAAAATGCACGTCACACCCGAATGTGAGGCGCGTAGCGTTCCGAGTGCGCCTCAAAGAGCCAATAGACTACCACCAGATGGGGCCCAACATGGCCATTACTTAGTCGGGGTGTCGGACCAAGCGGAATCAGGTACCTACCGTAGCCTGGTCTTGGAGCAGGGGGAGGAACTTTGATGTTTTAAGTCAGTAAGAGTCTGACACTCCCTTTTCTCATAGCCTGGGCCTTTCCCACAACAAAAAGGGTAAACATCACGCACAGAATTGGTCGGTGCAGGAATCGAATCATACCAAAACATAGCTGTTCCGGTCCATCTTATAAAAAGACGCTAAAAATGTTGGCTTTAGACATACCATTGAAATAACTACTTGGTGTTTTCTACAGGGATGGCGTAACGGTTAGTTTGACTGAAGCCCGAAGGTCGGAGGTGGTTTGCGCAGGAATCCTTATCCTGGTATGCGTCGTCTCTCCAATCATCATCGTGCTGGTCAGAAACGCTGTGAATACCATACAGGTAAACAGATGACAGTTTTCTTCCAATGTAAGGATTAGCTTAAAATATTGTATAAGTTTTGGACCCTTGATGTCTATTTTACAAGCTTTCATGCGTTTAGTTTGTACGAGCAAAAATGCTACACATTGAATGTCTCTTAAAGTGTTTATTCCCGTGACTGATAATAGCTTTTTTTTTGAATTCCATCTATTAATTGTTATTATAATAACTTTTAAATATTTAAACATTTTATATAACTGGTACCTACCGATTTAAGTAGTTTCATTAAGAAAACCAACTACATTTTTGTCGTAACAAAAATAAAGGGATGACACCTAAATCATAATTATAAAAAAAGAGAGCGAAAAAGAGAGACATTTTCTGAAAAGGCTTTCATCACATGTTGTATTTTCAAATCTTTTATAGTATGGTCGGCAAACGAGCAGACTTATTGTCTGAAAGTAAGCAATCAGCGCCGCCCATAGGCACCAAGGAGTTACGAGTGCGTTGCTGGCCTTTTAGGGATAAGGATTTCGGATATTTAATGGAAGGGGGGAGGGATTGGAGCCCCGGTAACCTCTCTTACACGGCCAAACACAACGCTGTGGTTGTTTCACGCAGGTTTTCTGTGAGGCCGTGGTATCACTCCGGTCGAGCCGATCCATTGTGCCGAAGCATGGCTCTCCCACACTAGATTGAATAATGTTATGAAATGCAGCCAATGTTAGCGAAAGTCAATGGCGCGTGCATACGTCATCGTTGCACCGCGTGTGCATGTGTAGGCGTGGATCATTGACCGTGAACGAACTTGCACCATTCTTTGTAACCGTACATAAGACTTAATAATAATCAATTTACACCTCAAAATAATTGTAGCATTTTTTGTGGAAGTAAGTTAAGAAGTTGACATTTTGGGGGTTAGATTTTGAGGGATTAGTAGATTTGGCGATTTTGGTGGGTTTTCTTTAAGGTCGGTTGACAATGATAAACTTTGTATGTCAGAGGTGTCTTATTAATTCTAAAAAGTACTTATTATATTTCTAAAAATACCACTCATATCGACATGCTTTGTAAAAGAAAACTTGGTAAACTAGGTACTAAAAGGATTAAAAGTAGGTGCTGGTGTAATGGAAAACCTCAATACCTATTTATAGTTATTTCAGTAAAATTAGTACATGACAATAAGTATTGCGTGTATTTGAAAAGATAAGATAATTTAATCAAGAATAACATCATTTAAAACAAGCGATATGAGGTACCGCGGTCTCGAGTAAGAGAAGAACGGTTTTAATCAGTAAGTGTCTGACACTTCCTCTCGCTTCACCTGACCGGGAGAAGGAATTTCGTAATTTGATGATATTTCAATTTAAAAAATACCCCCGCTCTCCCTGGTTGTACAACGCTACATGAAATACATGCATGAAATATCTACATTTTAGTTGCTTTTTTCAGGTATACGCAAGTAATTTGGCTGAAAAGGCTCGGGAATTGGAATACGAAAAAGAACTAAGTGACTCCTTACTGTACCAGATGCTGCCTCCAAGTATAGCTAAACAATTGAAACAAACACAGCAGGTTCGTTTTTCAGTTTAATATTGGTTGATAAGGCTTCACAGTTTCTTTCAATAATTACAAAAAAATACATTTTTAATTATTTCTTAAATGTAATAAAAAAGTAGTGATCCACCGTTATCGGGACCATGGTCCTAGCTACTGGCTCTCAGGGCTCTAGAGAAAGAAACCTCTTGATAACATGAGCCGTGTCCAGGAGCTTTTTGAACTAGTAAATGAATTACCTGATGATAAGCAATCAGCGCTGCCCATGGACACTCGCAACAACGGAGGAGTTAGAAGTGTCCATGGCCGATCTTTTGGGGATTTAGGGATTGGGGGAGGGGAAGGATTTGACCTCCGATAACCTCACTTACATGGCCAAACAGCTATGAGTTAAGAGACTCGTCAGTAAACGTGTCTTTCTTTCTTCTTTCTCTAAACGCTTCAACTCAATGACTTCTGGATCAACCATTTGGAAGCGACGTGTATTTAACGGCTTCTTGCTACCATTTAAAGACCATAATCATTAAAAAACTTATTTTCCTATAGCCACTTCATAAATGCAGAAACTTCACTAAAGTAACAAACCAACATACATAACTATGCCATTTTACATAAGGCCCATTTTCGCGTGCGCCCATCTTTTCTAATTTATAGACTGAATAAAATACCTTGTACGCCTTCTTTTCGTAAATGTTAAAAGTTTTAATGAGTTTTTATGGAATTTTCAAAACGTATACGATACGAGTGCCTACCTATTGAAGTTTGTAATTAGATTTTGGTTTAAAAATAACCGCAAAGTTTTTGTACGTACACCTGAAAACTAATTAGTCGTGCTCTTTATATTTTTATAATTTATTTTCAAGTTAATTGAAACGAACGGTATCACTTCAAAAAAGTTCCGCATTTATACGATATTTTTTCTTTTGAAAACATTTGTAAGAGTGACTAGTAAAAAGAATAAGCGAGAAAGGGGGATGGAGCTATAAAACGTGCTAAAGCTATATAGCTCCATCCCTCTTTCTCGCCGCAGGTCTAAGGATGTATCATCACCTAACTTCGTGTGGGAAGAAGACCGAAGTAGTTTTAAGTCAGTAAGAGTCTGATTTCTTGCTTCACCAAGGTCGGGAAAGGTCATTCAATAATTTATTTCCTCAATAAAACTGGGATTTAATCGACCACGCAATGATATTAGCGGATGGTTTAAAAATAATTAATAGTGGCATGTGAATCGGGTGACTGTGTGGCAATAAGTTCTTCACCAACCGCATGGGGCTACAGCATTTCTCGCACAGTTCACATGTTTAATTTGACAACGGAGCTTATTTAAAAAAGACGTTATGTCTCAAAATTGAATTTTATTGTTGAAACACATAATTTCAAGATTAAAATACCTTCTTTTTTGACTTAGGTCTCTTTTCTATAAGAAGTATAATGTAGACAACCGCAACACCTAAAGTCCTATACTTGCGAGTGCATTACTGGCCTTTTGGGGATTAGAGTTTGGGACACCGCGAAACAGAACGCTGCGGTTGTTTCGCGCTGGTTTTTTGTGAGGCCAAGGTATTACTCAGGTCGAGCCAGCTCATTCGTGCTGAAACATGGCTCTACCACAATTACCTAATTGTTTTATTCTTTTCAGGTCCCAGCTGAATTTTTCTCTTCAGTGACTGTGTACTTCAGTGACATAGTTGGGTTCACCGCAATTGCAGCTGTATCTACACCGTATCAGGTACTATTTTATTAAAACCATTATCGCTACGTATTGATTGCTGATGGTAAGAAAACGTCACCGTCCATCCCGTTGCACCAGTGGAGTTGTCCAAAGGCCTTGCGACCTTTGAAAGGCCTTGCGACCTTTTGAAGGCCTTCACTAAGATGACTTACATGACGAAACAATGGCGTTTAAATAAACGTTCCTTTTAAAAGTATTTTTTACAAATTTTCAGGTGATAAGTTTCCTGAATTCAGTATACAAGTTGTTCGATGAGAAAATTGAATGTTATGATGTGTATAAAATCGAGACGATTGGAGATTCGTACATGGTGGCTTCTGGGTTACCTGTTAGAAATGGTAAGACTTATGTTACATGATTATATATTATACATTTTATATACAATCAAAAGTAGCAGTAATGATGAAAGGATTTGAGCTTTAAACCGTACACAATGAGAAAAAAACGTCGTGATTAGGGAAAGGTCAGCATGACAATAAAATGTAATGACAAGAATTGAAAAAGGAATTCAAGAAAGAAAGAAAAAAAAGATTAACTATTTATTAGGCACCAGGCATTGTGCCTGGTGCCTTATAAATAGTTAATCTTTCATCATGCGTCTTAATATTTTAGAATTATAAAAAATACAAGGTAAATTAAAAAAGAAGAAATAAAAGACGGTGTAAGTTAGGCTCAGTGAGAACTAAACTCTGGTTTTCAATTGGCACCCTTGCAGATGCTTGTGTATATGAAGATGGTTTGGTCTTATTGAAAAGGTAGATTCTAGGAGAATCAAAAAAGGACGTTTTCATTTAATTTGATATGTTCGTTGAACCTACCTTAAAGAACAATAACATGTCGTATAATTAATAAAAAAGGGGCCTTAGTCAAAAAAAGTATAATAAGTAATCTTAAAATTAATGTTTTAACAATAAGGTTCGTTTTTAAATACCCTATTTTATGAGGTACTTCTGTTTTCTATTAAAAAAATCATGTTCACTTCCAAGGCAACAAGCATGCGACAGAAATAGCGAGTATGGCGTTAGAGCTGCTGGAAGCGACATCTATGTGCAGGCTTCCTCATCGACCCGATCAGGTACTGATCTAGGTAATAATTGTATCTGTGTTCATTAAGAATATTATATTAATATTTGACACTAGTGGAGGATTTGCCTTCAACAGCATCTCGGCTATTATAAATATGGTAAAATTCTCGCAAAACATAGCGTTTGGTTGGATTTCCGAAATTGTATCACTGGTAGAAAGCCATAATGTTCCTGAGTGCTATAAAACAACATCCTGCGACCTATAGGAGCCAAGCAGTGGGAGCTAGTGTTAAAATAATTGTCTAGCGTAATAATAATTCATCATTCAATTTCAATTTCAGTACTTGATTCCGATCATTGTGGTCAGTTAATTTCTTTAACAAATGAAATAAATATAGTGTCAAAACAATTTATCACAGTTAATCCGAAGACTAAAAGACGCATTGAATTTTTCAAAGCTAAACTCAGCAACAAATTGCCTTTGTTGTTGAATTATAAGAATTCTAACACTTTATATGATAAGTTTTTTAAAATGTACCTAACAGAGTTTAAGTCTACTTTTACAGATAAAACTATTCCAGCTAATAGCAATGTGTCTTTTGGTGATTGGGCAACCACTGGTATCTATAAGAGTAGAAATCGCCTCTATGAGCTTTATAATGAGCGGACATATATTAATACTGTTGAATTCAGTGAATATGTAAAAAACTATTCTAAATTATTTAAAAAAGTTTGCTCTATTGCAAAATCTCTATTCTTAAGCTCTAAGATAAAGAACAGTACCAATGTTATCAAAGACACTTGGAACATTATCAACAGTGAGGCAGGAAGGTCTAAAAAAAGAATTAGTCAACATAGTCTAGTAATTGATAATAAGTTAATAAAAGCGGATGTAGAAATTGCAACTGCTTTTGAACATTTCTTTTCCGACATTCCTGTATCCACTACAAAGTCACTGAATTCATCTCCCACTGTTGCAGAGTCTTTACTCAAAGAACATGTTGTAGCTTGCGATTCAGGGTTTTCCTTCAAACACATAGATAACAAAGACATTGTTAAAATCTTTAATACTTTGAATAACAAAAAGACTGCAGACCTATGGGGTAATTCTGTGTACATTACAAGCTCTGTAATAACTATTGTAGCACCTGTATTGGCTCAAATCTTTAATAACTGTATTGACTGTGGTGTGTTTCCTGATCTTATGAAATGTAGTAAAATAATTCCATTATTTAAATCAGGTAGTACTTCTGACCCCACTAACTTTAGACCTATTTCAGTACTACCTACGTTCAGTAAAATTTTTGAAAAAATCATTTTAGATCAAATGCAAAGATTTTTTAATAGAAATAAATTATTACATGCGAAGCAGTTCGGATTTACAAGGGGTCGTTCAACAACTGATGCCGGTGTTGAACTTCTTAATCATATTTACGACGCATGGGAGGACTCAAGCGACGCTTTGGGAATATTTTGTGATTTATCAAAGGCGTTCGATTGCGTGCTTCATGATACACTGATCAGGAAGCTTTCCCATTACGGAATTAGAGGTGCATCTCTGGACCTTCTTACCTCATACCTGAGTAATAGGGTTCAGAGAGTCGAAGTAAACGGAATGGTTTCTGCCGGGTCTGTTGTGAAGATGGGTGTTCCGCAGGGTTCTATTCTCGGCCCGTTTTTATTTCTTATCTATATTAATGACTTGCCTTACCTTGTAAGGGATAAACACAAGATAGTGCTGTTTGCTGATGATACCTCACTATTATTCAAACATGACGACGACAATCATTAATTGACAATGTAAACAGTGCTCTCTCAGAAATAGTTCACTGGTTTGGTGTGAATAACTTATTACTAAACGAAACTAAAACTAAATGTATTAAATTCACAACACCAAATGTTAAACAGATAAAAACCAGTGTGCTTGTCAAGGGCGAGGAGTTGAGTCCTGTAGATACAACTGTCTTTTTAGGTATAACCCTGGACGCTAAGCTCCAGTGGGGCCCACATATAGATGGCTTGTCGAAGAAGCTCAGTTCTGCAGCATATGCCGTTAAAAAAATTAGAAATTTAACAGATATAGATACAGCGCGGTTAGTTTATTTTGGTTATTTCCACAGCATCATGTCATACGGTATTTTGTTGTGGGGGAATGCTGCTGACATCCAGTCTATTTTTGTTCTGCAGAAAAGGGCTATTCGATCAATCTATTATCTTAGTCCGAGGCATTCGCTCAGAGAATTATTTAAGGAATCTAAAATAATGACAGTTGCCTCTCAATATATTTATGAAAATGTAATTCACGCTCATAAAAACAAAAGCTTATTTAAGAAATATAGTGATATACATAATATCAACACGAGGGGGAAAAACAAATATGTTGTGCCTGCCTCCAGGCTTCAGAAAATAAGTAGTTCGTTTAGGTGTCAATGTATACGCTTTTACAATAAAATTCCTAGCGATATTCAAAATTTGAGCCTCAATAAATTTAAAAGTGTAATAAAGGCTAAACTTTGCTGTAAAGCATTTTATAAAATAAAAGACTACTTAGAGGATAGTCAGGCTTGGGAATGAGCCGCTGTAATGTCTGCACAGGTCATGTTGACATGTTTGTAACATAAGTTACACTTTTATATACAATTTGACATTACGTTTATTTTTTTTTTTATACAATGACATGATCACATAGTGTGACATTTTTATTTTTTATTTGACATTTTTTTTATTTATTTGTTGACATTTTTATTATTTTATATTATTGTTAGTGTAAGGACCGTGTGAGACTTGTCGTGCTTTTTTATCACCAGTCATCTGCGTTCTGACAGTTTGAGTACTTGCGCGACCCACCCAAATGTTCTTTTGATCGGTATTGTTCGTCGGACAACTCAACAGCTATATGGTTGCAAACTGACACTTGCGTGCCTGTCTTCAGAACGGGTCCACTTAAACTGGTGTGGTTCTTTCCTCAAAAGACCACTACAGAATGAACTTGCACGGTTCTCTCACATTATGTTATTTTATATTGTCTGGACTTGAAAAGAGACTGACCTCTGAGTTTGTTTCGGCATTTCTTCTCAGAGTAGTCAGATAGGAAATGCCGGCTTCATCTAGTTTTTCACATATAATTTGACGTGTAAAAGTGCCGTTTTAAGGCCTATTTGCAAAAATAAATTCATTGTTTCATTGTTTCATTGTTTCATCACGCGTCTTTAAGAGCCATCAGATCACTATGTTGATGAAGGCCTAGAGCTTTTTGGCGATATCGCTTTAATGAGTAGACATGCTCCATTCGTAGATAGCATCATTGCTTGTCAATAGGGGAGATAGTGTCCGCCACACCACCGATACTAATATTATAAACAGGTAAAATCTAAGGAACCGCTGCCTGGTAGGGTTTCTTCTTTCACTAATTGATAGCTCTACAATATTTCCGAGCTATAGGCTATAAAACATCACGATATAATCAAATGGAGCCGAGGAGCGAGTGAAACCGCCGCCGAAAGCTAATTGCATAAAAAAGAGCTATATGGTCCTGTCAGGTACAGTCAGCTCCAAAAGTCGATGAACAGAATCAACTTTCCAAAACACCTGTTCACAATAAAATGCCAAAAGTTATAGTCACAACTAGGAAACAATATAGCCTGTACATCAGAAATTTACAAAAGTCGTTAAACACGACTAATTCAAAAGTATCTGTGCACTATAGTATTCCTAAAGTCGCTGAACATCATTGTATCAAAAGTCAGTAAACAGCAGAAAAGTCAAAATTAGGTTAACAAAGTATATTTTAATGTTGCCCTGTGTTAATATAATTTTGACGCTTATGTTGTTCAGCTACTTTTGGGACAGTGCTCGCTAGACCTTAATATAATGTATTTTAACACGTAAGTATCCATTTCAATACTTATTTACACATCAATTATATTTTTAACCGACTTCAAAAAAGGAGTAAGTGCTCAATTCGGTGCGTATTTTTTTTATGTATGTACACCGATTGAAACGAGGACGACTGGACCGATTTGCAAAATTCTTTTTTATTTGATAGGGTTTACCTGCCATTTGGTCCCATTACATGAGGTCAGAATCTGATGATGGAATTCTGGAGAAATCGAGGGGAACTTTCAATAATTGCAGGGGCGAGTAGTTCTTTAGTAGAGTAGTCTTTTACAACACTATAACTTGACGAAGGTCGAAGTCGACCTGATGTTGGAGCTGGAAGACAGTCGAGGGATCTCCTTGACTATTTGGAGTAGTTGCCTTGTGTGTTGTGTTTGAGCTTGAATGATTCGTATTGGCACTTTGCACCAGGCTTGTTCGTAACTGTCATTAAGGGTCTGATGATGAGAACGAAGGACAGGGAACTCCTGAACGGATTATAGTAACTACTTCGTGTTTGAACTTAATTCATATTGTCAGTAATCATACTAATATATAATATGAAATAACATAAACATCACTCTAACAATCTACGAAGTAGACAACTTTGTACACAGATTTATTTTTTATGTTTGTGTTTACTTTTTGAAGTCGTTTGTTTTTTTTTCATTTAGGTAAATAGAAAATAATAATAATAACTATTTTTATAATCTCGCAGTATGTGCCAAGTAAATGCTACATACCAAACAACAACAGTATTAGAACCGTGTATTGATCGGTACCTAGTAATCATCATTGTTTTACTTGGTACCTGGCACTTATTAGGCACAACATGTATTACTTTGCACACAGAAAATTAATTTTTTTGTTAAAAATTATTTTATTTCACTATTTTAAGTGATATGCAGAGCAAGCAAGGATAATGCGTTTCGGATGAGAAGACGACGGCTACTTGAGACCGAAAATCACGGTAATAGTAGTAGTCCTTAGTGTTCAGTTCTGTAAATTGTTGAGGAATGCCCTCGACTGTCAATGGTCTCCATCATTATGTATACTGTAGACCTTCAACATAGTTACATAATCTATATAGGTGCAAAGTGCTCACCAATGCGAATCATTCCAGCCCAAACACAAAATAATTACTCCAAATAGTCAAAGAGATCCCTCTACGGTCTTCCGGCTCCATCATCAGATTTACTGCATAACTTCATTGTAACTCATGTAGGTGCGAAGTTTTTATTGATATAAATGAATTAATTCCAAACACGAGGTAGTTACTGGAAACCGTTCAGGCGTTCCCTGAGCTGTCCTTCGTTGTCATCATCAGACCCCTAATGACAGTCACTACCAGTCTTGGTGCAAAGTGCTCACCAAGAAGAATTGTTCAAGCCCAAACACAAGGCAATTACTCCAAATAGTCAAGGAAATTCCTCGACTGTCTTTCGGTTTCATCATCATCAGGTCGAGTTCAACCATCGACAAGTTGACGTAAATACCTGAATAACTTCAGAAAATATACGAATCATGCCGACTGTCCCTATAAAATTTTAAATTTCCACTCGATTTTTCTGGGTTTCCATCATCAGATCTTGACCTGGTGAACATGAGACAAACTGGAAATCATACCCTACTGAACAAAAAAAAAATCCAAATCGGTCCAGGAGCCTTAAATAATCGGATAACATCAAAAAAAAAAAAAATCCCGACGAATTGAGAACCTCCACCTTTTTTTAAAGTCGGTTAAAAATATTATTAATTTTTAAATAAGTATTGAAAAAGATACTAACGTGTTAATATACATTATTAAGTTACACTGTCCCAAAAGTAGCTGAACAACATAAGCGTCAAAATTATATTACCACAGTGCAACATAAAAAATATACTTTGTTAACCTAATTTTGACTTTTCTGCTGTTTACTGACTTTTGATACAATGATGTTCAGCGACATTTGGATTGATGGCGTACAGCGACTTTAGGACTACTATAGTGCACAGATACTTTTGAATTAGTCGTGTTTAACGACTTTTGTAAATTTCTGATGTACAGGCTATTTTGTTTCCTAGTTGTGACTATAACTTTTGGCATTTTATTGTGAACAGGTGTTTTGGAAAGTTGATTCTGTTCATCGACTTTTGGAGCTGACTGTACTTTCCAACGGAGAAATATTGGATCACGCCTGTATTACAAGTATGGATGTTTTGTAGCTATTATGATAACAAATTACGACAATTTTGTTTTAGACTTTATGCATGCGAAGTGGGATCCACATGGGGCCTTGTGTCGCTGGTATTGTGGGAAGTAAAATGCCTCGTTACTGTTTATTTGGTGACACGATTAACACTGCAAGTAGAATGGAGAGCACTGGGGAACGTAAGTAACTATGCTTTAGGAATTATGACTATGATCCCCCATCTGGGCTTGAAACTAGTCGAGTTATTTCGTTAAATAGTTACGAGAGTAAGCCTTTAAAAGAAGTCTCTCTCTATAATCACTTTTTTTAAGTCTATCCTTCGAAATTTTGACTTTGAATTCTGCTCCAAACAACTTTTTTGTGTTCGTTGAATAAGTGCAAAAAAATTAACTAAAAAGTGTGAGACATTTTTTTGCTTGTTGTTTTCAGCGATGAAGATTCAAATATCGGATGATGTGAAAAAGGCTCTAGATAAAACAGGACTTTTCCTAACGGCTCCTCGGGGCGTGGTTGATGTCAAGGTAAAATCATACTATTAAAAAGTAAAAAAAAAAATAAGTGTGGGAGAGCCATGCTTCGGCACGAATGGGTCGGCTCGACCGGAGCGATACCACAGCCTCACAGAAAACCGGCGTGAAACAACAAAAGCGTTATGTTTCGCTGTGTGAGTGATCTAAAAAAAGATATATATATTCTCGGTTATCTGTCATGCGATTCAAAACAAGGGGAAAATGGATATGATTGGAACACAACAAAGTAGATTATAATTATTACTTATAATGGTAAATTTGTTTTCTTTCTTCAGGGCAAAGGCGAAATGTCCACCCATTGGCTGGAAGGCAGGATTGGACCTTCTCCAGAGCGGCCAACGACTACATCTCTGGACTGCACACCAAGCTTCTTAGCCAGGATCCATTCTCAAAGATCTCCCAGATACCAATCTGGAAAACCGAGGATACAATAAAATAGAATATACTTAATATATATTTTTGTAACTAACGTCGGCAATGGTTATAACTGCTGGGCGAAGAATTTGGATTTTCTAGACGGTTATGTTTTCTTACAGTTCAGATGAGTAGACGAGTCACCTGATGTTAAGCAATGAGAGTTGCCATTGGTCTTCGCAACAATATAGGTGTTAGATACCGGTCTTTATAAGGTTGTAAGGAGTATGAGAGAAAAGATTGGGCCGCCGTATATTTGATTATATATTTTGAAACTAGTTTTATAAGTACAGAGCTTTGTATATATATTATGTGTACTAGCGACCCGCCCCGGCTTCGCACGGATGCAATTGGGTAGTTTCCAAGGTCAAAAATAAATTAGTTCGATGTTTCAATACAATAAAATATTGAAATATAACTATACTTTTATTCATCGATCGATCGATACACTAAGTTTCAGATTTTTTTAGCTAATTAATAAGAAATAAGTAAGCTTTTTGACGCAAAAATGTTATGACGTCATAACTCAGTTTTTCTTCTCTTACAAACGTTTCTCTTTATTTTTTAAATATTTAAGTATAAATATGGATATAGGAACATAGAAAGCGACTTTGTTTTACACTATATAGTGATCAGTATGAACTAATAAAGTTTATCGGGAACATTAATGAAGATGGTATAACAGATATTTAATGTGCTAAAATACTCAAAATCGACCTTATTGTCACTTTCTTTTGTTTTAATTTTGTTGGCACCATTTTGATGGGTTATTATCAATTAGTAATCAATTTCTTATTAAGTGGTTGTATGTATAAAGCAGTGTGACTGTATATATGTTAGTGTGTCGTGTAGTTTAAATGGCTGGTTTGATTTCGACAGTGTACGGAGTCTATGACAAAATACTAATATACCTAATTGGGGTGACGAATAATATGTGTTGGCCGTCTATTAATTAATTAAAAGAAATTAGACATGTACTATAAAAAAAATATAGTTAAATCTTTTTTTTAATAAATTTTAAATTTTATCGACTTACTGACGCGCTTATTGAGCGAAATAACTCGTCTTTTTTCAACCCACATTAGGGGCTATGATTATATGTAGAATTGTGCGATAGTTGCGTCAGTCAGCCGGAAAACATAACATTTATACAAATAATAGATCGTCTAACCAGCACACGATTACCTGATGGTAAGCCATAAGCGTCGCTCATAGACACCCGCAATACCAAAGCAGTTACGTATGCGTTACCGGCCTGTTGGAGATTAGGGTTCCGGATATTTAGGGATAGAGGAGGGATAAGGGGAGAGAGAGTTTAAGGCCTTGTAGGATTTTTGTTAAAATAAATATGTCTTAGTAATAGTTTTTCATTATATTAATTGCAGAATTATTAGACTATTAATTGTCATGCTCGGTTGATATCATTATCCTAACTCCTTTCATTCAAATTTGCTGTTTGCTCCATCTTGAGTATCTATTGAAATTGGCACAGGCTCTAAGAATGAGTAAGACATTAAAAGTAATTTTAAGTAAGAGTAATATTTTAAACTATTTCATTGTAAATTGTATGTATGTATGTATATTTTGTACGTAAATAAATGTCAAAATTAACAGTGTTTTTATTTTATGCTAACTTTGTTTAATAGGATTTTAGTTTGGTTGATTTATGATTTTTAATGATCGGTCAGTGAGTGACAAAATAAGTAACTTTGATCGCTCATAACTCTTTAACTTTTGGTTCAAATTTCATGTAATTTTAAAACTGAGCTTGTTTTAAAACTTACTCTATGTCACCGAAATTTAAATCTAAATTATCGTCCATGTCGATGATACAGGAGTGAAATAGCCGCAGAACACTTTAAGAAAAGGATAGTACGGCCGTTCCCCTTTTGCTCAAAACTAGTCTTACTAGGGACATGCGGCCATATTACAAAACAAGTGTTTTTTAGTCTAAGTCTAAACCATTGAGCTAGATTTTGTATTTCAAATTTAAGGTACGTGAGAATAAGATTCAAAATACAAAATCTGACTCAATGGTTTAAATCTAGACTAAAGATAAATCTTGTTTTGTAATAAGGGGGATGTAGTTCTGTGTTACATACCCCTCATTAGTGGTTTTATCGTCATTGCCTCATTACGACCTTCGGACATCCCGGCGTACAGCAAATATCCACCCTTACGTTGTTGAGACACCTGTGGCCCGGACTAAGCGTTTTGCCTCGTCATTTATACCGCGTACATTGAGGGATTGGAACAGTTTGCCGGCTGCAGTCTTTCCGTTCAAATATAATTTAGGTGTCTTCAAGGCTAGAGTGAATAGGCTCTTAATAAACTAGTGCGCCTTACCATCAACGATTGCATCACTGCTTACCACCAGATGGGGTCGCAGATCGCTAGTTTATTGCAAGTAAAAAAAAACGATCAAACGGAGCCGAGCAGAGGTTGAAACCGCGCGAGAATACGTAGCAGGAATATATAATAATAAATTGTATAATATTTACGACGTACAATCATTACGGTCGATTACATAGCGTTGTACCAGTCAATAGTTTATCAATGGAATGAGTCACATGTGTATTGTGTTTAAGGAGGATCGCTATAATGCGGATATAGCTTGAACGGAAACACCGCAAAGGAAGCATGATGAGTCCACAAATCATTTAGGGATAATTAGTTCCGATTCACAGAACTCAAATTTTGGCAACAAAGAGTAAAAGATAAGAATTAAATCGGAAAGAGAGGAGGAGAAAACAGAGAAGGAGAAAGAAGAAAAGATTTTTCTTTGGGAGAGGAAGATATTGATAATAAGAGCTCACTAATTACGTGATGACGAGCAAATGGCGCCGTTTTTGGACATTCTTAACATGAGAGTTTGTTACAAGTGCATTGCAGGCCTGTTGTTTAGGATTTGAGGGATGGTGTTAGAGGATGGAAGGTTCGGGCTTCTGATAGCCTCAAGATACAGGACACAAGCATAGTTTCATGGAACTGGTTAATGGCGTCTAGACGAAAACGAAGCAAGGCTCTCCCAAAAAAAGATGTATATTCTAATAAACCAATAAAGGGTCAATTCACACAGAGATGATATGCGACGCAAGATACATCGCGTGAAGTGCGCCTTTTAGGAGTATAAAATATTTTGTTGTTACTTTGAATAAATATTAATGTTACACTGTTCTCGCTATAGGAACTTCTTTAATAATGTAACAAAAACCTGTGTGGGAAAAATAGTACTATATAGTGTCCCTTGCTCGTTTTTTTGGAACTTACAGTTTGTAAATAGCTTCACTAAAACAGACCGAACGACTGGCACTTTTTAAGTTTCGTTTGTAGTTTAAAAGTGCCTAAAAGAATCTAATAATTGAAATAAATATTTAGTGTGGGAGAGCCAGCTTCGACACGAATGGGTCACGTGGAAACCACTGCTTATGTTTCGCCGTGTGAGTGAGGTTACCGGAGGCCCAATCTTTCTCCTCTCCAATCCCTAAATTCCCAAAACCCTAATCCCCAAACGGTCGGCAACCCACTGGTTACTCTTCCGTTATTGCGGGTGTCCATGGGCGGCGCTGATCACCAGCAGATAGCCCGTCTGCTCGTTTGCCGACGTATCACATATAAAAATAATGTTTTATTTACTGTTCTATGTCTTTGCGCAGCGTCGCTTCGCTTCGCATCTAGATGTGAGCTGAACTTAACAGGACAATGCAACTAATTATGTTTTAGAATTCGTGTCATCATTCCCTAATTGACATAGGTCTTCCATATTAGTTCTTGCATTGTATTATAAATATTTTAAGCTGCAACCGAAACCATGTAGTCTTTCTCAGACAACTGCACTGAACGCAATACACAATGTCGACGACCGCAGTTCTCGCGATTTTCCTATCACTACTCATTTACAGTGCTCTTGCTATGCCTGTAATAGAAAAAAAAGCGTTTTATACGAAAATTAAAGAAGATTCCGATAATTCAATTTTAAGTTCTAAAAGCGGTTTTAAGGAAAGTGATACTGTGATGCCTGTTCAGAGTGAAAGCAAAGTTTCAGAATATATTGGAAGAGTTAAGAGAAATGTTATTTTGAACGTTTCCCTTTGTCCTTCGGATATGATTGAGTTTCAAGAACAGTGTTTGACTCCGGAACAGTAAGTTTTTATTTTGTTATACATTCATAAATATATTTACATCAATCGTTACCGTTTGGAATTTTTTTTATGTGATTGGTCAGCAAACGAGCAGACAGATTACCTGATGATAATAATATGCAATCGGCACAGCCCAGAGGAACTAGGAGTGCGTTGTCAGCCCTTTGGGGATTAGGGTTTCGGAGATTTCGGGATTGGAGGTGGGGAAGACGAAACACAACATTGTGGTTATTTCACGCCGATTTTTTGTGACGACGTGGTATCACTTCGGTCGAGCCGACCCATTCGTGCCGAAGCATGACTCTCCCACACTTGAACTTATGTCAAAAGAAAAGATCTATTCTCTTAGTGAAAATATTGTTTGGAGTATTTAAATAATTAAGTAATACTTGTAAGTGTTATGTGACATTACCTATTTAATCTGTTGTTTTCTATTACTAAATTAATATATTTAGTTTTATTTTTCAACAATTTTTAGATAAGAGTGCCCAATGAATATTTTTTCTTTCTTGTGAAAATCAATTTAATTAGGAACATACTTAATTTGTGGACAATAGGATTACAAAGGTGATAAGTATACATTTATGTGGAGCTTTATGTCCTACCAGTGATAACGGTGTACGAATATGTTTATAATATTATTATTTTGGTAACAATACAGTAAAGTAAATTAAAAAGGCTTTTGTAACTGTGAATCTATGCAATACCAAATCAATTTCAGAGTTTTATAATTATTTGTTCTTTACAGATACAAAATGGTGGAAGACTTTGCCGACTCCATCGAAATTATGTAACCCGATCGAACCTACCCGACCCGACCTGAAGATAAGCAACAACGAAAAATCCGAAACCGAAAAGAACGAATCAACAAACGATCCGTCTTACGAGAGTAATTTCACACTTTTGGAGCTAAAGGTACTTACACCCGGTTTCCGAAAGGCCGATCAATGTTAAAATCTTGTCAAGTCATCTGATTGGTTGACTGAATTATCAACAACCAATCAGATGACTTGACAAGAGATCTCACAGGAGATTAGTTAATTTTAGCGTTGACAAGCCTTTCAGAAACTGGGTGTAAGACTCCCTTTATGGTCAGTTACGATAGATAAATATCACCATCATCATCAGCTTATACCTAAATGCTTACTGCTGACGTAGGCACCTAGAAGAATTTGGTATTTCTTTGTAATTATGCTAGCTTAAGGCTAATTGGCAATTTTGAAATTATAATAAGAAGTACCTAATAAGTTCAAACTCGGTCGGTAGCTCAAATTGGGGCCTCTAGGCGTGAAATGCAATTAATTTGAATCGTTATTAAAATCAAATTACCTATTTATGTTTAAACACAGTGTTATTGAGTTTTTTCGATTTTTCGAAAAAAAATATAATAACACAGCGTTTGCTTGTAGCGAGCTGTTGGGCGTGGTGACCCCACGGGCCTTACTCCCGGGAGGTGTCTTGTTCTTCATCTCCGGTTAGTCCTCGTGACGAGCTGTAGTGAAAACTGATGAAGAACAAGCCCTCCTACCTCATTCTTGCCTTAATTGGCTGGCTTGAGTGGAGATTCGCAAGAGTAGGAGTTGAAGGAGACTCGGGGGAAGGATGTATCTCAGTAAGGTGCTGGTAGGGGCTTGACCGTACTTCCAGGATTGTTCTGATAGCCGTGAGATGCCTCTCCCTCCCCAAGCAACTCAACGTATGTTGCCTCCGTGTCGCTACAGGCTAGCGGCTGTTTCCGGGGCTCATTAATTGAGTTTGCCAGTCACCCCCTGCCTGTTTATTCGTATGTATCAATATTGGTCAGGGGCAGGGGCCATAGTATCTCTATAGTTATTATATCCACCAGTCCATAGCAACCCATACCCATAACCCTTTCAATTATTACCACATTTCGCAATAGTCCTGCATCAACCGGGGATTGTCCTTGGGTGCACTTTGGTGGTGCATACAGGGATAATTGCCGGCTGATGTCCCATTTCACTTAAATTAAAGTTGTTCAACGGGCCTCTGCGAGTTGGCTTCGGCCCCTCGTACGCCTTCCAAAGGTCCGGGATCCTGTGATCCCGTGAATAGAAACGAACACAGCATTTGAAATTGCGATGTTGTATGGAAATGGACTTTATAATATTTCGGTTTATAACATGAGCTTTTAATAATTATACCTAATTCAAACAATTTCGAATGCATGAATCCAACCAGTTTTGTTATACTTTCTTCGTCTATTATGTACGAGTATCTGAAATATACTATTTTTTGTGTACCTTGTCGTGAAATGTAACGTGACGCGGTCAGATATGCGCATATACATACATATAGTTCATTGTGTGTGACTTATAATATTATTTTTATACTATTGTTATCTATGTTTAGTGTATTTATTTGTGTTTTTTGATACATAAAACTGTAACCTATTTATTTCATGTCTTTTTTTTACCATACCACCTCTAAATACTATTTATTTCACGGGATTTCATTAAGTGCGGGTTGTGTTCCGCCGTGTGATTTAGGTTACCGAAGGCCCAATCCCTCCTTAATCCCAAAATTCCCAAAACCCTAGTCCTCAAAAGGTCGGCAACGAACCTAGTATATTTTTCGTTGTTGCTGGTAGCCATCCTATTAATTGGAATTATGTTTTTTTTATTATATACATATACATAAGTAACTAGCTACATTCACACGTTTTTATCGTAGCATGATGTTTTAAAAGGTTAGCCTATAGCCTTCCTCAATAAATGGACAAACACACACAAAAAAGAAGAATTGTTCAATTTGATCCAGTAATTCCGGAGACTAGCGCGATCAAACAAATAAACAAACTTTTCAGCTTTTTAATATTATTTAGCATAGATATAAATTACATTAATAAGCCAGTGAATGGCTCCACGTAACCTTGCAGTCATTTTGATCTTAAATTAATTTAATGTAGTGTTTTATCAGTGATCGAGCGGTGAGTCATGTATGTAGTAGGTTTTTTTTCTTACGCTTGACTGCAATCCCACCTGATGGTAAGCAGTGACGCAATCGTTGATGGTAAGGCGCATTAGTTTACTAAGAGCCTATTCACTCTAGCCTTGAAGACACCTAAATCATATTCGGACGGAAAGACTGCAGCCGGCAAACAGTTCCAATCCCTC
This sequence comes from Spodoptera exigua, assembly GCA_902829305.4. NCBI lineage: Eukaryota > Metazoa > Arthropoda > Insecta > Lepidoptera > Noctuidae > Spodoptera > Spodoptera exigua. The sequence goes on along the minus strand of LR824618.2, from coordinate 12,330,316 downwards.
GATATACGCGGTACAAATGACGAGGCAAAACGCTTAGTCCGGGCCGCAGGTGTCTCAACAACGTAAGGGTCGTAAGGTGAAATTGGGATGGCGAAATCAAATCGTGCAATTCCTGCGCAAGGCTGGCTACTCTGCGCCTGTGTTCGAGACTTTGAAGATTGGAGCCAACCAAATCTGGATCACCAATCAGCCTCTTTGCACGCCTTTCCACTGAATCCAAAGCCGCTAGGTGGCATTTCGCAGCACCAGCCCATATGTGGCTGCAGTACTCCACACACGATCGGACCTATGCTTTGTACAACATAAGAAGCTGACACGGTGTGAAGTACTTGACTGTGTGTGTGTGACTTTTGCAAGAACGCCGAGTTTTCTAGCAGCCACCCCGGCCTTGGACTCAATGAACCCCCCAAAGTTGAGGTCTGAAGCAATGTCCATTCGCATGAGCTGAAGGCGGTCGGTGCACTCCAGGGATACATCTCGAAAAGCAGGAGCCAAGGTGAACGGGCTAATTTTGGCGGTGAATAGACACGCCTGTGTTTTGGTGGCGCTGAATGTTACCAGATTAGCTTTGCCCCACTTGTAGGCAGGTATCTTTCTACAATTAGTATATGTATTTTTCCTATTTAAATGGCACCCGCTTAAAAATCAATTTATTACTTACTTTTTTGATGTTTAAGTTTTTATTTGCTATTGTTATTTTATTTGTCATTGTTATTGTTTGTTGTTCTTATTTTAAATCTTAAATAGGTATTTTGGGTTTTGCTTTTTTTTAACCAGTTTAACTTGGTCACGTTTTGTTTGAGTTATCTAAACATTTGACGATCAGTTGATGCTAGTTCTTACAGTTTGATTTGTACCTCAGTCTTTCCTCAATTTTTGTCAAGTAAATCTTGTTATTGGATGTGGTTAAAGAGGAAATCCTTTAAATATATAAGTGTGGGAGAGCCATGCTTCGGCACGAATGTGTCGACTCGACCGGAGTGATACCACGGCCTCACATAAATCTGGCGTGAAACAACCATAGCTTTGTGTTTCGCCGTGTGAGTGAGGTTACCGGAGGCCCAATCCTTCTCCTCCCCCAACCCCTCCTTAATCCCAAAATTCCCAAAACCCTAATCCCTAAAAGGTCGGCAACGCACTCATAACTCCTCCGTGTCTGCAGGTGTCCATGGGCGGCGCTGGTTGCTTACCATGAGTTCATCCGTTTGCCGCCGTATCACATAAAAAAAAATAACCTTTATCGGTTCGAATATGGCTCTCACACACGAATACACGCTTAAAATCCACAAGAATTATAAATTCTATGTTTAAATAATAAAAAAAAATGCTTGATGTCACAAACATGAATTCATTCGTTGAATTTGAATTTGAGTAACTAAATATTCACTATACAGGGAAAGACTAAGACTTAAATAATAAATAAAAAAATTATTATTAAAAAAACAAAATACCCGACTGCACACTAAAAAAAGAGTTAAACAAGCCCCACAATACAAATTTACTGAATATAATTTATAAATGTTGATGGAAAGCATCGCTGGCGGGGACCAACAGAGGCTTATTTATAGTCATTTCTGTTGTGCACTATTTAGCAGAATTTTCGTTGGTGGCGGTCAAGGTGGTCCCCGCCTGCGATGCTTTCCATCAACATTTATAAATTATATTCAATAAATTTGTATTGTGGGGCTTGTTTAACTCTTTTTTTAGTGTGCAGTCGGGTATTTTGTTTTTTTAATAATAATTTTTTTATTTATTACTTTTTAGCTGTTTATCCCGTGGGACTTTTAGGAAAACATTACCCTCCTTCTTTGGCAGTCGGGTAATAAAATGTATCCTATGACACTCCCGTAATCAAGACAAATCTAACGATACCTCATACATCAAAATCCATCAAGCCGTTTAGGCTACAGGAGGTCACAAAGGAAAAGACATACATACATACTTACATACACTCGAAAAACATTACCCTCCTTCTTTGGCAGTCGGGTAAAAATAATAAACATTACATTTTAGATTTTATTAGAATACCACTTTTAACGTCATCTCATACTTTATCTATCAAAATGTTGCGGTCAATTTAGTTCAACTCGCAAGTGTAGCGCTAGTGTACTCACAGCGGATTCAGATTCGAAGTTTAGAATGAAGTATTACAGAATCACACTGCTAGTCTTATAAGTTCTAATTTTAAGTTTGAAAATTCCAATTCGCCCTGAGCAAGCGTAGTGATTACCTAATGGTCAAAACTTCTCCGGATGAGAAGAGGCTTTTGCTCAGCAGTGGGCCCTTATACGCTGATGATGTGATAATGTGAGCATTAATTACTATTTAGTGTCCTTCTGTATATTATTCAATTCTAGAGTCACGCAGTCACTGTTCCTAACCTAAGTAATTATAAATATGTTCGGGGAATTACGGTCATGATGTTGACTCATCAATACTACTATCCTACACCATACTATCCTGATGTCCAACTATCATAATCCATTACCATCCCTAAATTTCCCTAAGTACTTTTTACTCTTTTTTATTTTTAACGCACGTAGTAAATGGTGGCCTTAATGCCAACACGGATTCTCGCCTGCCAACCTTTGGCCGGCTCAATGATCGGCGGAATAAAGTACGGGAAAAATTTCCGTGATTCTCTTTTTCTATTAATATTACGAATAGAAGTGTTTGTATAGATGCATACCTAAATATAAGCTTCTTCTTAGCACTTAAACTATTGATCAAAAAATAAAAAAAAACTTTTCGTTCAGAAAATCTTTACACGGTTAAAAACATTTGCGGTTCTGCCCGGTTGCGGAGCCACCGCAAATGTTTTTAACCGTGTGTGTGTGTTCGGAGCCACCAAAAAGAGCTATTTTGTGATTCATCACTTAAGTAACTTATACCACTTACTTTACGTTTTTTTTTATGTAATTGGTCGGTAAACGAGCAGACGGATTACCTGATGGTAAGCAATCAGCGCCGCCCATGGAGACCCGCACCTACATCGTAGGAGTTACAAGTGCGTTGCCGACCCTTTGAGGATTAGAGATTTGGAGATTTAGGGATTGAGGAGGGATTGGGAAAGGGGAAGCGTTGTGCCTCCGGTAACCTCACTCACACGCCGAAACACAATGCTGTGGTTGTTTCACGCTTGTTTTCTTTGAGGCCGTAGTATTACTCCGGTTAAGCCGACCCATTCGTGCCGAAGCATGGCTCTCCCTCACTTAGACACACTTTCTCCCTCTTGTAAGGGCCATAATCAAAAGAAGCGGAGAAGACATTTAATGAGTTCTCCCGCCCAGGGTCAGGCGTTTCAGACTCTTACTGACTAAACCCATTTACCCCGTTCCTTCTGCTGCTCTGGACTGAGACAGAGACTGGGGTGCCTAATTGCGCTTACGTCGCAACCCCTGGTGACTACTGACCCAGTAACTACTGACAATTGACTACCACTGACGGGGCCCTATAGAACAACTGCTATAGGGCCCAGTCAGTGAAGTATTATTTTAAGAATCTATTGGCTTTTTAAATAACATGTGTGGGAGAGCCATGCTTCGGCACGAATGGGTCGGCTCAACCGGAGTGATACCACGGCCTCACAGAAAACCGGCGTGAAATAACCACTGCGTTGTGTTTCGCCGTGTGAGTGAGGTTACCGGAGGCCCAATCTTTCCCCTTCCCCATTCCCTCCTCAATCCCTAAATCTCCAAATCGCTAATCCCTAAAAGGTCGGCAACGCACTCGTAACTCTTCCGTTGCGAGTGTCCATGGGCGGCGCTGATTGCTTACCATCAGGTAATCCGTCTGCTCGTTTGCCGAGCTATTACATAAAAAAAAAACATAATACTTTAAACTCGAAACACTTAGCAGTCTCTTACACATGCGAAGGGCAATTTAAATAATTATATCATTTTAATCTTGTCACGCGACGTGTTGCGTAATACCCTCTCACTTAACTATTGCGCTAAATTGTAGGTGTGTCCACGCACCTCCATCTAACCCACCGGGGAAATACAGAATGGTAGTATAGTTTACAATTTAAATTAAGCGAACCAGTCGCGTCGAGTTTATATGGTGGTACATCCCCGAGCACTGCACACGAAACAAAGAAATGTACAAAATATTGCGCAATATTTCAAATAATGAACATTTTTGTTGCAATTAAGCTGATGCAAGTCGACTGATTTATTTATTTTAATTATAAAAGGATGTTATGAAATACAGATGTTTTGCCATGTTTATGTTATACTTGACTGACTCACGTTAAAGCGCAAAATTTATGACGCAAAAATTAGAAATTTTGAATTCAAATTTCGAAAATGAAAACTTATTCGATCCGGAAATCCAATCTGATGTTGATAGGACAATGAAATCAGGTCATTGACCTTGCATGTCATATAAATTTTTATATACAACTTTTTATTCCCCGAAGGACTTTAACGGCTGACTAAGGTTTATTTCTAGGACGAATGACTAATCAGGGACCCTATTAAAATTGCTAAACTTAAAAAAATACTTTTCAGTTAATTTTAACATTAATATTTGTAGATATTTCTGTCCAAAATAAATTATTACAACTTATAAAAGTATCAATGTCACACAAACATTAATTTAATTTAACGATACACTTAATATTTGAACTATATTTTACACGAATTCTAGTGAAAAAAGTATGCTGATTGACCTAAAAATTATATTGTAACAACGTTACATTTCGTGGTTTCTTTCTTATGGGATAGGTTGACAAACAAGTAGACGGATTACCTGATGGTAAGCAATCGGCACCACTCATGGACACCTGCAACATCAAAGAAGTTTGGAGTGCATTGGCGACCGTTTAGAGATAATAATTTCTGATATTTAAGGATTGGGAAGGTATGGTGCGAGGTGGAGCGATTGGATTTCTGGTCACATCACTTACATGGCGAAACACAACGCTATGGTTGTTTCACGCCGGTTTTCTGTGAGGCCGTTGTATCACTCTGGTCGAGCCGACCGCCTCGTGCCAAAAATGCCTCTTCTGTTTCTGACAAAAAAGGAAAAAGCATCGAATATGACCAATTGGTTACTACCACATTCCGTCAAGATTTTAAGATGATAAAGGAGAAATGTAATGATTTGTACCTAAAGTTTAAAGATGAACCGTTATTTCGCTAACTATATACGTACATATGCTTGTGAACAGGTTGAGTGTGAGTCACACGGTCAATGACGATGTCGCCGCCCGAACAGGATACTAACGTTCAAATAATGTAATGGCCCTTTAAACGTCACTTGTACCTCGCTCCCATGAGATCATGCAATAAAGGGTCCCGAAATCATAGACAAATAGTGCGTCAATCCAATTACTAAGCGGAAAAAATATTGTATCAGTCAAAAGGCAAGTAAGTTATGACTGCACGGTTGGCGCGGTGGTTGGGCAACTGGCTGCCGTGCAACGTGTCGCAGGTTCGATTCCCGCACGGAACAACTCTTTGTGTGACCCACAAATTATTGTTCCGGGTCTGGGTGTCATGTGCATGTGAAATTGTATGTTTTACTGCACCCATGGCACTGGGGGAATCCTAGTAGTAGGGAATTAAAAAAAGAAGGAATTCTGTTGGTCTTAAACAATCGGTGTTGTCCATGAACATCCGAGGACACATGAATTATATCCAGCGAAATGCAAAGTTCGAGGCGGCGGCGCTGTGTACCGCGTGAGCCTCATAATTAATTTCTGCGGTCGGGGTGACGGCCTCGATGGGTGATGAGGCCTGCCTTACTGTCTGGTGGTCACATTCTCCGGCACATGGGTGAATGAGGAATACTGGTTGCGTTTTTAGTCAGTAAGAGTCTGACCACACCCTTCGCCCTTGCCCGAGGACCAAGCGTGCTAAGGACTTTCCAAGCCCATAACAAAAAAAAGCAACCTTTGGTGTAAATGGGTCCCATTGTTTCTCTGGAAGGACAAGTTCTACTAAGATGTGGTAGAGTGCAAAATTTTGGTGATAATTATGATGAAAAACTTTATTATGATACTAGCTACTCTCGCGCGGTTTCACCCGCTGCTCGGCTGCATTTGATCGTAGCGTGATGTTTTATAGCTTATAGCACTCAGGAACATTCTAGCTATATATCAGTGAAAGAATTTTGGCAATCCGACCAGCGGGTCCAAAGATTACCCCCTACATACAAACTTACAAATTATAATATACCTCTTCATAATATTAGTATAGATTTCATCTTGAACAAATAACAGCTTACGCTTCGAAAGCGCTGCGTACTGTTAATTTTTTTTTTTTTTTGTTTCTTGACTGCTGTGGACCATATATATCAATTCATAGAAAAATTTTAGTGTGACTCATGAGTTGATCCGGGTCTGTGGGCGTTAGTATGTGTAAAATGCACCCACGACTTAAAAAGACAGATTTTTTTTATCTGTGTACTCAGAGACAGAGGCCGACAGAGTGCCACTTTTTAACTTAACCTTTTAATCGATGTAATGTGAGACACAATTTAAGAAAAATATTATTGTTGGACTTTGATGATAATTAAATTTGTATGTTTTTTATTTTCTTCATTAATGGGAACTGAGTCTCCCATGATTCTTGTCGATAGTACTAGGTACTTTAATTTTCTATTCGACCTACAAAAGTGCCTCATTTTTGTCTAACTTACTTTGATTAACAAAAAGTCTCACTACTCTCACAAATGCTTAAGTTTGTAATATGGATGGATTGACGGAGAGAATAATATTTATATAAGTAACTTCTAGGCGTAAAAACTACCGAATGGAAAAGATACCTAAAGTTTATTTTGGGGGTGAAAATCATCAATTAACTTCTCTGTAAGGCGAGAGTGAGTGTCAGACTCTTGGTAATTAAAAAACTACGTTCGTAATCTTGCTCCATGCCGAGGCAATTTTTTGTAAGGGAAAAAAATCACATCTATAGCCCGGGTAAGGCCAGAAGAAGTGTCAGACTCTTACTGACTATAAACCCCCGTTCCTTCTCCTGCTCTAGGCCGAAGCCGCGGTGCCCTGTTTGTCACAAATTCACAATCTCCATTTTTTGCAGGTTGTATAAAAGATTTCTTTTTTATGTAATTGGTCGGCAAACGAGCAGACGGATTACCTAGTGGTAAGCAATCAGCGCCGCCCATGGACACCCGTCGGAGGAGTTACGAGTGCGTTGCCGACCTTTTAGGGATTAGGGATTGAGGAGGAATTGGGGGCGGGGAAGGATTGGGCCTCCGGTAACCTCACTCACACGGCGAAACACAACGCTGTGGTTGTTTCACGTCGGTCTTCTGTGAGGCCGTGGTATCTATCACTCCAGATTACTTAAAACGAATGTCTATCAGATTTGTACTCCATTAATTAATTATTGCTATACCCACAACCAGAATCGCGTTTGTAGCAAAATTGTATTTTACTCATCTGTTAGTACAAAACAGATAAGTCTTACACAACATTTATCTTATCAAATTCAAGAAAAGTCCTTTAGTCAAGTGCAGTGCTAAATCGTGTCTCTGGCCTCTAAGTAAGAACTGATGTCATATGTTTATAATTGCAGATAAGGAGGCGTAATATTAAAAGGGAATTTAACTATTACGCAAACATATAAATAACAAAAATGTATGATTCTAAAAAATCAAATATTATGAACAAAAAAATATATATTATTATATTTTAAAATATATATTATCTATAAGTATCACTCACTCATTGTCAAAACCATTGTACCTAAATAACAATATTTTTTTTATTATTTTTCGCTAATCAAAGAAACGGCATCAAAATAGTTTATATAGACTGTTTTACAGTATATTGGGAATATAGTATAATCATATCGATTAAATAGTAATCCTGGATGAGTCGCTAGTAAGAAATAAAATAAAAAACACAAAAAAGAAGGCTTGAAGATTGATCACCAAGCTTGCGCAAGGCGGATTGGCGATTGCAAACTTATAATTAAAAATTACATATACTATGTCCATGTTTCCTCATGATGTTTTCCTTCATCATATGACGGTGGTGTCTAAATTATCTTAGAAAGCCAGGTATAACTATTCCGGGTCCTCACGACCTTTAAGAAATACTACTTGAGTAAATTTTTTTTTTTTTTTATTTAATAGGTCGGCAAACGAGCAGTCGGATTACCTGATGGTAAGCAATCAACGCCGCCCATGGACACCCGCAACGGAGGAGTTACGAGTGCGTTGCCGACCTTTTAGGGATTAGGGATTTGGAGATTTAGGGATTGGGGAAGGGTCCGGGAAGGGGAAGGATTGGGCCTCCGGTAACCTCACTCACACGGCGAAACACAACGCTGTGGTTGTTTCACGCCGGTTTTCTGTGAGGCCGTGGTATCACTCCGGTCGAGCCGACCCATTCGTGCCGAAGCATGGCTCTCCCACACTTCCGAAGCATGGCTCTCCCACACTTCAAATTAATTTATTGCACCCAACAATTTTTATTTACATGATTCTAATTTATTAATTTTATTGTTATCTATAATTCATTTGTTAACTAAAGTGATGTAATATTATTTGGATGGATAGGAACAATTGTAATTTCCTTTTCGTTGAGTAAAATGCAATGACGAATAGTGGTTAGTGACGTATGGGGCCCACGGAACCAATGACGCGGCTGTCGATGGCCCCTTTAAAACCCGTATGCGCATCGGTGATAATGCATTCGTTCTCAGACCGAAGTCGCGAACGCTCGACACCAAAATGGCGTTAAAATTATTCACTTTATTTACCTTGTGTGTGATTCTTCACATAGTTTTCTCCTTACCAATTGGAGTTGAGAATAAGAGTCCTGTCAGTGCACAAGACGAGGCTTTAGACCTCAGTAAATCAGTAGCCCCCAGTGAACATTTATATGTGAAATCGAGTGTTGTTGATCACAGTAAAATGGATGTTCTAAAAAGGATCAAGAGAAATGTTATTGGTGACGAAAAATGTCCTGAAGGACAGAGGCTGTTTATGAACGAGTGTGTCACTCAAGAAAAGTGAGTTTTCGATTTTCATATATACATTTTTATACGACCAGTTGCAATTGTTTTTACACCTTATAGTTTAGTTAATATAGATGTTAATTAAATATAAGTATGTGATGGTATGAGTCAGACATGTATTTGTTCAGTCTTGACGTTCTTACTTTCTTACAAATATATACCTATTCAGGTTGATTGAGGTATAACTAAAGCATTTTCTTGCTGTGTCTGGGGAAACGGGTGTAGTGCAATGCATGGGTTCGATTCCCGCACGAAACAACTCTTTGTGTGGCATTGACATCCACGACAACGGCGAAAATTTTGTTTAGTGTGTTTATTAGTCCTTCCGATACACATTTCCTTTTAAGAACGCAGGTAAAAACTACTACGAAGGTTCTGGTCAAAATAGTTGTTCGAAAAAAAGTTTTTTTCGTGCATGTCAATGTAGTGATGCAATTAGTATACGCGTGCTATTGCATTGAGCAATACTTGCTTGACCTTGGGTTGAAGCGTGAAGGAGTGTCAGACTCTTACTGATAATAAACTCTTCCTTCCTTCTCCTGTTCCAAGCCTGACCTGCAACTCCGTTTCAACATCAGTCCTACAGGGCCCCATCTGTGGAGGTCTTGGTTCTCTGCTAAACCTAAGAGTCCAATCCCATCTTGTCGAAACTTACCCTTTTATTTAATTGAAAATTTCTTTGTTTTAGGTATGACGAGATGATGGGAGAAGACAAGAGATGATGAGAAGCATCTTCTTTAAATTATTTTAATTTCTACTTATTGCTCTGGACGTAGCGGAAAAGCAGATGTAAAGAGTTTTACCTCAGAAGTATTAACCGTCTAAGTATTTAATTATGATAAATGATATTTTTAAAATCTAGTCATTATTGTACTCATCTTGTAAAATATTAGGTATTATGAGTTTTAATTTATATTAATTAATATTGGGGGTACTAATAATATTTTAATATTATTAACTCACGTCTCTCTTCTCATATGGCGTAATTTATAACTTTTCTTTTTTCCGTTCAATTCCATTTCCTTTTTTTTATTTTAATAAAAATAATGTGATAATGAAATTTAGTTTAGACATTGTGAAAATGTGATTATTTATGTTTACGTAAATTATTTTTTAGTATTTATTTCTATTTTAATAAGATTATTTCACTGTGATAAAGCTTTACGTATTTTTTATGTCATAATTTAATTTTAATTTTATTAATATGTAAATAGTAATAATAAAATGTAAAATATCAATAGTGTCAAATTACTATAAATATTAGGGATTAAGCTGGGGTTGTAAATCAAGCGTAATAAATACCGTGACCGGGGTGATTATCGCCCGCATCGCATCGAAGTAATTCGATGATTTTCCTCTCGAAGAAGAAAATGGATCAAATATATCCATCCAAATATAGTCAATATTCGTATGGATTTACTTGATCCATTTTTTATTGGTTTGTTTTTACTTGAACCTTTTTTTTCTGTTGTATAATTGTATAAGTATTGTCTAAATTATTTTAACTGTAACTATCATTTTAAGACGTTTTGATGAAATTATTTTGAGGAATAATTTAATATACCATTTATCACAGTAAACTCGATTTTTATGTTTGACATATTTTTTTATGACATTGATCCAAATTTTCCATAGAAATGGGACATTTGTGCTTTTTTAGCTTCGAGAATTACAGGTATAATAGTTTTCACATTTTCAATGAATAAATCACGTAAAACGTATTTAATTGTACCTATATTAAAATGTTACATTAATAAATAAATGACAAATTATCAATAAAAAACAGTCTGGATTGTCTCTTGATCGCCATGTAAAATTTGTGATTTTTTGTGGCCCTTTATTTGATCGATGATAAGGAACATTCTAAATGATATAATTTTCACATGACGTGAAAATTGTAACATTATGTGAAATTATTAAAATTATCAAATGCCATATTATGGTGAAAATTGACATAATTATAATGTACAAAATGAAAATTGTCAGTACTAACATATTATGTATAACTAAATCAGAATATTATTCACAGTTTTCAATAACTTAGATTCTTAATAACTGAGATTCATAAGATTACAGTTTAATATTCAAAATTTTCCGTCTTAAGATTCGGAAATTCTTAAGAATTCTTCGTGTGTTTTTTCTTTATAACTTAGACACGAAAAGTTATGTTAATTTAATTTTATCGAAGAAGCAACCTTTGTGAACTATGATTGACGGCGCGGTGCGGAGCAATCACAACTGTACGCATTAATGTTAAGACACATTTTAGCGTGCATTGGTTGCTGATGCGGCGAATTAGGTTGTTATAACAGTATTTTTTGTAAATTTTCTATTATTAAAGTCAAGTATCTGTTACTTAGTAACTATTATTTAGTACTCTGTGATTTATAAGTACTACCACCTAAGAATACATGTGGAAAGCAATAAAGTATTGAGTATTGAGTATATTTAGGTACTTCGTTCTGATTAAGGTTTTTTATGTATTTTTAAACATCAAATTAAAATTTTTGCTCAATTTTTTGTAATGTTATAGTTATTTATTTATTAGATGCTAAGTTATCTTATGTGAAACTGTTGTATAATAAAATATTGACCAACAATAGGCATTTTTATGTACTATCTACTGAAAAGGTTAGCGGAGTCTTCACAATAATATTTATTTATATGTAAATTGTTATATATATGTAGTGCATGTAAATATCATATGTAAGTTTATTTTAATAGTACGTATGTAAGTTAGTGTATAAAATATATATGTTATCAGTAATATCTCGTTTTTCTTGCTTCTTGCACCTACTGGTATCTCTGCATCGCCCAAAGGTTCGACTGGGAGAGAATGCCTGTGGCATTAAGTCCACCTTGTACACAGATGTATGTGCAAAAGTCTAAATAAATAAATATTTTTTTTAGTTAGATCATCGGAGCGTTAAAATGCCCCAGGGGATTGTGGGGGGGACTCCTCTTGTCTGACTCACGAATGTCGGCAGTGTAGCAACTAACTTGCAATAAACTCAGTATCATAATTTCAACCCTAATAGCATATTTATAAAACTGATAGGTCGCCAAGCGAACATAAGCATCAGATGGTAAGTCAATCGGCACTGCCCATGGACACCTGCAAAAAAAAGGAGTTACGAGTTCGTAGCCGGTGTTTTGGGGACAAGGGTTTCAGAAATTTAAAGATTTCTTTTAAAAAAAAAAACATTGCCCTACACTAGGATTTTCTCCTGTGTCGTGGGTGCGTTTACAAACATGCAATTTCACATGCACATCACACCCAGACCTGGACGTGACACGTTACGCGGCAGTCAGTTGCCCAGCCACCACGCCAACCGTGCAGTAAAGATTGGGAAAGGATGGGGGTAGGGGGAGTGATTGGGTATCCGGTAACCTCACTCACACAGCGAAACACGCTGTGTGAGGTTTCTTACGAAGTACTGGTTTGCTTGGAGTCCAGGATCAGCGTGATTGCTGTTGTTCCACGTTGAGCGTCAGTCAATCTGCCCACGCGTAGCAAGGAACTGCCAGTGTAAACGATAATGATACTACAGAAAACTGCAATATGAATCAAGATGGCGTATCTTCATTCTTATTGTCATCATTCATTTGTTTTGTGGTGTATTCCCTTTAGAATGATTATGAAAAAAGAATTATGGTTGTAAAATATTTTCTTAATCATTAAGGTATTCTTTATTCAAAATATTCCAGTATTTATTATTTTTTCTGAAAAATATTATTTTATTTAATATACGATAATGATACTACATTAAAATGCAATATGAATTAAGATGGCGTTTCTGCGTTCTTATTGTCCTCATTCATTTGTTTTTGGTGTATTCCTTTTAGGTATTCTTTATTCAAAATATTCGAATATTTATTATTTTTCTGATATGACATACATGACAGTATTTATTAAATAAAAAGTTGTTACGTTCCCTTAATGAGATTTTTATTATATTCGAAAGACATCCTTCTTTTAATCACAGACATAGACATAGACATCCTACTTTATAAAAATTAATGGTATCTTGCCCGATCTGGAAGATGGATATGAGTTTTTTTTTTGCAAGACAGCTATAGTTGGCGTTACTCTAACAACGAAGAAGACGCTCAGCCAAATCCATCATCAGACAGGATATTGGAATACGCAGATTTTCACATTCATTATCGTGAGATCGTTTTTATGTGATAGGAGGGCCAACAAACAGACGTATTACCTGATGGTAAGCATCGGCGTTGCCCATGGACACCCGTAACACTAACAGAGTTACGAGGGCGTTGCCGACCTTTTAGGGATAAGGGTTAGGGATATTTTAGTATTGGGAAGTGAAGGATTTGGTCTCCAGTAACCTCACTCACACGGCGAAACACGACGGTGTGGTTGTTTCACGCCGGTTTTGTATGATGCCGTGGTATCACTCCTGTCGAGTCGATTCATTTACGCCAAAGCATCGTTCTTCCACACCTACTAAATTTATTGAAAACTACCTACTCTCACGCGCTTTCTGCCGCTGCTCGGCTCCATTTGATCGTAACGTGATGTTTTATAGCCCTTAGCACTCAGGAACATTGGAGCTATCTATCAGTGGAAGAATTTTGGAAATCCGACCAGCAGTTTCAAACATTACTCCCTACATAGAAACTTACAAACATACATACTTACAATTTTAACCTCTTTATGGTATAGATAACATGGAATGGTTCTTATGAATAAGTGTCCCATTTTGATTTGAAACTATTAGAGATTTTCTTAGTTAATTCAAGTGAGTGCGTACTTATTTCAATAAATCTGTAGTAAAAAATGATCATGCAAAGTCCCGCCTATGTTATGTATCTATTTATACAGATTCTTCATGACACATTGTATTGCATTATTAAATATCAAAAAGACAAAGGTCTGTGAAAACCTACAAGAAACTTACTATTCTATGTAAGTAGTTTTTTACACTAAAAGATTGAAAAAAAAAACAAACCAGAATAAGATCGTTTTAATTATAATGTGAACATAATAAGTGTGGGAGTGCCATGCTTCAGCACGAATATGTCGGCTCAACCGGAGTGCCACCAGGGTCGATCTCCAGTGGTGTTATTTTTCGTGTTGGGCTGGATAATCGCATTTTAAAATCGAAAAAAGTTTCCAAAATATTTTTTTATTTATAGTTCAGTGTCTAATCTACATGACACAAGGCTTATATTATAAATAAGTTTATTTTAAATATATAAAAAAAATTCTTACACATTAAAATCCTGATCGCTCTGGGTTGACCCAACTCCCGATTGAATGAAAAAAATGTTCTTTAAATTTTTAATGAGAAGGTTCATATCAAACAACTTATTTAGATTACATAACAAATAGTTTTTCTTCATAGTAATAAAATATTTTTAGTTATATTAACAATACTTTTGCCACAATTTGAATTTAAAATCGTGACCGGGCATTTTATCTCATCGCTCTGCGCTGAGGTAAAACATCGCGCACATCCCGAGATACGCGTTTTAGACACTATGTTCCCCTCCCGCGGGGCAACGCCAGTAGTGATCTAACCGCCGAGCAGGATACATGTGTGCCACGTTCCCGCGCTCCAACATTACGAAGGTAAGTTTATGATTGCTCTGTATTTGGTTCTCGAATTTTATGATTGCTATGGCACGTTATTAAAAATAAATAGTAAGCTTGTGAATGTGTTTGTTATGTGATTTAAGTAATCGTTGTGATGTTTTTTGTGGGAAGTAATCACAACTGTCTTCTGCTTTTACATTCGGCTATATTTATGATTTTGTGACTTTATCTGATCGCTATGGCTGTGATTGCTCTGTCCAAAAGGACCAGAGCGATGATATTTTACATTAATTGGACGTTATAAATCTATTTTAAGTAGTATTACCGAACTGTAATAATGACAAACGATGCATATAACATTTAATTTATAGCCTTTGTTGGGTTTCTTTGGGTAAGCTAAATCGATAAACAGATTTTGACGTATTTTATCTTAATGATATTATTATTATATTTTAATTTAGTTAACCACAACTATAATCCTTTCTTCTCTAAAATTTAATGGCAACTATTGTTGCAGATTTAAATTATGCCTCAAAATAAATTATCAATTGAAGAAAAACGTCTTAGGAAGAAATTGGCTGAGCGTCGTAGAATGGCCAAAATAAAAAATGATCCAGATTTATACGCGCAATGGCTTGTAAAGTCAAGAGAGAGTTACCAAAGGAAAAAAAGCTCGGGGCACAGTACTACCAATGAGTGTTTTGACTCCAAGCCAGCAAAAGATTCGTAGGAAGAAAAGTAGGCAGAGTTCTCGACGATATTATCTAAAGAAAAAAAATGGATAAGTTATCAGCAACCGATGAGCTCCCAATAAATGAAGAACCCATCTATAAATCTGAGAACCGTGATCCTCTTTCAAATGTTCCTCAATCAGCTCCAACCTTAAACACCTACAAAGTAACAACAAAACATAGAAAGATACTGCAAACTGTAACACAAGATGTTGAAAATGAGTTTAACATTATTAATCGTGTAAAAGATCATTCTCAGACAAGTTTTTGTCTTCCACAGACTTCTAAAGAATATGACAATGTGGCTAATTTTGATACACCCGCATCACCGGTTAGTAGACTAAGACGAATAACAAGATCTCAGCGGCTATCGCAAGGTACTGAACGAACGAACGAACTAACATGCATTGGTAGTGCTTCCTCCAGCATCTGTCCCGATAGTCCACAAAGTTCTATTAGCAACATATCAAATACGTCTCAAAAAAGTCTAGATTTATTCCCTAAACATAAAATATCGTCAGTTGCAAAAAAAACCTCTCCATGGAAAGCTTTATTAAGAAGGATGAAATATAAAGCTAATAGGGAATTAAAACTGAAAGATCAAAAGATTCAAAAGTTGAAAATAAGTAATGAACGTATTAGAAGACAGTTGAACAGGTTAAAAAAACAAAGTAAAGAAGGAAAACGTTTAGAAAGAAAAATGTTGGTTTCAACTCCTAACAAAGATAACGTACAAGAAATAAAATATACAGTAAAACAACAATTAATAAAAGATATAAAACTGTTTTTTGAAGATGATGATATTAGCCGCATGACATCTGGGAAAAAGGAGTTTATTACTAGAAATAAAATAAAAAAGCAAAAGCGCTACTTAAATGATACCTTACACAATTTGCACCAAAAATTTACTTTAAGATTTCCACAGCACAACATCAGTTACAGCTTCTTTTGTAAGCTACGAGCTACGTTTGCCTTTTGGGCCGTTATCCCAGATGCAAAATGCCGTGATACATGTCTTTGTGTAGAGCATGAGAACATGGATTTGGTTACCCTATCATTGAAAAAATACTGCATTATTAAAGAAAAATCATCAACGGAAATCTTAACCTCCTTAACGTGTAATTTGAGAAGTATAGACTGCCTTACAAGATGTTGCATTATCTGTAAAGAGAAACACCTGGAATATAAAGAGTTTGATAACAGTAAGCAAATTGAATATTTTAAGTGGACCAAGATCAAGAAGACTTACATGAAAAATGGAAAAGAAATGAAAACTACACAAACCTTAAAGCAAAAAGTCGAAGCTAATCCCAAGGATGTTATTAATTATTTTGAAAATATATGCAGCTCGTACATGCATCACTGCGCCAATATTATAGCCCAGAATAGCTACATTAAAAAACTTAAAGCTAATTTAAATTACGATGAGTGTTTAATCCACTGTGACTTCAGTGAAAATTATAATACCAAATACGCGACTGAAATTCAATCATTTCACTTTGGCGGTTCGCGCCAACAAGTAACCTTGCATACCGTAGTAATTTATTACAAAGAAGATGAGTTACTCCAGTCACAGTGCTTCTGTACGATTAGTGAGAGCTTGAGACATGACGCTGTAGCTGTTTGGGAACATTTGGTGCCAGTCCTCCTTTATATAGAAAACACATTGCCTAGAGTAACGTCTTTGCACTTCTTGTCAGACTCACCTTCGGGTCAATACCGAAACAAGAAATTGTTTCATATTATATCAAAACTACACTGGCAATACCCAAGTCTACGAAAAGTTATATGGAACTATTCGGAAAAGGGTCACGGTAAAGGTGCTCCTGATGGTGTTGGAGGAACGCTTAAAAGGACTGCCGATAAAATGGTGGCTCATGGATTAGATATACCTGATACGAAAACGTTTTTAGCTTATCTCAAAACAAATGTGTCAGGAATTATCCTGGAAGAAGTTGCAGAATCTGCCATATTAGAAAAAGACATGTTAATCCCCCAAGATATAAAAGAATTTCAGGGTACTATGAAGGTACATCAAGTAATTTGGTCAGCGAATACTAAAAACGTTTTGGCCATGAGGCGACTAAGCTGCGATTTAGGCAATTGTTCACAAGAAGCTGTACAATGTCCGCACGGCAATCACATAGGCTTTTACCAAATTGATAGCGACCCGAACCTAAACACCTCAAAGAAAAACATGTCACGGACATCAAAGAAGACCAGTCGGCCTTCGCTGGTCAAGCGTTCAAAAAACTGCGATCAGGAGAAGCAAATTCAGCTTCCACAAATGCTAAATAATAGACAGACTATAACTGCAAATCAAAGTCAAGAATCATTACATAACTCGGACCTGCCGGATAGTTTTTGGGATGAAGTCCCATCTATTGACTATGAAAATTTAATTACTCCAAGTATTTCCGAGGTAGTTTTATCTTCGTTGCAAAACGATAAAACCTTGACAAAGGCTGCTGCAGCAGAAGATTTATCCGACTCCGATGACTATTCAATTTTCTGAGCCTTATAGAAATTGTATTTTGGTGTTAAAATTTGTATCATTATAATTTTCAAACAATATTTTAATCTGATCTGATCATCTGAATTGCATTTTACTTTGTGTTGTTCTTTTTAATTCTTTACTTTCCACTAAAGATATAGTTAAGGAAAATGTGATTATTACAAATCTCTTAGATAATTTTGAAAAGACTGTCATAATCTTAGTCATAATTCTAAGTCCTATTAAGCATTATGATTACAAATAGTTACTTTAACCAATTGTTTTTTTGTTAGAATTTTATCTTCTTTAATTACTTTTTAAAAGCTAATATTTAATGAGTCTAAGTCATTTTATAACTATAAAAGAATGTAGGTAGGTTGGTTGATTTCAAAATATTTTTAATTTTGTGTCTTTTACCTAGAAGTGATTAATTAAGTCCAAATAAATGAAACTAAGCCAAAAAGTTGTTTTTTATAGTTATGTTAATTTGTTATTTAAGCAATTATTTTATACTAGCTTTTGCCAGCGACTTCGTCCGCGTGGAATAGTGACTTCCGGCAGATCTTTTACCCACATTTGTAGTTCCCGTGGAATGGGAACGTCTCGAAAACGAGACGTTCCCGTTCCTGTATGAAGGTCGCGTTTAGAAAGTGTACATTTCTAACATATTATTATAATCTTGTTACACGTACCCTGAATAACACTGAAAACGGTTAAATAAATAATATTTTATCAATATTAATTTTTTGTTTCACTAATTTCACAGTTTTTGATTGCTCTGGCACCAATTATGATTGCTCTGGTCGCAAAAATTTTTAAACTTAAATATTTCCATAACTGTACTATTTCAGTAAAAATGTACTATTTGAATATCATTATTTGTTATAAGATATATAATTACCATTAAATATCAATATCTGAAAAGCACCAGAGCGATCACACGAATACGCCAGTTTCGGAGATTGATCCACCACGGCCTTACAGAAAACCGGCGTGAAACAACCACAGTGTTGTGTGTGTCGCCGTGTGAGTGAGGTTACCGGACGCCCAATCCTTCCCCTCCTCCGATCCCTCCCCAATCCCTAAATCTCCAAAACCCCTATCCGTAAGAGGTCGGCAACGCACTCGTAACTCCTACGTTGCGGGTGTCCACGGGCGGCGTTAATTGCTTACCATCAGGTAATCGGTATGCTCGTTTGCCGATCTATTACATAAAAAAAATATTGGTCCTTATTGTACACCATTAAAATATACATCGCTAAATCCAATAATGTATACTCAATGAGCCCGGATAACTTGCCGTTGGCCATGTATACTACGTATAGTCGCTACAGTCCTCTAATTATCCTATATCAATCTGAATAAATGTTTTAGTTCCAACGTTTATTCAGATTAATATAGATCTGGCTGGATTAACACCCAGTTTCCGAAAGGCCGATCAATGTTAAAATCAATTTAATCTCTTGTCAAGTCATCTGATTGGTTGACTGAATTATCAACAACCAATCAGATGACTTGACAAGAGATTTAACAGGAGATTGGTTAATTTTAGCGTTGACAAGCCTTTCAGAAATCGAACGTTAGTATAGCGGATAGTCGCACTCTTTGTGTGATCCACATTTTTTGTGTGGAATCTGGGTGTCATGTGTATGTGAAATTGTATGTTTATTGTCGTAACCACAGCGTTGTGTTTCGCCGTGTGAGTGAGGTAACCGAAGGCCCAACCCTTCTCCTCCCGCGATCCTAATACCCCATCGTTGTTGTGGGTGTCCATGAGCGCTGATTGCTTACCACAAGGTAATCCGTATGCTTGTTTGCCGACCTATGACATAAAAATATTCTAGATAGTATGACCATAGCCGCGGTCTCGATCTGGAGCAGGAGAAAGACCGGGGGTTTTTTAGTCAGTAAGAGTCTGACACTTTCTCTCGCCTCACCCTAAGCGAGAGAAGTTACTTGATCATTCTCCCCTCAAAAAAGTAAGGTTAACAAAAACTGAATCATTACTCGTAAAATTGAGCCTAAATAATGTTATGACACACTTATAGGTACATACCTTGTGACTTATGATTCATCGTTACGACGACGTTGGCTAGTCTGTGAATTGATGGCGTCCCGACACACCGATAAGGCAGGGGAATTATTAGGTGTGATGAAATAATGCCCCGGGAACTAACTTGAATCTCATATTTAAGGTTTTTTTATGTAATAAGTCGGCAAACGAGCAGACGGATTACAAGATAGTAAGCAATCAGCGCCGCCCGAAGATACCCGCAACAGCGGAGTTACGCGTGCGTTGCCGACCTTTTATAGGGATTATGGATTTGGAGACTTAAGAATTGGGGAAGGGGAAGGATTGGGCCTCCGGTAACCTCACTCACATGGCGAAACACAACTTTGTGGTTGTTTTCTGTAAGTGATGTTTAAGTGGACAAAAATTGCCAAAAAAATTGTCTAGTTTATCTTAAGTTGCTTCTTTTGAACCAGTTTTAATGCCTCCATTTACATAGCCGTAAATTATAAACATTTGTAAGTCTATAAATTTTGCGTCTGGAACCTGTACCGATTATGTAACAAACTTAAAAAAAAAACTGCAACACAATTATAATTATAATTGATAGTAATAATAAGTGTGGGAGAGTCAAGCTTCGGCACCAATGGGTCGGCTCGACTGAAGTGATATCACGGCCTTAGAGAAAACTGGCGTGAAACAACAACGGCGTTGTTTTTCGCCGTGTGAGTGAGGTTAACGGAGGCCCAATCCCTCCCCCTTCTTTTAATCCTGAAATATCCGAAACCCTTATCCCTAAAAGGTCGGCAATGCACTCGTAACTCTATCGGTGTTGTCGTACTCCATGGGCGGCGGTGATTGCTTACCATCAGGTAATCCGTCTGCTCCTTTGCTGATCTATAGATACAACAAAAATAAACGATATATTTCCTTTACATTTAGTAAAATTTTATGACGTCATGGTAAAGAAGTTAATGACGTAGAGCGGCTACTGACGCGCCTCTCGAAGTTCGTTTAAAACCCGTAAGCGCAGCGTTGATAACGCATTCATTCTCAGACCCAAGTCGCGAGCGCTCGACACCAAAATGGCGTTTAAATTATTCACTTTATTTACCTTGTGTGTTTTTCTTCACATGGTGTTCTCCTTACCTATTGGAGATGAGATTAAGAGTCCTGTCAGTGCAGAAGACGAGGCTTTAGCTCTCAGCCAATTAGATCCATATGAAAATAGTGTTATTGATAACAGTTACAGTCCATTGAATGTTCTTAAGCGTGTGAAAAGAAGTTTTATTGGTGGCGACAATTGCTCGGAAGGAATGCGATGGTTCATTAACGACTGTATTACTGAGGAAAAGTGAGTTTTATTTATTTATTTTTTGATACATTCTAGCAGAAATATTATTTATACATTCGATTATTTGAACCAGTTTTAGGGAAACTGCCAGCATTTATAGTTGTTAATTTTGATGTTATTATGTTTATTTTGTACATTTACTTTGATATAATTATAATAATATTATATAATGATGCATAATAATAGTTAGATATGATCACATTTTAATTTATTTCTGTATAACTCATTCTTTTTTAATGCACGATTCAGCTTAAACTAACAATTTATAAATACTTCAAAAAACAATAAATTAAGTCAATAATTTTTTTGTGGTTTTCTTGTGCAGAAGTTATAAATCAAAATTTATTTCCTAACCACTAATTTATCTTTCGTTATGTGTCTTATCTTTATACTTTCTAAATAAAAGTTCAACTACGACATAACATAACATGAAAATACTAAAACTGTGTTACTTAATAACATAATTCTTTGTTATAGATATGCGGAGATTATGGGAGAAAAGAAGAGATGATAAGAAGATTCTTCTGCTTATTGAACTGGACGTGCTTAACGATAGATGTAAAATAGTTCTAATGGAATGAAAGTGAGAAAAACCGTAATTACCTCAGAAGTATTCACTTGTGTGACTATTTATTTATTAATATTGTAATTTAATAACTAGGAACGTAAGTTAAAAAATCTAGTCATTATCATGCTCATATTGTAAATTCATTTGTTTTATTGTGATTTACTCAATATTCGCGTAGTTGTGACATATTGTCATCTCACATATTACTTAATGTTATCATTATTTATTATATTACATTATCATCTAAGTATACCTACCTACCTAAAATTATTTATTTTCACTCATCAAATTATTTATTGCGTTTTTAATCGTTTTAATAGAAATAAAAATTTAGAATTGTGATGTTAGAAATTAATAAAACTTAAATGTAGTTCATAAGTATATTAATTTATTTAAAACGTAAATTATTGTAATATAATGTAACTTTAATTTAAGAAAGTAAGTACAAATATTACTTAATGAGATATAGTTTAAGAATTATTTATTACAAAAAGCTAGTGTTATTTAATTTTTCGTACCTAATGTCATTAAATTATGTTTAAAAATTGTAAATCATTTTTTTACATAACATAACATAAATTTAATTTTATTGAGATAAAACTTTTTTTTTGAAATTCAATATTTTGTGAAATTATCTGTGTATTTATTTTTATCCAAAATTTCAAATAAATAATGTTGTTACGAAATGAGGTATTTTATTTTGTTTGAAAAGTAACTGTGAGAGTTATATTTTTTACAGACGTTTGTAACGCAAATCGATTTGCTAACATTGAAACCACGGTGTTGTGCAGAGTAAGTGAAGTTACTGAAGGTCCAATCGTTCGTCCCCCCTTCTCCAATTCCCAAATCCCCTACAATCTTCAAATCATTCACCTCTAGAAGTCCAGCAAGAAACTTGTAACTACTCGATGTAACCCATTTATTAAAATTACGACTCTACCGTAGCCCAAAGCGCCTATCGAGCAATGCCGAGTTGGACATATTAAAATTAGACATTTTATAAATTTTCAATAACAGAGCACGAAGTACGTGTGATGGCCGGTAGATGGCAATAGGGTCGCCTCGTTTGACATGTGACTTATAAGTATAACACATACCTAATTAATGGGCACGTAATATGCATGCTGTTAACCTCTTCTTCGAATAAAAAGCATAATGATACTGTCAATTGATTGACCTATGGATCTAATTCCCCATATTTACCAAAAGGAAATTCCGACTTGCGCCAATACTTACGCATGAAGGTGCGCTTACGCATCAAATGAATCAGGTGTAGGAAAAGTATTTATTTAATCTACATATGTATGTTAATGTTTACGAAACCTATCTACCGTGCAAACAGGATATAACCACCTACCGTGTGAGTCGTGATGGCCTAGTGGACAATTCTTCATGTCACTTTAACATAAAAACGATGTTATTTACCAAAACTTTAATTAAAAAAATAACAGTTCTGCCGATTGAGAAAAAAATCATGATTTAATTAAATTAAATCGCTCCACTACGTCCAAGCAATCGTTTATAAAATATTAACAATTAAGACAGGAGATGCTTGACAACGCGAAATGATAAAAAAAGACTTTTTCCGAGCTAAATGTACTTCCTATGATTATATAGACACCACTGACATACGGTAAAAGAAAATGCCGTGAGGACAACTGCACTTATAATTTCTAATTATAAATTTGGAACTTTGAAATCGCCGATCCGCCTTGAGCAAGCGTGGTAATTAATGCTCAAACCTTCTCCGTAAGAAGAGGTCTTTGCTTAGCAGTGGGCTTATAGGCTGATGATGATCTACAGTATACAAAGAATTGGTGATCTGGATTTTGGTTGCGGAGCCAGCGCAATAAGGTACCGCGGCCTAGGCCTAGAGAAGGAGAAGGAGCTGTCTTGTCTTTCGTCAGTAAAGTCTGCCACTTCCTCTCACCTCAACCTGGGCAAAAGCAGTTATTTTTTTATGTAATAGATCGGCAAACGAGCTAACGTATTACCTGATGGTAAGCAATCAGTGTCGCCCATGGACACCCGCAACGGAGGAGTTACGAGTGCGTTGTCGACCTTTTGGGGATTAGGGATTTGGAGATTTTGGGCAAGGAAACGGATTGGGGTAGAGGAAGGATTAGGCTTTCGTTAACCTCACTCACACGGCGAAACACAACTCTTGATGATATTTTATCCCATCAAATAAAAGTCCATTATAACTAGCCCTTACCCGCGGCGTCGCTCCCGTCATTTGACTACCTACCCTACTCTACCTACCAACCCTACTCTACTTAGGGTAGCTACTCTCTACCTTCTATCTTCTCCTTATCCTTTGTTATCATATGTCCTTCTCCTAGTTCTCACCTACCTCTCTACGAATTTTGAGCCAAAACGGTTCAGCTGTTCCTGAGTTATAAATAGTGTAACTAACACGACTTTCTTTTATATATCTAATAATATAGATGATGAAAATCATCAATATTTGATTTATTTATTATTGTTTAGGTGCAGCGAAAAGAAGAGCCAACCCTTGAACTTTTGGCACTTAAGTACATGGCAAATAAAAGATATTGTTTCCGTACAATAAATATCAAGATGAAACATTAAACTATTTTAATGTAACGTTGGATGTTATACTCGTATTACGTAACAATTAAATGTTTAAAATTACATACAAATGTTATGAAACTGTGATGTTTCTATTGCACAATTGTTGCATTAAAGTTTCAAAGAAAATGATGCAACTTTGTTTTTGCTTTGAAAGTTTTAGTACCTAATTAATATTAGGTATTACTAGCTTCCTCCCACGACTTCGCCAGAGTTCTATGTTGTTAAAAAGCACCCCATGTGTTAAACCAGGGTATTACTTATCTACATACATGAGTGTGTCCGTGGCATCACCAGGCCCTACAGAATACCAGCACTGCGGTATTTTTACCTACTGGTGAATTATCGCAGCATATGCTGAGATAGTGGCGTTTTTGATCTCGCACAGGTCTTTTATTTTATTTTTTAATATTTTTTTGTTGTTGTTTTGTTTATTTTTTCTTTTTGTATAATGTACTAAATGTAATTGTAATTGTATTTATTTTCTGTGCGAGTCTTAAATAAGTGTTTTTTCTTTCTTTATACTTACCAAATTTGTCTAGCAGTTTTTATGTGACAGAAAAACAAACATACATACATCCATTCATTCTTATAATCTTTCATATTTATAACACTACCTAGTAGGATTCATTATGATTTCTGTAAAATAAAGAAACGGAGGAGTTGCTAGATAATTAGTTAATAGTAATGTTTTTTAAGTTTATATGTCTTAAAATTTAATTTATTTCTACCTTCATCCCTACTAGTTTACCACCATTAGTCTACCACCTACCAGCTGTTTGCCAGTGGCTCCCCAATAGAACCAAGATTTTATGATTTAATTGACAGGAGACAATCGTTAAATTCTTCTCCCGCCCAGCGTGGAGGACTGTCAGAATGTGATTCTGACAGTCCTCCTGACTAAAAACTACATCGTTTCTTTTCCTGCATCGGGCCGGGTGAAAATAATGGCAGCATTGCCACATTGAATAGTGTGGGAGAGCCATGCTTCGGCACGAATGGGTCGGCTCGACCGGTGTGATACCACGGCCCAACAGAAAACCAGCGTGAAACAACCACAGCGTTGTGTTTCGCCGAGTGAGTGAGGACCGGAGGCCCAATCCTTCCCCTCCCCTCATCCCTCAATCCTAAATCTTTAAATCCCTAATCCCTATAAGGTCGGCAACGCAATCGTAACTACTCCGTTACGGGTGTCCATTTGGCGGCGCTGATTGGTCAGGTAATCCGTCTGGTCATTCGCTGATAAATTATCTACATTAAAAAAAATGAAATGGCGAAATTTACCTACTTTGTTTACTTTGTAGGTAGTAACTAATAACCCTTTAACTATCTGAAGTGTCAACCATCCCCTTTACAATATTTTTGCATATACATAGGTTTCCCGAACCGAAACCCTATACCTACCTATATCTGTTATCCATAAGACATCCAGCAATAAGTGTGATATATTTTTTTATTTTACTCTCAAATACCTCGCGAATTGTAATCAAATCGATCACAAGGATAATTCCATCCTATTTGCTTATTGTTTTTCCGAGTTGTATGTACTTTCTATGATTATTTCAACACCACTTACATAGTGAAGAAAAAATCGTGGCAAACCTGGACATATAGTTTTTAATTATAAGTTTGAAATCGCCAATCCGCCTTGAGCAAGTTTAATGAATAAAGATAAAAAAACATGTGAGAAGAGGCCTTTGCTCAGGAGTGGGCACTTATGACTTTAGGCTGATGATGTACAATATATGTATAAAATATAAATACTATTACCTAATTGAGCGAATGATTCGTAAGAGCAACTTTAAGATTGTGCAACATTAATATCAGAATTTCATAACAATTAATAATGTTCTAAGTTATTCAAGTGTTCTCCAATGTGTGGCTCGACAGGAGCGACATTATGGCCCACGGCACGGAGTGCCAATACCGAAGTGAAGTAAGGTTTCCTTTTTATTTCACCGTGTGAGTGAGGTTCCCAGAAGTCAGATCTCTCTCTCTCTCTCTCTCTCTGTGTCATATCAAATCTCCAAATCTCCAGTCCTCAAATCTTTAACAACCCAAAACATGTCGACTACGTACTCGTAACTTTTATTATATGGTGCTATGATTGTCCATAAGCGGCGCCAAGAGCAAAATTAGCAAAAAGATTTTAAGTCGACTACAAAAAAAAAGAAATATGCACTGTTGGAATAAAAAGCGATACATAAACTGGATAATCCATTAACATCCATAAAACACGTATATTTCTAATCTGAACCAGTTATAGCAAAAAAATAACACGACCTCGTATATAAGAAACAAGTAAATAAAATAAAAACAAAAAAAGTTGAGGTAAATATATCAAATACTTATGAATTGATTAAAATCTACTTGTGAGACGACAGGAACTCGCGTACAGGTTTTAAAGGCGTCATTTAAAACAACTGTTAAGACGTAAGTAACAATGCTGACGAGATAGTTATATCGACAGAGAATAAATATGTAGGTATATAAAGAGCGCTTGAGGTCCATTGGTTCATTTGAACACGGGCAGCTAGAGCGAAAACAAGTCAAGTTTCCACAATGGTCTCAATCATTTTCTTAACATTATCCTTGTACATTATTTTAAGTTTATCAATGGCAAAACCCGCTGTGTTAAAGTCTTTAGAAGTTGCAAGCGATAATGGACTTAATATTGCTGCAGCAGATGCTATTAGTGATTATGGGAAAAATGCTACATCAGACTTTCTACGTTTAAGTATTGTGAGAAGTGTAAGACGGAAAAGGTCTGCAGTGAATGGATCTGGATGTCCCGAAAACACTATTTGGGTATGGAGCCAGTGTATGAAATTAGAAGAGTAAGTTTTTTATTTTGTTTTATAATGATTTTTTATTTCGATTGATTTGTAGAGTATCAATGTGTAATTATAAAGCAATATGGGATAAGTTTTGATTACTGTATCACTGGTTGTATTGAAAGATCGAATTAATTTAGTTTTGACCTCAGAAACAATCCAATTAGTGAAAATTCTATGTTGAAATTAACATAAGGACAAATTAAATATAATAAAACATGTAATGTTTTTAACAATACATATATATCTATTATTACAATTTTAAGTGTTCAATTGAAGCATTTATTACACATATTCCTCAAGGAAAGACCATATAAGGAAACCTAGTGATGACCATGAAGATATTACTATCGTTTTAAATTGCGTGTTCCAGATTACTTAGTTTTTTTCCCATCTCGTCGTCCTGAAAAACGTGACAGACAAAATTGGTATCAAATTTAAAGTAATAAGAGTTCTCTTTTTCATAAACATATTTATTTGAAAAACAGTGTCGAAGGCTTTTTTTGTCAGGGAAAAATCATCTAATGACTTCTACCGGCCAGGGTTAGGCGAGAGAGAGTGTCAGACTCTTACTGACTAAAAACCCCCCTGTTCCTTCTCCTGCTCTGGGCCGAGGTCGCGGTGCCTCATTGCGCTTACCCCGCAACCCCGGCTGAAGTGGCTAAGGCTTGGAGTCCGAAAAATAACGTGGTGTTTAGTTAGTAACAGTCTGACACTTGCTCAACCAAGAACGGGAGAAGTCATTATTTTGATAATTGGGTAGTTTCCTAGGTCAAAAATAAATTATTTCGACATTTCAATACAATAAAATATTGAAAACTTTATTGTCCGCCCCAAAATAGTGTTGTTTTGCGCTGGTTTTCTGTGAAGCTCTGATTCTGGTCCAGCGGGCTCTAAATTACTTAAGTTGGTCATGATGTTAATGATACTGAAAATTAAGTAAATGTATTCATCTATATGTTTGTATCTTCACAGATATGAAAAGATGCTTCAAGAATAAATGGAACAGTGCTATTAATATTATCCGAAGAAGATTATCTATCTCAGAAGGCAACCAAAATACTGGACAATGTAGAAGTACCAAAAAAGTAAATTAACTTAGCTTTTACTGTAAAAGATATAAGGTACATTTTCAAATTAACAATAGTATATAGATATTTATTTATTTTATTTTGTTAAGAATACTGATTGAAGAGAAAGAGACTATTTTCTAGGATATTATAGTAGATGTAGTTGATGACAATTAAAAAATTAAAATAAAATACAGAGGGTCAGACAGTGATATAAATCGAATGACAAGTCGTAAATTGCTTAAAGTTTTAATTATTGTACTTCAATTTCAATTGTTGTTATGTAAACGAACCGCCATGGTACCAAAAGGGTTGCTAGGTTTAAAAAAAAAACAAATTTTACCTTTATAAACAAAAAAACATTAAAATAATTTTCGGAATCGACTTAGTTATCCTTGTGTTGCCATGGTTAAGGCGAATTCGCATTAATTTTATTTAAAAAGATAATCTTAAGATTAAGGTTGTATTATTTAATTTTGAAAATGTAATTTATGACTTTGTTACCGATTTTTTCATTTCTTATCTAGTTTTTTAAGCTAGGTCGTGCAAGCAGCTAAATGTACCTACATGTAACTGAGTGAAGGATTGACCCGATGTCACCTTTTAGTATTTAAATGAACTTGGTCACTAAGAATTGTTTAAACACCGACAATTTTTAAATGAGCTTCGAATTTTTCTTGTTCTTTGTCCTCGGTTTGATAATAATGATGGTTAATTATTGAATCAACATTTGGTCAATTCTGTAACATTTTTACATTATAGTTCTATAAAAAAAATATTAAGAAAGAAGTGTATATGTGAATGTTGGCGATGCTAACGCCACCTCTTATTTTGCGTCGGAACAACGATGATGTCGGTTACAACCTCTTTCAATCTCCTTGCAAGAAATGAAGATATATGTAAACCTCTTTGGAACATCGAGATGGCATCAACCTACATTATCCGTTCAACTACTAAATAAGATTAAACCAAGCATTACATTTAACGTAAAATGATTCTTAGTTTGCGCTCTTTAACAGCGATTAGAGAGTTGGTTACGTTTTGGTGAATTCGGGCCTAACTCTATAGTGTTTTCAAGTCCTGCTATAGACGTTACAGTTGCAGTGTTGATCAGAGAAAAATATGGATGATACTTCCCGGAATTGTATTAAAGAAGGCCTCTAAAAATAACTATTATATCATCGGAAAAACTGAGGGAAAACGCGTATTATAAATTCAAAACAAATTAATTACTTAACACTAACGTCACATGCAAAGAAAGGGACAGAAAGATAACGTTCTTCTTTTCTGACTTTCCTTTGACCAAGAATAGTTTTTTTGTTCAGAGGAAGTTTTTTTTATGAATGCATTATGGACTTATCTACCAATGTAGACAATGTTTATACCTATATAAACTAATTTATTTTTACATGTCATGAGAAAATCATGTCCCTCTAGTAATCTGATCTAGCCTTCCTAGCCAATTAAACTATCTATAATCGTTATCGCTTTAATTGTATAAATATATGGAAGATGGGTGGCCAAATGGTCAACCAAGGAAGTCCTATACATTTGTACAGAAAAAATGTATATGGATTTCTAAAGGTCAGAATGTGGGAAAGCAAAGTTTCGGTACGAATGGATCGGCACGATCTGAGTGATACCACGGCCTCACAGAAAACCGGCGCGACACATCCTCAGCGTCGTGTTTCGCCGTATGAGTGAGGTTACCGGACACCCAATCCTTCTTTAATCCCAAAATCCCCAGAAGGTCGGCAACGCATTCGTAACTCCTTTGGTGTTGCAGGTGTCCATAGGCGGCGCCGATTGTTTACCATCAGGTAATCCGTCAGCACGTTTGCCGACCTATTCTATAAAAAAAAAGGTCATGGATAAGTCACGTGTTCAAAAAAAAATCCCATACATTTATAAGAAACAAAATGTATGTAGATTTCTGAGGGTCACCGATAAGCCATGTGCTCAATAAAACACTTCCCATACATTTGTGTAGTCTATAAAGCAGCTATTCACGCGCGGTTTCACCCGCTGCTCAGCTCCATTTCATCGTAGCAAAAGTGAAAGAATTTTGGCAATCCAAAGATTACCCCCTACATACAAACTTACAAACATACAAACATACAAACTTACTAATTTTACCTCTTTATAATATTAGTATAGACAAAATGTATGTAGATTTCTGACTGTCACCTATAAGCCATGTGGTCAATAAAAGACGTCCCATATATTTGTATAGTTTATAAAGCGATAATGATTATAAAAATTGAGCAGTTCGGTGTAAACACTTTCATATACATACATAAGTTCGAAAGAAACTTGTGACAGAAGATCTTGTGTCCATCCTTTTTCTTGTGAGGGACAACCAACCAACCTAAGGAAATCTATGTATTAACTTACTTATATGTATGCTTTAGTATGTATGAGAGAAGGATCTAAGGTCTCCATAGTATTGCTGCAAAAAAAACGGTTTGCAAATCCGTAGCGGTCGTAAAGATTGCTATTTTTTTTATGAGGGGAAAATCGTCAAGTGACTTCTTCCGCCCAGGGCCGGGCGGGAGGGAGTGTCAGACTCTTACTGACTAAAATCCCCTCTGGTCCTTCTCCTGCTCTTGGCCGAGGTCGCGGTGCCTCATTGCCCTTACCCCGCAACCCCGGCTGTACATCAGCCCTAAAGGGCCTCGTCTGTGGTGGTCTATTGGCTCTTTGAGGCTGTGTCCATCCTTGAGAAGTTCTTTTATGTATCTTAATTGTAAGTTTAAAACATCATTATCTTACCTTGATATTAGTTTCCTAGTCAATATAATATTGTGAAATTGCCATATTTAGTTTAAGTGTACTTTATAACAAAAGAAATCTAAGAAACTCATGTAAATTAAGTGATAAAGCTCTAGTTACTACTTTGCAGTAAAAAGTCATAAGAGGGCTTCATTAATGAGCGGCGTCCAAACGCCAAAATAATTAATTCACGTGAGTAAGTCTTCATCTATACTTAATATTATAAATGCGAAAGTAACTCTGTCTGTCTGTCTGTCTTTTCTTCACGCCTAAACTACTGAACCGGTTTCTGTAAAATTTGGTACATGCATAGTTTTGAACTCGAGAAAGGACATAGGATAGTTTTTATACCATAAATCTGCAGGAAGTTACTATATCATTAATAACCCGCTCATTACGAAATAATGTTTTTCTTTTGTCAAGGTTCAAAACCAGCCTAATGGTTTACATTAGGCTGGTTTTTGAATAATGAACCTTATTCTCACCAACCTTCAATTCGAAATACAAAAAAATGGCTTTAGATCTAGACTAAAGAAAATTCTTGTCTTACTTATATTATAAAATAATTAGAAAGTTACAATGTTTGGATGTTGATTAGTCAATCACATCAAAACGGTTGGAAGGATCTGGATGAAATTTGGCTCAGGCATAAAATATACTCCGGTATAGGACATAGGCTGCGTTTTATCAACACAGGTATTCAGGTAGGCTTTATAATAAGGCCTTAAGAGTTTAATTTATTTTATAATTTAATTAAGTTTAATTTATATTTAAATAGTTCAATGTTTTTGTTACATTGTATGAATATTTTTCTTCGACATGTTCTAATTTAACGTGCTGCACATAAAAAAATATAGCGTGCTTAAAAAACAAACATACACACATATACAATGAATACCTATCATGAGAACGAGAACTATTACTTTTATAAAAAAAAACACAGTCCCTCACTTTGGAAATTTCTCTTGTGTCGTACTAATGTATGTGATGATGTACGGCGTCCTGGCTTGCAGCAGGAAAAGCAACGGGGCTAGGGGGAGCAACCATACCTTAGTCGGATGGCGACCTATTCAGGGCGGGAGATATCAACGGATGATCTACCGCCCTCTTTAAAAGAAAAGCAAATCACGAGTGCATGGCGGAGATCAGTAAGGGGACGCTCACCTTACATCTCGTTCTTATTATTACACCCGCTTTTTCCCGTTTCACCCGCTGCTCGGCTCGGTAGCGTGATATTATTTATGTATAGCTTATAGCACTTTGGAACATTGTAGCTATCTATCAGTGAAAGAATTTTGTAAATCCGGCCAGCGGTTCCAAAGTTTACCCCCTACATACAAACTTACAAATTTTACCTCTTTATAATATTAGAATAGATAACATATTAATAAGAATGCTAATTTAAGTATATAAATGTATATTCTTATTATGTAATCATTATACCTCATTTTTTTAAAATAAATACATAATTATGCAAAAAGTCTTATTATTTTATAAGCCCTATACTATACTCACTGCCCTACCTGTTACTTTACCTGTGTAACGTAATTTGTAAAGTAATGCCACATGTAATTTATATAATACTAGCGGACCCTCCCCGAAATCCCCACATATTATATTTCAGCGAAATAGCTAGGCCGTTTCAGAGATCACATATTTTTTTTAAGTTATCAGCGCCATCTCATTTGTAAATCTAAACCTTCCAGGACGCATACACACCTAGATGGACTGGATACTTTCCACTAGATGGCGTTTATGGATAGTAATTTTGACTTTAGTGACTTTCACTAGATGGCGGTATAGGGTAGTAATTTTGACTTAAGTGACGTCCACTAGATGGCGTTAATGGATAGTAATTTTGACTTAAGTGACTAAACTAAGTTCGCGTCACCTTACCCAAGTAAGACATTCCTGAAACTCGGTTTGCAGCCGAGTTAGAAGTGAGCAATGAGTATCTCCACCGACACTAAGTACACTAGAGCTCATTTTTTACACGACTGCTCAAAAACGAGTTTTGAGGGTTCATGAATGTAGTATGTGATTTTTTTTATTCCACTCTAACTTTCAAACGGCTGGGCACAATTAGACATACAGCGTAATATTGGAACCCTTACATCATGCCGGGTGTCACAGGTTAGGTTGTGTCTTAAAAAATCAATGGTGTGGCTATGGGGCTTAAATAACAAATAAGAGAATTAAAAAAAAAAACTTAAGAAAGCATTATGTTTATGATAATTATCTGGATATTGAAGAGTAGATTACAAAAATATAATATCACGCTAGGGTTCTATTTTGAGATAAGTATCAAAAAAATACATTCCTACACCTCCAAGGCGATTTTAACAGACGCACCATGGTGCGGTAAGTTATCTTTATCTCTACAGAAACCCTAGAGGTTTTTTGAAGTATGTGATAAGCTTACGAGCAAACGGGCTACTTGATGCAATCAGCGTTGCACATGAACACTCGCAACGATGGAGTAGTTACGAGTGCATTGTCGACCTTTTGGGGGTTAGGGATTTAGAAAATTTCGGAATGGGGCCTCCGGTTACCTCACTCACACGGCGAAACACAATGCTGTGGTTATTTCACGCCGGTTTCCTGTGAGGCCGTGGTATCACTCTGGTCGAGCCAACCTATTCGTGCCTAGGCATGGCTCCCACACTTGTTGGGTAATTTAGATTTTGTGCTAGTCTTACTCTCTCTTTTGGGCAAACGCAGTTTCACTGCAGTTTTCTTCAGTAGTGGTTGCTTGTTTGTGCCAAATACGACGATATAAAACATTTTGTAGGTAGGAAAACATTCAAACCAAAATGCTAGTTAAACCTAAATTTTAATTTAAACATAGTGATATCACAATCATTATCGTAGTAGCTAAATACAATTATAGATAGAATTAAAAATATATTATTAATACACATGTATACAATTATATAAACATTGCACAAACATTTTAACGATACACAAACAAAGTCAGTTTTAATACCAGGGAGAATTTTTCTAATTAACATAATATGTTCATGAAAGACTAGAAACTTAAACACTAATTTTCTAAAACATAAAAAAGGAAACAAGTTATCACAGACTTTGAAATTTCTTCGAGACCTTCACAAGGTCTAAATACATCTTAAGAAGAAAACCTTACAAAACTACAAAAGATTATCAATCACCTTCTTATATTTAAAAGCAGCAAGCGAGCAAATAGTGTTATCCTTTTCTGCCACTCTTGGTTAGAAAAGGACAGTCCCCAAGATAATTATTGTAATAAGCATCAATGTATTGACACACCATTCTCGTTACAATCAGTTCCTGCGTTCCTAACTTGTCCAAGTATCAATAGAGACGGCTTTATGATTGAATATCCATCATGTTATATCATACTGTTATAAAGAAAATACACTTATGCAAGCTACCGGTTTTCTTCCATCAAATATTTCATTAGCCAATTGTTGCAACTGTAAAATTTTGAAAATCTAAATAATTTATTGGGCAAAATACACTAGCGAATTTGAAGGTAAATGCACCGGCGGTAGCCCTCAATCAAATTCGTTTTTGTATAATAGATGGCGCTTTAAAAGCTATCGATTTTGCTGCTGAAGGCTGACGTTTTAAAAACTTTACAGTACAACCTAAGGAAATCTATGTATTAACTTACTTATATAAATGCTTTAGTATGTATGAGAGAAGGATCTAAGGTCTCCATAGTATTACTGCAAGACGCAAAAACGGTTTGCAAATCCGTAGCGGTTGTAAAGATTGCTATTTTTTTTTTTGTGAGGGGAAAATCGTCAAATGACTTCTCCCGCCCAGGGCCGGGCTGGAGGGAGTGTCAGACTCTTACTGACTAAAAATCCCCCTGTTCCTTCTCCTGCCCTAGGCCGAAGTCGCCGTGCCTCATTGCCCTTACCCCGCCTGGTTCTGGTCGAGCGGCGAGCTACCCTTACTCGCTGTCCGCAGACCCGCGCTGACGGTGGCCCGAGTTCAAAAGATTGCTATTGAGGTACCTACATAAGCCACGGAAGGAATGGGATTACATAATTTCGAAAATATTCGGCTAGATCGCTTATAAATGTCTTTGTGATAATCCGACGATACCTTGTTTCAATCAGTTATGTAACATAACAAATGCAGATTCGTTAGCTGATAATGATAGTTTGCAACCCAGCTTCTAGCTTGTAATACAAAAAAGACCACCCTTTGAATACACAACCAAAACATTGAATCAAATTGTAAATGCAATGCAATTAGTGAATTTCTTCATACTAAATTAAACAATAACACTTTGCAACAACAAGCTTGCAAAATCATCGCTCATTTGTCTCAATGAAATGGACGAACATACTTACAAGCACTCGTTCATCACGTAAACACAATCTTATAGTTCCATTGAATCTGTTCTACTGTCATAAAATTAATTTTATTCAACATCTTACTTAATAAAATAATCAAAGTCAAATCAAGCCAATCTTTACTCAAATCCACTGCTACTAAAAGTTTGTACTTAGGAAATAAAAGCTTGCATGCAAGTATGAACCTCTAAACCATTGAAATAGACGAGTGATTAGATTGCACCCCTGAAGCCGCATAGTGTGAAGTGCAAAGTATAAAATAGATGAATGGAATCGCCTTAAAGTCTTCAATATCGACGACGAAGATGAACTAGGAACACATTAGTGTCTAATGGATAATGATACGCCAAATAAAAATAATTAGCGTAAATAATTGCAACGTCAACGATATGCTAAAGACTATATTTACAAAAAATCTCTGTCTTGGCCCAATTGAAATTCAATAAAGTCTTACCTAGAACGTCGATATGTATAACAGATTAAGAAATAGATACAGTAAAGATGAACTTAATTTCAATGCTAATAAGTCACAATTCTGAGTACTAGAAACAGAGATCTAAGTTGCAGAAGCGATTATTTACGCAAACCATTTGAGAACATTGAAAGCGCACCAATGAATAAGAAATACACAAATTTGTTATTCATTCGTTTTAGAAAAGCGTTTTTTGTTCTAATCATTGCTTATAATTTAAAATGTTATTTGAATAGTTGAGTTTCTCAGCTTTGAGTTCTTTGTATTAATCGTTGTCTTGAGTTCAAATTAGTTGCTTTCGCAAATTATGCGTCGAACTGATTGTAACGAAGATATGTCAATAAAATCTTGGGAACACTCGTACTCTTCTACAAATACCATTACACGTAACTTCCTCAGCTCACTCACCATCAAGTGAATCTTCTTTCTTAGCCAAATTTTCTCCGATGCTTCTAAGTTTCTTATCAATAAGATTGAAATTACTGTATCATGTCGCCAGAAGACTTTCAGCATAACCTTTTTGCTACTGCTTTTCATAGAGTTTGGTCCTCAGTCCTGCGAATTGGAATAAAATTATTATAATTAAATTAATATAAAACCACAGAGTTAACCTTCTTACTTCAAGTCATTTAATTGTTTCTTACCTAGTTGATTGCTTTTTTTTCGCAACCCTAACTAAGTAACAGTTTAGGTAATCATTAAATATTAAATTTAAAACGTATCAACTTCCCCATTAACGCATTAAAAAATATTTATATATTTTTCTGCAATGCAGAAAAGCAAGGCCTGCCCAGTAGCAGTTCTCGAGACTAAATGGTCCAAGGAGGTCATTATACTATTACATAAATGTCGTCAATCCCTAACCACGTCACACCACATCATCGTGATGATGAAATAAATAGATAGAAAGACGTAAGTCTCAAAAGCAATTTGTTTACGAAGCAAAGTTCCTTACGTAGCAGAATTTTAAACATCCTACTTATGTTTTCCTTAACCTTTTCCATCGTTTACAATGGCATATAAATAACTTCATGAGTAATAATCTAGTTATAATTTGTTTATCAGTGAATTCTGATAAATTTTGCAAAGAAAATTTGGCACTGAACCTAGATGAAGTTATTGGTAAAAATCACCTACGCCATCTAGTGTACAATGCTCAACAAATTTTCGTTGGGTGATACTAGATGGCGTAGCACTGTTGAAGAAGTGTTATCTGTATAGGATGTGTAGCCTTCTCTCCTCCTTTATCGGAAATGTAATGGGAATACGTCAAAAAATTGTTTCCAAGAGTTTTCCTTGTGAACTGGAATCTAATTGAGTCAACACTCGTGCGTGATGGCAATCCATAACATTCGATATAAGGTTTGACACAGTCAGGAACCGAACCCCGAGTACCTACTTTTAAGCTCTTGAATGTAAATACATAGATAGAACATATATAAATTAAAAAAATAATAATTTGTAAACCACACCCAGAGACAAATAAAAAAAACATAGACTTACCGTTTTCATGACTTAGAAGGGCTTACAGCACTTGGCGTTCCTCAGGGTCCATAACGGACCAATTTTTGCACACATCGAAAGCTCACACGTAACACGTTGAAACAAATATCAAACTTGCTTATTATGTAGTTCTTGCACAAAATATTTTACTAGAACATAATATGTGCCAGTCAGACAAGCCGAGAAGGTGCTAATCAATTTCTTATACGTATTGCCAATGATCATTCGTAAGAGCGGATAAGGTCTTTTTGAAACTCAAGCTCTTTCTTGTACCACCACCAAAATGCAACTGTGACTCCTTTGTATAAATCACTGTCTTAAATATAGGACTGGATTTTCACCAAGAAATCTTCGTTATATCAATTATGTCATCATCACAAAGTTGCATCATCTAAATAATAAAGCAACACGCAACAAAATAAATAAATATGTTTTTGTTTATACAATTAGAAATTAATTTCTTTAAACTAGTATTTTTGTAAAATAAATACGTCATTTGTTAGTTTCGTTAGAGAAAAAGAACATCTGCGTCTGTTTATGTTTTTATTTGTACTATAGTAAACACGGGTTTTCATGGGGTTATGTTTACTGTTTTCACGAAATGTTACGCAGTAATCTTCAAGAAACTGATGCAACATTTAATTTTGCATGTCCCGGTGGCTTAGAGGTTAAGGCGCTCGGTTTATGATGCATGATGCATTGGTGTAAATTCGAAACCTAGCAAGTACCAATGTAACATTTTCCGAGTTACATGTATTCTTAACTTCGAAAGTCACCGCTATTGTTTGTGCGGGAAAATCATCTAATGACTTCTCTCGCTTACTGTAAGGCGATACGGAGTGTCAGACTCTTACTGACTAAACGACTCTGTTTCTTCTCCTGCTTTAGGCCGAGGCCGCGGTTCCTTAATGCTTTAGCACCGCAACCCCGGCTGACAAAACCACCCCCGAGAGTAACGCAAAAAATCGTTAACCTGTATTTGAATGTGGTGTGTAATGTGTGTGGTGATAAATTTACAAACCGTCTCCTGGCGATGAAGCGATAAAATATACAATAAGCATTCAGCATAGCATATAAACACTTATGGACTAGAGTGGCATTACAAATTGCTATCGTCGCGTATATTGCGGAAATGGAAATTTAAAGAAACGTGCAAAGGAATGTAATACTTATTTACATTCTAAAGATTCAGGAAAAGTTTATTGGTCAATATTAAAAACATGAAAAAAATCTAATCGTTAATTTCCAATGTAACATGTACATAAGTATCATTTCATTGCATTGAAATTATTAAAATCCTTTAAACGTTGCGTAATATAAATTAGAATTATCAACATGAAATTTTCATGCAACTTTTTTATTGCATCAGCCATGTTTATGGTGCTTCGAATCGTTTATTTACGATGAGAAATACCAGATTTAGGTTTTGGCAAGTCATAGGTGTGAATGAAAAGTACCTATACTGACTTTTCTCTACATCACATTATTTTATAATCATCTTAATTCATTAATTAATGATTGTGACATAATTTTGAACCAGCAAAAGTTGGACTTTGCCAACAAATCGATTTTTTAGGTATCACATCAGACAGCTAGATAGGCAAAAGCATATTTGTGTACAAATACGCCTTTGCAAAACAACCTTTGCAAATAACTACTAAGCTCAACCGTTTTTGCAATTAGACAGACTAGGTAGCTCAAAGAAGTAAATACAGCAAGGTTTGTCTATTTAAGTAATTTTACAGCATTATGTCGTACGGCATTTGGCTGTGGAGTCGAGCTGCGGAAGAAAAAACACACATTTCCTCATAAAGTGGCTCTAATCCCACGGCAATCAGGCACGTTATGACACCTATATTAAAACTGAGACTATTTCTTTACTATTATCAACAAGTGAGTAACAGTTTTTTTTTAATTACGTATTGGTTGTTACGCTTACACTTGCCCTAAAATGCTATCTGCGAAAAGCCTAAAAAAAGAAACCGCATTTTTTAGTTAATGGCCGATGCGCGCGCATATGTATAGTGATTAATTTTTCCCGCCATTACGAAACATTTTTCACAACTTGTCTCGTTTTCTCTTTTGAAGTAATCTCTTTTATTTAAGTGTTATTTTATTCGGAAGTGTATTGAAAAACGTTGTAGGATACACGTGTGTATTGATGACTACAGTCCTCGTCTCCTTAAGACCTTCGCCTGACGGTTCGGGCCTCAATATCCTAACGGTTGTGTCAGTTTAAATATAAAATATTACGTCTCAAAGGATAAATATTCAATTATTTAAAAAAAGAAGCGATAGAAATTATTTATATGCTAGAGGCAATAATAAGCTGGTTCGGCTTGATGATGATTCCGTCTGACCAAAGTATAGAAATTCTTCATGGGGTTACATTAGAATTTGAAGTAGTTATGAAATCGTAATGAAAGAAAATTTGAACTTATATTAAACGTGAATATTGTAGAAGATAAGCATCCTACAGACAAACTGTTAGAATAATACAAAATTATAATACAGTTGAAGTTCTCACTCAGTATTTTTTATTTAAATCAGAAAACCTAATCACAAAAATTTATATACTTATTTATTTGACTTGACCTTTCACATTTTCATAGATAAACCAAAATAACAAACAAACCGGCAACAATACTATCGAACGGCGACAGCGAATTCTAGGAAAAAAACTCGGATCTGTCGCTCGACCGATCCGCGTTTTGTATGAGGACGCACGAGCTTGGTTGATAAACAAATCCGAAACAACACGATTGATAACATTGTAGCTTTTTAAGTTCATAAGAAGTACTTATGTAATTAGCAATAATGTGATTAAAAATTACGAACATTTGAAAGCTTGTATAACTATAACTTAATAAATTTGTATTTGTGAGTGCCCTGTAACCTATTACAATTGGTTAAACTAGCAGTGTCGGTCTTTATAACAGCTTGGAGTTGGTCATGCTCACTGAAAGGTCTCACTGGCGGTGGCATGAGCGCTGGATCGCTTAATTCCCTATAATATGGTTGAGTTGGGCGAAGCTGGTGTACGTGTCATGTTCGTAAACGGGCGCCGTCAGTTGGGACTGGTCAGCTCCGAACTGTCTATGGTCCTTAAGGTTACATTATTTTTATATTTGAATAAATATTAGTGTTACACTGTTCTCACATAATTGAACCAACTGTTTGTAAAAGGAATCTGTATGTGAAACTGATTTAAAAAGAGTAACCATGGAGTTTCTTTCTCGTTCTTCTCCATCGGAATCTACACTTTGAAACGAGCAAATAGCTTCACTAAGAGGACTGACCGACAGACTGACACTAATCTTCAAATTTTGTTTGACGTTCAAAAGTGCTTGTAAAGGTCTAATTGGAATAAATGATTTTTGACTTCGACTTTGGTTATGTAGGAAACTTTATATTTTTGTAAATTTGACGTGGCAGATCTCTTTTTGCAACAAAAAAAAACAGAAAAAAATATCATTTACTTTTTTTGTAGGTACACATAGGACATTTGGACTTATAGGTACATTGACAGAAGGGAACGCCTGTTTATGGCTACTCCCCTCCGGTGGGCCGGTGGCCTGTGTTGCTCTTTCGTTAGATCATGTTGAGGATAAGAATGACTGGCAGCATGTTGTTTAGCTGGCTTGAATGGAGATTTGCAAGAGTAGGAGTTAAAGGAGACTCGGGGGAAGGATGTACTTCTGTAAGATGTTGAACAGGGTTGATCTTACTTTTGAGATTGCTCTGCGATCTGCTAGATGTGGATTTTTTTTAATATTTTTTTAATAATTTATGTTATAAGTCGGCAAACGAGCAGACGGATTAACTGATGGTAAGCAATCGGCGCCGCCCATGGACACCCGCAACACCAAAGGTGTTACGAGTGCGTTGCCGGCCTTTTGGGGATAGGGGTTGGGGATATAAGGATCGGGAAGGGATAGGGGAGGGGGAGGGATTGGGCCTCCGGTAACCTCACTCACATGGCGAAACACAACGCTGTGGTTGCACGCCGGTATTCTGTGAGACTGTATCACTCCGGTCGAGCAGACCCAGTCGTGCCGAAGCTTGGCTCTCCCACACTTGAAAATTGGAATGCCTCTCCTTCTTAAAGCGGCTCAACTAGCCTTTCCCTGTTCTATTAAAATTTCAAAATTCGTTTTTCCCTAGTTAAAATGTTTATTATTTTTAAGCTGGTAAGCTTATCACAATAACATCAATACAGTCTGCTAACTTTATACAATACGAATTTTCAGAGGGTATTATAACAAATATTTTTGAAAAACGTCTTGTTACTCGGCGGTAAAACTAACCACACGATATTTCCTCTCTAGATTGTTTACCTTCATCTTCTACACAAACGTAAGGAAACAAATAAATAACAGTAACTTAATACGTACAAATAAATACTAAACTTTGTATAAATAAGTAATTATTATTATTTTTGAAACCGATGTTTAGGGAAAACTTAATACTTGTCTTATAGAATTAAAGTGTGGGAGGGAGAGCCATGTTTCGGCACGAATGGGTCGGCTCAACCGGAGTGATACCACAGCCTCAAAGAAAACCGGCGTGAAATAACCACGGCGTTGTGTTTCGCCGCGTGAGTGAGGTTACCGGAGGCCCAATCCTTCCCCTCCCTCAATCCCTAAATCTCCAAATCCCTAATCCCTAAAAGGTCGGCAACGCACTCGTAACTCCTCCGTTGCGAGTGTCCATGGGCGGCGCTGATTGCTTACCACCAGGTAATCCGCCCGCTCGTATGCCGACCTACTAGGTACATAAAAAAAATTGAGAGTAGAATTGTGGGAGAGACATGCTTCGGGATGAATGAGTGTCAGCTCGACCGGAGTGATACCACGGCCTCACAGAAAACCGGCGTGAAACAACCACAGCGTTGTGTTTCGCCGTGTGAGTGAGGTTACCGGAGGCCCAATCCTTCCCCTTCCCCAATCCCTAAATCTCCAAATCCCTAATCCCTAAAAGGTCGGCAACGCACTCGTAACTCCTCCGTTGCGGGTGTCTATGGGCGGCGTTGATTGCTTACCATCAGGTAATCCGTCTGCTCCCTAATCCGTTTGCCAACTTATTACATTAAAAAAAAAATATTATCGCGACAAAAAGCCTTCATGCGCGACTAAGTAATAATGTAGGAAACATTCCAAGATATTCTATCTACAAAACAGATGGCATTACTTTTCATCAGTAATTAACACTTAGAACGCCATGTCGGAAAATGCTGTCCGCCGGTAGCGGAGGGTTAGCCCTCAACCGTTTTTGTCGGCAGTCAAATTCTTAAATAATACGAACATATTTCTTATTTCATTAGATTATGTGACTCCGCAGGGATCTAGATAAAATGGTGGTTGGGTAAAAAAAGCACACTGATGATACGCACGTTGATGTCTTTTGTAAAAGTCTCGTTCTTTCACTAAGGATTTCTAATGCTGCTATCCCTTTCTTTCCTTTTGTATTTTATTATAAAATTCAGTGCTGTTATTTTTAATTTTTTATAGATGGAATCGATGTCGATAAAAATAGAATTAAATTAATTAAGTACAATTTTTGTTCAAAAATATAGGTAAATATTTATAACAGCCTTATAAAAAGGAATTTGTCTAATATATAATGCTCGCGTATTACTGGAAGATGACTTTACTGATTTGGAAAACAATTTTTTTCTCGGTTAAAGTTTTATTCGTCTGTGGGTTTGACACCCCTGTATGTTTTCATTTTACATTTCCGTAGATTCCGGAACTTAGAGAAAAATGAATAGATATACATATAAATATTCTACCTATAGTCGACGTCGATAAGTCGGTTTTTGAATATGACTAGTTGTCAAATGCGCCGTACTTAATGTAATATTACGCTATTATTATTTCAGAGCACTTTATTACTGATATGTATTAAATAATATTATAAAAGATAAATTTATGTTCGCCGTGTTAGTGAGGTTACCGGAGGCCCAATCCTTCCCCTT
The DNA here is from genome assembly GCA_902829305.4 of Spodoptera exigua. Classification (NCBI taxonomy): domain Eukaryota; kingdom Metazoa; phylum Arthropoda; class Insecta; order Lepidoptera; family Noctuidae; genus Spodoptera; species Spodoptera exigua. Next base: position 12,287,039 of record LR824618.2, on the reverse strand, counting down.
ACCCAATCCCTCCCTAGTTCCTAAATCTCCAAATCCCTAATCCACTCGTAACTCCTCCGTTACGGGTGTCCATGGGCGGCGCTGATTGCTTACCATCAGGTAAACCGTCTACTAGTTTGCCGACCCATTACATAAAAAAAATGTAAGTACTTGTGAAATAAACTGTTGATAACACTTATCAGTGTATATTCATTTTGTCATTACGTATCATTTGAATGAAGTAGTAGCATGCGTAAGTTTATTATCAGCACGTAATGTATATTAATATAGTAGTATTCTATACTCGACATCGATATACCCGTTTTATCGATAGGTATTAGCAATTTTCCCTTAAATCATATAGATCATCCCTACGACAGCCATACATACGCAACTTGACCTTAAACTGACCAATTGCAGTCGCGCATTATTCCTCGTCCCCCGGCCCGCAGTGTGAGTCGTGTTCTTAGAAAAAATCGGCCTATAAGCTCTCTAGTGTATTTCTCTTTGTTTTTTAATTCGCGGTTTAGAAAATTTGGCCTGCAGTGTAAACATAAACCTAAAGAAAATTACAATAGGAACAAAATTGACGGAGTTATGTGAACAAATTAAAAATTTTATAAAAAAAAACAACATAATTAGTAATGTGAAACGAGATAAGGATACGAAATAAAATAACACAAACCACGAAAACACAAAATTAAATTAAATCAAATCAAATTAATAAACATGGGAAGTGCAAATTACTTGGCACCGAATTCAAGAATACTTATAAAATGGTTATCAAATTTTTTTTTATTTGTTTATTGAGGGCGTTTGACCTCTATCACGCCTGAAGGAAAGCTATGATGGGGTCTAAGATGGAACACGCAAACTCAATATTATATTCGATTTAACTAAATCAAAATACGTTTTACTTTGTAAGTATAAAACAAATTAATTTTTTGCTTTTTCTGTTACTTTTTGAAGTCGGTTTTTGAATATAACTAGTTGTCAAATGCCGTACTTAATGTAATATTACGCTATTATTATGTCAGAACACTTTATTACTGATATATATTAAATAATGTGATAAAAGATAAATGTATGTAGATACTTGTGAAATCAACTGTTGATAACACTTATCAGTGTTCTTTTATTATAACTTTCGCGAGACATTCTAAATTATTTATTACTCGGCGACTGTCGCGCTGCTACGGAGACCAGTAGCAGCGCGACAGTCGCCGAGTCGCGTGTCGCGGAATGCTGCTCATGAATATGGGCCTCTAGCATGGCTTGAAACTACGAGTATCTCGTCAAATTATTACATGAGTAAGCCGAAAACATAATAAATAACATATCAGTGTACTCGTTTCGTCGTGCTTACGTATCATTTGAATGAAGTAGTAGCATGCGTAAGTTTATTATCAGCACGTAATGTATACCTATAATATAATACATATTTATAACATCATCACTTGACGTTTTGTAGATAAGTAATATCTATTTTTCGTCAGGGGAAAATTAACAAATGACGTCTCTCGGTATGACGAGAGGGAATGTCAAACTCTTAGGTACTTACGCAGATGCTTACCGGGCACGGCAGCTTCGGTAGGTTCCTGTTTCAGATCCAGCGGGAGGAAACGCCCGACCGTCGTCATTGCTAGGAACACCTAGAGGACACAGTGGAGCATACGGTGGCGGTGTGCCCTGCTTGGGCTGAGCAACGCCGTGTACTCAGGAAAATGATCGGCGGCGGCGACCTCTCGTGAACGGCCTTAGTCAAGGCCATGGGGCGGAGTGAGAGTAACTAGGAAGCTGTCTCCTCTTTCTGTGAAGCAAGATAAAGGTGGACCACGTGAGGGAGCTATCATCCTCCTCCTCCGATAACCTACATACAATAAAACAATTAAGTTTACGTGATATAATAATTATAGTGCAAGTCGCGTTATCAGCAACCTTGACACTTAAAGAAGATTATATAAATAACTAGCGTCCGCCAGCGGCTTTTCCCGCGTGCTGCGTTGATAAAAAGCAGCCTATTAGCAATAGAATAAAATCGAAGTATACATAAAATTTGTTATTAATCATCTCATTTTTATGGGGTCATCTCCGATAGGTAAATACCCTATTACTCACTAAGTCTCCGCTATTAGTCCGTCCATAGATAGAATGGTACGGATCTAACTAACAGGTAAGTATTACAAATATTTCATAAAATCTATTATATTTCATACCGCGTCGTGTCAAAATAATCCTTATAGCATGATTCAGTGCTCACATGCGACGGCGCGATGGCTTTTCCGAACTGCTAAGCTATTAGGAGTTACACGTGCTATTGTGAGTTAACCAAAAAAGATAGACATATGCTATAATTAGATTTTTTTAGATAATTTTATTTAGAATATTTCCGTCATACATAAATCTTATGTAACTTTAACCATTAAGGCTACACACGCGGAAACTTAAAAAGGGAGTAACTTCTCCCGTTTTCCCAACATTTCCCTTCACTGCTCTGCTCCTATTATTTGTAACGTGATGAAAAGCATCCTATAGCCTGCCCAGAAGTATGAAGAATAATAGTACCAAGTTTTGTTAAAATCCGTCGAGTAGTTTTTGTTTCTATAAGGAACATACAGACAGACAGACAGACAGACAGACAGACAGACAGACAGACTGACAAAAATTTTACTGATGGCATTTTGGCATCAGTATCGATCACTAATCATACCATGTACAGAATTGACCTGTCTACAGATTTATTAAAAGTATACATATAGATAAATAATGATATTCATATTTATATTTACATAATAATAATCAGCTATCCGCGGTCATTTGCCTCTATTTATATAATTTATAAATACATATTGTCAATGAATTTCATACTCCTTAGCAGTTTACGACAAAATGTTTGAAGCGAAACAAGTTGTTCTTAAATTATTATTAAGACCTTTTTAAACAGGCAGTCGTGGTGGCCCGAAGGTTAACGAGCCCGGTTCTCATCCATGAGGGTGTAGGTTCGAAACCTGCCAATTACCAATGTGACTTTTACCGAGTTAGATGTATGTAGGTACTTTCTATGATTATTTAGACACCACTGACATACGGTGAAAGAAAACATCGTGAGGAAACCTGGGCTTATAATTTCTAAATATAAGTTTGAAATCGCAAACCCGCATTGAGCAAGCGTGGTGATTAATGCTCTAACCTTCTCCATATGAGAAGAAGCCTTTGCTCAACAGTGGGCACTTATAGGCTGATGATGATGATGATGATGAAACAGGCTGTAATGTATAAGCACAAACTACCCGTCGTTATACATACCTAAAGGTAAATACGGTGACGTTCAGGCTCTCAAGAATGTTGTGCAAGTCGTCTCGTGTAGATAAGTCATGACTCACGATTTAAAGTCGATCATAACAGTAACTATTATTGAAGTATTTAATTATATACTAGCTCTTACCCGCGGCGTCGCTCCCGTCATTTAAGTACCTACCGTATTCTACCTACCCTACTCTACCTACTTTACTCTACCTACCCTACTCTATCTACCCTACTATACCTACTCTACCTACCCTACTCTATCCTATCCTATGTCCTTCTCCTAGCTCTAAACTACGTCCCTGCCAATTTTCAGCTAAATCGGTTCGGCCGTTCTTGAGTTATAATTGGAGTAACTAACACGACTTTATTTTATATATATATAGATTGTATTGTAGTACAATACCGCCGACGCTTACCGATTAGCTGTGCATAGGGTTGCCAGGTCGCTAGGCCTTATAGCCGGACAGACCAGCCCGTTTAGCCGGACATTTGGCTAAAAAGGCTGGACACCCTACATTCTTAAGGATTTTGTATCTCAGTATTAAAAGGTACGACAAGATTTTATGTAAATCAAGATTTTTTGATTATTGTCATAAATCTTGTTGAATTCTTATGAAACAATTAATAGACAAGTCTAAGTCTTTGCTTCGCTCCAGCCATGTTCGGAGTTTCGTTTCACTCGTTTACGATTGTTAAAATTTTAGGTAAAAAACCTAACGAAAGCTGGACAGGCCGGACACCGATTATTTTAGCCGGACTAGCAATCAAAAAGCCTACCTATGTCCGGCTTTATCCGGACGCCTGGCAACGCTAGCTGTGCAGTACACAATTTTGTTCCTAAAAGATCCATTGCGCAGACAAATGGCTTACTTCAGACTCGCTAAGATACGGCGGCCGTACTATAGCAAAATAAGGCAGCGGGTTCAATTAAAAATTAAATGAGATGAATTGTCAATTAAACTACTTAGCGACTGAGCCGGGGTTGTGGGTGCAAACGCAGAAATGAATTGCGTAAAAATGAACGAAATGGTTTTCGTCAGTAAGACTTTGACCATCCCTTTCGTCATACCCTGGGCGAGAGACGTCATTTGATAATTTTTCCTGACGAAAAATAGTTACTTATTAATTATCTACAAAACGTCAAAATATATATTTGTTTGTAAGTTACTTTAATTAAATCGAATATAACATTTAGTTTGCGTGTTCCACCTTAGACCCCTTCATAGCTTTCCATCAGGCGTCATAGAGGTCAAATGCACTCAAATAACTATAAAATGGTTAGCATTATATGTTGAATTCGGTGCCATGTAATTCTTATTTTTTCATGGTTCATGTTATTTTATTAATTTTTTTTATTTATTTATTTATTATTAAACACATTACATTGGACTTATGAAATATAAATAGTTCCACAAAACTGTATTCACAGTTTGACTGTGTGACTGTGAATCACAATATTTTTACCCTTCTGTTGTTTCACATTATTAACTCCGTCAATTTTGTTCCTATTGTAATTTTCCATACCTAGTTTTATGTTTACACTACAAACCAAAAGTTCCAAACCACCTAAATAGAAGTAGGAAAATAAAGTAAAACACCAATAAAATATTAAATGTTTAATTAACCAGTTTAACTATCTTATCAAATAGTGACTCACAACACACATCATCAGCCTATAATTGGGTAGTTTCCTAGGTCAAAAATAAATTAATTCGACGTTTTAATACGATAAAATATTGAAAAATAACTATACTTTTATTCATCGATCGATCGATACACTAAGTTTTAGATATTTTTTAGCAAATTTTTTAAAAATAAGTAATCTATTTGACTCGAAAATGCTATGACGTCATAATTCAATGTTTCATACAATTTTCATAGAAAAGTATCGTTTTTGACATTTGGATAAAAGTATTGAATTTGACTAGTTGGAAACTACCGTATGAGTGAGGTTACCGGAGGCCCAAACGCGACCATTGGCACGCTTGGTCGATGGCTACAAGTTCAACCTGAAAAACTTAACACAAGGAGTATAATTTATATTTTTTGGTGATGATATTTATTATGTATTTAGTGGAGTGTGTTTTTGAGTTCTTCTTGAGAGTTGATGGTGTCGTATGGGTATGGGTACGCCACCCACACCTATGGGTGTGGCCTACTTCACCCTTCGTCTGATGGTGTCGCATACGACACCATCAGACAAACACAGTATGTGCTGGGTGTAATTTTGATGGTAGAAGGTTGTTTTGTCGGGAGACCTGTTTTAATGATACGGTTGGTGACGGCCCAGACGTCATCTTTGCCCTGCCGGGAGCAGGAAAGTATGAAGTGGAGGCCTCCTTAATGGCCGCTGCATAGGTGGTTTTAAGTTGATCTCTTGCAGCTAGAGCCTCCAAGAGTTGTTGCATTTAAGTGTTCGTAGTTTGTGGTGGTTGACAATGACTATCGTTTAAGTTGGTCAAGATGTCGTTCCACCACCGTGGCAACGATGAACGGCGGCCTAAGGGAGGAAGATGAAGGTTACATACATGTTGGATAAATTTTGTGAGTTTGTTAGTCAAAATCAAAAATGTTTATTTCGTTATTACACTATAGAAAAAATTGTATAGTTTTTTAAGCATGTAAATGCCTGTACCAGGGGTTGCCGCTCTTTTATAGCGTAATAATTTACACAACATATGGTAGATTAATAAATATAGTTCTACGAAAAAATACTAGTTTATTATTAAGTCTGTTGGTGTATGAATGTTATTTGTGTTTTTGTTCGTGTGGAAGTGTGTGTAAGTGTTCGTGCAATTTTGTATGAGCATGTGTGTGTGTTTGTATTTCTGTTTGTGAATGAAAGAGTGTGTGTGCGTGCATGTTATACGGGAAATGGTTTGTGCAGATGGGAACAGTTTAACTTATATTTATGGCGTCCGTTATCTAAAAAGCCGTTAAATCCAAAAAGCATTTTTTCGAGAAAATGCAAAAATAAGTGCGAATTGTTGTCTCTTGAAAACTATGCAACATAGAAACAAGGTTGTAAGTTATATATGTAGGTATTATTATTGTGCACAATATGTGATATATTTCATTTATTTTTATTTATTACATTTTATTTAAATTTATTTTCTATCTTTTAGATAAGCATTTTACATAAGATACAGCACTATGAGGCCGTTAACCATACCTGCTTTATAGCGAAGCAATTTCTTGTAACTGCCACGTCTGGTACTTCTAGTATAAGTTATCCTAATATAATAAGCTATAAAGCAGTTAAAGGATCTTAACTGACTTATAGCCTAGTAAAAAACACTTGGTTGACTAATTTTGCTTACTTAGAAGGCAGTTATGGGATTTGAACGGCTTTTTAGGTCAGTATTGTAAATAATATTTTAATATTGGTTCTCCTATGGCTTAACTAAAAGGCAGTTAAATACAACTCGTTCGTACTTAACAAAAATACATGGTGCCGTGCTCAGACATCGACTCTGTCTTGCAAAAGCGTGCCGTCAGAGCTATTTATACTAACTTAAGTCGTCGCGAATCTTTTACAGATAAGTTCAAAGAAATCAATGTTATGATTGTGTTAGGTCAAGTTATTTATGAAAACACTATGAATGTTAGGAAAAACACTATGAATGTTAGGTGTCTGACAGATATAATTATCATAGAGAAAAATTATGTCAGCCATTAACCGAGGGATATACGACGGTATTCTGAGTACATTGTCACAGCGGTGGGACTCAACAATGCTAATGAGGTGGATGCGGTTGCACGCCAGCGGTTCCTCATATGTATGATTTATTTACACTTGACTTATTTAATTTATTATTTTAATTATTTTACATTTTAAATTTCTATATTTTTTTTTTTATAAAATCGGTTTGAAAACAATTTCTGTTTGTATATTATTTGACTTGAATTCACTTATATTTAAAGTAATGTATGTACCTAATGTGATTTTACGGATTTTTACTATCTGAAATAAATTGAATTGAATTGAATATATATATCTCCCTCCATCTCGCGCGATTTATAAATAACCTCATGAATACATGGTGAATACAAACCTAATCTTTTATTTCCACATTACTCAAACGGAATAACAAAAAAAAAGAGAAACGTCAGCGACATCAGTCATTAACCAACGCAACGCACCGGAACAGTTAAGAAAACAAAACCCTAAATCTAAGAAGCAACGTTCATTTTAGTTTGTCGCCTTTTTCTTTAACCATTACGAAGACCGGCTCTTGGACTTTGAACTTTCAATGAATAGAAATAAAATAAGTTTTTGTGCGAAGGACAGTTTGCTTTTAGTGTTTGGGAGGCGAGGCGTGTTTAGGGACTGCCTCGAAGCCGTATAATGATGTTATCTTATGTAAATAATGTAAACCGTTTGTATGTGTACTGGTGTGTGTGTGTGTGTGTGTATTTTTAGTTCAATGGCTTGCACGCTACGCTCGCCAATCAAATGAACGGAAATGTTGACGTATGGGTTTGACTGTCGTAACACACATCGTCCTACGAATTACAATTGGTTCAATGTCAGAAAAATATTTTTTGTTTCTTGCTTACATATACTTTATTTTCATTTTGAACGTGACCGAGAACTTTGTACACAATAGCTAAGACCATTCGTTAAAAACTTTTTTTTTCAGTACCTACGCCATATTTTTAAGTTAAGCCAAATTAACTACTTAATATTTTAGTATCAGCATTAAAGCCTTAAACAAATAAGCAATCGGCTCGACGTCGCTCATAAAGATCTGCAACATCAGAGTAGCAAGTAGCAAGGGGCCTGTCAGATTTTTGAGGATTATTAATTAATTAAAATCCTTCTAATATCATATTTTTATATAAAGTATAAGGAAATAAAAAACACACATCAGATGCTATAAATACTGTCTTTATTAAATAACATGCAAAAAATTTAAATAATAAATCAACAAGCAGCCATATTGATCATATTATTAAAAGGTAATACATTGCAATATTGATAATATTGATCATGAAAAGACAAATATAAGAGTTTAAATTTAAACAATAAAATGCAATCTGGTTAATTAAAAAGAGAGCAAAAAAAATAAATTAATAACTTAGTAAGTAACATAATTATCTTTTACAACATTTATTATGAAACAAAGATAAAATTTTAAGTCTAATTGTACATTTCTTAAAAATAATTAACCTTATTTAGTCATGTATATCTAGTGTTAACTTAACTCCACACTAAAGTCTCAACCTAACTTAACTCCTACCAATATTAAAAATGTGAAAGTTTGTAACAATGTATGTTTGTATGTTTGTTATTCTTTAACGCGAACGGCTGGAACGACTTGGTTGAAATATGGCATGTAGATAGGTGATACCCTGGAAGTAACATATCTATAGATTTTTTATCAACATACCAAGCGTTCGAAGTCGTAGGCGGGAGCTAGTTAATTATAATTTTGAATTATCTCCTTCTTTGCGATTTGGCACAACCCTATATAGTTTTATACTTGTAAGAGAGGCTGAGACAAATGTGTAAATTATAATAAGTAGGAATCTCTTAATTGTAGCAAATTATTCTTATAATAAATCGCCTCTGGTTCTGAGTAAAGGATGAAACAGGGTGGTTTTAGTTAGTAACGGTCATACATTTCGTCCTCCCCATGGTGGGAGCAACCCTATGATGAATTTCCACAAGAACCACACCCTGTACAGGGGCAGATTAAGTAACAAATCACTACTGTAGAAGGTAGTCGCACACGCACTTTGATAAATGATACAAGTCAAGTACGATTAAAACAATCATTATTTGAACGTCATGGTTAGCCCCACTGTTTACACAATATAATTTACTTTAATCACGAAACATTAATTACATCAGACACATCTACTAAATACTTGCATAACAAAATACTTTCGACTCAATCACAATCGTTCTTACCAGGACGAATGACCGACCTACCATTTTCATTAATCATGTTGACATCGATAAGTAATGATCAATGTCAATCACGAATATATGCAATCATTCATAAACTAAACTTTTAATCGATTAATTATTATTTTAATAAATTGTAATAGTGTAACACTACATAGTCTAAAACAAAGTCGCTTTCTCTGTCCCTATGTAGGCTTAAATCTTTAAAACTTCGTAACGAATTTCGATGCGGATTGTTTTTTAATAGATTGAAAGACATCGAAACCGAGTAAATTATAATACTTTTGGTAACAATACTTATGGTTAGTTAAAAATTAAGCTGAGCTTGCATTGGACAAAGGGAGGATACGCGGCGGGAATTGTTTAACAAACTTTCAAGTCAAAATCATAGAAACTACTGAACCGAAAATAATGAAACATCTTACCTACTCATACGTAATAAAAAATATATATAATATATTTTCGAAATATTCCATAGGTAAGTGAGCAGTTATGTATAAGTATTTATGGAATGGTTAAATTGTAAGATTGGAAGTGGAGAGATTAAGCCTATAAGATTTTAAGTTTCAATCAAGCTCAACAAGGTACCGCGGCCTCAGTCGAAAGCAGGAGAAGGAACGAGGTCGTCTTTATTCAGCAAGAGTCTGACACTCCTCTCCACTCGCCTTGGGCGAGAGAAGGTACGTGATGATTTCTCACTTCTCGATCAAAGAATTTTCCGAAAATGTATTTGAATTGTTAGATCTTGATAAACAATAGGTACCTTGTGACATTAACAGGTATCAAAGTAATTATAATATTAAAACTACCACATTTTTGGAATTTAAATATTAACAAAACCTACATTAAATCAACAATTTTAAATGCATTTATTAATTTCAACAAATTGAGACTAGTTTCTTTATTTTTGTCACATCAGTCAGTCTCAGTGACTAGTTTTCATTTGGTATAGGATTATTTCACTAAACCTAATCGAGTAATATAAATACATATATCACAAAACTTGGAATTATTTCCTATAACTACCTATATTACCCATATATATATATATACTGCTTATATAGGTAATAAATTTCATTAAAATCATTTTGGTTGTTTCCACGTTTTATGAATTGAAGGATTTTGTGAAACCGCGAGCGGCGTAAGCACTCCCTAAATGATGTCTGACAAATAAAATATGTAACATGAAGTTCATTTACAAAAAGTTCTTATATTGTATTTTGTTACGTCACAATTAATGATATTATATTAACACAGATATGTTACACGCACACAAAACGCACGAAAAATGTGTTCCGCGCCAAGCGTCAGCACATTCACATACCTTTATATTAATTGTACATATTACTTCAAGTTGAAATTGTAGAAAAAGGGTAGTATGATAAATCCAACAAGAAAAAAATAAATAGCTATTGTTATTAATTAGGTACGCACTCAACGCAAACAAACATTATTCAAAGAGAGATTAATTGCACTTGCATACAATTGTATTCTTTTCGAGTTTTCACTTTTGCGCGCGTATAACATATCTGTTAATATATATTATCATTGGTCACAATTAAGTAATATGGAACATTATGTATAATTGGGTGATATCTCATATTAGGTAATTAATCAAAAAATTATGACGTCACTATCCTTAATCCAAATTTTTAACTTTACATTGTACTTGGTGGCTGGGAATGGGTGTGATTCACAATTTTTTGTTCCGTGTCTGGGTGTGATTGTGTGCGATATTTATCTAATGTTTTAAACGCATACCCGACACAGGAGAACTTCATTCTGCAGACTGAATAAGAAAATATGAAATAAAAAAAATTCAATTGCGTCAATTCTCAAACAATCAGTCGAACAAAAATGGTGAAGACAATAAGGCACCCGGCTCAATAACTTGAGAGGATAATTAATTCCAAAATAAATGCTACCTAATAAATGTTTCAGAGGATCACCCAATTAAAGTCAATAAAACTAAGCATACACAAAAATGACATTAAGTACATCGGAAAACTGTCACTTTTACAAAGAACTGTAATGGATGTGATGAGTATTTTTATCACATATTTCCTTCCTTATTCTAGGAATAATAACGAAGATATATATAATAAATTAAAATATATCAAACTCCAAGCCAAGTTACTACCCGAGCGTAGGGCGCGTAGCGTTTCGCGCGCGCTTTAACGAGCCAATAGACCACCACAGACGTTGCCCTTTAAGGCTGATGTTCAGCAGGGGTTGCAGGGTTGAAGGTTATTTGTAAGTCACGTACCTACCACAAGTCAATCGACAAAACGTCATCGCTTCATGGTGGGTATACCATTTACGATATTTGTACTTAATATCAGTCGTTTCTGCATCGATTGCGCATAACCTATGCTGAAAATAATACTATCTTAAATACACTTTCGTCATTTATACCGCGTACATCGAGGGATTGGAACAGTTTGCCGGCTGCAGTCTTTCCGTCCAAATATAATTTAGGTGTCTTCAAGGCTAGGGTGAATAGGCTCTTAATAAACTAGTGCGCCTTACCATCAACGATTGCATCACTGCTTACCATCAGGTAGGATCGCAGTTAAGCACTAGTTTATAGCAAGTAAAAAAAAAACACTCTCATCTTGCACAATCTGCTATTGTCAACAATCATCTGTACGATTCTAATAACTTGATACCTTTCGTTTCTGTACTGATCGTTGATAGCCGGTGCTTACAATCACTATTTCATAAAATAATCATAATCAAACCTATAACACAGTTTCATTAATTACTAGCGCATCTAGTCTCAACCTCAATTATAATAATTTCATAATGATAATTCAATTAATTATACCACGCAATTATGC